>CM055121.1:723980515-724577306 GCA_029206835.1 Rana muscosa | reverse complement strand
GACATGTTTTTTTTTTACTAGTAATGGCAGCAATCAGCGACTCTCCGCCCCTCCCTGCCACCGCCGCCCGCCTCACAGCCTGTCAAGTCTTACTCTCCGGGCCCCCCGGCTACTACTTGGTGGGGAGCGGAGGAAGATCACTCCGCCAGGGAAGGCAAGGAGATGAGCAGGCAGGCGGCTGGCCGGGACTTGAGCCAGGGCAGAAGAACATGCGAGCGGAGCTGAATGGGCAGCACCCAAAACTGAAGAAATATTCACTCCGCTCCGACCAGCACATGATCATCAGAAAGGGGCACAGAGAATGGAAAAAATACACCCCCCTAAGCTAGTGGGGGAGGGGGGAAAAACAGATTTTTTATTTTTAATTGTGAACTGACTGTCCTTGAAATTGCCCCAGCCCCTGTTCAAATCCAATCCGGGGACAAAACCGGGGACAGACTTGGTCCGGGGACAGTGTCCTCAATCCGGGGACTGTCCCCTGAAACCGGGGATGTCTGGTCACCCTAATCTAGTACAACCAGTAACAACAAAGAAAGAACTAGGATAACTTTCCAAATATTGCTCTCCAATGCCACATCAGAAAGCTCTGTAATCATAGGTGTGCGCAACCTATTGCACCCCCCAAACATTGGGGAGATTTATCAAAACTGGAGCAGCTTCTAGCTTTTATTGTCAAATCGAATTGAACAAGCTGAAGTCAGGCTCGGTTCACATATATACGGTGCAGTCCAGAGCAAACTCACATGTGATGTCTGTGTGGTGCGATTTGAGCCATTCATTTCTATGGCTCAGATCACACCGCATCCGCACAAAAAAGGTGCAGGAACCTCTTTTCCCCCACACTGGAATGCCATGCGATTTCAATGTGTTGCTGGAAACACACAGGATCCGCTGCTTTTTCAACACTGCATAGCTGATTAGTGGCAGTGGTCCATAGTGGGCGCAGGAGCACCGCCCCCTCTCGCTCCTGCGCCCGTCACTCACAACAATACATAGGTTCATGCATTGCATGAACTTATGTTTTGTCACCGCCGCTGCCGCCCACTATTCAGATAGCCGGCCCACTGTTGAGCGCCGGCCATCTGAATAACAGCGGCTGGTTGGTGTTTGGAAGTGCCTATCAGAGCCAGCGGCTCTGATAGGCTTCCCGATTACAGCGGGCTGTAATCGGCTTCCAAATAGTTAACCAGAGGACGCACGGGGGGTGCGTTCCTTGGTTAATACTGACAGGCGTTTCAGCCAATCAGGTTCACCGGGTCTAGTTACCGGTCCCCTGATTGGCTGAAGCGACATCCAGGGCAGGAGAAGACATCGAGGACGGAAGAAGGACGGCGCTGACCCGAGGAAGGTAAGGCCCCTTTCACACTGGGGCGTTTTTCATGCGGTTTAGCGCTAATAATAGCGCTGTTATACCGCATGAAAAAATCCTGCCCTGTGTCTTCAATGTGAAAGCCCGAAGGCTTTCACACTGAAGCGGTGCGCTAGCAGGACCGCTCCAAAAGTCCTGCTAGCCGCTTCTTTACAGCGGTAAAGGAGCGGTGTGTTCACCGCTCCTTTACCGCGGTCTCCCATTGAAATCAATGGGACAGCGCGGTAATACCGCCCGCAAACCGCGGCAATAGCCGCGGTTTGCGGGCGGTATTAACCCTTTTTCGGCCGCTAGCGGGGGTTAAATTAACCCCCCTAGCGACCGCATACCGCGGTAAGAACGACAGTATAGCAGCGCTGAAAATCGCGCTGCTATACCGCCACCGCTCCTGCCCGCCCCAGTGTGAAAGGGGTCTTAGTGTAGGGCTGGGGGGAAACTGGCTGCATTTGGGGACAAACTGCCTGTATTTGGGGGAAACTGGCTGCATTTGGGGACAAACTGGCGGCATTTGGGGAAACTGGATGTATTTGGGGACAAACTGGCTGCATTTGGGGACAAACTGGCAGTATTTGGGGGAAACTGGCTGCATTTGGGGACAAACTGGCTGCATTTAGGGACAAACTGGCTGTATTTGGGACAAACTGGCAGTATTTGGGGGGAACCTGGCTGCATTTGGGGACAAACTAGCTGTATTTGGGAGGAAACTGACTGCATTTGAGGGGGCAAACTGGTGGCGTTTGGGCACAGTGGCTACGTTTTAATGGGCACAGTGGCGGCAATTGATGATTTTTTTTTTTTCAGTTTGTTTGCGCCCCCCAAAAAATTTTGAACACCAGCCGCCACTGCTATGCACAGCTGCGCCAGATTCTGTGTGTGCCAGTTTTAGAACCCTTTAACACTGGGGCGGTTTTCAGGCGCTTTGGCGCTGGAAAAAACCTCTGCTAAGCGCCTGAAAACCGCCTCTTATTCATTCAAGTGTGACTTTTCACACTGGGGCGGTGCGCTTGCAGGACATTTTGAAAAGTCCTGCAAGCATCATCTTTGGGGTGGTATGGGAGCGATGTATTTTTTACAATTATTTTTTGCAAAATTATTTCTTAAATATTTTATTACAATTTGGTGAAATATCAGGGTCTAGACCCCTGATGTCTGACAGTCACTGGTTACAATCAAGAGAACAGGCTCCCGATCATGTGCTCACAGCAGGGCCTGAACAAGGGGTGGGCAGGAGGGATGGATGCCCTGGGCGCAGTGATATCATGTGAGGTGAAAGGGGACACCACATGGAGAGTTCCTACCTTCAAGCTGACAGGAGTAGTGGTGGCTACTTCACAACTCCTGTCAGCTTAGTGCTGGAGGAGACAAGCCAGAACTGGAGCGAAGGACAAAGCAGGGAGGAGGGATGAGTTTGTGTTCTCACTCCCCTCCAGCTCTGTCTCCCGTCACTGCAGCTCTCCTGGATCCGGACTGCCAGAACGCCACTGTGCAGTATTTGTTTATCTTCCCCCTTCTCCTTCCAGCAAAAAACATGGGTGGGGGTGGGTCATCAAACACTGCACAGTGGCAATCTGACAGCCAGTGGCATCGCTAGTGCAGGGCCCAGACGCTTGGCTCTTATAGCCCCACTATAGTGCTTGAATTTTTTTTTTGAGGGAAGGGGATTTTTGCTGACACATAATGCCCATACAATTTGGGAGGGCGCCGCTTGGCATCTTTGCTCTGGGCACTAGTCTGACCTTATCCAAGCACTGGTTCACAGTGACAGCCAGTCACAGAAATCACATGACCAGAAAGCTCTCCGCTGTCGCTTGGTGTTATGTATTGGTTGAAGGTCTGCCAGCAAGGGGTTAAATTGTATGTACGTCTATTTTTAGCATGATACCTCAACGTGTATAGTTTTCATAAGCATAAGATCAATTTCTGTTGTAGGCTAACACCAATTCTAATCCCTTGCCTTGCAGATAGCAGCGGTATTGTCAGCCTGCTGTGTTGGCATCAGATATAAGCAGTCAACTGAAAGAGCACACAAGGCAAGCTGACCACGCTATTGGTAATTGCAAGGCAGTGTCTTGGTATTGGTAGGCCTCATGCACACTTTTAAACACTGCTTCTAGAGATGTCTTGCATTATGTTTTCTGCCTCTAAATGCCCCACAATGTTAGCCTATGTGTGCATGCATACATAGTCATTTACAGGTGTTTAAGGCAGGGGTGTTTAGAGGCAGAATAAAAAATAAAAAAACACACTACTAGCCCATTCAGGAACAGCAGTGTTTGGGCAGAAAAAATTACACGCTTAATTGAAAGGCTAGAGCTTGGGCGTTCGTTCATTTAAATTTGCTAGAATAAATTATTATGGCCAATTAAATGAATAAACACCCAAGCGCTTGATGTTCTTAACCACAGCCCTGGAAGGTTTCACCCCCTTCATGACCAGTCAGTTTTTTGCGATACGGCACTGCGTTGCTTTAACTGACAATTGCGCGTTCATGCGATATTGTACCCAAAGAACATTTATGTCCCTTTTTTCCCACAAGTAGAGCTTTCTTTTGGTGGTATTTGATCACCTCTGCGGTTTTTATTTTTTGCGCTATCAACAAAAAAAACAAACGAAAATTTTGAAAAAAAAAAACAATATTACTCTTTCGTCCATGGACCGACACAGCTTCTCTATTGACAAAGTGGGTATTATCCGTTAATTAGGAGTGACTAGGCAGAAAAACTTGTAAAAAGTGTTGCATCACACCTTCTACAGTCCCGCCCAGGGGGCGGACCCCCGGGTATATCCTCCCAGTCTGCATATCGCAGATCAGTTTTTTTCTGTCTAGCAAGGAGTAGGACATGGCTCCCTTCGGGCCCATTGGTCCGGGGGAAAAAGATATATATATATATAATTTTTTTTTTTTTTGCTACATTTTTGTTTCCTGCGATCTTCGATCAACTGCCGACTGGGTGACAGGCTGGATCCTCGATCCTTGTAGTCTCCCCAGTTTCGGCCATCGAGCGTGTGCCGACCCTAGCTACGCGCTGGGTTTTCCACGACATGCCCGTCGCTCCACGGGTGGCCGGTGAGCCTACGCTCCAGGGCCTGCATCTGACCGCTCAGCTTCGGCTGACCTTACGGCTGAGTCGCAGCAGCCTGGCCGGTGAGCTTACACTCCAAGGCTTGCATCGGACCGCTCAGCTTCGGCTGACCTTACGGCCGAGTCGCAGCAGCCTGTCCGGTGAGCGTCACGCTCCAGGGCATACATATGATCGTCCCTTCTGGGTCCAATCACAGCATGCCTGGCCAACAGTCACCTTCCGTGCGCGGACGATGACCTGTTTGGAATGTCTTCCAGCATAAGACATGCAGGATAGGTAAGTAAAACTCCCCTGCCTCGGCTGGGTGATTTAGCTGGACATTCCTGGAGAGATCAAGTAAGTGGTTGTGGCCCCTTTCTTCCCTCTCTCCCTGCCTTTCCCTCCTATCTGGGCTTCTAGCTAAAGGTTGCTGGGTGCTGGGGGTCACCTAGGGGGTTCCACTGGAGCGGGGCTGGCTGTAACTAACATTTAAAAGAAATGTCATTTCTGCTTACCTGTGTTTGTATGCTTCCTCCTCCATGCTGTCGGTGGCCATTTTGAGGTGGTCCATGCCGAGTTCGGCCTCTCGTGACTGCCCGGCGGCCATCTTCCTGTGGTTCGGCCACACCCACTGGCCCCTATCAGCTGATCGGCCATGTTTGTCCACCCTGTATGCAGATATTGCCGTTCGGCGGCCATCTTTTTGTGGGCTATGGCTGCTTGACCTCTATCTTCGGTCGGCGGCCATTTTCTTAGAGCCCACATTATCTTCCATACAGACGTTTTTGGCAACCATTTTGCGAGAGCCTCCGGCCTCTAGGGTGCATTACACTGGTGCGAAAATTCACACAGGAAAGGCTGATAAAAGAAGCAGACTGACACAGCAGCAGTGGGACAGCATCACAGGCGCAGAACACGGCAGCATAGCAGTACCGGTCCAGGGTGGTGAGTCCTCTGGGTGACCCAGCCTCTCTGCAGCACAGGAGGGTGGCCTATTGATATCTTGCCTGGAGCCCTGTGAGTGTCAACGTGTGGTCAGCATGGCATCTGAGCCAGATGTCTTCTGCCCTGAAACACCAGATTTAGCAGCTGGTGCCCCTGAGGTGTCTATGAACGCTATGACTGCAATCCTAGAGGCGTTTGCTGCCAGGGTGGAAGCAGCACACGGGAATACAGGGGGTAGTAAACGCCCCATCCCCTGCAAGCTTCTGGGGATAATTCTGGTGCAGAACCAGGTCCAGCTACGGCTCGGGGCCCAGATTCTGACGCATCAGAGACTGCAGACCGTGACCGGACAGTGAGGATGACTCCAAGTCCAGGTCAGTACGCAAGACGGCTTTGGTATCTGACCTTATTACTGCAGTGCGGGATATGCTAAAATTGGAAAATACTGCAGAAGCAGCAGAGACTCCGGTCCACTTGGGTTTCATAGACCTGCCCGCACTGCTAAGGTGTTCCCTTGTGTGTCTTTTGATAAACTCTTATACAAGGAATAGGAGAACCCACTGAGGGTCTTTACAGCCCCAAAGAGGTTTGCGGTACGGTACCCCTTTTGAGGAGAGTTTTCTGAAGAAATGGACCTCTCCCCCCTATAGTGGACCCTTCGGTGTCCAGACTTAATAGAGCCACCACAATTCCTGTAGAAGGGGCTCCTGTTTTTAAGGACCCTGTGGATAAGAAGGCTGAAGCACTCGCTTGCTACCTATACTCAGTGGTAGGCTCGGCAGTACGCCCGGCATTGGCGGGGGCCCTAGTGTCTCACACACTTACTGAATGGGCAAGATTGCTACTCCAGGGGTTAAGGAGCGAGATGCTCCTCCTGATGAGATAACATTGGCCGACCTGTTGGTCCAGGGCCTTAGGTTTGTCTGCGAGTCAGACATGAATACTATTCCCCTGCTGTCTAAAACTTTGGTTTATGCAGTAGCAATACGCCGCCTGATCTGGCTAAAAGGCTGGTCTGCGGACCAGACTTCCAAGAAAGCCCTGTTGGATCTGCCTTTTAAGGGCGATAGACTTTTTGGGGCTTCTCTGGATGACATCATCAAGGATGCCACAGGAAGTAAAAGCACTTTGCTTCCCCAAATTAGCAAGGGTAAGGGGCCACGCCAAGGGCAAGGGCCCTCCTTTACTGCACGCAAGCGTTTTTTTCGTTCCCCTAGGGCGACAGGGAAAAGACCCCAGGCCGATAAAGCGCCTGCCCAAGGACAAAAGCGTCCTTGGTCCCGCATACCCAATAAGCCTGCGGACAAATTTGCGTCCGCATGAAGGTCCACCCCCACCCAGCTCTCGGGTGGGGAGACGTCTTCGCAAATTTGCGACTCAGTGGACAGCACTAATCTCTGACAGGTGGGTTTGCGAAGTAATCTCCTCAGGCTACAAGATAGAGTTTCTCTCTTGTCCACCGGACAGATTCAACACCTCCAATCTCCAGCTACTACCGACCCCTCGGGAGGCCCTGTATGGGGCGGTCCAGGGTCTACTGGAACGCGGGGTAGTTATTCCAGTTCCAGAACTGGAACAGGGTTTTTACTCATATCTGTTCATTGTGCCGAAGAAGGAGGGGGTTCGTCCAAGCTTGGATCTCAGAGCCCTCAATTGCTTTGTGAAGGTACAAAGTTTTCGGATGGAGTCGGTTCGATCTGTAGTCACGGCTCTCCATCTGGGGAACTTTCTGGCCTCCTTGGACATCAAGAACGCATACCTGCATGTCCCCATATACTCCAGACACCAGAGGTTTCTGCGATTTGCTATCGGGAAGGACCACTACCAGTTTGTGGCCCTCCCGTTGGGCCTTGCCTCAGCACCCAGGACATTCACCAAGGTGCTCGCTCCGATTCTGGCACTTCTAAGACAGCGGGGTATCGCTATCACAGGCTACTTATACGACCTTCTGCTGAAGGCCCCTTCAAGCTCAGAATTAGAGGTAAGCTTGTCCATTACCTGTCAGACTCTTCGAGACTATGGTTGGATACTAAACAGGCAAAAGTCAGTATTGGTGCCCACTCAACGCTTAGTGTACCTGGGGTTGATTCTGGATTCCTCAGAGGCAAAGGTATTCCTCCCTGTGGAGAAGTTGCAGACCCTCCGGGCTGCAGTACAGCCACTGACTTCCAGGAAATGGTCGTCACTCCGTTTTTTGCATGCAAGTGTTGGGCCTCAGGGTAGCCTCCTTCGAGGCGGTCCCATATGCTCAATACCACACTCGAGTGTTACAGAAGGAAGTTCTGTCCAGATGGAACAGATGTCCATCATCTCTGGATTATCAAATCCAAGTGAGCCACATAGTCAGGAGATCCCTGGTATGGTGGCTGACAGCACCGGCTCTAATGGCCGGGAAGTCATTTCTTCCGGTTTACTGGATAGTGATCACGACGGACGCCAGCCTTACAGGTTGGGGGGGGAGTCTGGGGTGTTCAGTCGGCGCAAGGTCGCTGGACCCCAGAGGAAGCCCTCCTGCCGATCAATGTCCTGGTAATCCGGGCGATCAGGCTGTGCCTCTTCAAATGGTCTCAGAGGCTGCAAGGGCGTCCAGTCAGGATCCAGTCAGACAACGCCACAGCAGTGGCATATGTCAATCATCGGGGAGGAACAAGAAGCTCAGCTGCAGCATCGGAGATCGCTCGCATCCTGAAGTGGGCAGAGAGGAGCGTACCGGCACTGTCGGCTGTGTACACTCCGGGTGTGGAAAACTGGCAGGCGGACTACCTGAGCCGCCAGATGCTGGACCAGGGCGAATGGTCCTTACACCCGGAGGTGTTCCAACTCCTCTGCCAAAGATGGGGCACACCAGACGTAGATCTTCTGGCTTCCCGACTCAATCGGAAGGTATTGAGGTTTGTGGCCCGGTCAAGAGACCCATGGGCAGACGCAGCGGATGCGTTGGTGGCATCGTGGGATCAGTATCGGCTAATCTATGCCTTCCCTCCCTTAAGGCCTCTTCCTCTTCTGCTCCGCAGAGTGGAGGCAGAGGGAATTCCAATGATCCTAATCGCTCCAGATTGGCCTCAGCGTCCTTGGTACGCCGATCTAGTACGTCTGGTAGCAGACGTCCCCTGGCGCCTACCACTGCAGAAGGACCTGCTATCGCAAGGTCCCATAATCCATCCTGCTTTACAGTCATTGGCTTTAACGGCATGGCTGTTGAGAAACCAGGTACTGAGAGACCGGGGCCTGTCAGATTCAGTAATCTCTACGATGAGAAGTGCTCCAAAACCGTCCTCTAGGAAGGTTTATCACTGCACTTGAAAGGCCTACATCTCCAGGTGTGAGGAAATGAAATGGCATCCGCGTACTTATTTGGTTTCCAGAATCCTGCTGTTTTTACAGCATGGGGTGGACCAAAGGCTTGCCTTAAGTACGATTTAAGGGACAGATATCTGCCCTGGCTGTCTTTTTTTCAGCGACCCCTGGCGGCTCACTCTCTCGTGAGTACATTGTGCAGGGGGTTCAACATATGGCCCCTCCTGTCCATCCCCCGCTACCTTAGTGGGACTTGAACCTGGTCCTCTCGGTGCTTCAGAAGGCGCCGTTCGAAAATATTAGAGATATTCCCCTGTTGACACTTTCTCAGAAAGTGGTCTTTTTGGTGGCTGTTACGTCAGTTAGACGAGTCTCTGAGCTGGCAGCCTTGTTCTGCAAGGCTCCCTATTTGATTTTCCACAAGGATAAGGTGGTGCTGCGGCCGCAGCCTTCCTTTCTTCCGAAAGTCGTTTCGGCTTTTCATCTCAACAAAGACATTGTACTTCCATCCTTGTGTCCTCATCCGTCGAATCCTAAGGAGTCGGCGTTGCATTCCTTGGACGTTGTCTGAGCTTTGAGAGTATACCCATCTGCTACTTCCCTGTTCCGGAAGTCAGACTCACTGTTTGTTTCGGTGGCTGGTCCCAAGAAGGGCCAAGCAGTCTCATCGGCCACCATCTCTAGGTGGATCCGACAGATAGTAATCCAGGCTTACGCCTTAAAGGGTCAAGTGCCCCCCCATTCCGGTCACGGCGCATTCGACCAGGGCAAGAGGTGCCTCTTGGGCTTTCCGACATCAAGTGTCTGTTTCCCAATTATGTAAAGCGGCGACTTGGTCGTCCGCTCACACTCACAAAATTCTACAAAGTTGATGTAGGTGCATCTTCGGATGCCTCTTTCGGCCGCAAGGTTTTGCAAGCGGCTGTTTAGAGTTGCAGCTCCTCCGTTGGAGGAGTGCTGTTTTGTGTTTTGGGGTGAAGTTTGTTTTTATGCTGTTACCACCCCTCGTTTTTTTTTCTGACACTGCTTTGGGACGTCCCACTTTGTCAATAGAGAAGCTGTGTCGGTCCATGGACGAAAGAGTAAATAGGATTTTTTGCTCACCATAAAATCCTTTTCTCTGAGTCCATGGACCGACACAGCACCCACCCCTCCTTTTAAGTTTGTACTGCTTTTTGACGAACTGATCTGCGATATGCAGACTGGGAGGATATACCCGGGGGGTCCGCCCCCTGGGCGGGACTGTAGAAGGTGTGATGCAACACTTTTTACAAGTTTTTCTGCCTAGTCACTCCTAATTAACGGATAATACCCACTTTGTCAATAGAGAAGCTGTGTCGGTCCATGGACTCAGAGAAAAGGATTTTACGGTGAGCAAAAAATCCTATTTTTTTACTTTTTGCTATAAAACATACCCAATAAAAAAAATGTAAAAATCGAATTTATTCATCAATTTAGGCCAATATGTATTCAGCTACATGTTTTTGGTAAAAAAAATCCCAATAAGCATATATTGATTGGTTTGCGCAAAAGTTATCTAAAATCTATGAGATTTTTTTTGCCATTTTTATTTTTACTAGTGTAGCGGCCTCACCTCTCTCCCTTGCTTCATCGGTTATATGGCTTTTGTCTAGGGGTACCTGGGAGAGAGAGATGATACACAACACGGCCCATGTCCTCCCGTAGCTAGGAGGTGAAGGCCAGAGATTGGGCTTTTGTGTAGGTGTCCTAGAGCCAAGTCCAGTCCTTCGTCCCTGGCTCCTTTGCTTAGTAACCCAAGTTCCACACAGTGAATAGGTACAACTCAGTTTTATTCTTCTTGCCAAGCAATAAAACAGTCTTTCTCCTTTTGAATAATAGGGAAACAGATCGAGGCACAATCCTTTCCCTTCTTGCTGCCGCCCACTGTGCTGTCACTAGTGGTGGATAGTCACTGCCACTGACTAGGTAATTTAGAACGTGAATTTACCTTCTCTCACTTTGCCCCTGTCAGGGGAAGAAATCCGTCCAAGGGAGAAATGGAGACCTCTCCGTCACCAGCGATGCTGCGCCGGACTCTTCGGAGAAGTTACTGCGCACCAGTCCTCACAAACTCAGACACGGGCACCCAAGGCGTTAGGGCCCCCTCGGATTCCTCCACCCTCGCGGAACTCAGTCAAATGTACTAAGCCCCAGGCATCCGCCATAGTACCTCACCCCAGGCTAAAGGTGCCTGGAATGGACTCCATCTCTGTTCCAGCTAGGCCAAGGGTGCCTAGGCCTGGAACACCGGAACGCCAGCACCGAAGCTGAAGGTGCCTGGGTGCGGCCACGTCCTCCGACTCTCCCTAAAATCAGGGCCTCCGCCCCTTTTATGACCTCTCCCTTTGCATCACAGCGGGTTCCCCGCCCCGCTGTACCAGCTCCAGGGGAGGACAAAAAGGCACGGTTCGCGGTGTATGTTCAGCTCGGGCCCAAGGCAACAGCGCCACCCAGAGACCCCACGGAACTTCACACCACCAGAGTCCTTACAAACTCAAATACCCGCTACACTAGTAATGGTGGCGATCAGCGATTTTTAGTGGGATTGCGGCGGACAAATCAAACACTAAGTGACACCTTTTGGAGACCAGTGACACTAATACAGTGATCAGTGCTAAGAAAAATGGACTGTATCTGTATAAATGACACTGGCAGGGAAGGGGTTAACATCAGGGGCGATCAAAGGGGCGATTCTGTATCTCCAGCGAATGATCGCCAGGTCCTGGCAGCCATCGCAGCCGCCGGCCCTGCTGATTGGACACGGAGGCCCCAGACCCGGTAGAAGTAAACAACGTGCAGGTATGGTATGTTTTTTTTTCTTCGCGCAGCCGGGCCACCCTGCCGCAGTATATTTGATGGGGTGGGCGGTCCGGAAGTAGTTAAAAGAGCCTAAGCACACCTTTGGGCGTGTTTTTTACTCTGCTTTTCTCCTGCCAGGAGAAAGGCAATTAGAAGAGCTGCGCAAATGCCCAATATGTATGAGGTCCTACATTGCAACAGGAAGTGCTGTTACTGGTAGAATGTTCAGGTAAGTAACTTTGCAACAGATTCACAAAAATATTTACTTGAGAAAACTGTATTCAGAGGAATATGATACCACTGAATAGGTTTTGGGTTTACATACACTGCTGGGGCTTACTCCAGACTGTGCTAACTTCCTCAACAAATGTTCGTGCCCACTTCTTGGTCTCCAAGGCAACACATTTTGGGTGCATGTACCCCTTTGTCCAGACTGAGACTCGATAGACAACGCCATGCAGGTGCAGCCTTTCCCTACCAATAGAATTTGTTTTTATATCGATATTATATTTTTCATGTTTAAGTGCAAAACAAGGTGTGGTAAGTCAGTAATGCAGGGAGACTACAGGCAATACTGGAGACTAGTCCATTGCTCTCCAATGTTCAGTTTCTCTTTAAAGATTCCCCAGCCCTTCCTATGGCAGCCATGAGCTGCCCTTCTATAAATTGGTCAGTGGTAATGGTTAGGGAAAGACTTTGGATTTGTATGCAAGTAAGGCTACATTCACTCCGGCAATTTAGAACAGTGCAAATTGTAGCAGCAGGAATCTTATGATTCCTATATGGGTTTGAGCAGTTAGGTGTGGCCCTGTTTACTATGATGACAGGCCGACGGTGGCCACAGGTATTCACGGCTGTCCATACAGACAGCTGTTACCTGCGTTGATCGTTGCTGGACACACACAAAGTGCATTCAGGCAAAACAAAAGATCAAGTCTTCTGGACAGCAGCACTCCAATAAAAAGCCTTTATTATGTAAAATCTTCAAAAATCCAAATACAGCACAGCAAGTCACAAAATTCTGGTTAGAGCTGACTAGTTTCACACTTTCTTAGTGTTTAATCATAGCTGCCTAATGCACAAATGATTCCCATGATATACCCCCAAAAAAGGTCATATGACCCAACCACAAGTGTAGGTGATTAAGTGCTGACAAGTGTTAATTGAAAGTTGATTGCATGCTGACTAACCTGTGTCCAAGAAATAAATGTTTTTTAAAAAGTGTATGGTTTCATTGTACCAACTATTCTAAAAATATATGTACATAATATCCTTGAAAAGGTGTGCAGCAAATTAAATATTTGTGAAAAAACTTGTGATTGGTGCAAAAAGGTGAGGAATGTGTAAATTAAATAAATGTGAATATATGGAACACAATAGATGAACAGCCTAAATCTCCACATAATGCATGTGCAACGTGCTGAAATGGATGCATAAGCAAAGGCAAATGCATCCATAGCGCACAAATAGTAAAAGATGCAAAGGTAAATTGTCAGTCTGTTCATCAAAAAGTGTCATAATGTAATGTAGGAAAGATATATATATATATATAAAAATACATACATAATAAAGGCTTTTTATTGGAGTGCTGCTGTCCAGAAGACTTGATCTTTTGTTTTGCCTGAAATTGCATTGCCTGCACCCTCGGCTGTTGGGAGGAGATAGTCACCTGGAGGACGTCCACACCTGAGCGGTTTCTGTTTTTGTTTGACAAAGTGCATTCAGCAGTGATCACTGCATTAAGCTCTGGCTGTGCAGAGAGCCGTAAATAGCCGTGGTCACGGGCGACCTGTCATTATAGTCAGGCCCGGACTGGGACAAAAAATAGGCCCGGGCATTTTAGACTGAGCAGCCAACTTTTCCAGGGACCGGGGGGGTGCAGTCGGTAGACATTCGCAGGGGAGGCTGGTGTCGGTCCTCCACACTATAATGTGCAGGGACGCTGCGATATAAAGGGAACTGCACTGTAAACACTGTCACAGTGCCCCTTTACAGTGCAGTCCCCTTTATATTACAGTGTCCCAGTCCTATTGTGGCCATACAATGCTAGTACTTTGTCTCCTATTGTGCCCACACTGCCCAGTGACACTGACCTGCTCTCTTTTTGGTTTATGCGGTACAGCGTGTCTCTCTCTCTGGTGGTGCGGGAATAGCGTGGCTCTCTCTCTCTGGTGCGGGTACAGCGTGGCTCTCTCTCTCTCGTGCGGGTACAGCGTGGCTCTCTTGCTGGTGGTGCGGGTACAGCGTGGCTCTCTTGCTGGTGGTGCGGGTACAGCGTGGCACTCTTGCTGGTGGTGTGGGTACAGCGTGGCTCTCTTCGCTGGCGGTGCGGGTACAGCGTGGCTCTCTTCGCTGGTGGTGCGGGTACAGCGTGGCTCTCTCGCTGGTGGTGCGGGTACAGCGTGGCTCTCTGGTGGTGCGGGTACAGCGTGGCTCTCTGGTGGTGCGGGTACAGCGTGGCTCTCTGGTGGTGCGGGTACAGCGTGGCTCTCTGGTGGTGCGGGTACAGCGTGGCTCTCTGGTGGTGCGGGTACAGCGTGGCTCTCTGGTGGTGCGGGTACAGCGTGGCTCTCTGGTGGTGTGGTACAGCGTGGCTCTCTGGTGGTGTGGTACAGCGTGGCTCTCTCTGGTGGTGCGGTACAGCGTGGCTCTCTCTGGTGGTGCGGTACAGCGTGGCTCTTTCTGGTGGTGCGGTACAGCGTGGCTCTTTCTGGTGGTGCGGTACAGCCTGGCTCTTTCTGGTGGTGCGGTACAGCCTGGCTCTCTCTGGTGGTGCGGTACAGCGTGGCTCTCTCTGGTGGTGCGGTACAGCGTGGCTCTCTCTGGTGGTGCGGTACAGCGTGGCTCTCTCTCTGGTGGTGCGGTACAGCGTGGCTCTCTCTCTGGTGGTGCGGTACAGCGTGGCTCTCTCTCTGGTGGTGCGGTACAGCGTGGCTCTCTCTCTGGTGGTGCGGTACAGCGTGGCTCTCTCTCTGGTGGTGCGGTACAGCGTGGCTCTCTCTCTGGTGGTGCGGTACAGCGTGGCTCTCTCTCTGGTGGTGCGGTACAGCGTGGCTCTCTCTCTGGTGGTGCGGTACAGCGTGGCTCTCTCTCTGGTGGTGCGGTACAGCGTGGCTCTCTCTCTGGTGGTGCGGTACAGCGTGGCTCTCTCTCTGGTGGTGCGGTACAGCGTGGCTCTCTCTCTGGTGGTGCGGTACAGCGTGGCTCTCTCTCTGGTGGTGCGGTACAGCGTGGCTCTCTCTCTGGTGGTGCGGTACAGCGTGGCTCTCTCTCTGGTGGTGCGGTACAGCGTGGCTCTCTCTCTGGTGGTGCGGTACAGCGTGACTCTCTCTGGTGGTGTGGTACAGCGTGACTCTCTCTGGTGGTGCTGGGGCTAATAGTTCCCCCAGCACAGTCCTCTCTTTCGTTTTTCATGTCTCCTGTAGTAGCTGCTACAAGCACTCCTCAGCTTGTTTTCGGTTTTCTCCCCCCCCCCCTCCAACAGAGTGCATGCTGGGGAGTGTAGTGTTGCGGTTTAAAATCTATATTTAAGATTTAATATCTCACAGATATGATATAGGTTTAATAAGAGTTCTTTTTGGACAAGATTTGAGAGCTTTAACATAATGAACATTTATTCTGTATTGGTAAAGTCTAAACTTACACAAAGAAGCTATCTATACAGTCTTAGACAAGCAGGAAATAGTAGGTTAAAATATACAAAGTATTTACATGGAGGAACATAGAGCATCCTCCTAAAACCTTAAAGTACTAACATGAGTAGTTACATAGACAGACCTTTGGCATAATTACCCCTTTAGACCCGTCCTTCAGGCCATCCTTCCATCAAGTAGTGAGCTCCCATCTCCCTTTCTCTGAGTATATCTCTCTATACTGATACCCCATTGGTTGGCCTAGCTTGGGTCATGATTGGAGGGCTGACTCCATAAGTCAGCCCCCCTTTCATGCAAATCCAGGTGACTCTATGTGATCAGGAGATGTGCTTGAAGTTTTCCCAGGGTTATAGGTGAGGCTCTGTCCATTGAATTATCCCAGCATGGGACTCATTGATGAGAGTGGGTTTAACACAATGGCATTGTCTCCCCAAGCTTGGGGGCTCCGCAAGGTCTAGCGTTTAACAAAGGAACTTGCAAGGGTGAACAAAAAGGAATATATTCCGAAAGCCAAATTAACTATATCTACAGCAAGCTAATTGAAATATATTCGGTTAGCTAAATGAAATATATGTACAGCAAGCTATTGTAAATATATTCATATTTACAATATTTTACCGCTCTTCAATGCAGTTTATACATGTCCCATAAGGCAACAGATGGCCCCTTGTGGCCAGTTGAGAATATGAGACTCGGCCACACCTAAAATAATGGGTCATGTATAATCTGCTTTGAAATTTTGAACTTTTGGCTTTGCCCTCTGAAGTGAAATAAAACTCTTAAACTTTCCGTCTCTACAGTTCATATGTCTGGATCCCAGTATTGGTAGTCATCACTTGTTCTGGATGTAATAAGTCCATAATAAAAATCATAAGATACCAAAACACAAAAAAAAAACGAAGGGGAAAAAAATAAAAAGATTAAACATGAGGCTCCTTGTTCTCAACCGTCCAATAATAATAATTTGTGCGAAAGTCAATAATGTTCATCTGGTCATGTTGCCCTTGCTTCTGGGACAGACTTCCATGGTGATTCCACTTGGATACAGCATACAGTAATGGCCTTTGGACCCACTTTCCTGGCTTTCTGTGATTGTACTTTATTAATGTGGGCAAAGTTAGAGAAGGAAAAACACGAGTACTTTTAAGACATATGCCTTCAAATGAATGTGTATCTTGTCATTCTGAGTATTAAGGACCTTTGATTAAAATTGTTATAGATATACTGCGACCTAATATGAGTCCCTTTCCCATTGACAGGTGTAAAAATTTAAATGGTTGCTCCTTAAGCCAGGTTGTCTGATTTCCATCCCCCATCTTTCTTCCTCCATTGTCATATGCCTGCCAGTAACTCTGCCCCGCCTTCTGCTGAATACCCCTGTGTGTGTATGACCCTTTGAGTGTCCAGGGGGATCTTGTTGCCATGGCAACTCACCACAAACTCCTTTTACTGCAGCTGTGTTCAGTTATACCAACCCTGATGGGTTAACGCCTTGGCGGGTGCCAAACTTTTGTGCATATAGCTCCCTCCTTGGCTACCGTGTGTAGCTACTGTGTGAGTCCTGCCTTTAGTGGGCTAGGGGAGCGGTCATAACTTTAAGAGGTCTCTGTGCAGATTTAGGCAGTGTCATCTAAGCAGCCAAAAATAACGTGATTTCAGAATGCGGATAAGTGTGATGTCACCAGGTACTTGTCGCTTCAGGGATGATTAGACTAAATTACTTCTTAAGTACAATTGTACTATACTTTCTGCTATTTGCCAATCACTATGAGTCTCACCAGTCCCAGTATATCTATATGATCTTCAAGCAACGCTCTTTGCACTTAGTTATGGCACAAAAAGAAAACTGACCAATCATAAAAAAAAAATACCAATGACCACCTATGATGGCTGCCAAATATTAGAACTGTAGAGAGGACACTATGTCACATATACAAGGAAACGAGTCACATGACTGTTGCTAAACCCAGGTGTTACTGTTACTATTGTCATAGTTGGTAATAGCTACAATGACATACATTTATATAAAACCATTATCCCATGCTGAACGAGAGAAAAAAAAACTGTCGGAACTTTGTCCCATCCCCCAAAATGCTATAGGGAAGTTTTATTATTCTATATTAACATTTTTAACTGTTTATAAATGTTGCCATATAAGGTTCCCCCCTACTCCCCTCCTTTTTTTTATTTTATTTCACCCCAGCGGAGCCAACCTCCAGAATCACCCAGCAAAAAAAATAAAATAAGGTGATATAGGACAGAAAGAAAAATAGTTTCCTTAAAAGGAAAGAGAAAAGATAAGAAAGGTAAAAACCCAAAATTCAGATTGAATGCTGCCCCAACCTTTAACTTGTTAAAGAGCATTGAATCTGTACTTGTGTTAAAAGAAAAAATTGAAGCTGCCTTAAACATTGCAGCTATACAAAAGGCAACGCCCTTTTCTTCGTAGTTAAAAAAACGACACCAAAAAGGTAAAAAAAAAAAAAAAAAGTAAAAGTAACAAAAAAAATTCAGATTTAATGCTGCCCCATACTTTAAATTGTTAAAGAGCGTTGAATCTGTATTTTGTTAAACAAAAAAAAAATGATTGAAACTGCCTTTAAACATTGCAGCTATACAAAAGGCAATGCCCTCTCTCGGTAGTTATTAACATATTAATTGATATTAATTGATTCTCAGTGAAAATCAATTTGCAAGTCCACTAGGCCACAGAAAGTTCTATCAGAGAGAGACACTGTTTAATGAAACAGTCCAAAAAAATATTTAGAATTTAGTTAGGCCTGACTAATTAATTCCATTTCAGGGTTATCCTTAAAACAAGACATAACAAAACAAAATATGTTTTAGGGTCCTTTCACACGGGGCGGATCCGTGCAGATCCGCCCCGTGAAGCTCCGCTTGCTCAGCGGGGATCGCTCCGTTGATCCCCGCTGAGCCGACGGATGACTGGGCGGTCCCCGCACACTGTGCAGGGACCGCCCTGTCAGAGCGCCGCTCTCCCCTATGGGGAATCGGATGACGACGGACCGTAGAGTCCGTTGTCATCCGATCCGCTCCGCCGACAGAAGGAAAAATAGGGTTTTCCTCCGTCACACTTTGGCGGAGCGGAGCGGATGTCAGCGGACATGTCTCCGCTGACATCCGTGCCTCCATAGGGGTACATGGAGGATCCGTTTCAGGTCCGCCTAAAAAACTGACAGGCGGACCTGAACGGACCTCCGTGTGAAAGAGCCCTTAAGGTCCTCTGTGTTTTTAAAGAAATTTGACCAGTCTTGGTCCATTCATCCGTCCTTGTGTGTGTATTTCTTCCTAAAACACAAAACTCAAAATCATTAATAACACCTCACTGTACCTCTTCTGAGAGGTTCTAATGGGCTACCTGGCAGTATATGCTTGGAACAGAGGTACTGAGTCCCTCAACAGTAAGTACAGTGAAACATGCACCGACTCCCCCACATATCTGTACTCAAAAACAAAAAGTTATAGGAAAACATGGTGGGGTTTGTAAGTACTTACCGTCTCAGAAGACCCCATGTTAACATTAAACCTTTACACATATTAACAACACATGCGTCAATTCGGAAGGAAAAAAAAAACAAGACACAACCTATAGACCTACTGAATCCATGAGATGCCATAAGGTAATGTATTATGTAGTTTCCACGTGTCAGAGTGAATGACGCTTCACTCTAACCACAGGAAAGTAAGAAAAAAAAATTCCTATATACTATAGGACTCGAGATCTCGTATCTGTGCACAGGTTATTTATTTGCGAATACATTTCAATTTGTAAAAAAAAAAGTATAAATTTAAACTGGTACCAGTATTGAGCTCATTACAAACGAGAGAGAGGGGAAAAAAATTATCAACTAAACATAAACAGTACAAAGCATGCGCACTAATGTGATCACACTTATTGATGACCATAAAGCAAAAATCTTGTTTACATCTGGACAGTTCATACCCATCCATTCCCTCACTCAGACACACCCATTCGTTTAGATCGAATCCTCTAGATTTTGTTTAGAACTTTAGTAATTTGCAAATGAATTGCTAGGCGTTTCTGGCCACTGGGAGAATACTAAGGGACTGAATAAGAAAACAAAACAACACTCTGGAATACTATACTTACCTTTTGTTAGGCGCGTATTTACGCATATGAACAGCTTTATATGTCCATATACTTCCAGGACTCACTTACCCTGAAAAAAATAACTTGCATCCAAACAGATATTACTTATTTAAAGCAAACAATATATCAGACTAAGTACTTACCGAGGCCGAGATGCCGAGAGTGGTTCACCTTGCACCCAAGCGCACTCCACCCCCTGGAGGTGAGACAGGGAGAGGACAGCACGAGGGAGCACTGGCCACCAGCAGGTAGAGGTGTCTTGCTGAAGAATCTAGCAGGGCTGAGTCTGAAGAACAGGCCGGGAGTCAAACACCAAGGGTAGACAGGGTCAAACAGCAACCAGTAGCAAGGGCATAAGTCCGATTAGGAGTTTAGCAGAAAGCACCAGACTAGTCAAGTTAAGCAAGAAGTCCAGGGTACAGGCAGAAGGTAGAGGGCTGGAGACAGGCAGCAGATCCGGGTCACAGGCCGAGGGTCAAGCACAAGGAGAGAGGTAGAAGTCCGTTTAGCAAGCCAAGGGGTCAGGTTCAGGAGAAGCAGAAGCGTAGTCAAATCCGGTCCGGGTCACAGCAGGAGAACTTTAACTTATTTCAGGCACAAGAAAACACAGCAAAGCTGACAAACCAGCAACCAGATAGTGTTACTGCGTCTGTTTAAATAGGCCCGCCTGTAGTCCCATTGGCGAGCTATTGCGCACGCGCATTCGTCGTTGCGCCGGGGCGCGCACCCGAGCACGCCGAAGCGCCGTCCCGCTGCGCATGCGCCGATGCGCCGTTTTGACGCGCATGCGCACTGAGCGCAGATTGGTGACAACAGACGGGGAATTTCCCTGACAGTGCCCCCCCCCCGAGGGGCGGACTCCGGACGCCCAGACTGGCCATTAGTTCCGGATGTTCTTGGTGAAAGGCTCGTATTAGGCGAGGAGCATGCAAGTTCCTGGATGGTTCCCAGGAGTTGTCTTCCGGGGGGTACCCTTTCCATTTAATTAAGTATTGTAACTGTCTGCCTTTTTTCCTACAGCCCAGGATGGATTCCATCTCAAATTCCTTTTCCCCATCTACTTCAACTGGTGGAGGAGGAGGTTCATCTCTTCCAGGAAAGGCGTTGGGAATGACGGGTTTCAATAAAGATGAGTGGAACACTGGGTGAATCCTATAGGAATCAGGTAATGCTAGTTCAAAAGCCACAGGGTTAATAGCTCGTTTGATCTTGAAGGGCCCGATAAATCTAGGGCCGAGCTTTCGAGAGGGAATAGGCAATCTGAGGTTGGCGGCGGAAAGCCAAACTTTTTCCCCGACTCTGAACGCCGGGTTTTCCTTCCTCCCCCGGTCATAAAATTTCTTGTAGGATCCTTGGGCATTCCGCATCATCTCCTGGAGTCTTTGGAAATTCGCCTGGACAGAGGCCACTCGGTCCTGGACTGCGGGAACAGGGCTCTCGGGGATGTTTTCAGGGAGGAAGGAGGGATGAAAACCGAAATTGGCCCAAAAGGGGGTTTGATTGGTAGCAGAATGTATTGAATTGTTATAGGCAAACTCTGCGTAAGGAAGTAGAGATGCCCAGTCATCCTGGGAAGCAGAGGAGAAACAACGGAGGTATTGCTCCAGGGTCTGATTGGTTCTTTCTGTCTGGCCATTGCTTTGGGGGTGGTACGCTGACGAGAGGCAGGTTTTGACTTCTAGTGACTTGCAGAGTTCCTTCCAGAATTTCGAAGTGAACTGGACACCTCTGTCGGAGGTGATACTCTTTGGTATTCCGTGAAGCCTGGTTATCTCCTTAAAAAAGATTTGAGCAGTATCCATGGCTGAAGGTGTCCCAATCATCGGTAAAAAGTGAGCCATTTTTGAGAGGCGGTCCACAACGACCAGAATCGTGGTAAACCCTCCGGAGGAAGGCAAGTCCACGATAAAGTCCATGGACATGTCCGCCCAAGGGTGCTCAGGAATGGGTAAGGGCTTGAGCAGGCCCCAACTCTTGGTGTTTGACCCCTTGTTACGCTGACACTGAGTGCAGGAAGCGACATAAGACTTACAATCTTGCCTCCAGCCTGGCCACCAGAAGGAGCGGGAGACAAGTTCCGACGATTTACATGCTCCGAAGTGACCTGCCAGTTTGAGATCGTGGAAGGTCCTCAAGACCAGCGGTCTTGTTTCCAAAATGACGAAAATCTTGTCCTGGGACCAGAATAGGCCGTCCCGCTTCTCCAGGGAGGTAGTGACCAGATCAGAGCAGAGCCCGGAAGCGATTTTAATAGAGGTGAGTAGATCGGCCCGGGGAATCAACAGAAAGTTCTGAGCTGACAGAATGGTGCCCGGTTGGGCCGACTGAGGGGTTTCCGGAAACATCCTGGATAGCGCATCCGCCTTCCCATTCTTGGAGCCGGGTCTGAAGGAAATGTGAAAGTTGAACCGGGTGAAAAAAAAGGGCCCAATGGGCCTGCCTGGGGCGTAGACGTTGAGCTGTTCTTAGGTACTCCTCTAGATTTTTATGATCTGTGAAGACCATGATGGGGTGTACTGCCCCCTCCAGAAGGTATCGCCATTCCTCCAGTGCGAATTTTATGGCCAGTAATTCCCGGTCCCCTACATCATAGTTTCGCTCCGGGGAGTCAACTTTTTAGAGGCAAAGGCTACTGGATACAGGAGAGCCTTGGGGCCTCGTCTTTGAGAGAGGATGGCTCCGATGGCTGTCTCAGAGGCGTCCACTTCCAGGGTGAACGGCAGTAGAGGATCCGGGTGCTGAAGTACTGGTGCTGAAGTGAAGGCGTCCTTGAGGCGGGAGAAGGCCTCTTGAGTTTCTGGAGACCAGTGAAAACGGTTATTTTGCCGGGTCAGTTGGGTTATTGGGGCTACAATGGAGGAAAAGCCCACAATGAATCTCCTACAAAAGTTGACGAAGCCTATAAACCGCTGTACCCCCTTCTTGTCGGTTGGGGCTGGCCAGTCCTGGACGGCCTTCACCTTCTGCGGGTCCATCGCGACCCCATCGATGGAAATGATAAAGCCGAGGAACTGTACGGTGGTCTTTTCGAACTCGCATTTCTCAGCTTTGAGGTAGAGTTTGTGCTTCCGAAGGATGGTGAGGACCTTCATGACATGAGCCCGGTGGAGTTCGATGTTGGTGGAAAAGATGAGGATATCATCCAGGTACACTACTAAGAAGTCGTCAAGGTGCTGTCTGAAAATATCGTTGACTAGGTGTTGGAAGGTGGCTGGAGCATTACA
The DNA here is from genome assembly GCA_029206835.1 of Rana muscosa. Taxonomy (NCBI): domain Eukaryota; kingdom Metazoa; phylum Chordata; class Amphibia; order Anura; family Ranidae; genus Rana; species Rana muscosa. The sequence continues at coordinate 724,554,804 of CM055121.1, read as the reverse complement.
AAGTCCGAACGGCATGACCGAATACTCAAAGTGTCCGAAACGAGATCTGAAGGCGGTTTTCCACTCGTCTCCGGCCCTGATTCTGATAAGATTGTATGCCCCCTGTAGATCCAGTTTGGAAAAGACCCGAGCAGATCGGAAGCGCTGAAATAGCTCTGGAATAAGGGGTAGTGGGTACCTGTTCTTAATGGTTATCTTGTTTAGGTCCCGGTAATCGATACAGGGTCTTAAGGACCCATCTTTCTTTTCCACAAAAAAGATTCCTGCACTGGCTGGAGAGGAGGAAGGGCGAATAAATCTTTTCTGGAGGTTTTCCTCAATATAAGCCTTGAGGGCTTTCAACTCGGTTTCGGACAACGGAAAGATACGTCCGAACGGAATTTTAGAGCCCGGCAAGAGATCGATAGGGCAATCATAGGGCCGATGAGGTGGTAGATGGTCGGCTTGCTGCTTATCGAACACGTCCCGGAATTCTAGATAGACTGAAGGAACATGCTGTAGGTTGTCCGGCTTGGCAATCATGGAAGCGCAGACCGTAGAGGCAGAGGCAAGACAGTTCTGGGAACAATAGGAGGAGGTGAAGCTAACCTCTTTCTTCACCCAATTTATGAGTGGCTCGTGTGCCTGTAGCCAGGGAAGGCCCAGGATGATGGGGAACATCGGGGAAGGTATGAGGTCTAACCGGAGAAGTTCTTGGTGACCCGAGTCAGAGATGGCGAGGATAGGTTTGGTTTCCTGCGTGATCAGCCCTGAACGGGGCAAGGACCCATCCGCCAGGTGGATCTGAAGGCAGTGGTCCTTAGGTTGAGTGGGGACATGGAATCTTGAGGCTAAGGCAGAGTCCAGGAAGCAGCTGCAGGCTCCAGAATCAATAATTGCTGGGAGGCGGATTGCCCCTTCCGGCAGCTGTAGAGACACAAAGAGAATGACATAAGACTGAGGGTTGTCAAAGAGTTGATAGTTTAAAGTGTCTTTAGAGATAGACTTACTAGGTCTTACGGGGCAGTTGAGGAGGAAGTGGCCGGCACCCCCGCAGTATAGGCACAGGTTGGCCTGGCACCTTCGCTGTTTTTCCTCAGGAGTCAGGGGAGCCCGAACCAACCCGAGCTGCATGGGTTCTGGCTCAGGAAGAGGTGTGACTGCAGGCGCAGAGGTTGGTGGGTAGTGAGGTACAGTCCTGGATGGAGGCCAGTTGGGACGAGGAGATTGAATTCGCTCCGCCCGTCGTTCACGCAGACGCCTATCGAGTTGCATGGCGGATTGGATCAGGTTCTCCAAGGTAGTGGGGGTTTCGATCCTGGCCAGCTCGTCCTTGAGAGTCTCAGATAGTCCCTGGTGGTATTGGTATCTGAGGGCCGCCTCATTCCATTTGGTGTCGGCGGACCATTTCCTAAATTCTGACGTATAGTCTTCCACCGGTCTTCTCCCCTGAGTTAGGCTATGGAGGACAGACTCGGCCGTGGCTGATCGCTGGGGATCATCGTATAGTTGAGCCATATTTTCAAAAAAAGGCTCTACTGAGTCCAATATGGGGCTCTGTTGCTCCATCAGGCCATGGGCTCAGGCTTGAGGGTCATCCGTTAAGAGAGAGATGATAAACCCCACTTTTACTGCTTCCGAAGAGAAGGTCCTTGGTTGGAGGGCAAGGTAGAGGGAGCAGGCGTTTTTAAAGGCCCGGTATTTTTTGCAGACACCCGAAAAAGGTTCCGGAATAGGGACCCTGGGTTCAGGGGTGGCCATCACTACTGTAGAACTCGTAGGTACTTGGGAGTTGGTGGCGGTGTTGGCAGAGGTGGCAGCTGAGGGGGCTGGTCCTAGGAGACCGGTGAGCTGTTAAAGACGGCCATCAATCTGAGTGTATCCCTCTTGGAGTCTTTGGACGGTGTCCGTTAAGGTGGAGACCTGCTGGCAGAGGGTGTCAAATGGGGAACGCACTCTGTCGGCCTCAGACATCTGGCTGGTTTGTACTATCAGACTAAGTACTTACCGAGGCCGAGATGCCGAGAGTGGTTCACCCTTGCACCCAAGCGCACTCCGCCCCCTGGAGGTGAGACAGGGAGAGGACAGCACGAGGGAGCACTGGCCACCAGCAGGTAGAGGTGTCTTGCTGAAGAATCTAGCAGGGCTGAGTCTGAAGAACAGGCCGGGAGTCAAACACCAAGGGTAGACAGGGTCAAACAGCAACCAGTAGCAAGGGCATAAGTCCGATTAGGAGTTTAGCAGAAAGCACCAGACTAGTCAGGTTAAGCAAGAAGTCCAGGGTACAGGCAGAAGGTAGAGGGCTGGAGACAGGCAGCAGATCCGGGTCACAGGCCGAGGGTCAAGCACAAGGAGAGAGGTAGAAGTCCGTTTAGCAAGCCAAGGGGTCAGGTTCAGGAGAAGCAGAAGCGTAATCAAATCCGGTCCGGGTCACAGCAGGAGAACTTTAACTTATTTCAGGCACAAGAAAACACAGCAAAGCTGACAAACCAGCAACCAGATAGTGTTACTGCGTCTGTTTAAATAGGCCCGCCTGTAGTCCCATTGGCGAGCTATTGCGCACGCGCATTCGTCGTTGCGCCGGTGCGCGCACCCGAGCACGCCGAAGCGCCGCCGCGCATGCGCACTGAGCGCAGATTGGTGACAACAGACGGGGAATTTCCCTGACACAATACAATGGTCTAGTGAAACTAAATGCCCCAGATCTCTTAAAAAAAATAACTTCTAGCTTGCAATTCATTCCGTTTTAGTGTACTGGTTTGGTTCCCAATGGACAAATTTACTCCCATTTTTCAAATTCCAGGAGTCCCTAATGCTTCTTTTAAAGGATTGGAATTCTTTCACAAACTCATCCCGTTCCTGTTTCATTTGCCTAATCTCATACTGTAAAGCCTCATTTTTGGCCTTAATAGTTGAGGAAGGGATGTATGAATTTGTATTTTCATATTTCTTAGGCTTTTCACCCCAGCAAGGTGAGTACACTTCCACGTCACACCTCTTTGTTGTATTTGGCTTTAATATCGTTTCACCAGAAGATGAACAAAACTGGGAAATGTGGCCGAATAAACCACACGTGAAGCATTTTATCTTCTGTAAAGTATTAACGCGTCTCTTAATAACTGGTGTGGTTTTAGGCTTAGAATATTCAATGGCTTAAACCTGATTAACCACTTTTGCTGTATGAGAAATGGGGGCCCTTTCAAAAGAGCTCTCACCTTTCAATAAACTGTTGGAACTAACACATACTCCAGACTGGGATAATGTCCTGTTGCCACTAGAAATACTCCAACTGGTTGCATTTCCCTCTGTGGTATGTGTAGGTTGTACCCGCTGCCCTGTGCTGGAAGATGGCGATAATTTTTCACATTTAATGTCTGCAGCCTTCAGCCCCTGTATTGTTGGCTGCTGGTGGCTAGCATTCATATTTGTCCTAGAAACTCTTAGAGTACTGATATTACTTTTGGCTATTTCTAGATCTTCCTTGAGAGAAATGGTTTGCAATAATAATGACCTATAATTATTAGCTAACCAACAGGCCGCAAAAATTAGTGCAGTCTTGCCCTCACGTTTGCTGTATTTTTTCTCTGTAAGTTTTATATTCACATACTCTTGTGCATGGTGCCATGGGTTTTTAGATTCCTCCATTGCTCTTATTATCTCTGTGCTATTTTTAACTTTAGCAGTCCTGGCCATCAATTTCTTCATGATTTACAAGTTCAGTGATGATACAATAATACACCACAGAACAGACTGGACACAGTAGTCTAGCCCTAAGAATATGCACCCGAGTGGAGATACCAGCCTTAAAATAACACTACTACCTTCACTGAATGAAGTCTAAACCCAAAAGTGCTGAGATCCGCACAAAAGGAACCATAGGTATACTGCTCTAGGTAGGCAATAGAAATGTAAACACAGCCATGTATACACCTATATTTGCTACACCCAATTCAGTTTACCAAAGAAGAAGAAGAAAAAAAAAAATCAAGGTATAAAATACAGTATGCTAATTGCACCTTTATTTTACACTAATAATAATCTCAGATATTAGCTTCAGTAGTAAAACTTCCACAGTTTTGTACTTTCTGACATCAATGAGAATATTACTGCTTGTAAATTCCCACTGTTAAAAAAACACAACAAAAGCCAAAATCTTTTGTAGGTTTCAATGCATCACGCAAACTCACACTGGTTAGAGCTAGCAATGAAGCTTAGTGAGGCAGAAAAACAATAATTAAAAACTAAGTTTTTCCCGCCATGTAAAATTATTATTTTTTTCCACAAAACCAAGGACTCCTATTTTAGTGTCCTCTTTCCAAAAAAACAATCAAATCAAAACAAAAATCCCTGAACCTCCTCCCCATTAAATTAACCGGTTTTTAATGGTACATCCAAAGTACTCATATCAATTATGATTTACGGGATATAAAAAAAAATAATGTGGTGTATCCTCCCTCATATTAGAGTTAATCTAATACCCACTAATAAAACACAAACATTTACCTATATTTTCCCAAATAGATTGGATAAGCTGACTCAGCTTAAATTCCTTCTATGTCTCATTTTTCCTAGATAGGTTGGATAAGCTGACTCAGCTTAAATTCCTCCTCTCTCTAATACACAAATTTTGTTATTATATTAAATACTTTCAGTCCTGTATACTTCGTTGGTCGCCACTGTTGCGGTTTAAAATCTATATTTAAGATTTAATATCTCACAGATATGATATAGGTTTAATAAGAGTTCTTTTTGGACAAGATTTGAGAGCTTTAACATAATGAACATTTATTCTGTATTGGTAAAGTCTAAACTAACACAAAGAAGCTATCTATACAGTCTTAGACAAGCAGGAAATAGTAGGTTAAAATATACAAAGTATTTACATGGAGGAACATAGAGCATCCTCCTAAAACCTTAAAGTACTAACATGAGTAGTTACATAGACAGACCTTTGGCATAATTACCCCTTTAGACCCGTCCTTCAGGCCATCCTTCTATCAAGTAGTGAGCTCCCATCTCCCTTTCTCTGAGTATATCTCTCTATACTGATACCCCATTGGTTGGCCTAGCTTGGGTCATGATTGGAGGGCTTACTCCATAAGTCAGCCCCCCTTTCATGCAAATCCAGGTGACTCTATGTGATCAGGAGATGTGCTTGAAGTTTTCCCAGGGTTATAGGTGAGGCTCTGTCCATTGTATTATCCCAGCATGGGACTCATTGACGAGAGTGGGTTTAACACAATGGCATTGTCTCCCCATACTTGGGGGCTCCGCAAGGTCTAGCGTTTAACCACTTAACAACCACCTGCCGACAAATAACGTCGACAAGGTGGTTGCTTAACTCTGGGAGGACGTTATATAACGTCCTCCCAGAATCGCGCTCCCGCGCGCCCCCTGGGGCGCGCACATGGGAAACTCCGTGACCGCCTCTGGACCCGGCGGATCACGAATCGCGGTAAATCGCCGCTGATAGCGGCCGTTTACCACGTGATCGCTCCGTCCAATGACGGAGCAATCACTTGTAAACAGACCGGCGTCATTTGATGACGCCGGTTCCTCCCTCCCCTCTCTGTACCGATCGGTACAGTGTGAGAGGGGAGGGGGAGGGAGCGGATGGCAGCAGCAGCACTGTGGGCTGGATCTGTGACAATTGCAGTCACAGATCCAGCCATCCATCCATCCCTGCTCAGCCATCCCTGTGCTATATCCTGCCAATACTCTGCAATACACCCTGCCAATACTCTGCAAAATACCCTGGTGCAATACTCTGCAATACCCTGGTGCAATACTCTGCAATACCCTGGTGCAATACTCTGCAATACCCTGCGAAATACTCTGCAATACCCTGCGAAATACTCTGCAATACCCTGCGAAATACTCTGCAATACCCTGCGAAATACTCTGCAATACCCTGGTGCAATACTCTGCAATACCCTGGTGCAATACTCTGCAATACCCTGGTGCAATACTCTGCAATACCCTGGTGCAATACTCTGCAATACCCTGCACAATACTCTGCAATACCCTGCACAATACTCTGCAATACCCTGCAAAATACTCTGCAATACCCTGCAAAATACTCTGCAAAATACTCTGCAATACCCTGCACAATACTCTGCAATACCCTGCACAATACTCTGCAATACCCTGCACAATACTCTGCAATACCCTGCACAATACTCTGCAATACCCGCCACAATACTCTGCAATACCCTCCACAATACTCTGCAATACCCTCCACAATACTCTGCAATACCCTCCACAATACCCTGTGCAATACCCTCCACAATACCCTGTGCAATACCCGTGCAATACCCTGCCATACACCGCAATACCCTGCCATACACCGCAATACCCTGCCATAGTCCGCAATACTCCGCAATGCCCTGCAATACTCCGCAATGCCCGGCAATACTCCGCAATGCCCGGCAATACTCCGCAATGCCCGGCAATACTCTGCAATAACCACTTCCCGCCCTCCGGCCGTCATATGACGTCCTTGACTTTGTGCGGGGATATCTGAATGATGGGAGCAGCTACAGGCATCATTCAGATATCAGCTTTTTCAGCCGGCGATTCCCTACACCATAAGAACAATCATAGCGGCTGTTCTGCCGCTTGATCATTCTTACGGGAGGCGAGAGGGGATGTCCCCCCCCCCGCCGCCCTCCGGTGCTTCTACCGACTCACCGCTACGATCAAAGCCAGGATTGTTGTTTTTTTTTTTGTATTTTTTTCAGGCTTCCCAGCCTAGAGGTGAGATGTGGGGTCTTATTGACACCCCCCCCCCCCCCATATCTCACTGTAAAGAGGACCTGTCATGCCATATTCCTATTACAAGGGATGTTTACGTTCCTTGTAATAGGTATAAAAGTGATCAAAAAAATGTTTAGGGCGGAAAAACATGTCAAACTAAAATAAATAAAGTAAAATGAAGAATAAAATATTTTTTTTTTTTTAAAGCGCCCCTGTCCCCGTGAGCTCGCATACAGAAGCGAACGCATACGTAAGTCCCGCCCACATATGAAAACGGTTTTCAAACCACACATGTGAGGTATCGGTGTGAACGTTAGAGCGAGAGCAATCATTTTGGCCCTAGACCTCCTCTGTAACTCAAAACATGTAACCAGTAAAAATATTTAAAGCATCGCCTATGGGGATTTTTTAAGTAGCGAAGTTTGGCGCCATTCCACGAGTGTGTTCAATTTTTAAGGGCGACATGTTAGGTATCTATTTACTCGGCGTAACTTCATCTTTCACATTATGCAAAAACATTGGGCTAACTTTACTGTTTTTTTTTTTTTTTTAAGCACAAAACATTTTTTTTCCGTAAAAAATGCGTTTAAAAAATTGCTGCGCAAATATCGTGCGAGATAAAAAGTTGCAACAACCACCATTATATTCTCTAAGGTCTTTGCTAAAAAAAATATATAATGTTTTGGGGTTCTATGTAATTTTCTAGCAAATAAATGATGATTTTTACATGTAGGAGAGAAATGTCAGAATTGGCCTTGGTGCTCCAGAACGCCTGAAGGTGCTCCCTGCATGTTGGGCCTCTGTATGTGGCCACGCTGTGTAAAAGTCTCACACATGTGGTATCGCCATACTCGGGAGTAATAGCAGAATGTGTTTTGGGGTGTAATTTGTGGAATGCATATGCTGCTGTGTGTGAGAAATAACCTGCTAATATGACAATTTTGTGAAAAAAAAAAGAGAAAAAAAAAATCTTGATTTTGCAAAGAATTGTGGGAAAAAATGACAACTTCAAAAAACTCACAATGCCTCTTTCTGAATACCTTGGAATGTCTTCTTTCCAAAAAGGGGTCATTTGGGGGGTATTTGTACTTATCTGGCATGTTAGGGTCTCAAGAAATGAGATCGGCCGTCAGTACTTCAGGTGTGATCAATTTTCAGATATTGGCACCATAGCTTGTGGACTCTATAACTTTCACAAAGACCAAATAATATCCACCAATTTGTACTTATTTTTACCAAAGATATGTAGCAGTATAAATTTTGGCCAAAATTTATGAAGAAAAAATAGTAATTTGCAAAATTTTATAACAGAAACGAAAAAAAAATCATTTTTTTACAAAATTTTCAGTCTTTTTTCTCTTATAGCGCAAAAAATAAAAAACCCAACAGTGATTAAATACCACCAAAAGAAAGCTCTATTTGTGTGAAAAAAAGGACAAAAATTTCATATGGGTACAGTGTTGTATGACTGAGTAATTGTCATTCAAAATGTGAGAGCACCGAAAGCTGAAAATTGGTCTGGTTATTAAGGGGGTTTAAGTGCCCAGTGGTCAAGTGGTTAACAAAGGAACTTGCAAGGGTGAACAAAAAGGAATATATTCCGAAAGCCAAATTAACTATATCTACAGCAAGCTAATTGAAATATATTCGGTTAGCTAAATGAAATATATGTACAGCAAGCTATTGTAAATATATTCATATTTACAATATTTTACCGCTCTTCAATGCAGTTTACACATGTCCCATAAGGCAACAGTAGTCAGCTCACTGCTGAGAACAATTGGGCCACCTATCTCTGGGACTATATTTCCCATAATGCCCCTCTAGTTTCTTCCGATTGGCCCTCTGTTGTGGCCAATGGTGAGGGAAGAATAGGCAGGAAGCTTTCTCGAGTCCTCACATGTGCTGCCGACAAGAGAAGGGGGGGAATGTTCTAATAGCAGCCCGCAGCTCTCCCCCTTGCCCCACCGTGCGGACACCTTGGCTGGAGGAGGAACAGTCCCTGGGAGCAGAGAGCGGAACAGTCAGCATCGGCTCTGAGGCTGAGCTGTGTGTGAGAGAGACACACAGCGCAGCCCATGCAGCCTAAAGTTCCGCCGAAAACACAGGCAAGGCCACATAGCGGGAGCAGCGGCCACGGCCTGTGTTAACCATGTCCAGGCCCTGGTCGCCGCTTACCTCCCGCTGTGCGGCCTGAACAGCAACAGGCTATGGAGCGGGCGGCACCGGCCCACCGGGCAAATACCCGGTCTGCCCTATGGCCAGTCCGGGCCTGATTATAGTGAATGGGGCCAGCGGCCGCACCTAGCTGCTCAAACCCATATAGAAATCAGAAGATTCTTGCTGCTACAATTTGCACCGGCCTAAATCACCAGTGTGAATGTAGCCTAAGGGTGGCCATACATTATACAATTTTCTTGTACAATTTTTCTTTAAATTTGCCAAAACCATGTAATATGAGGTCAAACCTAAACAAGTTGTATAATGTATGGCCAGCCTAACAGTGTTGATTAGTCTGCATGTTTTATGTAAGTACATTTAAAACAACTGAAGTAGTAGATTCTGAATTTACCACTATGTGTACGTAGTTGGGGAATAGAAAGATTCACTTTAAGATAAAATATGGGCTTTTACAAACGAAATATCTTCCTAATGTTTACATTTGTCAACAACTGTGTAATGCAAGGGCCTACCTGATTGAATATTGAATATCAATTTCATATATTTTGTTATAATTATACCAATAAGAGATTGTACAAACACATACCTCCCAACTTTTGAACTTCAGAATGAGGGACACTTGAGGAAGGAAGTGACCTGCGGTGCACGTTGCGTGGCAAAATGGTTGTGTCCAAATGCTTAAGAGTGGGAAAGCTGAAGGGGCGCGGTTAAAAAAAAAATGTGCTTCCTTGTACTTATAAAAAAAAAGCATTGATTGCTGTGCCACAAGCTGGAGTCTAAAGGACACAAAAAAGAATAAAAAGCTTCCATTACAAATGGTTTTGCACAAACTGTGGAAGAGTGCATTACGCTAAGTATGGAAGGATTCAGGAAAGCGTTACCTACAGAGTGCAAGATTCAGGAGTAAGTTTTTGATATAAAGAGCAGGATTCAGGAATGCAATACATACAGAGTGCAAGATTCAGGAATGCAATACGTACAGAGTGCAAGATTCAGGAATGCAATACGTACAGAGTGCAAGGTTCAGGAATGCAATACGTACAGAGTGCAAGGTTCAGGAGTGCGTTTCGTACAGAGTGCAAGGTTCAGGAGTGCGTTATATACAGAGTGTAATGCCGCGTACACACGACCGTTTTTAACCACTTCCATACTGGGCACTTATACAGCTTCCTGCCCAGACCAATTTTCAGCTTTCTGCGCTGTTGCACTTTGAATGACAATTGCACGGTCATGCTACACTGTACCCAAACTAAATTTTTATAATTTTGTTCCCACAAATAGAGCTTTCTTTTGGAGGTATTTGATCATCTCTGCGATTTTTTATTTTCTGCTAAAAAAATAAAAAAAAGACCGAAAATGTTGAAAAGAAAACATATTTTTTTTGTTTCAGTTACAAAACGTTGTAAATAAGTAAGTTTTCTCCTTCACTGATGGGCACTGATGGGGCTGCACTGACAGGCACTGATAAGGCGGCACTGATGGGCACCGATGAGGTGGCACGGATGGGCACCGGTAGGCGGCACGGATGGGCACCGGTAGGCAGCACGGATGGGCACCGGTAGGCAGCACGGATGGGCACAGATAGGTGGCACGGATGGGCACAGATAGGCGGCACGGATGGGCACAGATAGGTGGCACTGATGGGCACTGATAGGTGGCACGGATGGGCATGGATGGGCACTGATAGGTGGCATGGATGGGCACTGATAGGTGGCACTGTACTGTAATGTGTTACTAATGGATGCCAATCAGTGCCAAACAATAATGCCTGCCAATCAGTGATGCCCATTGTGGGAACTGATTGGCATCCATTGTGGGCACTGATTGGCATCCCTGGTGGTCTAGGGAGGCATACCTGGTGGTGGGCATCCCTGGTGGTCTGGTGGCATCCCTGGTGGTCCAGTGTGGGCATCCTCGGGGGGGGGCTGCACTGATAATCGATCAGCACAAACCCCCCCTGTCAGAGGAGCAGCCGATCGGCTCTCCTCTACTCGCGTCTGACAGACGCGAGTGAGGAAAAGCCGATCACCGGCTTTTCCTGTTTACATCGTGATCAGCCGTGATTGGACACGGCTGATCACGTGGTAAGGAATCTCCGTCTGAGACTCTTTACCTAGATCGGTGTTGCGGGGTGTCAGACTGACCCTGCAACAACGTTCGCCACGATGCGCGCCCCCGGGGGCGCGCAACGGCTCAAAATCCTGAGGATGTCATATGACGTCCAGTCAGGATTTTGAAACCACTTTGCCGCCGTCAATCCGCTATAGGGCGGGCGGCAAGTGGTTAATGACGAGAAAAATTACATTTTTTAAAATGGTCATTAAAAACGATCGTGTGTGGGCTTCAGAGCATTTTTCACGACGTAAAAATTGGCCATGAAAAAATTGGAACATGCGCTAATTTTTCTCGTCGTTTTTCACGTCATAAAAAACGGCCATGTGTAGGCTTTAACGACGTGAAAAAAGCACGCATGCTCAGAAGCAAGTGATGAGACGGGAGCGCTCATTCTGGTAAAACTAGCATTCGTAATGGAGATAGCACATTCGTCATGCTGGAAATTATTGCATCGTTTAATGCAGCGCATTCTTTTCTTTGTTTATAATGCTGCAATAATCCAATTTTTTTGCTGCTGATATTCTCTAAAGCCTCGTACACACGACCAAGAATCTCGTCAAGAAAAAACACGTTGTTTTTCTTGACGAGATTCTTGGACAAGAAACTTGTCCCGGCCGAGTGTACAGATGCTCCATTCAAAGAACCCGTGGTTCTTTGAATGGCGCGAACGCAGGGACGTCATCGACTACGACGAGCGTGTGCTTGTCACATTCGATGCCGTCGCCGCCATTTTGCTACACCCTACCTATGCCTAGGAAGCTACCGCGCATGCGTCAAAGTAATTTCGAGCATGCGCGGGTTTCCACGGCGAAAGGTAAGTGTACACACACACACACACACACACTTTTCTTGTCGAGAAACATGCTGACAAGAATCTTGACGAGAAAATAGAGAGCAGGTTCTCTATTTTTCTCGTTGAGATTCTTGTCGGTTTTCTTGACGAGAAACCTGATAGCAGCGTACACACGACCGAGTTACTTGGCAAGAAAGCTCTGCCAGCAAGTTTCTTGCTGGTTCTTGCCGAGAAACTCGGTCGTGTGTACGAGGCTACAGAGTTATGACAACGTTTTTTCTTTATTATTTATTGTTTTCTCATGATTAATCTATATTTATTGTAAGCCAGATCTCCCTAAAGAACAAATTTTTTTTAGTTACCATCTTGTATTGAAGATGTTATTTTTGCTTATTATTTGGATAATATTTTAGACTGCTTTCCTTTATTTTTTGATATTTTTGAGTGTGTCAAGTTACCACAACAACATTATTATTTATTATAATTTACCCTCAAGGAGGTTAGTGTCCCTTGGTAATTTCAAAATGTTTTTTTGCAATGTCCCTGCATACTCACTAGTAAACTCTCTATTTAGAATAAAAACACATGTTCAATTTTTGTTATGAAACGAAAAAAACATTTATTCTGGCCTAAAAACAAATGAAAGGTTAAGGCAAAACAAAACCACAGGTAAAGGAAAACTAAAGAAGCCAGGAAGACAGCACTGGAGACCCTGCTTGAATTAGTGCAGACACAGATCACCACAGCAAACAACAAAGGATGTGAAGAAGAAAATTGGGACCATCAGAAGGACATATCATGGGCTTATTTCTTGCTCTTCTTTGTTGCCTTCACTGCAGGCTTCCCTGCAGCCTTCCTTGGAGGCTGTGTCCGTGGAGGAGATCTTGTGGCTGGAGGAGGGTCTGGAGCAGGAGCAGGGACTGGGGCAGGAGCAGGGACTGGAGCAGGGACATAACAAATATCAACAACGTCAGTAAAGTCATTTAGCTTTCCCATCATGCCCATGTTTACGACCTTCAAGATGAGGGTCTCACATTTTAGCCGCTGGCCCATTTCGATTATTGACAGTTTGTGCCCAATAAGGGCAGCAAATCCCTCTGCAGCGGTGGGGGGCTCTCTGAGGGCCACAGTAGCCTCCCTAATTAGGGCCTGGGTCTCCTCCTCCATCTGCATAAGCCTCCTGGCCCTTTTTTGGGGAATACGCAGAGGAGGTATCTGGGGCCTGGTGTTCCGCTGTGTCCCACTGGGGCCTGGGTCCCACTGGGGCCTGCCTCCTCCTGGGTCCCATTGGTGCCTGCCTCCTTCTGGGTCCCACTGGCGCCTGCCTCCTCATCCTGTATAAAAAAGGTACATATTTTAATTTTTGGCTTCATCTATCACACACATTTTTCACCTCATGACATTTGCAAATTGAATGCTAATAAATATTAAAGACAATCATTCTGACCCCAGCATTTTTCATTCTTGTCCCCATCATTTTTGGCCACTACTGTCTATTGATATTTCAAACACTTTTTGTTAAATGTTCACATTTTTTACACAAGTTTAACATCTCTTTGACAACATTATACTTTTAGTACAAGAAATCTTTAGCTAAATACTATACCTGGCTCCCAATGGTCAAATCAGGCTCCTCCTGGAGTTCAGCTTGTTCCTCCAAAGAAGCTTCAACTTGGCTGGAGGGAAGGCTGGAGGGTTGGCTGCAGGGAAGGCTGGAGGGTTGGCTGCAGGGAAGGCTGGAGCTCCTTCTGGGGGGAAGGCTGGAAAGGGATTCCCTTAATTCCAGGTGGTCATCCAGGAAGTTAAGATGATGATAGTACCACAGATTAGGCTTGTATATGTCCTCTGCAGCTGCTCCTGACCGCATTGATGTTAGAACTCTGTTCGGTTCAGTCCGATATGTGCCCCTAATGGTCCCAATTTTCTTCTTCACATCCTCTATTGTTGCTGTGGGGATCTGTGTTTGTACAAATTCCAGCATGGTCGCCAGTGCTATCTTCCTGGCGTCTTTATTTTTATTTATTTTTGGTCTCCCATAAAACAGGTAGATTTTTCCACCTTTGCAGGAACTCTGCCATGAAATCTGGGTCTTTAAATACCTGCATGATTTCTGCAAGTCAAAAACCAGACAAAACTACTAATGTCAGTCAAGACTACTACTAATATTTATCACCATATATAGGCCACAAACTCAGCAATTGATCAGTCATCATAGAGTTGAGCGGACACCTGGATGTTTGGGTTCAACGGTTTTGGCTGAACTTCGGAAAAAGTTCGATTTCGGGACCGAACTTGACCCCGAACCCCATTGAAGTCAATGGGGACCCGAACTTCTGAGGACTAAAATGGCTCTAAAAAAGTAATGGAGTACCTAGAACTGTCCCTGCACAAAGTGTCATTTCTGAAGTCCAAAAATTCATTTAAAACTCACTCGAGGCTATAATGAATTGTCGGCTCCCGGCAAATGCAATACATAGAAAAGTAATTGATAAAAAAAAAAAAAAAATGTGTGTGGTTCCCCCCAAATATCCATACCAGGCCCTTCAGGTCTGGTATGGATTTTAAGGGAGAACTCCACCCCAAATAAAAAAGAATGGCGTGGAGTTTCCCCAAAAATCCATACCATGCCAATGACGTTTCCTATGTATTGCATTTGCCGGGAGCTGACAATTCATTATAGCCGCGAATGAGTTTTAAATGACTTTTATTCCTTCAGAAATGACACGCTTTTACAAATGTGCCATTACATCGCCGAACACCGGACCCGAACCCGAACATACAGTCAATTGTTGGGGTTCAGGTCCGGGACCCAAAAACACAATAGTTTGGTACGGTCCCGAACTTTAAAGTTCGGGTCCGCTCAACCCACTCATCAAGTATGAAAAATGTTACGTACCCTCGATCTACACGTTCGTTGCTTCCGACCTTCTTCCACTCACTGAACGTCGTTTTCAATGATGCCTATTTTCGTTATATACAGTGCGCATGCGTGACGCTCTGCACGCTTTCACCGCCCCTGACGTTCAATATACTACTTTCCCCGCCCCTTCTCGCTCGTCCTAATGATACACAACATGGGGGAGACTCTGCGATATGAGGAGGAAAGTGTGGAAGAACCCCAGACCAGATCCAGGAGATAAAAGGCCACAAACATGGCGTTTGAGGAGATGGTAGAAATGGTGGCAATTTTGAGGAGGGAGGATTATGATGCTAAACATGGCCCATACAAAAAGCCTAATCGGGTGAAGGCTAAAATCATGAACAAAGTGGTGAAAAGTCTGCACAGGAAATTTGGGGTTCGCAGATCCAAAGAACAGATCCGCAAAAGATGGTCTGACATCAAGTTGAGGGAGCCGAAGCAATACAGGAAAATCAAAAAAGTGATCAGAAAAAGTAAGTACGGTAGATTTACAGTTACTCAGATTTTTATTACTAGCGTGGTGCTGCATGTGCTTTTTCTTTAATGTAGTACAGTTCAAGATGTCAAGTTTAATGTTCTTGGGCACAAGAATCGATCGTAAAAATCATTGTTCATTATCAATAATACAATGGTTTTTTTTTTATAATACAGTGTTAACTAAATTTGAACATGCCTATTTAGGAATGATCAAATGTAGTTAACACTGTATCAGACCAAAACATCGTCATTTAGTGAATGATTGAACGATGATTCCTACGACTGATTATTGTGCCCAAGAACATGAAACTTGACATCTTGAACTGTTTATGTGAGAATATTTTTGAAACATGGTTGTGTATATGTATTGGTAACTATATTTAACTAATGTAACTGGATTCAGTGTACGGTTAGGAGAGTATGCTCAGCAGCTGGTTACACATCTGGACTCATTAGCACAAGTGTGGACCACAAGAACAAACTTTTTATGGTGTCACACACAGGTGATCCAGTGGATACTTGGTGTGTTTCCATGTGTGAAATCTGACCAAAATAGATCAATCTATCAGCTTTGGTAATGGATACAATCATGTGTTCAGCTTAGAACTATTGACAAAAAAGACAATTGTACCACACTTACAAAGAGAGATTAATATTCCTCTTTCAGGCCTAAATATATTTATTTACTCAAGTCTACCTTTGGATTCTTCTCATAGGGCTTCAAAGAGCTTCGAGACAGGAGGCTAGGAACCCCACACCACCAACCCAAGACCCACAACCGCAGGATGTGGAGGAAGAAGTGGAAAATGGCAACACAACAGGCCAGTGTCATACACCACAGCCTCCGGTAATAGATGTAGGCCTGCATATTTATAAGACATGTTTTTTTTTTCTAAATTTAAGGTGCTTTTCTGCCTGCGGCCCAAGCAACATTCAACAGTCACAGTGCCCAGATGTTGATCCAAGAACTTATGGTCTGCTCTCGTGACCTGGATCAAATGAACGAAAACTTGCTCCAGATCAGGCAAAAGAGCAAGCAGCTGGAGCAAAGAATCAAAAAAATAGATGTTCTTGGGAGGGTTTAAATCTTTTCTATGGGCTAAAATGTTATTTTGTTTTTTGTTTGTTGTTTTGAGATTTGGTTTTGTAAGGTTTTAAGTACTATTGTACATGTTGAACTTTACTAGTTACATATGGTTCATGCATGCGTTTTAGCAAGAAAAATACCCAAAAATACAAAAAATATACAATTTTCTATTTTTATAAAAATAAACAAAAAATTGTGCTCCAATAAAAATGATTTTTGAATCAACAATGTGTGGCTTCTTATATCAATGTTGCCCCCCTCCTCCCCCCAAAAAATGGGTGTGTTTACACTGACAATGATGGTAATTTACTTCTGAAAAATAAACATGGCACTACAACTGCACTAGGATAACCTAGGACAGTGATGGTGAATCTTGGCACCCCAGATGGTTTTGAACTACATTTCCCATGTTGCTTAGGCACTCTGCAGTGGATCTGAGCATCATGGGAAATGTAGTTGCAAAACATCTGGAGTGCCAAGGTTCACCATCACTGACCTAGGAGAAAGATCAAATCAACCAAAAAAAACAAGCAAACAAGATGTTTTCAGTATAAAGTATATTTTTATTCCAAAGAAATTTTCAAATGTTATCAGGCATTGCAATGGCCGCCCTACCCATAAAATAGTCTACATAGCGTTGGCACACATCACGCCCGCTTTGGGGGGCCAAGCCTGTAGGGCTAGCTACCTGGGCTGGCAATGGTCCATCAGAGAACTGTGTGGCCTGAAGGGCAACTGAAGAAAGATAATTATTTGAATGTCTTTTTAATAAATTGTGGAGTATGCAACAGCACATTACTATATGATTCCATTTGTACTCAGCCATGTTTAGAGAGGTCAGAAAAAGGCGGAAACGACTGGCCATGATGCCAAAGGCATTTTCTACCACCCTTTTCGCTCTGGCCAGCCTATAATTAACCACTTAAGCCCCGGACCATTTTGTAGCTAAAGGACCAGAGGTGTTTTCAGAATTTTGCACTGCGCTGCTTTAACTGTAAATTGTGCGGACATGCAATGTTGTACCCAAACGAAATTTGCGTCCTTTTCTTCCCACAAATAGAGCTTTCTTTTAATGGTATTTGATTGCCTCTGCGATTTAAATTTTTTGCGATATAAACGGAAAAAGACTGAAAATCTTGAAAAAAAATGATATTTTCTACTTTTTGTTATAAGAAAAATCGAATAAACTCAATTTTAGTCATACATTTAGGCCAAAATGTATTCAGCCACATGTCTTTAGTAAAAAAATGTCAATAAGCGTATATTTATTGGTTTGCGCAAAAGTTATAGCGTCTACAAACTAGGGTTACCTTTTCTGGAATTTACACAGCTTTTAATTTATGACTGCCTATCTCATTTCTTGAGGCGCTAAAATGGCAGGGCAGTACAACCCCCCCCCCCAAATGACCCCATTTTGGAAAGTAGACATCCCAAGGAAATTGCTGAAAGGCATGTTGAGCCCATTGAATTTTTTTTTTTTTGTCCCAAGTGATTGAATAATGACAAAAAAAAAAAAAAATTACAAAAAGTTGTTACTAAATGATATATTGCTCACACATGCCATGGTTATATGTGAAATTGCACCCCAAAATACATTTTGCTGCTTCTCCTGAGTACGGGTATACCACATGTGTGGGACTTTTTAGGAGCCTAGCCGCGTACGGGACCTCGAAAACCAAGCACCGCCTTCAGGATTTCTAAGGGCACAAATTTTTGATTTCACTCCTCACTACCTATCACAGTTTTGAAGGCCATAAAATGCCAAAATAGCACAAAACCCCCCCAAATGACCCCATTTTGGAAAGTAGACACCCCAAGCTATTTGCTGAGAGGCATGGTGAGTATTTTACAGCTCTCATTTGTTTTTGAAAATGAAGAAAGAAAAAAAATTTTTTTTTTTTTTGTTTTTTTCAATTTTCAAAATTTTGTGACAAAAAGCGAAATCTGCAAAATACTCACCATACCTCTCAGCAAATAGCTTGGGGTGTCTACTTTCCAAAATGGGGTCATTTGGGGGGCTTTTGTGCCATCTGGGCATTCCATGGCCTCCGAAACTGTGATAGGCAGTGAGGAGTGAAATAAAAAATTGTCTTTTTTCCGCAACTTGTGTCAACATATAAAATATTCAATGGACTCGACATGCCTCTCAGTATATAGCGCGGGGTGTCTACTTTCCAAAATGGGGTCATTTGGGGGGGTTTTGAACTGTCCTGGCATTTTATACACAACATTAGGAAGCTTACATCCACTCTTCTAACCACTTGAAGACAAAGCCCTTTCTGACACTTTTTGTTTACATGAAATCATTTTTTTTTTTTGCAAGAAAATTAAGTTGAACCCCCAAACATTATATATTTTTTTAAAGCAAAGGCCCTACAGATTAAAATGGTGGGTGTTGCATTTTTTTTTTCGACACAGTATTTGCGCAGCGATTTTTCAAACGCATTTTTGGGGAAAAAATACACTTTTTTTAATTTCAATGCACTAAAACACACTATATTGCCCAAATGTTTGATGAAATAAAAAAGATGATCTTAGGCTGAGTACATAGATACCAAACACAACATGCTTTAAAATTTCGCACAAACGCGCATTGGCGACAAACTACATACATTTTTAAAAGCCTTTACAGGTTACCACGTTAGATTTACAGAGGAGGTCTACTGCTAAAATGACTGCCCTCGATCTGACCTTCGCGGTGATACCTCACATGCATGGTGCAATTGCTGTTTACATATGATGCCAGACCGACGCTTGCGTTCGCCATTGCGCAAGAGCAGGGCAGGACAGGGGTGCTTTTTTTTTTTTTTTTTTTTTTATTAATTTTGCTTTTTTATTTTATTTTTAAACTGTTCCTTCCATATTTTTATTTTTTTAATCATTTTTATTGTTATCTCAGGGAATGTAAATATCCCCTATTATAGCAATAGGTAGTGACAGGTACTCTTTTTTTGAAAAAAACTGGGGTCTATTAGACCCTAGATCTTTCCTCTGCCCTCAAAGCATCTGACCACACCAAGATCGGTGTGATAACATGCTTTCCCAATTTCCCAATGGCGCTTTTTATATCCGGGGGGGGACATTCCCTCCCACTGCTTGTAAAAGCAGTCCAGAGGCTAATTAGCCACTAGGATTGCTTTTACATGAAAGCCGGCCGCTGGCTGAAAGGAATGATACCTAAACCCACAGGCATCAATCTGGTATAACCATTCAAAGTCCAGCAACATACCAGTACGTTGCTGGTCCTTGTTGGACATGTATTGTAATCTTTTTTTTCATGCAGCCTATTGGCTGAACGAAAAAAGAGATTGATCGGTGGATATGCCCACCATTAGAATAACGCCCTTCATCCACCCACTTCTAATGATGGGCATACATGCACCATTTATATATGCCGAAGCATGGGGGCATCCTCCCGCAAAAGTTATGCCGCACACACATGGTCGGACTTTTCCACGGGCAAGCCTCCGTCAGAATTTCGACCGTATGTACGCGGCATTAGGAGCAAAATCGCTCCTCCGCTCCTCCGCCCCTGCTGTCCCAGTGCTTCGGCATATATGCTTTTTTTTTAACTGTGGTGGTGAAATCACCTCCTACAGCACTGGAGTCGCAGGGATCAGGCCTGTCTCTGCGAACGCTGCAGTTATGTGTGTTGTGTTTTGTAAGTGACAGTGATCGATCGATACTGCACCTTACCGCTGACCGCCCTGTCCAGCGAGGCATGGACATTGCTTTCCACATGCCGGTAGAGAGCCAAAATCGCCTTCCGTGAGAAAAAGTGGCGTTTGGGAACCTGCCACTGAGGAACCGCACATTGCACAAACTCACGGAAGGGGGCCGAGTCTACCAACTGAAAAGGCAGCAGTTGAAGTGCTAGCAATTTAGCCAAGCTAGCATTCAACCGCTGGGCATGTGGATGGCTGGGAGTGAACTTCTTTCGACGGTCCAGCAGCTGGAGCAGGGAAATTTGCCTGCTACAATCGGACGTTGGTGTACTGCTAGCAGAGTGCCCGCAACTATTTGGCTGTGACACACCTAATTCTACACCTTCATTCCTCTCAGTGCAGGTTTCAGAGAGGACTGAAGGTATAGTGGGGTTGGAGATCCCAGCTGATGAGGAGGAAGGAGAGGTCCACTTTGTTCTTTGGTGTGGGTCTTTAAGGTACGCTTACCAACGAGCTGCATGGCAGGTCAACATATGTCTGGTCAAGCATGTGGTGCCCAAGCGGCTAATGTTTTGGCCACGCGAGATACGCTTGAGACATATGTTTCAAATTTGTGAATGAAGATGTAGCGCTGACAGTGAAAAAGAAGCCAAGGGAATTGGTCTCAAAGTAAAAATAAACGTGAGTAAAAAAAACGCAACAATGAAGTGAGTCCACAAAGTGTCCATAAACAAATATCCGTGCTGAAAACAAATGGTATCTGAAACAAATATCCGTGCTGAAAAAAAAAATGGTATCTGGAACCACACGTGAAACAATATGGATCATCACAACTTCTGAGGGTGAAGAGAGATAAAATACCCTTACCAGAACAGGTGGATCTGCGGGTCAAGGCAAATCAAACAGGCATGGAAAAGACTCAATGGTGATTCCCTTCTGCTTGTCTGTAGGCTAGGTCATATGAATCTCAGACGAAGACTTCCCGGCAGGTTCCCCAACTTGGAAGCAGACTCAGGACTCGAACACGATCTCCATAGACGTCAGATGGGACAGGAAACACATTGAATCCGGGGAAAAAGGAGGGTTCTTCCCGGAATGACAATCGCACATAGGGAGAGAGCTTCAACTCAATCAACCGACCATAGGAAAAAATGAGAAAAGGGCTCCGATAGTGCAGGTCAATGCGGGTTTTTCAAAACCAACAAAGTAAAAGTAATCACAAAAGCATAAAAAACATTAAAAAGGGCAGTGAGCAGAGTGGAGAGCAAGCCCGACGCGTTTCATACTGGTGTACTTCAACAGATGTCCCTGCACTGTGCAGTATGTATCCTCAGATCCCCACTCCCTTTGGAAGCACTGAAAAGCTGTATACATTCTGCATTTTAAATGGATGCAGAGAAGAAAAAGCTGCAGATAAATAGGTACACATTATGTTGAAGGACTTTAAAGAATCCTATAAAATATCTATTTTGTTTATATTGCTTAATTTTAATCGCTTGCCGACCATGTCACGCCGATATACGTCGGCAGAATGGAATGGCTTTGCAAAGTGACGTATATATACGTCACTTTGAATTTTGCTGGCGCGCGCCCCTGCCGCGAGCTCCGTGACCGTGCCTGTGGGACCCGCGGACTCGATGTCCGCCGGTGTCCCGCGATCGTGACACAGAGCTGCAGAACGGGGGGATGCTATTGTAAACAAGGCATCGCCCTGTTCTGCCTTGTGACATGTCACTGATCGTCTGCTCCCTGTGATCGGGAGCAGCGATCAGTGTCATGTCACAGTAAGCCCAGCCCCCACTCAGTTAGAATCACTCCCTAGGACACACTTAACCCCTTCCTGGCCCCCTAGTGGTTAACCCCTTCCCTGCCAGTGTCATTTACACAGAAATCAGTGCATTTTTATAGCACTGATCGCTGTATAAATGACAATGGTCGCAAAATAGCGTCAAAAGTGTCAGATGTGTCCGCCATAATGTCGCAGTCATGATAAAAATCGCTGATCGCCGCCATTACTAATAAAAAAAAAATATATTAATAAAAATGCCATAAAACTATCCCCTATTTTGTAGACGCTATAACTTTTGCGCAAATAAACGCTTATTGCAATTTTGTTTTACCAAAAATATGTACAAGAATACGTATCGGCCTAAACTGAGGAAAACAATATGTTTTTTTTATATATTTTTTGGGGATATTTAATATAGCAAAAAGTAAAAAATATTGCATTTTTTTCAAAATTGTCGCTCTATTTTTGTTTATAGCGCAAAAAATGAAAACCACAGAGGTGATCAAATACCATCAAAAGAAAGCTCTATTTGTGGGAAAAAAAGGACGTCAATTTTATTTGGGAGCCATGTCGCACGACCGTGTAATTGTAAGTTAAAATGACGCAGTGCCGAATCGCAAAAAGTGGCCTGGTCATTTGGCAGCCAAATCCTCCGGGGCTGAAGTGATTAATGTAACGTTAGGACAAGGGCTAATTAACATACGTTATGATCATTTTGTAAGTAATAAGCACTGTAATTACTCATTTATGTCTCAGAGATACTTCAGTTCTGACCCTACCTTCCTTTAGGCTATGCAGCAAACACAGTACTGCAAATATCTATGACATTTACATATAAAAACTAATTACTTGTAAGATTAAAATCACTTTCTCAAAAAATGAGGTCATTTGAAATCACAATATGCACTTCACAAACATTTTAAAGAGCTTTGGGAAAAAAGTTAACTGAAAAATATAAATATATGTTCTGCATTTTTCTTTTTACCAATTATTTTGAGCTTTAAGTAATTAAGAAAACAATGTTATGCTCCAGTGGAAGCATTGTATTTCTTTTTATTTTAACTCAAGGTGTCCTCAGAAATGCGTTCAGTGTTAACATTCCAGAACAATCCCAGTGATTTTTCTGGCCTTTGTATATCTTTTAAAACTTAGTCATAGGTAAATTCAGCCTACAGCCATGATGCAACAATAGTTGAAGAAAAAAATAATACAATATAATCCATATTACATATACAGTAGATGTATAAATTAGCACTAGTGCAAAGGTCAGAGGAAATGTAGGTTGTTGGCAAGAAGCTGCAAATCTGTCTTCTAACAAGTTACAATTTGCTAAGCTGACATGTAGGTGCAATCTGTGGTGTGCTGGATGTAATATGATGCTAAGTGTACAGGGGGTGCATGCTGCACAGTGCTGAATGTAGTGGGGTTCATGGTTCCGATTAATGAGTGTAACTGGGTGCATGTTACAGTGCTCTGAGGGTATTTAGGGTAAGGTGATCAGATTTTTAAAATGAAATCCGGGGACATATTTTTTTGTTTACTAGTAATAGCAGCAATCAGAGACTCTCTGCCCTTCGCCGTCCGCCTTACAGCCTGTCAAGTCTCACTCTCCGGGCCCCGGCTACTACTGGGTGGGGAGTGGAGGAAGATCACTCCGCCAGGAAAGGCAAGGAGATAAGCAGGCAGGTGGCTGGCCGGAACTTGAGCCAAGGCAGAACATGCGAGCGGAGCTGAATGGGCATGCACCCGAAACTGAAGAAATATTTCCTCCGATCCGACCAGCATATGATCATCAGAAAAAGGCACAGATAATGGAAAAAAATACACCCCCCTAAGCTTGTAGGAGCGGGGGGGGTGTAATTCAGAATATTTTTTTTTTAATTCTGCACTGACTGTCTTTGAAATTGCCCGGGCCCTTGTTCAAATCCAATCCGGGGACAAAACCGGGGACAGACTTGGTCCGGGGACAGTGTCCTCAATCCGGGGACTGTCCGCGGAAACCGGGGATGTCTGGTCACCCTAATAGGATGCATGCTGCAGTGTGCTTAGTCTCACAGGTCTTTATAGTGCTGAGGATAATAAAGTGTTCACTGCTGAGTGAGGTATATAATGGGGTCCATGGTGCAGAATATTAAGAGTAACTGGATTCAGGCTACAATGTGCTGAGTTTATTTGGGATGCACTTTTCAGTTTTCTTAGTTTACTTGGTGTGCAGTGTGCTGAGTTTAACAGGATGCATGGCGTGGAGTGCTAATTGTAATAGGTGCATGATGGGGATTGCTAGGTGTATTGGGGTGCATACTGGGGATTGCACAAAGAGCAGGTATATAAGTGGCAGAATGTAGAATGCGAATAGATGAAATCTACAGTATGCCAAATGTATTTGGTTTTTGGTTTATACAGTTTGGTGTGCTGAATGTAATAATGTGTATGGCATTTGGAGTCTAACAAGGTACATACTGTGGGGTTCTGAGGGTAACATGCTGCATGCTGCAGTGCATGTCTTGTGAAAAAATGCAGAGGGCAGAATGCTATAAAGGTACAGTGAGTGGAGCATTAAAGCAGATATTCACTGCACTTCCCCGCAAACCAAAAACACTATTTAATTCATTTTTAATATTCAAAGCAAACTCTCCCACCCATCCACGTCTCCATGCTTTATTTTACTGAGAAATATCTTTGAAACACCCCCCCCCCCTCTAGCATTTATGGCTGTGGCCCCTTTTGAGTAAGGGCAAAAGATTAATGTAGCATTTACTTCCTGCCCTTAGCTCAAGTATGCATACAGGAGAGTGTGCTTAGCTGAGAAAACCCCTCCTCCTCCCCTCCCCTCTCCTCCTGAAGACTCTTGGAATGTATGACATAATTTGCCTAAGCTGGAAACCAGAAGGTAACGGAAGAAATCTAAAAAGTTTGATACATTTTATTTTATATATGTAGCGGGCACTTGTCCCACACTCCCAATCCCCTCTATTAAAGTTCTCGCTCGCAATGTCTCTGGTCTAGGGGTATGATGGGAAAGGGAGTGGGTCCGCTACGCCAGGCTTCCACCACAGATGTATAAGTGGTATTGGCCAGAGTTATTTCTTTACCTTCGGGCCTGTATTGTGCATCGAATCCATCCGTCTGCCAGGAAACTGAGTCTCACACCGTTGCAAGTCCAACACTCCTTTATTTAGAGACTTACTTGCTTACAAACAGAACAGGAGGTGTGAAAGTGTAGATACATAGGCCCAGACACAAGTTCTTTCCTCCACTCTCCTCCAAAGAGTGGGCTATGGTCTCCGCACAAGGGAAATTCACCTTCCGGACGGTCTCCGACAAGAGGCTCACCCGTCACCGGCAGTATGCTGCACCGGGTCTTCAGATGAGGAGCTCTCCCCGGTCCATTACGTCCACCTCGGATTAAGGCGTCCACCTCCGGAGCACCCCAGGATCCTTCCCTCGCGGAACTCAGTGTTGGGCACTGAGTTCCGGACCTCCGTCCAAGTACCCCATCTCAGGCTAAAGGTGCCTGAGATGGAACGCGACCTCCGGTGGTCCTCCAGGCCTAGTGCCCAGAGGACGAAAAACACGAACTCCGTCCGCAGGCTAAAGGTGCCAGGGACAACGAACGCCGTGACAAAATGGCCGGCCCACTTTATACCCCTCCCCGGCATGCGTAGCGGGTTCCCCGCCCCACCACACGGCTGCCGAAGTAGGACAAAAAAAGGATTTGACCCAGCAATGATTCGTCCGTCGGCCCAAAGTGACAGCGCCACCCGGTGGACCGCCGGAGATACACCACTGGTGTCACCGCAAAAATTCAAAATTACTGGCGGGAAAGTAAACACCCGCTACATACTCCCCTCTGTCTTTTGACACTGGTCCCCAGTGTCTGGAGTAAACCACATCCTCAAGGGCTGACATGATTCAGTCCAGAAACCGTTAACATTTTGAAAAACACAAAAACATTTGGAAACACTATCTCAGGGATATGCAATTAGCGGACCTCCAGCTGTTGCCAAACTACAAGTCCCATCATGCCTCTGCCTCTGGGTGTCATGCTTGATGCTGTCAGAGTCTCGCTATGCTTCATGGGACTTGTAGTTTGGCAACAGCTGGAGGTCCGCTAATTGCATATCCCTGCACTATCTTATTGCAAAGTTGTGTCTGAGCCCCTGTAATAAAAAGAAAAGAGGAGCCAAAGACATAATCAAACATTTCAAGGTTGCATATTAACATTTACTTTTTCCCTCCCCATCCTGACTAAAGACCTCCCCAGAGTCTAAAATCTTACTGGGATGTTCTCCTGCAGAGGGAAAAAACAAAAGAAACCAACATGTAAATCCTGAAACATGTATTCGTGTGTGGGAGTAAAAGAAATTTCTCCTAAAAGAAATCCCTCTTTCTCCAAAGAGGGGGTGCGTGAAAAGTGTTTGTAACGTTGCGCAACACTGCCACCTGGTGACAGCATCACGATAACTGCACCCATGGAAATTCTTCTCTTTTCTTCCCTAAAGCTAACTACCCCAGAGTCTATGATCTCTTGGCGGGAAAATATGACCAGGAACAGTTCCTTTCTCTTTTCTTTCGGGCACACAAAAACACAATTGCCCCAGAAAGTTCAGTAGCATAACACAAACGGAGTCTCTTTCTCCTAGAGGTAGAAACGTGGGTGCGGCAGAGTTAGTGGCTTTAGGTGCTGATCTACAGTCTCTAGATGATATTCCACCTCTTAGCCTTCCTTGCGTTTGATCACTACTCTATCTGCGTGGATGTGTCTTCCCACCATCCATTCCGCCTTGCAGTCTTTAAAGCGCTGTGAAGCCTTTGGAGAACACGCTAAGTATCTGCGAGCGTGCGGGACTTTGAGATGGGTCCAAACAAAATCATTTTACCAACGCTCCCTGCATACCTCCACCTCATACAGCAGGTCCTTCGGCAAGTAGGGGTACTCCCATCCATATTCTGCAGCAACTTTTTGACCAAACAGTCTCTGTAATCTCGCCAAAGAAGGCATGGTTGATCTGTCCCCTTCCCCGGGCAGAACGACCGCATCTGGGTGTCGCGGTGCCTTGACCACCTCTAATCTAGGCATTGGAGGCCTCAATGAAAGTTTCTTTGCCCCAGTGTCAGATGCGTGTGACACCGGTGATACAGGAACAAGTTCAGGGAAAGATTCTCCTTCAGGCGCTGATGCCTCCACCCTTGGTGTGCTCTCTCCCATAGACATAGGCGAATTCCGAAACCCCCGGAATGCAGCAAGCGGTGCCTTGTCCCAGCCCTTCTCGGCAAACAAATCGTCTATTTGGACATCATCTCCCATATCAGAGAGAGACTCCAGGTCAGAAGTGTCACACTCCTCCGCGGGTATGTAGCCCTGTGTGGAAACAGAACACCCACACTCCGGAGACTTGCTAGGCCATGCCTTCCTGACACATCCTCCCTCACACCAAGTCTTCTCAGCCGGCTTACCTTGGCCTTTCCTGGGATGTTCGGAACTCTCGTCTACGGATCCATCCGGGCCTGGCGTAAGCGCGCGAGACGGTCCACCACCACCGCTGGTCGGGGCTACCACGCTGGTTCTCTTCTTCGGTGGCGGACGCTGTGAGACAGTGGTGACCGAGTCAGCATCCTCGGATTTCTCCTGTTGGTGCTTCACGACCTCTTCCGCGGTCGTTGCAGTGTGCGCAGGGGCGACTCTCACGGCTGTGACTCCTGCCTTCTGTGTAGCGATGCCTGGAACCCGGCCTCGGTAGATGGTTTTCGGCCTCTCCACCGCCGGATCCACCTCGAACATGAACTCCCCACAGGCCTCACACCGTCCAAAGGGCTTCAGCAAATGTACCAGTCCCGAGCACCCAGGACAAATCATGCCCAGGGCCTCCACGTCCATGCAGGAGTATAGGGCGAACCGACCCCTTGGCTTCAGCCGGATCCCCGTATCCGTGATCGGAGCAGCAGAAGTCAGGGTTGTAGTTGCCGGGTGAACCGGGATCCACGAGGCGGGTTCCAAACATGGCGACCTGTTGCTGTTCCATCGTACACTGCTGAGTTTTCGCGCCAATGTCCCACGTGTAGTCCGTCACACGTATTGGACTCCTCC
Organism: Rana muscosa; assembly: GCA_029206835.1. NCBI lineage: Eukaryota > Metazoa > Chordata > Amphibia > Anura > Ranidae > Rana > Rana muscosa. The sequence continues at coordinate 724,526,954 of CM055121.1, read as the reverse complement.
CCTTTTGCTCCAGTTCGCGGGCTTTTCACCTGGTTGCTTGAGACACGCCCACGAACTAAGCGGCGGGGGCTTGTGTCTGATGGCGCAGTGCAATTAAAAACCCCCACGTATAGTCCATCACACGGCTGGGCTTTCCCCCTTTCACCACTCTGCCTGCGCGGGCCTTTCCTCGTCTGAGGTCATGTCCACGACTTTCGAGCAGGGCTGCACTTCGGCCTATGTACTTGACTCTTCCCGGCAGACACGCTCTTCTAACAAGTGATGCACAACACACATCCCGGACCTGAGCCCCCACGTGTAGCGGGCACTTGTCCCACACTCCCAATCCCCTCTATTAAAGTTCTCGCTCGCAATGTCTCTGGTCTAGGGGTATGATGGGAAAGGGAGTGGGTCCGCTACGCCAGGCTTCCACCACAGATGTATAAGTGGTATTGGCCAGAGTTATTTCTTTACCTTCGGGCCTGTATTGTGCATTGAATCCATCCGTCTGCCAGGAAACTGAGTCTCACACCGTTGCAAGTCCAACACTCCTTTATTCAGAGACTTACTTGCTTACAAACAGAACAGGAGGTGTGAAAGTGTAGATGCATAGGCCCAGACACAAGTTCTTTCCTCCACTCTCCTCCAAAGAGTGGGCTATGGTCTCCGCACGAGGGAAATTCACCTTCCGGACGGTCTCCGACAAGAGGCTCACCCGTCACCGGCAGTATGCTGCACCGGGTCTTCAGATGAGGAGCTCTCCCCGGTCCATTACGTCCACCTCGGATTAAGGCGTCCACCTCCGGAGCACCCCAGGATCCTTCCCTCGCGGAACTCAGTGTTGGGCACTGAGTTCCGGACCTCCGTCCAAGTACCCCATCTCAGGCTAAAGGTGCCTGAGATGGAACGCGACCTCCGGTGGTCCTCCAGGCCTAGTGCCCAGAGGACGAAAAACACGAACTCCGTCCGCAGGCTAAAGGTGCCAGGGACAACGAACGCCGTGACAAAATGGCCGACCCCCTTTATACCCCTCCCCTGCATGCGTAGCGGGTTCCCTGCCCCACCACACGGCTGCTGAAGTAGGACAAAAAGAGGATTCGACCCAGCAATGATTCGTCCGTCGGCCCAAAGTGACAGCGCCACCCGGTGGACCGCCGGAGATACACCACTGGTGTCACCGCAAAAATTCAAAATTACTGGCGGGAAAGTAAACACCCGCTACATATAATTGTATCTATTTACTAATGCTTACAGCATGAGGATTAAACATAATCAATGTTGATTTGGAGAGTGAAGTTCCACTTTAACCACTTACGGACCGCCCGCCATCGTTATACGTCGGCTGTTTGAAGAGGAATATCATTGTTATGGCAGCAGATAGCTAGAAGTATCCTCTTCTTCAGCGGGCGGTCCACTTTCAGATAAAAGTGGTCTCTGTGGCGGATTTGCCGCAATATTACTTTTATCGGGAGCAGGAGTGGTCTCTGCCGCTTACAGGAGCTGCCGATAGCATAACTTGTAAACACTGAGTCTGGAAAATAGGCACGGTCCTTAACCACTTCCTACCAGATGGATGTTTACATTCCTTGTAATAGGAATAAAAGTGATCAAATTATTATTATTTTTGTGTCAAAGTAAAAAGTTTAAAGTAAAATTAACAATAAAAATAATATTTTTTTTTTTTAGCCACTTAAGCCCCGGACCATTATGCAGCTTAAAGACCAAAGGTGTTTTCAGAATTTGGCACTGCGCTGCTTTAACTGGAAATTGTGCGGACATGCAATGTTGTACCCAAACAAAATTTGCGTCCTTTTCTTCCCACAAATAGAGCTTTCTTTTAATGGTATTTGATTGCCTCTACGATTTTTTTTTTTGGCGATATAAACGGAAAAACCTGAAAATTTAGAAAAAAAATGATATTTTCTACTTTTTGTTATAAGAAAAATCGAATAAACTCAATTTTAGTCATACATTTAGGCCAAAATGTCTTCAGCCACATGTCTTTAGTAAAAAAAAATGTCAATAAGCGTATATTTATTGGTTTACGCAAAAGTTATAGCGTCTACAAACTAGGGTACATTTTCTGGAATTTACACAGCTTTTAATTTATGACTGCCTATCTCATTGCTTGAGGTGCTAAAATGGCAGGGCAGTAAAAACCCCCCCAAATGACCCAATTTTGGAAAGTAGACACCCCAAGGAAATTGCTGAGAGGCATGTTGAGCCCATTGAATATTTTTTTTTTTTTTGTCCCAAGTGATTGAATAATGACAAAAAAAAAATAAAAAATTACAAAAAGTTGTCACTAAATGATATATTGCTCACACATGCCATGGTTCTATGTGATACCACACGTGTGGGACTTTTTAGGAGCCTAGCCGCGTACGGGCCCCTGAAAACCAAGCACTGCCTTCAGGATTTCTAAGGGCGCAAATTTTTGATTTCACTCCTCACTACCTATCACAGTTTCGAAGGCCATAAAATGCCAAAATAGCACAAAACCCCCCCAAATGACCCCATTTTGGAAAGTAGACACCCCAAGCTATTTGCTGAGAGGCATGTTGAGTCCATGGAATATTTTATATTTTGACACAAGTTGCTGGAATATGACAAACTTTTTTTTTTGCACAAAGTTGTCACTAAATGATATATTGCTCACACATGCCATGGGCATATGTGAAATTACACCCCAAAATACATTCTGCTGCTTCTCCTGAGTACGGGGATACCACATGTGTGGGACTTTTTGGGAGCCTAGCTGCGTACGGGACCCCAAAAACCAAGCACCGCCTTCAAGATTTCTAAATTTTTGATTTCACTCTTTACTACCTATCACAGTTTTGAAGGCCATAAAATGCCAAGATAGCACAAAACCCACCCAAATGACCCCATTTTGGAAAGTAGACACCCCAAGCTATTTGCCGAGAAGCATGTTGAGCCCATTGAATATTTTTTTTGTCCCAAGTGATTGAATAATGACAAAAAGAAAAAAAAATGCACAAAAAGTTGTCACTAAATGATATATTGCTAAAACATGCCATGGTTATATGTGGAATTGCACCCCACAATACATTTTGCTGCTTCTCCTGAGTACGGAGATACCACATGTGTGGGACTTTTTTAGAGCCTAGCCGCGTACGGGGCCCCCAAAAACGAAGCACCGCCTTCAGGCTTTCTAAGGGCGTAAATTTTTGATTTCACTCCTCACTACCTATCACAGTTTTGAAGGCCATAAAATGCCAAGATAGCACAAAACCCCCACAAATGACCCCATTTTGGAAAGTAGACACCCCAAGCTATTTGCTGAGAGGCATGGTGAGTATTTTACAGCTCTCATTTGTTTTTGAAAATGAAGAAAGAACATTTTTTTTTTCTTTTTTAAATTTTCAAAACTTTGTGACAAAAAGCGAGATCTGCTAAATACTCAACATACCTCTCAGCAAATAGCTTGGGTGTCTACTTTCCAAAATGGGGTCATTTGGGGGGGGGGGGGTTCTGTGCCATCTGGGCATTCCATGGCCTCCGAAACTGTGATAGGCAGTGAGGAGTGAAATCAAAAATTTACACCCTTAGAAATCCTGAAGGCGGTGCTTGGTTTTCGGGGTCCTGTACGCGGCTAGGCTCCCAAAATGTCTCACACATGTGGTATCCCCGTACTCAGGAGAAGCAACAGAATGTATTTTGGAGTGCAATTCCACATATAACTAGTGATGAGCCGAACACCCCCGGGTTCGGTTCGCACCAGAACCCGCGAACGGACCGAAAGTTTGCACGAACATTAGAACCCTATTAAATACAATGGATGCGAACGTTCGGATTCTAAAGTGCTAATTATAACGACTATTATCCATGTTATTGTCCTAAACAGAGTTTGGGAACCCGGGTTCTGCACCAGGGGACATGTATCAATGCAAAAAGAAGTTTTAAAAACGGACGTTTTCCGGGAGCAGTCATTTTAATGATGCATAAAGTGAAAAAAAAAAAGTCAAATATTACTTTAAATATTGTACCTGGGGGGTGTCTAAAGTATGCCGGTGAAGTGCCACGTGTTTCCCGTGTTTAGAACTGTCCCTGCACAAAATTACATTTCTAAAGGAAAAAAAAGCCATTTAAAACTGCTTGCGGCTTTAATGTAATGTCTGTTCCCGGTAATATGGATGAAAATCTTTAAGAAAAATGGCATAGCTACCCCATCACCACCCCCCCCACCCCAGCACATTACCAGCCCCTTTGGGTCTTGTATGGATATTAAGGGGAACCCCGCACACAAAATAAAAAAGGCCCTATATACTCTGAACAGCCGTATACAGGCGGTGCATACAAGACAGGGACTGTAGGTTTGTTCTTATGTTGAATCTGTTTGTAATTTTGAACAGCTACATTGTTTAAGTGTAGCTCCAGCCCAAATACCTATTTTTAAGCTTTTTGGAAAACATAGGGAAGGGTTATCACCCCTGTAACATTTGTTTTGCTGTATGTGCCCCTGTTCAGAACATTTCACCTCACTTTGCGTCCCAATGACAACTGATTTTGAAATGTGGTGTTTTTATTGAAACAAGGATTGGTGATAAAGCATCAGTAGAGAGGAGACACCTTTCTCCCATATTAATTCTTACAGGAGAGAATTTTCCTTCCAAGGGGTAGATTTCCTCTCACTTCCTGTTGTCTTCTTCCGTTTGCAAGTAGTAGTCGTTTGTAAGTTGGATGTTTGAAAGTAGGGACCTGCCGTATATACTCTGCAGAAATTGGCCCCTTAGGTGTTGGTGTTGGCACAACACTGTAAGCACTCACAGTTACTCTTGGTGGGTGCTGGAACGCCCTGCTGTCAACTATTATATCAGGAATTGTAATAACATATAATTGTTGAACAGTGGTAGTAAAAATTGGGCCTTTGATGGTGGTGCTGGTGCCACAACACTGTAAGGCCTGACAGTTACTCTTGGTGGGCGCAGCAATGGGCCCTGCTGTGAATTATTAGATCAATAATTATAATTGCATGCCCCTGTTGAACAGGGGCTGAAAAATTGGGCCTTTGGTGGTGGTGGTGGTGGTGGTGGTGGTGTTGACACAACACTGTAAGGCCTGACAGTTACTCTTGGTGGGCGCAGCAATGGGCCCTGCTGTGAATTATTAGATCAATAATTATAATTGCATGCCCCTGTTGAACAGGGGCTGAAAAATTGGGCCTTTTGGTGGTGGTGGTGTTGACACAACACTGTAAGGCCTGACAGTTACTCTTGGTGGGCGCAGCAATGGGCCCTGCTGTGAATTATTAGATCAATGATTATAATTGCATGCCCCTGTTGAACAGGGGCTGAAAAATTGGGCCTTAGGCACTGGTGGCACAACACTGCAACCCCTCACAGATACTGTACTTGGAGCACAGCAATGAGGCCTGTTGCAAAGTATTGCATCAAAAATTGTAATTACACGCCCCTGTTAAACGGGCTGAAAAATTGGGCCTTAGCCACTGGTGGCGGCACCCATAAACCAAAATGATCTTACAAGCTATCATCATTAATCGGATCATTGAGGAGGAGGAGGAGGATAGCTAGTCAACATAACAGCACAGGAACTCAGCATCAGCATCAGTCTTGAAGGGATGTGACATTTTAAAATCAATTAGTCTGTTATATCAGCATCAGGTGTGTGGTAGCTGGTGGTGATCCAAGACTGGTTCATCTTGATGAAAGTCAGTCGATCAACCGAGTCGGTGGACAGGCGCACCCTGTGATCCGTGACAAATCCTCCAGCAGCACTGAATGTGCGTTCTGAAAGAACGCTGGATGCAGGACAGGCCCGTAGCTCAATTGCATACTGTGCAAGCTCTGGCCAGTGATCCATCCTCAAGACCCAGTAAGCCAGAGGATTTTCGGTGGGGAAGGTGTCCAAGTCTGACCTTGCCCCTAGGTATTCCTGCACCATGTATATCAGACGCTGGCGATGGTTGCTGGAAACGATCATACTTTGGGGCTGCGGACTAAAGAATTGTCTGAACGCATCGGTCAGACGGCCACCTTCCCCACCGCTCCTTCTTTGACTGCCCGAAGCCTCAGCAACTCGTTGTCCAGGACCAGGAGTTTGTAACCTCCCAGTCTCTGGGAACGCGTTGCACAGACCTTTCTGCAAGGCCTCCCGGAGTTGTCTCATCCTCTGCTCCCTCTGCGACGGTAGCATAAAGTCCGCAACCTTACCCTTGTACCGTGGATCAAGGAGAGTGGCCAGCCAGTAATGGTCCCTCTCCTTGATCCGAAGAATACGAGGATCCTTCCGCAGACTTTGCAGGATCAGGGAGGCCATGCAGCGTAGGTTAGCTGAGGCATTCAGTCCGGAGTCCTCTGGGTCACTAAGGACGACATGATCCGCAGCCACCTCCTCCCAGCCACGTACAAGTCCACTGGTTTCTTGGGACTGTAAATCATCCCTAAAAGGCTGCTGCTGATGATGCTGAGTGCCAGCCTCCACCTCCATGCTGACACAATCCTCCTCCTCCTCCTCCTCTTCCTGTGCGAGGGGTGGAACAGAAGGAACACTGTCAGGGTAAAGGGGGCCTTGAGAGGCAAGGAAGTCCTCCTCTTCCTGCCTCTGTTCTGCCTCAAGTGCCCTGTCCATTATTCCACGCAGCGTGTGCTCCAACAGGTGGACAAGAGGTACAGTGTCACTGATGCATGCACTGTCACTGCTCACCATCCTCGTGGCCTCCTCAAATGGTGCCAGGACAGTGCATGCATCCCTGATCATGCCCCACTGGCGTGGTGAAAAAAACCTGAGCTCCCCTGACCCTGTCCTGGTGCTGTAGTCGCACAGGTACTCATTGATGGCCCTCTGCTGCGTGTGCAGCCGCTGCAGCATGGCCAACGTTGAGTTCCACCTGGTGGGCATGTCACATATAAGGCGGTTCTTGGGCAGGTTCAACTCCTTTTGCAGCTCAGCCAGGCGAGCACTGGCATTATAAGATCTGCGGAAATGAACACAGACTTTCCTGGCCTGCCTCAGGACATCCTGTAAGTTCGGGTACCTGCCCAAGAACCGCTGCACCACCAGGTTAAGGACGTGAGCCATACAGGGCACATGGGTCAGTTGTCCCTGTCGGAGGGCGGAGAGGAGGTTGGTGCCATTGTCGCAAACCACCATTCCTGGCTTAAGCTGGCGTGGCATCAACCACCTCTCGGCCTGCCCCTGCAGAGCAGACAGGACCTCTGCCCCAGTGTGGCTCCTGTCCCCCAAACACACCAGCGCAAGCACGGCATGGCATCTTTTTGCCTGCGTACTTGCGTAGCCCCTTGAACGCCTACGGAGCACCGCTGGTTCCGAGGACAAACCACAGGAAGAGGCCATGGAGGAAGAAGAAGAGGAGGGGGTGGAGGAGAGAGGTGTGTCACAACCAGTAGTAGCATTTTGGAGGCGTGGCGGTGGAACAACCTCCAACACTACTGCACCTTGTCCTGCATCTTTCCCAGCTGCCAAAAGAGTGACCCAATGGGCCGTGAAAGAAAGGTAACGTCCCTGTCCATGCCTGCTGGACCATGAGTCAGCGGTAATATGCACCTTACCGCTGACCGCCCTGTCCAGCGAGGCCAAGACATTGCCTTCCACATGCCTGTAGAGAGCCGGAATCGCCTTCCGTGAGAAAAAGTGGCGTTTGGGAACCTGCCACTGAGGAACCGCACATTGCACAAACTCACGGAAGGGGGCCGAGTCTACCAACTGAAAAGGCAGCAGTTGAAGCGCTAGCAATTTAGCCAAGCTAGCATTCAACCGCTGGGCATGTGGATGGCTGGGAGTGAACTTCTTTCGACGGTCCAGCAGCTGGGGCAGGGAAATTTGCCTGCTAGAATCGGACGTCGGTGTACTGCTAGCAGAGTGCCCGCAAGTACTTGGCTGTGACACACCTAATTCTACACCTTCATTCCTCTCAGAGCAGGTTTCAGAGAGGACTGAAGGTATAGTGGGGTTGGAGATCCCAGCTGATGCGGTGCAAGAAGAGGTCAGCTTTGTTCTTTGGTGTGGGTCTTTAAGGTAGGCTTGCCAACGAGCTGCATGGCAGGTCAACATATGTCTGATCAAGCATGTGGTGTCCAAGCGGCTGATGTTTTGGCCACGCGATATACGCTTGAGACATATGTTGCAAACAGCAGCTGTGCGATCTGATGCACTCGCCTCAAAAAAGGCCCACACCAAAGAACTTTTTGAATGACGGGCAGAGGCAGTGCCCTGCACAGGCGGAGCTCTGCGGTGTGATTCCGTCGGTGTGCTGCCCGTACGCTGGCCACCCAAGGGCATCCTGCCTCGTTGGAGATGTGCCTCCTCCTCATCCTCCTCCTCTCTCCTATTAGGCACCCACGTGGAGTCAGTGACCTCATCATCCCCTCCCTCCTCATCACTGGAGCCAATCTGGCAGTATGCTGCAGCTGCTGGAGCATGACTGCCAGATTGGTGTCCTTCTTGAGCATCCCCTCTCTCTGCTCTCACGCTACTGCCTTCCTCTATCTGGGTATCATCATCAGATCCTTCGAAACGCTGGGCATCCTCCTGGAGCATGTACCCAACACTGTGCTCAAACAGTTCGGGGGACTCCTCAGGAGGAGGACATGGTGGGTCTAGGGAAGGATTGACTAATGAAGATAATGATACCAGAGAAGAGGACGCTCTGGCAGCTGCTTTGCCAGTACCCTGAGCCTGGGTGAGAGAGGATGAGGAGGATGAGGTGGGCTTGGTCATCCACTCTACCAAGTCTTCGGCATGATGTGGCTCAACATGTCCAGCTGCCGAAAAGAAGGACAAGCGTGTCCCATGGCCATGTGCTGATGACAATGCACCGCGTCCACGACCAGCACTGTTGCCCCCAGACACAGAGCCTGCTTGCCCTCTTTTTTTGCCTCCTGACTGTCTGCCTCTCCTTGTTTGCCTTCCAGACATTTTAATGGATGGCCTGCAGGGAGATGGGAAAAACAGCAATAAGGGCTACCTTCAGGTGTATACTGTGCAGGAGGCTTAGCAACAATGACACTGGCACTGTCCCCTGCCTATCCTTCTCTGTCCCTAAACACAAGGATTTGCAATATGCTTCAGCAAGATTGGTTTAGCACAGAATAGCACACTGTCAGTTTCACTAACTGTCCTACTCTGTCCCTACAAACAAGATTTAGCACAGAATAGCACACTGATAGTTTCCACGAGTGTCCTTCTCTGTCCCTAAACTCAAGGATTTCAAATATGGTTCAGCAAGATTGGTTTAGAACAGAATAGCACACTGACACTTTCCCTCACTGTACCTCTCTGTCCCTAAACTCAAGGATTTCAAATATGGTTCAGCAAGATTGGTTTAGAACAGAATAGCACACTGACACTTTCCCTCACTGTACCTCTCTGTCCCTAAACTCAAGGATTTCAAATATGGTTCAGCAAGATTGGTTTAGAACAGAATAGCACACTGTCAGTTTCACTCACTGTCCTACTCTGTCCCTACAAACTAGATTTAGCACAGAATAGCACACTGAGAGTTTCCACGAGTGTCCTTCTCTGTCCCTAAACTCAAGGATTTCAAATATGGTTCAGCAAGATTGGTTTAGAACAGAATAGCACACTGTCAGTTTCACTCACTGTCCTACTCTGTCCCTACAAACAAGATTTAGCACAGAATAGCACACTGACACTTTCCCTCACTGTACCTCTCAGTCCCTAAACTCAAGGATTTCAAATATGGTTCAGCAAGATTGGTTTAGAACAGAATAGCACACTGTCAGTTTCACTCACTGTCCTACTCTGTCCCTACAAACAAGATTTAGCACAGAATAGCACACTGACACTTTCCCTCACTGTACCTCTCTGTCCCTAAACTCAAGGATTTTCAAATATGGTTCAGCAAGATTGGTTTAGAACAGAATAGCACACTGACACTTTCCCTCACTGTACCTCTCTGTCCCTACAAACAAGGTTTAGCACAGAATAACACACTGACACTCTCCCTACCTATCCTTATTTGTCCCTAAACACAAGGAATCCAGGATTAGTAAAGGAAAAAAAATGACACTGTCCCTGCCTATGCTTCTCTTTCCCTGCTCCGGAACACACTACACAAGGCCGCCACGCTGGCGGCCTTTTATAGTGTGGGGCGTGTACTAAACCCCCTCAAGAATAATTGGCCACAGGCATCCTGCCTGTGGCCAATCATTGCTCTCCTCGCTGCCGGCGCTGTGATTGGCCAAGCATGCGGGGTCACAGTGCATGCTTGGCCAATCACAGCGCCTGGATGACACTGCGATGGCGTAGTGCATTGTGGGCCGTTCGCGTCACTCGAATTTGGCGCGAACGGCCCAAATCGTTCGATCTTCGTCTAACGATCGAACAGCCGATGTTCGAGTCGAACGTATGTTCGACTCGAACACGAAGCTCATCCCTACATATAACCATGGCATGTTTGAGCAATATATCATTTAGTGACAATGGGCTCAACATGCCTCTCAGCAAATAGCTTGGGGTGTCTACTTTCCAAAATGGGGTCATTTGGGGTGGGGGTTGAACTGTCCTGGCATTTTATGCACAACATTAGGAAGCTTATGTCACACATCATCCACTCTTCTAACCACTTGAAGACAAAGCCCTTTCTGACACTTTTTATTTACATGAAAACATTTTTTTTTTTGCAAGAAAATTACGTTGAACCCCCAAACATTATACATTTTTTTAAAGCAAAGACCCTACAGATTAAAATAGTGGGTGTTGCATTTTTTTTCCACACAGTATTTGCGCAGCGATTTTTCAAACGCATTTTTTTGGGAAAAAACACACATTTCTTTTTATTTTTAATGCACTAAAACACACTATATTGCCCAAATGTTTGATGAAATAAAAAAGATGATCTTAGGCCGAGTACATGGATACCAAACACGACATGCTTTAAAATTGTGCACAAACGCGCAGCGGCGACAAACTACATACATTTTTAAAAGCCGTTAAAAGCCTTTACAGGTTACCACATAAGATTTACAGAGGAGGTCTACTGCTAAAATGACTGCCCTTGATCTGACCTTCGCGGTGATACCTCACATGCATGGTGCAATTGCCGTTTACATATGACGCTAGACCGACGCTTGCGTTCGCCATTGCGCAAGAGCAGGGGGGGACAGGGGGGCTTTTTTTTATTATTATTTATTTTGCTTTTTTATTTTATTTTTAAACTGTTCCTTCCATATTTTTTTAATTTTTTTTTTATTGTTATCTCAGGGAATGTAAATATCCCCTATGATAGCAATAGGTAGTGACAGGTACTCTTTTTTTGAAAAAAATTGGGGGGTTGGACCCTAGATCTTTCCTCTGCCCTCAAAGCATCTGACCACACCAAGATCGGTGTGATAAAATGCTTTCCCAATTTCCCAATGGCGTTGTTTATATCCGGGGGGGGGGACATTCCCTCCCACTGCTTGTAAAAGCAGTCTAGAGGCTAATTATCTGCTAGGTTTGCTTTTACATGAAAGCCAGCCGCTGGCTGAAAAGAATGATACCAAGATGATACCTAAACCCACAGGCATCATTCTGGTATAACCATTCAAAGTCCAGCAACATACCAGTACGTTGCTGGTCCTTGTTGGACATGTATTGTAATCTTTTTTTTGCATGCAGCCTGTTGGCTGAACGAAAAAAGAGATTGATCGGTGGGTATGCCCACCATTAGAATACCTCCCTTCATTCACCCACTTCTAATGATGGGCATACATGCACCATTTATATATGCCGAAGCATGGGGGCATCCTCCCGCAAAAAAGTTATGCCGCGTAAACACGGTCGGACATTTCCACGGGCAAGCCTCTGTCGGAATTTCGACCGTATGTACGCGACATAAAAGGTTATGCTGCGTACACACGGTCAGACTTTTCCACGGGCAAGCCTTCATCGGAATTTCGACCGTATGTACGTGGCATTAGGAGCAAAATCGCTCCTCCGCACCTGCTGCCCCCATGCTTCGGCATATATGCTCTTTATGGTGGTGAAATCACCTCCTACAGCACTGGAGTCACGGCTTTATGTATCGTGGGAGCAAATCGCTGTTGCTGTCAAGATAAATAATTCCGCGCTGCAGCTGAATGGCGCACCTGAAAACAAAAAATTACATACCTGAAAAGCAAGCATGATAAAACATTGCAGAATAGAATACAGTAAAAAAGAGCAGAACAATAGAGAGAAAATAGAGAGAGAGAACAATAAAACGACAACTATTTTTGGTTTTTTTATTTTATATTTTTTTTGTGTTTTTTGTTTTTACGTTTTTTTTTCTTTTTTACACTTTTTTTTGTAACTTTAACAACTGTAATGGTTCGGGTCTCTCAAAATGCGATGGCATCTTGGGAGACCCTGTGTAAGTGTGTCCTGTTCTGTGCAATGCTGTACCCTACGCTAAAACTTCACTTTTGAGTGGAAGCGTTCAAAACATTTACCAAGGCAAAGACCAGGATTGTCATGACAACGTGGACAAAAATAACGGGTGTCACGCCTAAATCCGCGCTTGCTACAGACACGACATCTTTTTTGGGGGGCTCGTTGGGTAGGGGTACTCTCGAGGACATACGGATAATGCCTCTCATGCAGCCGGCTTACTGCATTTGGTTGGGGATGGTGAGGTGCAGAACCGCCTGGATACAGGAGGTCTGTGACTATCTCATCCTGGAATTTTAGGAGAGATAACGTCCCGCCTGAAGCTCTGTTTAGCGCATGAGCGTTCAGCAAAGCCAATTGGAATAAGGATAGAGACACTTTTTTGTACCAGCGTCTCGCCTTATGGTCAATTAGATACGGCGCCAACAACTGGTCGTTGAGGTCCACCCCTCCCATATTTTGGTTATATTCGTGGACACAGAGGGGTTTCTCCACAACACCAGTCGCCGTAAGAATTTGGACTGACGTGTCTGCATGAAGGGAGGTAAGAAGGAAAACATTCTTATTATCCCTCCACTTCATAGCAAGCAAGTTATTACACTTCAAGCAGGCTCTCTCCCCCAGCCTAAGACGGGAATCTACAAGCCTCTGGGGAAAGCCCCGGCGATTAGGTCGCACGGTGCCACATGCTCCAATCTGATGATCAAACAAGTGACTAAACAGTGGCACGCTCGTGTAATAATTGTCCACATACAAGTGGTACCCCTTTCCGAATAAGGGTGACACCAAGTTCCACACTATCTTGCCAGCGCTCCCTATGTAATCTGGGCAGTTGACCGGCTGAACCTGACTATCTTTTCCCTCATAAACCGTAAAGCTCCATACATAGCCTGTTGCCCTGTCACAGAACTTATAGAGCTTGACCCCGTATCTGGCAGGCTTGCTGGGAAGGTACTGCTTGAAAGACAAGCGGCCAGAAAATTTAATCAGGGACTTATCAACGCAGACAACTTGATCGGGAATAAACAAGGCTGCAAAACGTTCGTTGAAGTGGTTTATGAGGGGGCGAATTTTGTACAGCCGGTCGTATTCAGGGTCTCTACGTGGACGACAAAGTTCATTGTCGTTGAAATGCATGAACCGCAAGATCTGCTTGTATCGTTTCCTGGGCATGGAGGCAGAGAACACGGGCATGTGGTCAATTGGGTGCGTGGACCAATAAGCACGCAATGACAGGAATTTATGTGTGCCCATGTTGAGGGAAGGGCCAAGAAAGGTCTAAAATTCGGAAACCGTAATTGGTTTCCAATCTTTGGCAATGGAAGGCAACTGGGGATTAGCGGCGATGAATTGACCAGCATATAAATTACTCTGGTCCACAATAGATCTATAGAGATCTTCCGTGAAAAACAGCGAATAAAAATCAATTGGCATAAAATCAGCTGTTTCCACCTGAATACCGGGTTGGGCAGTGAATGGGGGAAGTACGGGTTCTGCAGAAGTGGTGGGGACCCAATCAGGATAGGCGAATTCTGCAGGAAGGGCACTATGGGCATGACGGGCCTGCCTTTGTCTTCTTCTTGGTGGCAGCGGGACACTACTTGTGCTTGCCACCTCGCCAGCTTGAACTGCACTTATGGGACTCGCCACGTCACCATGTGATACTGCAGTGCTGGATGTACGCCCAGGCTGTACTAGGCCACTGGTGCTTGCCAATTCACCAGAAGGAATAGCGGCGCTAGTACTACTCTGCTCCATGATACGAGAGCCCTGCGGTTCTTGCTCCTCAACAACCTCAGAAGATCGGGATCGGGTACGCCTGACCTTATCAAGGACCTCATCTTCGTCGTCAGAGCTATCTGACATGGAGCCGCTGACTTCACTGTCTTCTACGGGAAGATATTCTGAGCCTGAATCTGACAGATGCGTGACCTCCTCTTCACTATCTGTCATGCTCAAAATCTCGTAGGCCTCTTTACTAGTGTACCTTCGATTTGCCATTTTGGGCTCTAAATTTAGGGGTACACTAGCAAGATTCACAGGTAAAAAAGCACCTGACTGTCAGGAAATGTATCAAACGCTTAAAAAAAACCTGTTAGCGATCGCAGGGATCAGGACTGTCTCTGCGAACGCTGCAGTTATGTGTGTTGTGTTTGGTAAGTTACAGTGATCGATCGATACTGCACTTGGGTGGGCTGGGCTGGGCTGGGCGGAGGGGCTGAACGCAGGTGCTAGCAGGTATCTGGGCTGATCCCGCTAACACTGCGTTTTTGGGAACCCTAAACCGCTGGGGACGCTAGTATAGATCTGATCAGATCAGATATTGATCTGTTCAGATACTATACCACTAAGGGAGGTGTATGCTTTGCGCGTGGGTGTTAGCGTTACTGGCACTAACCTAACGCTGCCTGGGGCGACGCAGACCCTCTCTGGCGCTAAAACCTAATTGATCTCAGCCGCTGGGCGATCAGGGGGTTAAACCTTTATTGGGTTATATACGGCGGGTGCCCTGATGCTATAAAAAGCAAACTAACCAACCAGTGTCACCCGTAAAACTTATATGGTGATCACTGGTGAAAGGGTTAACTAGGGGCAATCAGGGGGTTAAAACCTTTATTAGGTTATATATGGGGGTACCTGATGCTATATAAAAATCTGACGGGTAACCTAAATAACTAAATAACTAACTGGCTAACCAGTGTCACCAGTGACACTTATACGGTGATCACTGGTGAAAGGGTTAACTCTAGGGGCAATCAGGGGGTTAAAATAATATATGGGGGTACCTGACGCTATAAAAACCTGCGGCGAACCTAAAAATAAATAACTGGCTATCTAGGGCACCACCGGCACTAAATACAGCGATCGGAAATACGATCGCTTAGTGACGCTGGCGTTAGGGGGTGAAAGGGTTACCTGGGGGGCGATCAAGGGGTTTAACCTTTATATGGGGGGGTTAGGGGGCTACCCTGGACCTAAAGGGGCCTAAACCTAACTGCCCTGCAACTTTTTACTGTCACAAATGACACTGATTGCAGTGATCAGTAAAAAAATTACCACTGCAAACGGTGCACTGTGACTGGGGGTACTGGGGGTGATCTGGGAGGTGATCTGGGGGTGACTGGGGGGTGTAAGTGTGCCTACGTGTACTGGTGTCAGTGTAGTGTTGGTGCACTTACTGTGAGATGTCTTCTCTCCTCGTGCCGGATCCAAAAGACCGCCGCATGGAGAGATGACATCACTTCCTCTGCCTGTGTTTACATTACACAGGCAGAGGAAGATTCTCATTCGCCGGGAGCGATCGCGAGGGGGTGGCCGGAAACTAATGGCCGTCCCCTCATCACGGATCGCTCCCGGAACAATAACCACCGCTCACTGTATAGAAGGGGGGTCCGATGGGACCCCCCAACTATACGAAGGCAGGCACATACAGGTATGTGATTGTGCCTGTCCGTGCCATTCTGCCGACGTATATATACAGTGAGCGGTCGTTAAGTGGTTAAAGTGCCCCTGTCCCCGTTAGCTCGTACGCAGAAGCGAACGCATACGTAAGTCCCGCCCACATATGAAAACGGTGTTCAGAACACACATGTGAGGTATCGCAGCGAACGTTAGAGCGAGAGCAATAATTCTAGCCCTAGACCTCCAAGCCAATGGCTCCTGCTGCTGCATCTCAGCCAATCAGAAGAGAGAGACCCGGAAGTGCCTTGGGTCTCCTGCACATTGCTGGATCAAGATCCGGCTTAGGTAGAAATTAGGGGGGCTGAGGCGGGGGGGCTGCACACTGAAGGTAGAAAACCTTAAGCTTTTACAACCACTTTAGTAAGTCATAAGAATATCTGCTTACCTGTATCTTAATTTTGTTTTTGGGTGCATGTTTGGCAAAAAAAGTTGTATATGTTCAGGTACACACTAGACATTTAGAACTGTGTTTTTCAGATACAGTATTTGCTAGGATAGTGCTCATCCCCAAAAAAGCTGCTGGATATTTTCCAGTCCCTCTGCCCTGCACCAGTGATGAACCACTCTTACCGATACCTACTGTATATGACACCACGGCACACCTGTGAATGGGTTTTATTGGACCGCAAAGCCCAATAAGAAGAAAAGGGGTTAAACAGAAACAGAGTAAACACAATGACTTTATTTTTTTTATTCTTTATTTTTCAATAAGCATTCAGTTAAAGAGAGATACACAAGTCTACATCTGAATATTGTACATTATTGTCAGATACCAAATCGGTTCAAATAGCAAGGGTAAAATGCAATAGGTTTTCTGTAGTAAATTAGCCTGGGTTATTTTGATATATCATGTTAAAAAATGTATATAGAGTCCAAAAATAAGGCACCAAAAGCTGCTGCAAATTGTTTTCAGCTTCTTCTGTGTTGCAGAGGAGGTGTTACATTGTTGACTTATCCTTTATATCCTGGTGTACTCTGCCATCCTATATTGCATAAGGTGGTGAAGTGATTCTGCTTTTGAACGTCCTTCCTTCTACAGTAGGTTTTTGGGGATAATGTGCCAGTTTAGACACAAATTTATAGAACTATGATTGATAAGTGAAGTGGCTTTTAAGGGATTTAGGGCCCCGTGTGGGCCTTAGTGCGTCAGGTCTTTTTTGTAAAGTGATTTTGCTGGAAATAAATGACAAGTGCATGAACGAACTGTTGAATGGTACATGTTGAAAGTGCTTTTAGAGCCGGTTCACACAGGGGCGTCCTGGGATCCGACCTCAAGTCGCCCCAAGTTGCGCGGTTTAGAAAAGTAATGGAAGTGAATGGAGCCGTCTTAATGTACACTACTGCAGTCGCTCTGACTTCAGAAAAGGTTCCTGTACAACTTCAATCCGACTTCTAGGCAACTTGTACCCATTGATTTCAATGGAAGTTGCCTCCAAGTCGGATCCCCTGTCTTAACTGAAGCAACTTTCCAGGAAGTAAAAATAGTTTACCAGGCAAACCCCTCCCTCCCCCTCCCTCCCACAGAGCTGATTATTGTTTAATTGGCCACTGGAAAGTAGCCTGTCCTGGAGGCAACTTGAAGTTGCCTTGTAAGTTGCCTGGAGTCGCACTGTGATTCATGCTCCAGTCGTGTCCAAGTTGCCTCCCAAAGTCACGCTGGAAGTCGTGTTGCCCCTGTGTGAACCGGCTCTTAACCCCTTAACGACCGCTCACTGTATATATACGTCGGCAGAATGGCACGGACAGGCACAATCACGTACCTGTACGTGACTGCCTTCGTATAGTTGGGGGGTCCCATCGGACCCCCCTTCTGTACAGTGAGCAGTGGTTATTGTTCCGGGAGCGATCCGTGATGAGGGGACGGCCATTCGTTTCCGGCCACCCCCTCGCGATCGCTCCCGGCGAATGAGAATCTTCCTCTGCCTGTGTAATGTTTACACAGGCAGGAGGAAGTGATGTCATCTCTCCTGCGGCGCTCACGTATACCGAGCGCCGTGGAGAGAAGACATACAGGTTAGTGCACTAAACAGCACACTGACACCAGCACACATAGGCACACAATCGCCCCCCCAGGCCCCCCCAGACACCCCCAGATCACCCCCCAGCCCCCAGTCACAGTGTCACTGATTGCAGTGACCATTTGTTTACTGATCACTGCAATCAGTGACATTTGTGACTGTAAAAGTGTCAGGGCAGTTAGTTTTAGGTCCAGTGTAGCCCCCTAACCCCCCCAATAAAGGTTTAACCCCTTGATCGCCCCCCAGGTAACCATTTCACCCCCTAGCGCCACTGTCACTAAGCAATCGTTTTTCTGATCACTGTCTTAGTGTCGGTGGTGCCGATAGGTAGCCAGTTATTTTTTTTAGGTTCGCCGCAGGTTTTTATAGCGTCAGGTACCCCCATATATTACCTAATAAAGAATAAAATGGGGAGTTTTTGGAACTTTAAATGAGGATTACGGGGCCGTTCAGTCCCCTCCTCCATTCCTATTTAATAGTTGATACAAGGGGCAAAAGGCGGGACTTTGCATGAAGCACACGGAAGCAGAATAAACATGTTGGATAAAAGCAAATTTTTAATTGGTTCAAATCGTTATAGTTGCATTTTTGATATTATGCGTTTTGCTATGAATCAAAATTACTTTGAACAATGAGGTAGAACCTGATAACATATGATAATTAATAATTATGTTATTCCAACAAGGAATTCATATACATACACATATATGCGATAGTAAACATATATTAAAATACAGTACATCTGGTGTGCATACAGATAAATAATCATAGAAAATATTCAAGAAATCTTGCCGAAAATAGATTAATAATAGGAACGTTCATAGCATCTGAGTAAATAGGTACACTTTGTGGCAGTTGTAAACTCTACGCGTTTCAGGGCTTTAATGCCCATCATCAGGAGTAAACCAGAGTAACCATCTAAGAATAGAGAGGGGAATATCAATAATCTAACAGTAAAAATAAAGGGGAAAGAAAGGGAAAAAATGGACAAGTGCAAGACGAGGGGCGGTCACTTCCCCAAGTGTGCACTTCGCCCACAAATTTACATGTTCAGATGCGCCATGGCGGCGCGGCCATGAATGTGGCAGACCCACTAGAAAGGTCACGAAACGGGAGCTGGGGGCGTGGTGGGGTACCAGCAGCCAATGCAGACGACCAACCGGGAGAGGGGTCAACGTGTATGAAAATGCCAATTTAAATTGTGGATGAAGGAACCCAACCGGGGGGAACCTAGTGTGGGAAAAACAACAAAATCAATAAACAAAAAAAACAAGGGAAGGCACAATAAACAATGATGTAAAAAATGTGTATTAGGTGATGAGAGTGTAACTATGTGAAAATAATGCATGGGGAAAGAGAAGAGCAGAAAGAAGAAAAAGGGGGAAAAGAAAAAGGAGAAGAAAGAAGGAAGGGAATTGAAGTGATAGCATGAGTAAAGAGAGGATGCAGATAGGACTAAAGAGAGGCAGATACCTGAGGTACCGGGAAATTAAGAAAAAAAGAGCCAGAGGAAATACCTGATGTGAGGCAGTGAGAAGGAGTGTGTGATGTGTCTTGTATCTCTGTAACAAGTGATGTGAAAGACCCATCGAGGGAGGAGGCCCTTATAAAGCCGCTGCCCCCATATACATACACACCCCCCACGAGATGCCGTGGCTTCAGTGGGGGTGAGAGGAGGGGCCGACACCGCCGGCCAGGTGACACCCCCTGATGAGGAGAGCCGACCTCATGCCCCCCTAAATGCGCCAGCTGGTGTAGAACACCTTCCGCCAGGTGAGGCATCCCAAGTGGACGCCGCACTCAGGCGCGGTATGCAATCACGTTGATGCGCAGTGGTGAAGCCCCCGCCCATCCTGCGTCAGACCAGGGTGGGACAGAGGTCAACAGTGCGCGTCACAGCTCCCGGACGTGGCGAGAGGGTAGGGTCCAATGGACACACACGGCCGACGCCGCCAGCGCGCATAAGCCAGTAAGGATTACAGTTTAATTTTTTTAAAGGGGACATCTCTAAATAAAGGACAACAAGGTAAAACAACCAAGTAGGAAAAAGTTTTTTTACCAAATGGTAAGTAAATGAAAAACTAGATTGAAATAAATAAACCATAGCATGGATATGATGGATAGTGGAGGTAATAGTGCCACCGTGTGCCTCCATCCCTTTTGTGAAGAATAAAATGGGGAGTTTTTGGAACTTTAAATGAGGATTACGGGGCCGTTCAGTCCCCTCCTCCATTCCTATTTAATAGTTGATACAAGGGGCAAAAGGCGGGACTTTGCATGAAGCACACGGAAGCAGAATAAACATGTTGGATAAAAGCAAATTTTTAATTGGTTCAAATCGTTATAGTTGCATTTTTGATATTATGCGTTTTGCTATAAATCAAAATTACTTTGAACAATGAGGTAGAACCTGATAACATATGATAATTAATAATTATGTTATTCCAACCCCACCACGCCCCCCAGCTCCCGTTTCGTGACCTTTCTGGTGGGTCTGCCACATTCATGGCCGCGCCGCCATGGCGCATCTGAACATGTAAGTTTGTGGGCGAAGTGCACACTTGGGGAAGTGACCGCCCCTCGTCTTGCACTTGTCCATTTTTTCCCTTTCTTTCCCCTTTATTTTTACTCTTAGATTATTGATATTCCCCTCTCTATTCTTAGATGGTTACTCCGGTTTACTCCTGATAATGGGCATTAAAGCCCTGAAACGCGTAGAGTTTACAACTGGCGCAAAGTGTACCTATTTACTCAGATGCTATGAACGTTCCTATTATTAATCTATTTTCGGCAAGATTTCTTGAATATTTTCTATGATTATTTATCTGTATGCACACCAGATGTACTGTATTTTAATATATGTTTACTATCACATATATGTGTATGTATATGAATTCCTTGTTGGAATAACATAATTATTAATTATCATATGTTATCAGGTTCTACCTCATTGTTCAAAGTAATTTTGATTTATAGCAAAACGCATAATATCAAAAATGCAACTATAACGATTTGAACCAATTAAAAATTTGCTTTTATCCAACATGTTTATTCTGCTTCCGTGTGCTTCATGCAAAGTCCCGCCTTTTGCCCCTTGTATCAATTACCTAATAAAGGTTTAACCCCTTGATCGCCCCCCAGGTAACCCTTCCCTTTCACCCCCTTTTGCCAGTGTCACTAAGCGATCGTTTTTTCTGATCGCTGTATTAGTGTCGGTGGTGCCGATAGGTAGCCAGTTATTTTTTTTAGGTTCGCCGCAGGTTTTTATAGCGTCAGGTACCCCCATATATTACCTAATAAAGGTTTTAACCCCCTAATTGCCCCTAGTTAACCCTTTCACCAGTGATCACCATATAAGTGTTACGGGTGACACTGGTTAGCCAGTTAGTTATTTTGTTATTTAGGTTCCCCGTCAGGTTTTTATATAGCGTCAGGTACCCCCATATATTACCTAATAAAGGTTTAACCCCCTGATTGCCCCTAGTTAACCCTTTCACCAGTGATCACCATATAAGTGTTACGGGTGACGCTGGTTAATTTGCTTTTTATAGTGTCAGGGCACCCGCCGTATATAACCCAATAAAGGTTTAACCCCCTGATCGCCCGGCGGGTGATATCAATTAGGTTTTAGCGTCAGAGAGGGTCTGCGTCGCCCCAGGCAGCGTCAGGTTAGTGCCAGTAACGCTAACACCCACGCGTGAAGCATATACCTCCCTTAGCGGTATAGTATCTGAACAGATCAATATCTGATCTGATCAGATCTATACTAGCGTCCCCAGCAGTTTAGGGTTCCCAAAAACACAGTGTTAGCGGGATCAGCCCAGATACCTGCTAGCACCTGCGTTTTGCCCCTCCATCCAGCCCAGGCCACCCAAGTGCAGTATCGATCGATCACTGTCACTTACAAAACACAACACACATAACTGCAGCGTTCGCAGAGACAGGCCTGATCCCTGCGACTCCAGTGCTGTAGGAGGTGATTTCACCACCACAGTTAAAAAAAAAAAAAAGCATATATGCCGAAGCATGGAGGCAGCAGGGGCGGAGGAGCGGAGGAGCGATTTTGCTCCTAATGCCGCGTACATACGGTCGAAATTCCGACGGAGGCTTGCCCGTGGAAAAGTCAGACCATGTGTGTGCGGCATAACTTTTGCGGGAGGATGCCCCCATGCTTCGGCATATATAAATGGTGCATGTATGCCCATCATTAGAAGTGGGTGGATGAAGGGAGGTATTCTAATGGTGGGCATACCCACCGATCAATCTCTTTTTTTCGTTCAGCCAACAGGCTGCATGAAAAAAAAGATTACAATACATGTCCAACAAGGACCAGCAACATACTGGTATGTTGCTGGACTTTGAATGGTTATACCAGACTGATGCCTACGGGTTTAGGTATCATCTTGGCATAATTCTTTTCAGCCAGCGGCCGGCTTTCATGTAAAAGCAATCCTAGTGGCTAATTAGCCTCTGGACTGCTTTTACAAGCAGTGGGAGGGAATGTCCCCCCCCCCGGATATAAAAAGCGCCATTGGGAAATTGGGAAAGCATTTTATCACACCAATCTTGGTGTGGTCAGATGCTTTGAGGGCAGAGGAAAGATCTAGGGTCATTTTTTTTTTTTTAAAAGAGTACCTGTCACTGCCTATTGCTATCATAGGGGATATTTACATTTCCTGAGATAACAATAAAAAAAAAAAAAAAAATATGGAAGGAACAGTTTAAAAATAAAATAAAAAAGCAAAATTAATAATAAAAAAATAAAAAAACAACCCTGTCCCGCCCTGCTCTTGCGCAATGGCGAACGCAAGCGTTGGTCTGGCGTCATATGTAAACAGCAATTGCATCATGCATGTGAGGTATCACCGCGAAGGTCAGATCGAGGGCAGTCATTTTAGCAGTAGACCTCCTCTGTTAATCTAACGTGGTAACCTGTAAATGCTTTTAAAGGCCTTTAAAAATGTATGTAGTTTGACGCCACTGCGCGTTTGTGCGAAATTTTAAAGCATGTCGTGTTTGGTATCTATGTACTCGGCCTAAGATCATCTTTTTTATTTCATCAAACATTTGGGCAATATAGTGTGTTTTAGTGCATTAAAATAAAAAAAAAGTGTATTTTTTCCCCAAAAAATGCGTTTGAAAAATCGCTGCGCAAATACTCCGTGGAAAAAAAAATGCAACACCCACCATTTTAATCTGTAGGGCCTTTGCTTTAAAAAAATATATAATGTTTGGGGGTTCAACGTAATTTTCTTGCAAAAAAAAAAATGTTTTCATGTAAACAAAAAGTGTCAGAAAGGGTTTTGTCTTCAAGTGGTTAGAAGAGTGGATGTAAGCATTGTGTATAAAATGCCAGGACAGTTCAAACCCCCCCCCCCCAAATGACCCCATTTTGGAAAGTAGACACCCCAAGCTATATACTGAGAGGCATGTCGAGTCCATGGAATATTTTATATGTTGACACAAGTTGCGGAAAAAAGACAATTTATTTTTTATTTTTATTTTTTTTGCACAAAGTTGTCACTAAATGATATATTGCTCAAACATGCCATGGGCATATGTGGAATTACACCCCAAAATACATTCAGTTGCTTCTCTTGAGTACGGGGATACCACATTTGTGAGACTTTTTGGGAGCCTAGCCGCGTACGGGACCCCAAAAACCAAGCACCGCCTTCAGGCTTTCTAAGGGTGTAAATTTTTGATTTCACTTCTCACTGCCTATCACAGTTTCGGAGGTCATGGAATGCCCAGATGGCACAAACCCCCCCCCAAATGACCCCATTTTGGAAAGTAGACACCCCAGGCTATTTGCTGAGAGGTATGGTGAGCATTTTGCAGATCTCGCTTTTTGTCACAAAGTTTTAAAAATTGAAAAAAAAAAAAAATATTTTCTTTCTTTATTTTCAAAAACAATTGAGAGCTGTAAAATACTCACCATGCCTCTCAGAAAATAGCTTGGGGTGTCTACTTTCCAAAATGGAGGCTCCTAAAAAGTCCCACACATGTGGTATCCCCGTACTCAGGAGAAGCAGCAAAATGTATTTTGTGGTGCAATTCCACATATAACCATGGCATGTGTGAGCAATATATCATTTAGTGACAACTTTTTGTAATTTTTTTTTTTGTCATTATTCAATCACTTGGGACAAAAAAAAAAACATTCAATGGGCTCAACATGCCTCTCAGCAATTTCCTTGGGGTGTCTACTTTCTAAAATGGGGTCATTTGGGGGGGGGGGGTTGTGCTATTTTGGCATTCTATGGCCTTCGAAACTGTGATAGGTAGTGAGGAGTGAAATCAAAAATTTGCGCCCTTAGAAATCCTGAAGCCGGTGCTTGGTTTTCGGGGGCCCGTACGCGGCTAGGCTCCTAAAAAGTCCCACACATGTGGTATCCCCGTACTCAGGAGAAGCAGCAAAATGTATTTTGGGGTGCAATTCCACATATAACCATGGCATGTGTGAGCAATATATCATTTAGTGACAACTTTTTTTTTTTGTCATTATTTAATCACTTGGGACAAAAAAAATATACTAAAGACATGTGGCTGAATACATTTTGGCCTAAATGTATGACTAAAATTTAGTTTATTCGATTTGTCTTATAACAAAAATTAGAAAATATGTTTTTTTTTCAACATTTTGGGTCTTTTTCCGTTTATATCGCAAAAAATAAAAATCGCAGAGGCAATCAAATACCATTAAAAGAAAGCTCTATTTGTGGGAAGAAAAGGACGCAAATTTCGTTTGGGTACAACATTGCATGTCCGCACAATTTCCAGTGTGACAGCAGGAAGGTAAAGTCACCTGGTTGCATCCAGGGGGGTAGATATATTTCGCCCAGATTCAGGCTTTACGCCGACTTATACAACTAGGTGGAGAGTTGTATAAGGCTAGTGGGCTCATGGATGACTCATACCTCTAGGGAGAGGGCTGGGCGTCGTGCAGACAGGGAGTTGATGAGACCAGCTGAAGCTTGTCAGCTCATTTAAGGCCTCTATAAAAACTCCCAGATTCATTAGATGTTAGCTCATGCCTGGAACCAGACCTGTGTGGACTGTCTAGGGAGAGTGAACCCCTGTGCGGTGAGAAAAAGCCTGTGTGGCTATTTGCTTGGACATTTAAAACCAGGGACTTAGGGACTAGGACAGCACTAGGCTGATCCCAGTTGTTAGTTAGGAAACCTGTATGTTTAGTCAGAGGTCAACTTGACCAGGATTTATTTTGGTTAT
The DNA here is from genome assembly GCA_029206835.1 of Rana muscosa. Lineage (NCBI taxonomy): Eukaryota > Metazoa > Chordata > Amphibia > Anura > Ranidae > Rana > Rana muscosa. Next base: position 724,501,890 of record CM055121.1, on the reverse strand, counting down.
GTTTCTTTTGCTTTGCTGTGTTTTGTCACTGTAAATAGAAAATAAACCGCACCTTTTTGATTTTGAAAACCACAACCTCCGTTTGCTGGGCCTGTTTTGTGTGGGGAGCCCATCCCGGGGGTCACACACACCCGCTGCCGAGCTAACCCCCTCACAGTTGGTGGAGAACCAGTGGCAGTTTTTTTTAAGCCAGCATGGAGGAGATACTGAAACAGCTGGCTCTAGCAAATGCCAATCAACAGCAGACAAATGCAGGTTTGCAAAGGAGCCTTGCAGCCCAGCAGCAAGCTCATCAACAAGCCCAGCAGCAATCTGAGGCCCGCTTCATAGACCTGTTACAGAAGCAAGAGCAGAGACTACAACAAATGGAAGCAGTAATGCAGCAACGTCCGCAGACCAGTGAGGAAAGCCGTCCCACTAATACCGCGTCCTTTGGGGTGAGTCGTTTATTGACAAAAATGACTGGAGAGGATGATCCAGAGGTATTTTTGACCACATTTGAAAGGACTGCTGAAAGAGAAAAGTGGCCTGAGGAGCAGTGGGCTGGACTGGTGGCTCCTCTGTTAACTGGTGAATCGCAGAAGGCTTACTATGACCTAGAGCCTGACCAAGCAAAGGACTATGTGATGCTAAAAGCTGAAATATTGGCAAGGCTGGGTGTCACCCAGGCTGTCGGGGCTCAGCGTGTGCATAACTGGACTTTCCAGCTTGGAAAACCCCCCAGGTCTCAAATGTATGATCTCATTCACCTGAGCAGAAAGTGGCTACAGCCAGAGACTTTGTCCGCACCAAAGATTGTGGAACGTGTTGTAATGGATCGGTTTTTGAGAGCTCTTCCTACTGCCATCCAAAAATGGGTAAGCCATGGAGACCCAGAGACGGCCGATGGTCTTGTGGATCATGTGGAGAAATACTTGGCTACAGAGAACCTGACGGCCTCTTCCAGAGACACTCGGACTTTCCACCCTAAGACCAGACCATCCCCAGGGGCGGATAAGAGGATTCCAAGGGGTGAGGGCGGAGAGAGTGAGAGGGTGGGAGCTCTACCCCAAGTTTGGCGAGAACAGCCTGGGAAATCAGCGGCTCAAGAGGCGGCAAGAAGGATCGTTTGCTACCGCTGCCGGCAAGCGGGACATATTGCAGCCAATTGCCCGGTTGTGGAGGAACCCATGCAGTGTGACTTTCTGACGGGCAGACGTCAGTCGCTGTGTGCGACAGTCGCATGCACTGCCATTCGAGGAACTGAGAAACATTTATGCAAAATGTGTGTTAATGGTAGAAATGTTGTGGTATTGCTGGATTCAGGTAGCCTTGTGACCCTGATAAAGGCTGAGTTAGTTAAAACAGAGGTCTCTGGGAATAGCAAGGTAGCTGTTATTTGTGTGCATGGGGACACCCGAGAGTATCCAGTGACTACAGTGTGTTTCGAGACCCCCAAAGGTACCCTCTCTCATCCAGTGGGCTTAGTATCTCAGTTACCGCATGACGCCATTGTGGGAAGGGATTTTCCGAAGTTCTGGGAACTGTGGGATGATCCTGAGCCCCTCACTGGTGCCCCTATGTACCAGGAATGTGATAGCCAGAACTCCCCTGAGAGTGGTGAGGACTCTCCGGAATTTCCCTTATCAATATTGGCAGGGGAGACTCAAGAAACTGGAGAGGAGCCCACCTCCTCAGACGAAAACCTACCGTCTGTGGAGTTTTCTGATCTTGAGGTTCACAGGGAAAACTTTGCCACAGAACAGTTGAAAGACCCCGCCCTAATAAAGGCACGGGAAAACGTAGTGAAAATAGATGGCGAGTTAGTGAACCCAGATAATACCTGCACTTACCCATACTTCAGCGTAGAGAAGGACCTACTGTATCGGGTGGCAAAAAGGGCAGAAGAAACCGTTGAGCAGCTTGTGGTGCCCAAACCTTACAGGAAGTTGGTGTTGGAGTTGGCCCATGGGCACATTCTTGGAGGTCATCTGGGGACAGAGAAAACCCGAGAGAGGGTATTACAGAGATTCTATTGGCCGGGGGTGATGAAGGACGTAGAAAATTATTGTTCCTCCTGCCCTGTGTGTCAGAGGTTGGCCCCGATGCCACATTTCCGTAGCCCGCTGGTCCCTCTACCCATCATTGAGGTCCCGTTTGAGAGGATCGCCATGGATTTGGTAGGTCCTATAATCAAGTCCGCTAGGGGGCACCAGTACATATTAGTTATAATGGACTATGCCACCCGTTATCCAGAAGCGATCCCTCTCCGAAATACCTCGGCCAAAACCATAGCCAAAGAGCTATCTCTTGTTTTTAGCCGGGTGGGTATTTGTAAAGAACTGCTTACGGACCAAGGTACACCCTTTATGTCCCGGGTTATGAAAGAGCTGTGTAAATTGTTCAATGTGACGCAATTGCGTACGTCTGTGTATCACCCCCAAACCGATGGGCTGGTTGAAAGATTCAACAAAACCCTAAAACAAATGTTGAAGAAAGTGGTGGATAGAGATGGAAAGGATTGGGACTGTTTACTTCCTTATTTGATGTTTGCTATTAGGGAGGTGCCCCAATCCTCTACGGGATTCTCCCCCTTTGAGTTACTGTATGGGAGACACCCAAGAGGGCTGTTGGATATTGCCAAGGAAACTTGGGAAAGTGAGAGTTCTCCCCACAGGAGTGTGATTGAGCATGTCGCCCTGATGCAAGATCGAATTGCACAGGTAATGCCCATCGTGAAGGAACATTTGGCCCAAGCGCAGTTGGCACAGCAGAGAGTGTACAACCGTGGAGCCAAGACCCGTACCTTTTCCCCGGGGGATAGGATATTGGTACTTGTCCCTACGGTTGAAAGTAAATTCCTTGCCAAATGGCAAGGCCCCTACGAGATAATGGAAAAAGTGAGCGAAGTGAATTACAAGGTCAGACAACCAGGAAGGCGAAAGCCCGAACAGATCTATCACGTTAATCTGTTGAAAGCCTGGAGGGATAGAGAGTCCCTAGTCGCAGACACTTGGTCACCAGCTCAAACTGGTTGCGTGATTCCTGAGGTTGGAATAGCAGCCACCTTGTCACAACCCCAACAACAGGAGGTTAAGGAGTTTGTGCTTCGCAACAAGGAGGTATTCTCTGAGCTGCCGGGACAAACATCTGGGGTAGAGCATGACATCATTACCCCGCCCGGTGAAAGGGTGAAGTTAAAACCCTATCGGATCCCAGAGGCTCGACGGGAGGCAATACGGGAGGAAGTACAGAAAATGCTGAACTTAGGGGTGATAGAGGAGTCCCAAAGTGATTGGTCTAGTCCCATCGTGTTGGTGCCTAAACCGGATGGGAGCTGGCGATTTTGTAACGATTTTCGTCAGTTGAACAAAGTTACAAAATTTGACACCTACCCCATGCCACGTATAGATGAGTTGATCGACCGGCTGGGAACAGCCCGATACATGACGACTCTTGACCTCACAAAAGGGTATTGGCAAATCCCCCTGGCCAAGTCGGCCAAAGAGAAAACCGCATTTGTAACCCCAGACGGGGCGTTCCAATATAAAAGAATGCCGTTCGGGTTACAGAATGCGCCGGCCACATTCCAGCGGAAAATGGACCAGATGCTGAGGCCCCATCGGAAGTATGCTGCGGCTTACCTGGATGACGTAATTGTCCATAGCACAGATTGGGCCTCACATCTGCCAAAAGTGCAAGCAGTCCTGGACTCTGTTCGGGAAGCGGGGTTTACGGCTAACCCCAAGAAGTGTACCATTGGGCAGGAGGAGGCCAAATATCTTGGGTACACCATTGGGAGGGGAGTAATAAAACCCCAACTCAACAAAGTCGAGGCCATCCAGAGTTGGCCACGTCCCAACAGCAAGAAGCAGGTACGAGCCTTTCTGGGAATCGCTGGGTATTATCGGCGATTCATTCCCCACTTTGCTTCTAAGGCTGTGCCCCTAACCAACCTGACGAAGGGGAAAGGGTCGGTCATGATTAAATGGACCCCCGAGGCTGAGGCAGCATTCCAATTCTTGAAACAAGCCTTATGTAGCCAGCCAGTGTTGTACTCACCCGACTTCTCTAAAGACTTTGTCGTACAAAGTGATGCGTCAGATGTGGGGTTAGGAGCAGTATTGTCCCAGGTCCGGAACGGGGAAGAGCACCCAGTCATTTACCTCAGCAGGAAGTTGAAGTCCCATGAGGTAAATTACGCCACCGTTGAAAAGGAGTGTTTAGCAGTGAAGTGGGCTCTAGATTCCCTTCGGTACTACCTGCTAGGTAGGCACTTTGACATGGTTACGGATCACGCTCCGTTAAAGTGGATGGCTCAAAACAAGGAAACAAATAGAAGAGTGAATAGGTGGTTCCTGGCCCTCCAGGAATTCAACTTCACAGTAAAGCATCGCCCTGGCGTTTAAATGGGGAATGTGGATGCTTTGTCTCGAGTACATGAATGCCTGATTGCTGGTGTTCCAACCCCGAGGTTAAAACAAGAGGGGGGGGTATGTGACAGCAGGAAGGTAAAGTCACCTGGTTGCATCCAGGGGGGTAGATATATTTCGCCCAGATTCAGGCTTTACGCCGACTTATACAACTAGGTGGAGAGTTGTATAAGGCTAGTGGGCTCATGGATGACTCATACCTCTAGGGAGAGGGCTGGGCGTCGTGCAGACAGGGAGTTGATGAGACCAGCTGAAGCTTGTCAGCTCATTTAAGGCCTCTATAAAAACTCCCAGATTCATTAGATGTTAGCTCATGCCTGGAACCAGACCTGTGTGGACTGTCTAGGGAGAGTGAACCCCTGTGCGGTGAGAAAAAGCCTGTGTGGCTATTTGCTTGGACATTTAAAACCAGGGACTTAGGGACTAGGACAGCACTAGGCTGATCCCAGTTGTTAGTTAGGAAACCTGTATGTTTAGTCAGAGGTCAACTTGACCAGGATTTATTTTGGTTATGTTTCTTTTGCTTTGCTGTGTTTTGTCACTGTAAATAGAAAATAAACCGCACCTTTTTGATTTTGAAAACCACAACCTCCGTTTGCTGGGCCTGTTTTGTGTGGGGAGCCCATCCCGGGGGTCACACACACCCGCTGCCGAGCTAACCCCCTCACACCAGTTAAAGCAGCGCAGTGCCAAATTGTGAAAACACCTCTGGTCATTAACCACTTCCCGACCGCGTCATGTACAAAAGACGTCCACAGCGCGGTCGAGTTATCCTGAGTGGACGTCCCAGGGACATCCTCACAGAATCTTGCTCCCGCGCGCCCCCTGGGGCGCGCTCCAGGATATGTCCGTGACCGCCGGGTCCGGAAGACCCGGCGCATCACGGATCACGGTAGATGGCCGCTAATCGCGGCCGTTTACCACGTGATCGCTCCGTCAAATGACGGAGCGATCACTTGTAAACAGACCGGCGTCATTTGATGACGCCGGTTCCTCCCTCCCCTCTCTGTACCGATCGGTACAGTGTGAGAGGAGAGGGGAGGGAGCGGATCATGTCCGCTCCCTCCCCCATGTCAGCTGTGGGCTGGATCTGTGACAATTGCAGTCACAGTTCCAGCCATCCATCCATCCCTGCTCAGCCATCCCTGTGCAATACTCTGCCAATACTCTGCAATACACCCTGTGCAATACTCTGCAATACACCCTGTGCAATACTCTGCAATACACCCTGTGCAATACTCTGCAATACCCTGTGCAATACTCTGCAATACACCCTGCCAATACTCTGCAATACACCCTGCCAATACTCTGCAATACACCCTGTGCAATACTCTGCAATACACCCTGTGCAATACTCTGCAATACACCCTGTGCAATACTCTGCAATACCCTGTGCAATACTCTGCAATACCCTGTGCAATACCCTGCCCATACTCTGCCCATACTCTGCAATACCCTGTGCAATACCCTGTGCAATACCCTGCCCATACTGTGCAATACCCTGCCCATACCCTGCCATACTCCGCAATACTCCACAATACACGGCAATACTCCACAATACCCGGCAATACTCCACAATACCCGGCAATACTCCACAATACCCGGCAATACTCCACAATACCCAGCAATACTCCACAATACCCAGCAATACTCCACAATACCCTGCAATACTCCACAATACCCTGCAATACTCGGCAATACTCCTCAATACCCGGCAATACTCCTCAATACCCGGCAATACTCCTCAATACCCGGCAATACTCTGCAATAACCACTTCCCGCCCGCCGGCCGTCATATGACGTCCTTGACTTTGTGCGGAGATATCTGAATGATGGGAGCAGCTACAGGCATCATTCAGATATTCGCTTTTTCAGCTGGTGATTCCCTACACCATAAGAACAATCATAGCGGCTGTTCCACCGCTTGATCGCTCTTACGGAAGGTGAGAGGGGATGCCCCCCCTCCCGCTGCCCTCCGGTGCTTCTACCGACTCACCGCTACGATCAAAGCCAAGATTGTTTTTTTTTTTGTTTTTTTTTCAGGCTTCCCAGCCTAGAGGTGAGATGTGGGGTCTTATTGACCCCATATCTCACTGTAAAGAGGACCTGTCATGCCATATTTCTATTACAAGGGATGTTTACATTCCTTGTAATAGGAATAAAAGTGATCAAAAAAAAATTTGGGGCGGAAAAACATGTCAAACTAAAATAAATAAAGTAAAATGAACAATAAAATATATATATATTTTTTTAAGCGCCCCTGCCCCCGCGAGCTCGCATGCAGAAGTGAACGCATACGTAAGCCCCGCCCACATATGAAAACGGTGTTCAAACCACACATGTGAGGTATCGTTGCGAACGTTAGAGCGAGAGCAAAAATTTTGGCCCTAGACCTCCTCTGTAACTCAAAACATGTAACCAGTAAAAATATTTAAAGCGTTGCCTATGGGGATTTTTAAGTAGCGAAGTTTGGCGCCATTCCACGAGCGTGTGCAATTTTGAAGGGTGACATGTTAGGTATCTATTTACTCGGCGTAACTTCATCTTTCACATTATGCAAAAACATTGGGCTAACTTTACTGTTTTTTTTTTCTTTTAGGCACAAAACAGTTTTTTTCCGTAAAAAACGCGTTAGAAAAATTTCTGCGCAAATACCGTGCAAGATAAAAAGTTGCAATGACCACCATTATATTCTTTAAGGTCTTTGCTAAAAAAACATATATATAATGTTTTGGGGTTCTATGTAATTTTATAGCAAATAAATGATGATTTTTACATGTAGGAGAGAAATGTCAGAATTGGCCTGGGTTCTCCAGAACGCCTGAAGGTGCTCCCTGCATGTTGGGCCTCTCTATGTGGCCACACTGTGTAAAAGTCTCACACATGTGGTATCGCCATACTCGGGAGGAATAGCAGAATGTGTTTTGGGGTGTAATTTGTGGTATGCATATGCTGTGTGTGAGAAATAACCTGCTAATATGACAATTTTGTGGAAAAAAAAAAAGAAAAATAAATCTTGATTTTTGCAAAGAATTGTGGGAAAAAATGACAACTTCAAAAAACTCACAATGACTCTTTCTAAATACCTTGGAATGTCTTCTTTCCAAAAAGGGGTCATTTGGGGAGTATTTGTACTTTTCTGGCATGTTAGGGTCTCAAGAAATGAGATAGGCCGTCAGTACTTCAGGTGTGATCAATTTTCAGATATTGGCACCATAGCTTGTGGACTCTATAACTTTCACAAAGACCAAAAAATATCCACCAATTTGTACTTATTTTTACCAAAGATATGTAGCAGTATAAATTTTGGCCAAAATGTATGAAGAAAAAATACTAATTTGCAAAATTTTATAACGGAAACAAAGAAAAATTCATTTTTTTACAAAATTTTCAGTCTTTTTTCTCTTATAGCGCAAAAAATAAAAAACCCAACAGTGATTAAATACCACCAAAAGAAAGCTCTATTTGTGTGAAAAAAAGGCCAAAAATTTCATATGGGTACACATATGGGTACAGTGTTGTATGACTGAGTAATTGTCATTCAAAATGTGAGAGCACCGAAAGCTGAAAATTCGTCTGGTTAGGAAGGGGGTTTAAGTGCCCAGTTGTCAAGTGGTTAAGCTGCGTAATGGTCCGGTCCTTAAGTGGTTAAGGACCGAAAACAAAAATGTATTTTGAAAATAGCTATGAAAAGCTTTTTTTTTTTCTTCAAATGCCATACAGAGAAGACAGGGCCCTTTTATTAGGACTTCAAAGTAACATGCAACAAAAACACCACATGCTTTAGAAATGCTTTTAAGCTGTGTATGGTGTAATGGAACGGTATAATTTTCATGGACTGTGTCAGCAACACCACATTCTGCCATCACGTATTTTGGATGTGCAAACCATTCTTTATCTTGTACATTTGACTTGGCTTTACTACAACAGCAAAAATCTGATTCCTTTAATCATGAAATAAAGGGCATTTTAAAGTGGAACTTTAGTCAAAAAACAACAGGCCCCTTTTTGCAGGTATAGCTATGTAAAACATTAAAAATAAGTGTCTATACTGTTTAAAACCCAGCAACGCACTATCTCACCATGCTCTGCACATGCGCTGTTGCCCATTTTAGGCATTTTTTAGATACTGCAGAATCTGTAGAGGACGGTCTGCTGACATCATTCAAACATAATTAAACCCTCCTATCCTTTACGGTCAAGGAAGCTGCTTCTTTTTGATCTGCCATAGTGCTGCACATGTGATATCAGCCATTTAATGGTTTGACAGTTTGGTTATGGACACAAGGAAATGTGACAGTTGGCAATACCGGCATTCCAGGAATGTAATTTTTTTTTAGGAAACCATTAAATAAATGGGTTTAGATTCACTTTCCTGGTGCCTTCCATGGCAGCATACCAATGGTTGGTGGCTCCGCCCTTGACCAACCCACAGGACCACTTAACTCTATAAAAGAGTAGTTGTCCTTCCCCTCAGGCATTCTTTTTTTCCTGTCCTCAGCCCTGCAGGATCACGGATCAATCATCAGCCCTACCTCACCGACATATGGTGTGACCATTGCAGGTTCAAGCTCTCCTGCAGGATGGAGTCCCATTTACTTGGGCTGCTAAAGGCGCCAGATAAGTACGGGAGCCCGTTTTTTTCTGTGGATCTTTTTTGGGGCATGTTTAAAAACACATTCAGGAGCATTTACCTTTCCTCTATAGTTGTTTTGCTGGCTATTTACATGGTACCTGTCTGAGCAATGTTGTTTCTCATCCATGGCCGACAGCTGACACCCTTCTCTGGGTTCCTGGGCACCGCCAAATATCTCTGGCAAGCCGTGCCTGTCGCTGCCTCTGTTTTCGCCAGCATACTGTTCCCCCTGTCTGTGCGGGCGCTTCGCGCGCGCCGCTGGGCTCAGCTTCATTAACTGGGGGGGGCAGAGTTACGGCGGGACACATGGCGCATGCGCAATGGCCTGCTGAGGCTAAGCGGCGGCCATCTTGGTACACCCTGGACGAGTTTACATGTTTAAACAGCCTTACGGTTCATTTGAGCCAGGCTGTCATAGGGAAGACATCTCCTGGTGTATTCTCTATCCTCTAGCGCCCTCTCTCTCTCTCTCTATACATAGAGAATGGCCAAGGTATTTTTCATACATAATATGTAATTAATTATGAGTTGAATGTTATTTTTTTTCTATACATGTGTGTGTGTGTATATATATATATGGTATTTGCTCAATATTAAATGATACTTGATTGAGGCTATTTTTCTATGCATGTATGTATGCATGTGTATGGACATGTGTATATATATATAGATATATATATATATATATATATATATATATATATGTGTGTGTATATATATGTTTAGATATGTATATGTTTTTATATATCATTGGATCCTTCAGATTTGAATTAGCCCTAAATTGTCTCTATTGCAATACCGCATTAAAAGAAAAAGATCCTCAACATACTAGAAGGGCTGCAACAGGCAGATAAGTCCCTTCCTTCAAAAGAGCATTTGTTTTCTTCGGGCGCATGGGATCATCCCTTTTTTCCATGGTCTGCACCGTGTGTCATCCCGCAGGATCCTCATGCCGGAGTTCTCACGATAAGAATTCAAGGGGGCACAGAAATTCTGGTCACCCGCATTCATCTTCTGCACATGCTTCCTGCAGCAGTCAGAGGTCGTTCCAGCATACCTCAAAGCAGATGTGATTCCCAGCGCGGTCCCTCACTTCCAGGGCATTGGGGGTGCTGGGTGTGTGGTAAGCAAGCCTTACCGGCAAAATTGGCATGTGGTCAGTGTCTTCTGACAAGCAAGGGTCCATAGGACTCAATTAAAGATTTAGTTGACACCATCCGGAAATTGGCCCTATCCCAAGGCCAGTCAGTTACGCCTACAGCAAAGAGCAGTAGAGATGCCTATCCTCCAACCTGGTTCAGAAGTCAAATCGAACGCAGTCAAGGAAATCCCATCAGCATTTAATTTTGGTTAAGTAGAGCCCTTTATTATCACTGTTAAGGATGCGATTCAGTGGGATAAAGGAATGGTTATGGAGGAAAGAGAATGACGGCCCATCGCTTACAGTCGATTTCTAAAGCTTTTCCCACTGGCAGAAGCTGACGTTCAGCTCTTTGATTCCATCCCGACTGTGGACACGTTGGTCATGAAATTGGCCAGAAATACAAGGTGTCCTCTAGAGGACGCAGTCTCGTTCGGGGACGTCCTGGACCGCAGGATCGATTCAAGTCTCAAGAAGGTGTATCAGGCAACGGAGCCTGCAAGCCAGCAGGGGCATTGTCTTTCGTTTTCCAGAGTCACCGAGTATGGTCGGATAATGTCGAGACAGCCCTCAGACAAAGTCTAGGTGCAGATAAAGTCATTAAAGAGCTGAATGAATTAAAGCTAGCCTCAGATTTATGGCAGAAGCAGCCATCAGACGTCTTAAGATGTTTCTCCAAGGTCATGCTATTCTCGATTAGCAGGAAGGGCGCTATTGCTGAAGCCATGATCGGAGAACCTGTCTCCAAAACAGTCACGGTCTCGTATCCTGTATGAAAGAAAGGCCCTGTTCGGCGATAAAGTGGATACAGAAATCACCAGAGTCACAGGCGGAGAAAGTGACCTTTTTTCCCAGGATAGGGATAGGAGAAGAAAATTTTTACTTCTACAAGGTCAAGGGATGCCAGGACAATACCGCCCGGGTAAAGCCTCAACATCGACGGTGGATAATCAAAAGTCCTTCTGACGCCTTACCCACCCAAACCAGCCCGGTAGGTGCAAGACTCAAATATTTCGCCCAGGCTTGGGTAGGAAGATTGCGTGGATCAACGGGCAATCTCCAATGTTCTTCAATTACATTTTTTATTCGGAAACTCAAGGGCCGCCCTTCATCCTTTTTCTTCGAACCCGTATATTCAGATACTTCTACACCAATGGCAGTGATACGGTACTGGACTCGGAGAAGCACTCAGGGTTCTATTCCCCAGTCTTTGGTCTCCAAGAAATCAGGGGATTGGAGACCCATAATGGGCCTGATGAGGCTGATCAGATACATTCAAGTATAGGACTTCAAAATTTAGTCATTAAAAACAGTACTCGGTCAATACATGGGGATTGGACGATCCCTTTAGGTCTCCAAGATGCATACCTTCACACCCCCATCCATCATTTCCAGCTCCTCCTCCGGTTCAAGATAGGCGATTTGCACCTTCAGCTCCAATGTCTTCCCCTTGGAGTTTCATCAACTTCCAGAGCATGTATCAAGGTTCTAGTGTCCTCCCTAGCTCTCCTCCGGGAGAGTGGGATGCAGGTCCTACACTACTTAGATGGCATACTGAGCCTATCCCAGCACAGAGGGGTCTCTGCAAACGCATGTGCAAAGGGCCCTGAGCCCCTCGAGCCAGTTCGAATAGCTTAGCAGCTACTCGAAGAGTCAATTGTCACCTAAACAAAGATGTCATATCTAGGGGTTTTATTCGATACCCTGGGAAAGGCTGTGTCCCCATACTAGTACAAAGGAGAAACAAGCATAAGAAGATGTTCCAGACCGGCTTTAGACTGTCTGACCCTCCTAGGGTCCCCTTCATTGTGTATAACGATGATAATCATGAGGTGGGCCAGGTGGCACTTACGAGACTTCCAATCGGGCTTTCGGGCACATTGGAAAAGGGAGCATCTCGGACAGTTGATAATCATCACTCTTGCAGTGAAATCCAACCGTTAGTGTGGAACAAGTCCACCCAACCTTCTAGTTTTCTGCTCCCTCGGCCCCATCTCGTGGACCATCCTTACATCGGGCACAAGTCAGCTGGGATGGGGGGCGCACTATAAAGTGCAAAGGAAATGGCGTTTCAATACAGAAGGATGATCTCCAATATCCTAGAACTAAGGACAGCATGGATGGCAATCTTACATATAGCCTCTCTTCTCAGAAGCAAGTCTATACTACTTCAGCTGGATAACAGGACAGCAGTAGCCTATGTCCGAAACAAGGAGGGACACACAGCCGGTCACTAGCCTCCAAAGTGAACCCGATCATATCATGAGCCAAAGGAATTTGCTCGACCTTCGGGCTGCCTATATTCCAGCCCCCCAAGAATCAGCTAGCTGACCACCTTTCACGTTTTTTTTTTCACGGCCAGCAACCATTGGTCACTTGACCCGCAGGTTTTCGACTAGCAGTGGGGTACTCCCCAGATAGATCTTCCTGCTAACGCAGACACCTCTCATCTTTTTGAGATTTCCGTCTCCGATGTCAGCAGGGATGGATGTCCTAGCCCACCCATGAAACCTCCAAATGGGATATGTATTTCCTCCGATCCCTCTGAGACCAAGATTCCTCCAGCATCTGACGTTGGAAAATGTCACTATCTGGGCGATTATTATTCCGTACTGGTTGAAGGGTCCATAATTTACGCTCTTGGTCAAGATGGCCCTGTGCAGCCCACCTCTCCACGCATAAGCAGCCTGCTATCCCAAGGCAACTTCCTCCTCCCACATCCAGATATTTTATACTGAAGCCTGGAAGTCGAGTGGAAGAGGCTGAGCGACTTATGATGCTCTCATGATGTTGTCCAGACACTACTGCAGGCAAGAAAGTCATCCACTAATGCCTCCCACTATAGAGTATGGAGAAAAGTTTACGGATCCAGCGAAGGCTAGCCATTTCAACCCACTGGATCCTGGAGTCCAAAATGCTCTACTCTCCATACAGTCTAGTCTGGACTAAAACTTAGATCATAGCACACTGAAAGTTCAGTTTTCAGCCTTGTCAGCCCTAACGGACACACGCTGGGCAATGAACCTCCTCGTAGACAGTTCCTGAAGGCAGCCCTAAGATTCCATCCTCCCAGGAAAGCATTATACCCCAAATGGGATCTGACAGTGGTCCTCAGTCTACTAGCTCTCAATGCCTTAGCAAGAAGCACCCACAGAAGAATGTGCATTAGAGGATGTTACCTGGAAAACAGTCTTTCTGATCGGCATCACATCAGGACGTAGAGTGTCAGAAATTCAAACTCTAGCGGCACAGGAACCCTACGTCACCCCTTTTTCCTGGACAGGGTAGTCCTGCAGCCTATTCACAAGGTTTTGACCCCAAAGTACCTTCAGTCTACTATCTTAACCAGGGATGGTTTCTTCCGACTTTCGGAGAAGACCCAACCTCCTCAAACTACACGATTTGGATGTAGCCAGATCCCTGGAGGCTCTCTTTAGATCTGACACAACAGTTCCGCAAGGATCAACGTTTATTCGCCATTCCCATGGGCGCAAGGGGAAATAGCAGCCCCAAGCGACATTGGCCGGCTGGATCGTGAAACGAACCCAAGGGCGGGTCAGGCTAGTGGTCTTCCAGTTCCAAATATGGGGAATGCTCACTCAACGCCAGAAATTGCTTCTTCTAAAGCCCCGTACACACGGTCGGACATTTGGCCAACAAACTTCATTTTGAGCAAGTTGGACCAACAATCCGACCGTGTGTACGCTCCATCGAACAAACTTTTTTTGCTTTTTTCTTGTTTTCATCGGACAAAAGTTGGGTCTGCAAACGGACAAACTTTTGCCCAACAAAAGTCCGATGGAGCAAAGTCCGACCGTGTGTACAGAAAACCATCAGACTTTTGTCCGATTGACAAAACAACTAATGTTAAAATCAACCAACAATAGCAGAAGTTGACCAAAGGGTGGCGGTAAAGAGCAGAAAAGAGCAGAAAAACCACGTGATGTTGCAAAAAGTTTTGGGAAAGTTTGCAGAAAAGTCCGAGCTGTGTATGCTATGGGTGTTCCCGACCAACTCCGTTTGGACAAAAAACCACGGAAAAGTCCGATAGAAGTCCGACCGTGTGTATGGAGCTTTAGGCAACATTGGTTCGGGTCTCCTCTGAGACATTTTTGGCAGAGCGGCTGGTTGGTCATCCTTCAACACCTTTATGTCGCACTATAGCCTAGTTTCGATGGTCCTTACCTCCAAAATTTTGGAAAGGGTCTCTGGAGCTATCAGTTCTGTAAAATTATTCTTGCAGTACCCTCCCTGTAAGCGAGTTATTAACCATTGGTATGCTGCCATGGAAGGCACCAGGAAAACTGAAAATTGTATACTTACCTTTCCGTAATTTTCCTTTCCTGGTGCCTACCCATGGCAGCATACACCCTCCCTTCTATAATCCTTAAAGTTCTGAAGACTAGTTACAAGAATGCCTGAGGGGAGGGACAACTACTCTTTTATAGAGTTAAGTGGTCCTGTGGGTTGGTCAAGGGCGGAGCCACCAACCATTGGTATGCTGCCATGGGTAGGCACCAGGAAAGGAAAATGACGGAAAGGTAAGTATACAATTTTCCGTTTTATGATTCACTGCTGTTCAGGGGCTCTGGTCTTCAGCACAATGGCAGCCTCCAGCAAGAAAAAACCGGAACAATGCTGGTGGAAATTTACAGCACACACTAAGTTTGGTAGCATAATTAATAGTGTCCAATGTATGTTTCTTGCTAAAGAACATTATTTTTTATCACGTTGTTATGGGTAAAGTTCAACTTTAAGTAGTTTTGGCTGCAACACCTGAATTTATATCAAGCGGTAATAGACTCGATGGAAGTAGCAGCCACAGCAGATCTAAAAGTTATAACATAGTTTATTCTAAAAATATATATAATAATTATAATAATAATATAATAAAGTGAAAGCCTTCAATTTTTGACAAATGCCATACCAAACCCAAACTTTAAGGGGGAACCCTCACACAAGAAACAAGGAGAAAAAGCATGGCCCCCCCAAATTCTATACCAGATTTTTAATTGAGCATGCAGCCTTGCAGGCCAGGAAAGCGGAAGGATGAGTGCGTGGCCCACCTCCTGAACTATACCAGGCCACATATCCTCAACACTGGGGGCACCCAGTTGTTGAAGGGGTCTGTGGGTAAGGGATTTATGGGAATATGGAAGCTTCCCATTCAGAGTTTCTTTAAATCATTATTTAAACCAGTAAACAGGCCAAGGTCAGAGAGATCAGGTAAACAAGGTTAATGCAGGAGAAAAGTCCAGGAGAATGCTGGGTCATACGCAGGTAAGCAGGTTCAATGAATCAGGTAACAGGAATGGAGGTACAAGCTGAAGACCATTCAGAAACTGCTCATGGTGACAGTCCAGTTTAAATAAGCAACTGGGCACCAAGTACGCACACTAATACGTGTGCAAGTGTGCGTACGAATGCGAGCACTAGGGATGAGCTTTATGTTCGAGTCGAACATTGGCTGTTCGCCCGTTCGGCGAACAGCGAACAATTTCGAGTGTTCGCGGCAAATTCGAAAAGCCGCGGAACACCATTAAAAAGTCTATGGGAGAAATCAAAAGTGTTAATTTTAAAGGTTAATATGCAAGTTATTGTCATAAAAAGTGTTTGGGGACCTGGGTCTTGCCCCAGGGGACATGTATCAATGCAGTGATTTTAATAATGCTTAAAGTGAAACATCAAAAGTGAAATATTCCTTTAAATTTTGTACCTGGGGGGTGTGTATAGTATGCCTGTAAAGTAGCGCATGTTTCCCGTGTTTAGAACTGTCCCTGCACAAAATGTAATTTCTAAAGGAAAAAAAGTAATTTAAAACTACTCGTGTCTATTCATGAATTGTCGGGTCCCGGCAATACAGATCAAAGTCATTGAAATAAACGGCAGGGGTTCCCCCCAGTCAATTAACAGGCCCTTTGGGTCTGGTATAAATATTAAGGGGAACCCTGAACCAAAAAAAAAAGTGTGGGGGTCCCCCCAAATTCCATATCAGGCCCTTCAAGTCTGGTATGGATATTAAGGGAAACTCCGCGCCATTTCTTTAAAAAAAATGGCGTGGGGTTCCCCCAAAAATCCATACCAGACCCTTATCCGAGCATGCAACCTGGCAGGCCGCAGGAAAAGAGGGGGGACAAGAGAGCGCCCCCCCTCCTGAACCGTACCAGGCCACATGCCCTTTAAATGGCCTCACCCCCACGGGTCTGCGGGCGGGGGGCTTATCGAAATCTGGAAGCCCCCTTTAACAAAGGGGAACTTCAGATCCCGGCTCCCCCCTATGTGAATTGGTAACGGGGTACATTGTACCCCTGCCATTTCACAAAGAAAGTGTAAAAAAAATTAAAAAACACACAGACACAGCAGGACAAGTCCTTTATTTAAAAAAATAAATAAAAAAAAAATGAATTTTCAGCGATGTAATCCCGTCTCTCGATGTCCAACGATGATTCATTCTCCAGCGACGCTGCAGTCGCCACTCCAGCGAGGAACGAAACCCCCATGATGCGTGACCCGCCCACGTCATTGGGTAACCCCCGGTGGCACCCAATGACATGGGCAGGTAACCCCGCCCCCTCTTACGCGTCATGGGGGTTTCGTTCCTCGCTGGAGAATGAGTGGAGACTGCAGCGTCGCTGGAGAATGGATCATCGTTGGACATCGAGAGACGGGATTACATCGCTGGAAATTAATTTTTAATTTTTTAATTTTTAAATAAAGGACTTGTCCAGCTGTGTCTGTGTGTTTTTAATTTTTTTTTACACTTTCTTTGTGAAATGGTAGGGGTACAATATACCCCGTTACCAATTCACATAGGGGGGGCCGGGATCTGGAGTTCCCCTTTGTTAAAGGGGGCTTCCAGATTTCGATAAGCCCCCCGCCCGCAGAGCCCCACAACCACTGGGCAAGGGTTGTGGGGATGAGGCCCTTGTCCCCATCAACATGGGGACATCCTCCCCATGTTGAGGGCATGTGGCCTGGTACGGTTCGGGGGGGGCGCTCTCTCGTCCCCCCTTCTTTTCCTGTGGCCTGCCAGGTTGCGTGCTCGGATAAGGGTCTTGTATGGATTTTTGGGAGAACCCCACGTAATTTTTTTTTATTTTGGTTCGTGGTTCCCCTTAAAATCCATACCAGACCTGAAGGGTTTGGTATGGATTTTTGGGGGAACCCCACGCCATTTAAAAAAAAATGGCGTGGGGTTCCCCTTAATATCCATACCAGACCTGAAGGGCCTGATATGGAATTTGGGGGGGACCCCACACTTTTTTTTTTCTTGGTTTGGGGTTTCCCTAATATTCATAAGAGACCCAAAGGGCCTGGTAATGGACTGGGGGGGGGAAGCCCCTGCCGTTTTTTTCAATGACTTTGATCTGTATTGCCAGGACCCGACAATTCATGAATAGCCGCGAGTAGTTTTAAATGACTTTTTTCCATTTAGAAATAACATTTTGTGCAGGAACAGTTCTAAACACGGGAAACATGCGCTACTTTACAGACATAATATACACACCCCCTAGGTACGAAATTTAAAGGAATATTTCACTTTTATTGTTTCACTTTAAGCATTATTAAAATCACTGCTCCCGAAAAAACTTCAGTTTTTAAAACGTTTTTTTGCATTGATACATGTCCCCTGGGGCAGGTCCCAGGTCCCCAAACACTTTTATGACAAAACCTTGCATATTAACCTTTAAAATTAGCAGTTTTGATTTTTCATGTTCGTGTCCCATAGACTTTAACCGTGTTCGCACAAATTTTTTGCCTGTTCGCATGTTCTGGTGCGAACCGAACCGGGGGGTGTTCGGCTCATCCCTAACGAGCACAATGAACTGAAATAGTACATATATTGCCTCTTTGACTAGAAGTATTAGCATGTGAGAAATGCACACACACATGAATATAAGCATTTTTTTTAAAACACTAATAAAAGCTACAAAGCGTATACATATAACCAATATCTACATTTTTTTCCCAGTGGTTGCATAGGACTGGCTTTCTCATTCCAATATATTTTTATTAATTTTCAAAAAATGTCACAAACAATAACAAAGAGATCATACACAAACAGATACAATCATCCTGAATACATATTATAGCTGAGATGTTCATTAAATTTATAGTTACTAACTTGCAAAATAATACATCTCTCCAAAAACCCCCCTCTCTATTCAGGGCGAAAGAAGGTAAAATAAAAATAAATAAATAAATTAGCAGGGGAAAACATATATATTGGTGTCTCACATTAATATGATTATAGAATCTTTCTTCAACTTTTAAAAATTTGAAACAGACAAGAATAAAATATGTATGCTCCAACAAAACCGATCTTAGAAATTAAAAAAAATCCAAGAACTTTGATGAATCTTTACATGTTATCCAGGTCTGCCACACCCCATTAAACTTCTGTATAGTATCATTATTTTCAGCTACCAATATCTCCATATGCATAATACCATTTAGAGCAGGGGTCTCAAACTAGCGGCCCTCCAGCTGTTGTGAGACTACAAGTCCCATCATGCCTCTGCCTGTCGGAGTCATGCTTGTAACTGTCAGCCTTGCAATGTCTCATGGGACTTGTAGTTTCGCAACAGCTGGAGGGCCACCAGTTTGAGACCCCTGATTTAGAGTCTCAATCCACTCCGGAATTGAGGGAGTAGTAGAGGATTTCCAGTATCTTGGTATCAGTTGTCTAATTGCTGAGAGAAACAAAAACAAAAGAAGAGATTTTTTAGTTTTAGATAACGATCGAGGTAAAAGGGAAAAGAGAGCCAATTCAACCGAATTGTTGATTAATTCACCCACAGCAGTGTTGTATAAACTAATTACTCGATCCCAAAGTTTATAAATAGAGGGGCAAGCCCACCAGAGATGAGATAAATTACCGCACTGGCTTCCTGGTGGCAGGAATCTGGTTTACCTTACACTGCTGCTCTGGTAAAGGAGTACCGTATATACTTGAATATAAGCCGTGTTTTTTAGCACATTTTTTTGTGCTGAAAATGCCCCCCTCGGCTTATACTCGAGTCTGTGTCCATCTTCAAATTTGTGCGCCTGATCCTGGCTAGCCATAGGTCCCCTGGACCCCAATCTTGGCACACATGTAGCCCCACTCTTCCTCTACAAGTGTGCAAAAATTGTTGTCCGGGAAACCTATGACCGGGGAGCACCGATTTTTCAAACCCGGGTACCCCTTCCATAGACTCCAATGTTAAACGGTCATTTCTCCGGTGATTTTGGAGACCCGGTACCGGCCGGTCCTAGATCCCCTGGACCCCAACCTTGGCACACATGTAGCCCCACTCTTCATCTACATGTGTGCAAAGTTTGTTGTCCAGGGAGCACTAATTTTTCAAAGGCACCCCTTCCATAGACTCCCATGTTAAAAGTCAGTCTAGTCACACAGCGCCGGAGATCAGGTAGGGAGATTGAGCACAGTGAGGCATGGACAGAGTGAGGCACGCACATGGACACCCTAGGCTTATACTCGAGTCAATACGTTTTCCCATTTTTTGGTGGTAAAATTAGGTGCCTCGGCTTATATTCGGGTCAGCTTATACTCGAGTATATACGGGATATGTTTTTTTGTAATACAATTATTTATATGGTGTACACTATGAGTTTTTCTTTTTTTGAGCTGGGTTTGACTCTGAGGCAGGGTTGACCATCCAAGGAGAGTGTATATATACCTGTGAGATATTTACCTGCAGCGTCGATCTGAAATCCTTGTCTGTTTGTTTTAGGGCTTCACTGACCCCTGTAGAGAGGGCCCATTTGTGAAGTGAGCATATACCCTTGGAGGTTCCTGGTGGCGGTCTTCACGTTTATTCCTTAATGAATTTTACTTTGCACAATTTTTTTCTGGATAATTTACACTGGACATTGATGTGATTCTATTCACTGATCTACTTGCACAGTTTAATTTGGACTTTAATACCACGGACTCAAAAATGGTGTGCTTTTACAGTATATATTTTATTAATTTCAACATAAAGACATTACTTTACTTTTAAGAAGCGTAGCACTATGCGCATGCACAATGCTGTTTCCTCCCCAGCTTTTGCAATCCACACTTCTAATCTACACTTGTATTCATAAATAAACAATACCATCATAAACAAATCAAAAAATGAATATCATTTTTTTTTTTTAAACACTAATAAAAGCTACAAAGCGTATACATATAACCAATATCTACAATTTTTTCCCAGTGGTTGCATAGGTTAGATAAACCCCCCCAAACAGCATATATTTTCTAAAGGCAAAGACAATGAAGAATACAATTGTTGTAGTTGCAATTTTTACGTAATAATGTATTAGCACATGTTTCTATCAAATGCAAATGTTCAGTAAAAAATAAATACACTAAAGTTATTTTTAGTGCACACAAACACAATGGGGTTTATATACTAAAACTGGAGAGTGCAAAATCTGGTGCAAGCTTTAGAAACCAATCAGCTTCCATTTTTTTTTTATTAAAGCTTAATTGAACAAGCTGTAGTTAGAAGCTGATTGGCTACCATGCACAGCTGCACCAGATTTTGCACTCTCCAGTTTTAGTAAATCAACCCCAATATGTTACCAAATTTTTTGCACATGCCTAAGAAATGGTGACAAACTTTTATACTTAAAATTGCCTATAGGCATTGCTTTAAAAGCATTTATGGGTTATTAGGTTAGAGTTAACCATAAATGATGGTCCTAGACAGTGGCGGAACTACCGCCATAGCGACCCACAAGGGCGCTATGGGGCCCGAAGCCGTTTGGGGCCCGGTCATAGTTGCCAATAGAATTTTTTCACGACTTTTCGCCGCCCGCCACCGCCGAAGCTAGAGGTCCGCGGCCGGCGGAGATAATGTCTCCTCCGGCCGCCATTTTCCAGAAGACCAGACGAGTTAGAAACAAGAAGCGAGAGCAGAGTGGGCGGGGCAGAACGCTCCAGCGCGCCTGTGAAGGGACATCGTTTTCGGCTCTGGAGTCTGGACAGGAGGTAGGAAGGAGGTGGGAGACAGACTGTCATCTGTTTTGAACAGTGCCTGGAAAAAAACGTTGTCCCCGTGCAGATGGGGACAAGGGCCTCTTCCCCACAAGCCCAGGGGTGTTGTGGGGGTGCAAAACTTGAAAAAAACTTTTTTGACTTTACTTAAACTAGAATGTACTGAATGTAACCTGTAGATTTTATTGGCAAATTTTTGTTTTGTTGTACGAAATTAATATAAGCTGTTGCCTGGGTACTGTGCCACATGAGTGTGGTAATCTTTTGTTCAATGGCATTAGTTAATTTTTTTTGTGGGGGCCTGTAATTTCTAGTTACGCCCCTGGTCCTAGAATTGTTGCTCTCACTCTGAAATACGCAGTGATATATAACGTGTGGCACAGTTTTCATTTTCCTACGTATGTGCTGTCATTCTTATGTGTGTGTACTTGGTGGCAAGGGATTTTAAAATGTTTTTTGGTTTTTTATTTATAATGCTATTTTATTTTATCTTTAAAAAAAATAATAATAATGTTATTGCTATCACATACAGTAGAGGACTAATAGTGATGTGATTGTATACTGTAATGACAGGTTCTCTTTACTGAGACATCAGGGGCCTATTAGACGTCCAATGTCTACCCTGCCTTCCACTAAAGCCAACTTAGCAAGATCGTGCTCCATTCCTTGGTCACAGCAGCCAGAGAAAGCGACAGCCAAACATGTAAGTGATGTAATACAGGTAACTTCCCTGTTTATTCATTGAGATCAGCAAACAGATATGGTGAGTACCTGTTCTAAACACAGTTGCAGGTGCTATAGCTTCTGAGATTGTGTTTAAAATCCCAAAAAATTATTAAATTATTTGTTTTAAGAAGCCAAATAAATGGCAGTATGTAACAACTGAATGTGCGTTTAAACAAACAGGTAGAAATATGTATAAAAAATAGTAACAAGATTCATTCTTTCCAAATGGGGATGGTTGTCTGACGCGTTTCAGGGATTATACCCTTTTCCTCAGGGACGAACCTCAATTGGAGAATAAAGTATCTATAAAATATACAAAAAATATGATCGGTAAAATGCATACAAATGAAGAATGAGCATCGTTGAGAAAGAAAAGAGCAAACAGATGGTAACAAAAACATGCAGGATCAAGCCGCACAACAATATCTTTCCACATTGATTGAAAATTCTAACCTGATGGGACTGCCAGTTGCAATTATGATGGATCAGCAAAAAACTAAAAGGTGTCTTGATGATTTGCATAAGGTTAGTTGAAAAATAATTGTAAAATAATTTTTTTTTAATGAGAATATGAAGTAAGAGAGACTGCTAGGAGTGCTGCAACAGGAGATTAGGTTTGCACCTCACCACTGTCCATGGATGGTCAGGATGTTTGAAAGAAGAGACAGGGTTTATCAAAAAGGTTCTATGGAAAGAAAAAAAAACAAGCAGCGAAGGTTCTTTAACCCTGCACATGCGCTGTCAATGTTTGCCTCATTCATACAATATATGTCCCTGGCTCCTGGCTATCCTTTGTGATGGCTTAGCTGTATACCGACATCACCAGCGAATTTCAAGTCTACATGTCCACTGTCTGTAATCGCGCAGTGACGTGATTGACAGCGGCTTTCTATGACTACTTTCACGCATTGTTTACACAATGACGTGCTTGAGATGTCTCTGCCGTAGTTTTTACTTGGCATCATCTCATTAATGGGAAGTGCAATCAGCTGGTATTCCCTTTCTGCACATGCTTGTTACACTGATGTCTGTAGTTATAAGGCAATCAATCTGTGCTCAGACACAGGCTGACACTGAAGAGTGAGACTGCTGTGTGTGTTTGCTGCTCCAAACAGGTATGATTCCTTATTTCTCTGATTAAATAGCATTCCCTTTCATGCTTTACAATTCCTTCATGATTAGTGGACCAAAATGTTTTTTATATATACGGTATATGTTTTATTATAAATAGTCCAGCCTTTTATCATTAGATATTTCATTTAATTAACCATTTTGGAGATTTATACTAATCTCCTAGTGATGTTTTTGATAGGGGATTTGTATTATCCCCTGTTTCAATAATAATAAATACAAGGCTCTTATCAAAATTAAAATAATATGTTGCTATACCTTATGAATACCGTAATTTATATTATATTACAAATCAAAAAGTGCGCTTTATCATGAGGACTATAACTTTCAAAAGGTCATATGTATTTTTTTTTTTTTTTTTTCCATAGAACCTTTTTGATAAACCCTGTCTCTTCTTTCAAACATCCTGACCATCCATGGACACTGGTGAGGTGCAAACCGAATCTCCTGTTGCAGCACTCCTAGCAGTCTCTCTTACTTCATATTCTCATTTAATTTTTTTTATTTTACAATTATTTTTCAACTAACCTTATGCAAATCATCAAGATTCTCATAGGTGTCTCGACACATTTTAGTTTTTTGCTGATCCATCATAATTGCAACTGGCAGTCCCATCAGGTTAGAATTTTCAATCAATGTGGAAAGATATTGTTGTGCGGCTTGATCCTGCATGTTTTTGTTACCATCTGTTTGCTCTTTTCTTTCTCAACGATGCTCATTCTTCCTTTGTATGCATTTTACCGATCATATTTTTTGTATATTTTATAGATACTTTATTCTCCAATTGAGGTTCGTCCCTGAGGAAATGGTATAATCCCTGAAACGCGTCGGACAACCATCCCCATTTGGAAAGAATGAATCTTGTTACTATTTTTTATACATATTTCTACCTGTTTGTTTAAACGCACATTCAATTGTTACATACTGCCATTTATTTGGCTTCTTAAAACGAATAATTTAATACATTTTTGTACTCATATACTTCATTGTTACATTTGTTGCCCTATAAAGTCCCAACCCCTAGTCAGGGGGACATTTCCTATTGTTCTTGAACACACGGGATGTTGGCAACACTTCAAATCAAATCCTGGTGTATAAATCCTTTGGTTATGTGTTTAAAATCCCAGTCTACCAGCCACCAATTATAAAAGAAGCTCGCAGACAAGTGGTTAATACTACAAAAAATGTATTATAATAACCAGGCTTCCAAACCTGGACCTATATGCTAGACAAATATTTTACCACTAATCTGTTATCTCACTTCTCTAAAGTTTTTAAAATGAAAACTACTATCATCTAGCCAGAACCTTTACATCTGCCTCATCAATCCTCACCTAAAGGGTGATAGACCATACATCATGCTAGTTTTAATTCACCCATCCACTCAATAATTAACCACTTCAGCCCCGGAAAGATTTACCCCCTTCCTGACCAGAGCACTTTTTGCTATACGGCACTGCCTCGCTTGCGTGGTCGTGCGACATTGCACCAAAACAAAATTTACATATTTTTTTTTCCCCACAAATAGAGCTTTCTTTTAGTGGTATTTGATCACCTCTGCGGTTTTTATTTTTTGCGCTATAAACAAAAAAAGAGAATTTTTTGAAAAAAAGCAATAGTTTTTTCTTTTAGCTATAATAAATATCCCCCAAAAATATATAAAAAAACGAATTTCTTTCTCAGTTTAGGCCGTATTCTTCTACATTATGTTGGTAAAAAAAAAATCGCAATAAGCGTATATTGATTGGTTTGCCCAAATGTTATAGCGTCTACAATATAGGGGATAGATTTATGCAATTTTTATTATAATTATTTGTTATTAGTAATGTCGGCGATTTGCGATTTTTATCGTGACTGCGACATTGTGGCAGACACATCAGACACTTTTGACATTATTTTGGGACCACAGTCATTTATACAGCGATCGGTGCTTTAAAAATGCACTGATTACTGTGTAAATTAAACTGGCAAGGAAAGGGGTTAAACACTAGGGGGCGATCAAGAGGTTAAGTGTGTCCTAGGGAGTGATTATAACTGTAGGGGGGTGGTCTCACTAGAACATGACAGAGATCACTGCTCCCAATGTCAGGGAGCAGTAGATCCCTGTCATGTTGCTAGGCAAAACAGGGAAATGCCTTGTTTTCATAGGCATCTCCCTGTTCTGCCGCTCTGCGACACGACCGCAGGCCCCCGGTTGCCGCGATTTAAGGAGGACGTACAGGTACGCCCATTTGCCCAGCCTTGCCATTGTTCCGACATATACTGTATCGTCATGCGCTGGTCGGCAAGGGGTTAAAGAAGTTTGGGAAATAAAAAAAACAAACAAACATGCATACTCACCTACAGTATATGGCTACAGCATTGGTCCAATGCTGAAACTGTCCCCCTGTAGCGGTCACTTGACCACTGACCACTCTGCTCAGAGAAGTCCTGAGAACTGAGAGCAGAGACTGTAAATCATCGGGGCAGGAGTGGCTGGCTCAGGCTCTCTGTAAGGCATCTGGGTGGATCCCAACATTATTTTTGGATCCCTCTAGAGCAGTGATGGCGAACCTTGGCACTCCAGAGGTTTTGGAACTACACTTCCCATGATGCTCAGGCACTCTGCAGTGTATTTGAGCGTCATGGGAAATGTAGTTCCAAAACATCTGGAGTGCCAAGGTTCGCCATCACTGCTCTAGAGTCTGAAGAGGCTCTGTAATGTTTGGGTCACAGGAGAGCACAAGCAAGTGCACTTCTGTGACCCTCAAGAGAAGTATGGCCAAAAAAGTTTTCACCAAACTTCTCTTTTAAAAATAAGGCAATTCAGGTATAGTTTTATGTTGCCATTTAATTTCATTGTTTGAAATGTCTTGTTTCATGTTGGCCCCCCACCAATGATTAAAAATACAATACATTCTTTAAAACGTCTAGAAACCCTATGATTTTCAAAATCCATGTATATTGATTATATGTTCTCCTATTCTGGTGGCCAGTTTTCTTGTAGTGTGACCCACAAGGACAATACAGCATATAGATCACATGTGTAGTGTCACAAGTTATACATGTGTAGCGATACCCCCAAACTAAGAGAGCCGCTGGTTTTGTTTCGGGCCCTGTACACAGCACAGCCAACCCCCGGCAATCATGGCAGGACTTAGGGTGGTGGGGGCCCCTGGGCTTGAGTCACTTTCGGGCCCTACCTTCTATACATTACAAAAATGGGCGTGGTTCACGCATAATAGTGGGTGTGGTTCAGAAGGGGTGTGGTTAGAGTCTGAGATGAATGAGGGATGGAGGGAGAAAGAAAGCAGAGTCATGAGGGACGCCGGTCAAATGCACCTTGCACTGAGAGGGTCATTAGACACTCATACATTATATAGCGATGCATGGCACTTAGTGAGGCATGGTGGCACTGACCCTAAAGTGGCACTGGCAGGGGCATGGGGGCACGGACCATAAAGATGCACCCTGCACTGACAGCCAACGGACACCGACCATTATGTTGCACAGTGCAGTGAGTGAGGCATGAGGCACATACCAAAAGGTTGCACTGAGGGGGGCACTAACCACAAAATAGCACCTTGCACCGAGCGAGGCATTGGGCACTCATGCAGTATATAGTTATGCATGGCTCTTAGCGAGGCACTGACTAAGGCATGAGAACATTGGTCATAGAGTTGCACCTTGCACTGACAGAGGCATCAGAAATGGACTACTATAAAGTTGCACCTTGCACTGAGTTAGGCATGAGGCACTAACCATAAAGTAGCACCTTGCACTAACATAACAGAAGCCTGAAGCACTTACCATAAAAAAGTTCCACCTAGCACTGAATGAGGCATAAGGCACAGACCATAAAGTCACACTAACAGATGCACGGAGGATAAAATTGCAATGAGTAAGGTATGAGGCACTGACCTGGAGCAGTATATAACGTTATGCATGACACAGAGAGAGGTATGAGGCACTGATCTGCAGTATAGAAAGTTATGCATTGCACTGATATAGGCAGCACTGACAGAAGTATGAGGCACTGTCGCTGACCTGGTGCTGGTGATATAGGTAGGTATTTAGGGTGACTTTCCTGGTTGATCACTCTTCCGAGTCTTCCGTCCCCTACTACAAGCAGGACTCAGGAGAAGCCGACTGTCCACTTTGAGCGCCCACCCTGCAGTGCATTCTGGGAGGTGTAGTCTCTGCAGCGTGTAGGCACAGCCCGGCCGAGTCTAGTGTGTGCTGTTGAGAACTACATCTCCCATCATGCAATGTGGTGCCAACTAGGACAGCGGTGGAGCCTGCTATTGGCTGCTGCCGCTGATGAGGGTGTAACGGGGGGGAACTTTTAATGTGTGTCGGCGGTGATGTTCTTTCTGTCACGCTAATCTGACAGAACGCCGGCCCACTCGCGGCTCACCCCGCCAGCCTTTGCCTAATTAGAGAGCCACCTCTGCAGGCAGGGGCCCACTAGTGGACGGGGCCCATGGGCTTGAGCCCAGTCAAGCCCAATGGTAAGTCCGGCCCTGCCGGCAATCTACTCAACCCTTCTCTGGCACAGCTAGTCTAGGGGGTGGTATATTTGTATAACTCTATACCAGTTCATGTACAATCCCTCAATACATTTAAACAGTGGTAGAATGTAGTAATAGACTCCAATACCATAATGATTAACTGTAAAAAAGGTTTACTTGTATATAGAGGTTAACGATCAATATCACATACAACACATGCATGCAGAGCCCTACAGTAATACTAACACTAGTCAACTATAGTGCACAAATAGTTCTATCACACACTGACATATAGCTAGAGTCCCCGTTAGCAATATGGCGCCCAGCAATGCTATAAACTCCCAGTCAGGCCTGACTCAGTTAAAGCTCAGTCTTTAAAGGAGGAATCTTCGCATGCAAGATGATCGGTGGTGCACATACAGGAACAATATTTGTAATCCAATAATGGTCTAAGGCAATGGAAGCAACTCCCCGGAGACTATGTAACTCATTTCTGCAACTAGTCTCCTGACAGGAAAAGGGAAAGTATAACCCGATGGGCCAAGGCAGTCAATAGGCCTAATAAAGTACTCGGTTATAGTTTTGAGCAGGTGCTCTCTCACCCCTCCGGACTCGATCCCAGTCCGGGACTCCCACCGCTGTGTCCACACACACAGGATCCGCCACCGCCTGATCTCCGGTCCACTGATGTCCGCGAAGCAGGTAGATGTCTGCAGCCGCACAGGCTCCGCAGCGAGGTGGAAGGCTCTCTGGAAGTGTGCAAGGCCCAGGCCTCGGGCCTTGCACTCGCAGCAGGTCCGCACAGGAAGTCCTCTTGCCAGCCGCGCCGTGTCCAAAGAGGCCGGGCTTAGCCTCGCCCTCCCCTTTTATACCCCACCCATGAATCTCTGCGGCAGCCCAATGCACCCTGGGTGCCAAACGGGGTTCTGGGTAACGTAGTCCATGGGGCCTCAACGGAGACCCCACTACACACTCCCGCCACTTAAACTCTTTGGTCCCCAAAGATAATTGTCAACATACACTACGCACGACATTAGACAAAGCTGCGTATGATGTCGGCAGAGGAAGTTCCCACCAAAAATGAGAGGGTGAACTTCCCTGCCCACAGGTCACACTGTCATAAGTGGCCTGCCTAACTGTGCCAGGGAGTAAGTTGGGGTTGCCCTCCACCAAATGAACAGTGGAGGGATCAGGGTTTTCTGCACTCCTCCTGGCAGTTGCCACAGTGTCCTCCAAACTCTTCCCCATTTGTGGGTAAGTCAACTTTCGGGGAGGCCTTATGGCCCTCTTCGCCCTCCACTCCCTTGGGATTTCTGGTTCGGATACTGTAGGTTCCTCTTCTGGAACAGACATGGCAGTTTCCACTGTTTCTGAAACATTCAACTCAGGAGCAGGGGAATACACAGAACATCCTTGATCCTCCTCTGGAAGTGAGTCGAGAGCATCTTACCATGAGTCTGATAGAGGGCTGGACGGGACGAATTCAGTAGCTTCTGCATTCAGTGTACTGTCTATGGTGTCTTCCAAAGGTGGGAGATCTATAGCAGAAGTCACTGGGACCTGGGAGGGCCATAGCCATTCTAGCTCTTCCCTTTCATCCTCACTAGGTTCAGAGACACCTGTTTCTTCAGGACCGAGATGCCTGAGACCGGGTATATGGCCTAGGGGTATCCAGGATGGACGTTGGCTCAGAGGAATCCTTCACAGGGGGTATCCGGACTGCTTCGGCAAGTGGAAGTATGTGGTTCCGGTGCCAAGTCTTCAAAGGCCCCACCTTTCCCTCTGGCTTCAGCTGGTAGACTGGTAGGCCGGGTAACTTCTTGCAAATAACATATGGCTCCAGTCTCCATCTGTCTGCAAGCTTGTGCTTCCCAGGGACTCCCAAGTTTCGTAACAACACTCTGTCCCCTGGTTGCAGATCCTGAATTCGGACCTTCAGGTCGAAGTTTCTCTTGTTGCGGGCTCCCCTTTGATCGGAAGCCGCTTGGGCCTGCTCGTAGGCCAACTGTAAATTGTGCCTCAGCCGGTCCTCATAGCCTTTGTGAGAAGTGGCTGAGGAATGGTCTCTGGAGGTGCCAAAGGCCAGGTCTACGGGTAGTCTTGCTTCTCTCCTGAACATGAGGCGGTAGGGAGAGTACCCTGTAGCATCACTTGTTGTACTGTTGTAAGCATGCACAATTGCTGCTATGTGCCTGCTCCAATGCTGCTTCTTTTCACTTTCTAGAGTTCCCAGCATGTTGAGTAGGGTTCGGTTGAACCTCTCCGGCTGGGCATCCCCTTGCGGATGGTAGGGAGTGGTTCGGGTCTTCTTGATCCCTAAGGTGTCCAAGAGCTTCCGGATCAGCCGACTTTCAAAGTCCCTCCCTTGATCTGAGTGGAGTCGCTGTGGTAGCCCATAGTGCACAAAGTATTTTTCGATGAGTACTTTGGCCACTGTGGAAGCCTTCTGGTCTTTGGTTGGGAAGGCCTGGGCATACCGGGTGAAATGGCCGGTTATCACCAGAACATTTCCTAGTCCACTCAAGTCGGGTTTGAGGCAGAGGAAATCAATGCACACCAAATCCATTGGGCCTTGACTTTGCAGGTGGCCCATTGGGGCAGCTTGATGGGGTAGGGTTTTCCGCTGAATGCAGCGTGCGCATGAATGGCAGTATTCCTCCACTTCAGCCCTCATGCAGGGCCAATAGAACCGGCTTCTGACAAGTTGGAAGGTCCTTTCAGCTCCTAAATGACCATGATGGTCGTGTAAGGGGACCAAGACAGTCTCTCTGTGTTTCTCGGGTAAAAACAATTGCCATTTGCCTTCCAGGCCTTTAGAGGGGCCCCTTCAGTAGACCACCCCTTGATGCACCTGCAACCTGTCCCACTCCTTCCGCAGCAGGCGAGCTTCCTTTGAAGGGTGATGCAAGAGCCTATCTGGATCCTGATTTTCCAGGGCCTCTAGGGCCAATTTCCCCAAAGGGTCTTCCAATTGGTCACACCTCAATTCTTTTTTTGACAACTTGGGTAAATCATCTTCCTCTATCTGAGTTACTCCACAGTATTGCTTGGGGACCCCCACTACTGTGACCCCTATCTCTTCCGCTCTGGACCCCCCACTGGCTTGGAGTTCAGCCCCTTGACAGAGGGCCCGTACCCCATCCGGTGCCACCTGGGTCCAGTCTTCTGTGCGGCTAGTGGGAGCATGAGACCTTCTGGACAGGGCATCCGCATCTCGATTTCCAGCCCCAGGTCTGTATTTCAGGCTGAAGTTGAATCCAGACAGTGCAGCCAGCCATCGATGGCCTGTGGCATCCAGTTTTGCAGTGGTGAAAACATAAGTAAGGGGATTGTTGTCAGTTTTCACGGTGAATTCTGCCCCATACAGATAGTCTTTAAGTTTATCAACTACAGCCCACTTGAGAGCCAGGAACTCCAACTTGTGAGTGGGGTAGTTTTTTTCAGAGGGGGTCAAACTTCTGCTCACATATGCGACGGGTTGCAGTTGCCCCTCATGCTCCTGGTAGAGCACTCCTCCCAGACCGTCATGACTGGGATCTACATGGAGTTCATAGGGTTTCTTTGGGTCTGCATAGGCCAAGACAGGGGCAGTGGTTAAGCTCTTCTTCAGCATGTGGAAGGCCTCTTCGCATTTCCCATTCCACTAGTTTTGACTGACTCTCCCGGCTTCCTGGGACCCGAGTCATCCTCTTCCCCTTCTATCTTTAAGAGTTCATTCAGGGGTCTGGCAATCCGTGCGAACCCCTCTACGAACCTCCTATAGTAGGAGAAGAACCCCAAAAAGGACCCGAGTTCTGTCACAGTGGTGGGCCGGGGCCAGGAGGTGACTGCCTCCAGCTTCCCGGGGTCTGTGACTACCCCTTCTTCAGACACTATGTGCCCTAGATAGTTGACTGATGACTGGTAGAACTGGCATTTCTCTGGCAAAAGCTTGAGTCCCTCTTCGCTGAGCCTTCTCAGGACTTTTTCCAGTCTTTCCTCATGTTCTTGTAGAGTCTTCCCAAAGACGATGATATCATCCAAGTACACGAGAACTTCGATGAGGTTCATGTCTCCTACGGTTTTCTCCATGAGGCGTTGAAAGGTGGCAGGGGCTCCAGACAGACTTTGGGGCATCCGGTCAAATTCAAAGAATCCCACGGGGGTTATAAAAGCTGTCTTCTCCTTGTCTTCTGGATGCATAGGGATCTGGTAGTATCCACTTTTTGGTCCATGACACTGAACCACCTGGCTCCAGATAGACACTGTACGGCATCCTCTATCCTCGGGGTGGTATACTGGTTGGGTATCGTCCTCCTGTTGAGAGTCCTATAGTCTATACACAACCTCAATGACCCATTCTTCTTCCTGACCACCACTATTGGGGAGGCATAGGGGGTCCTAGATTCCCGGATAACACCGGTTCGCTTGAGCTCGGCGAGCTGTTCTCTCAGGTCTTCAAGGTCGGCTAGAGGAACTCGCCGGACCCTCTCCCTGAAAGGCTTGTCTTCCTGGAGGCGGATTCGATGGGTGGCACTCTTCACACACCCTACATCGAACTCATCTTTAGAGAAAATCTTCCTCCATCTGGTCAACTTGGCCTTTGCCCTCTCTTTCCAGGCCCTTGGCAGGTTCGGGTTCTCCATGCAGAGCTTCTCCCAAACAGTCCTGTCTCCCTCTGTCTTCTCCACATCTGATAAGACAATTGGGGCAGCAGGGCTCACCTGGCCCAGCAACATCCTGGCGGGGATCTCCATGGGGACACCTGTGGTATTCCTGACACTCACCAGCACCTTACAGTGTGCCTTCTTCAAAGCTCTCACCCGAGCCATTTCTGGGATTAATTCTAAGCCTGAGTATTCTTCCCGGGGGTCTGGTTCCAACATGACAAAGGGGCCAGGTTGCTCCCAAGTAAGCTTCACAGTGGCTCTGAGACAGGTCACCTCACCGGGCTGCAATACTATTCCTTTCTTCGCCAGTCTCCAGACTTTACCCACCCCCTCTTCTGGGGCCTTCTGTTCTAAGACTAGTTGCTGATAGGCTGTCTTTAACATTGGGTGGATTCTGGTGACAGTGGGATTCTTTCCTCCTGCTAGAGGGGCCAAAAGCCTCCGGACCAGGTCCGTGTTTGTCCCTATTATTAGGGAGTTCTTGTTGGCTCCAGGCGGTCGGGGGCACACCACTGCCAGGGTATCAAACACTTCAACCTTCCCGGCTACTTCAACCTTCCCGGGTCGAAGGTCAGTTTTATGGGCAAGTAACCATCGTAGGGGAAACTCTGTGTTCCAATTCCCCATATTTCCAAATCTTCAATTTTCTGGATGGGTAGGTGACTCAGGTGTTTATCATAGAAGTCCCGGTATAACAAGGTCACCTGCGCCCCAGTATCTAAGATGGCTCTCGTGTAGACTCCCTCCACTTGAATAGGTACTACGAGGGAGGGGCCTACCAGTTCTTCCGGATAAGACTTCAAAGGGGTCTCTTTCTGTTGACCCCTACATTTTCCCTTGAAGTTTTCCTTCTTGTGTTTGGCTGTTGGCTTTTGTCCCTCTTGGGCTCAGTATGCATTGATCCCCCTCCTCTGTTTAGGTGTATATTCCCGCTGAGGGACATTATTTCTCTTTTTAGGTGTGTATTCTCGCTGAGGAACAATGTTCTTCTTCTGAGGGGGTTTGCCCCCTTTTCTTCTGGGCTTCTCATTCAGTTTGGGTCCAATGGAGCTCACTGGAGATGATGGGCACCCGGTTGACTCCTTCACCGGGGCCCTCTGGAGTTTTCCGCCGGCTTGCGATTATTTATCTTCTTTTTCTTGGGGCTGGAACATACTTTCGCTATATGGCCAAGTCCTCCGCAGTTAAAACAGACCACATCCCCCCAATCTTGTAGGGAAGTGGGTGCTGAGGTATCTGGGAACAACTCCTTCTTTGGTTCCCAATTTTCTGTGACCCTTGGATCCTTTGCCATCAAAGAGGTCAGCATCTCCAACACCTGAGACATCTGCGACTTCAGGGTATCTACTTCTGAGTCTCTTTCAGGGGTCATGGCTGACCTGACCATTACCGGTGTAGAAGAGGTATGCGCCTTGATCGCTTGCTGATCTTTCTACAGGGCCTCTTCATCTCTAATGATCTTTACCAGATCAGGGTAATTCACTGACATGCCTCCTCCAGGTTTTCAGGTGACGCCAGACCAGATCCGAGCGCAGCGCTCCCTTTAAGATCTGCTTCATCCTTGCCGCATCTATGGCTTTGGGTACCATCCCTTTTTTTAGCACGATTTGACAAAGCATCTTGTTCAGTCTTTTGACATACTCCGACAGCTTTTCTCCTGGCTGCTGAAAGGTGTGTTCGAACTGATACACCAGTTCCGTTACTTTTTCTAACTGACCGAACTCTTCTTGTAGCATGGCTAAGCAGTCATAAGCCATGCAGGCAGCATTTCCAAACCGGAGACTTTTACAGCTTCCGCAGCCGCGCCTTTTAGACTTTCCATCACACGCTGCTTCTTCTGCGCTTCAGACACCTCCCATGCCTCTACTGCTGACAAGGCCTGTTCGATCCAGGTATCGAAGTCTTCCTCCCCTACAGGGACAGGCAGCCTCCCCGAAAATGTTCTCAGCTTCCGGTAGCTGGCCTCTATGTGTACCGTGTTTGCTTTCTGACACTTTGTGATCAGATCCCCCAAGGCATTTAAAAGCTCTGGCCCTATGGCTGTAATGGGTGTCACCGGAGGTGTCATCCTTCTCTGCCTCTCTGCTGCATGGGGTATTCCTGGTGGTGATCCCGTTGGGGATGGCGGAGGTGACTCCGTCTTCACAGACCATACGTTTTGTTATCCAGCGTCTGCACACTTTCCCCCTCAAAGTTCCCCGGTACTCCATCCATCCACTCTATCAGTGCATACTGGAACGAGGTGTCTAGGGCTGATTTCAGGTCTATCACCCATGGTGTGTTATTTGGGGATAGAGACACTGCGAGTCGCTCTGCCGCGCTTACTGACCATTCTTCTCCCGGGAGACTAATGACCACTGACATGTCTGGGTTTGTTTTGGCTGCTTCGCACCACGCTTTCACTTCTAGCGGGTCCATGCCGGTACTTTTGGCGTGTTTGCTTGCCACATACAGGATCCCAGACGAGCCCCCACGTGTAGCGATACCCCCAAACTAAGAGAGCCTCCGGTTTTGTTTCGGGCCCTGTACACAGCACAGCCAACCCCCGGCAATCTACTCAACCCTTCTCTGGCACAGCTAGTCTAGGGGGTGGTATATTTGTATAACTCTATACCAGTTCATGTACAATCCCTCAATACATTTAAACAGTGGTAGAATGTAGTAATAGACTCCAATACCAGAATGATTAACTTTAAAAAAGGTTTACTTGTATATAGAGGTTAACGATCAATATCACATATAACACATGCATGCAGAGCCCTACAGTAATACTAACACTAGTCAACTATAGTGCACAAATAGTTCTGTGACAGAACCCACTGTCACTGTGTGCTTTGGAAGGGACTGAGGGCGGGCCTCCTACCCACAGATTATGGCCCAGAAGAGACAGACTCGGGGAGAAGCTGGCATTGAGATAATGTAATGTAATGCTACATCCCTTCTCCCCCATCCCCCCTCTTGTTGCTGTGTTTAGCTGTGTTGAGTCATTGCACATAGACAATGGTCTGGACTGCAGACATCTCTCCGCAGGGGATGTGTATTGAGGGGTTGCCTGCTTACCATAATCCCTTTATGTTTATCTGTAGTCTCTGTTTCAATGTACAAGTGTTCAGTTCCCATTGGTTCTTCCTTGTCCCCTACCCCCCTCTATGACAAGGCTAAGGGGAGTGTCCCTAACTGTGTGTAAAAGTATATGTTTTGTATTTAATAAACTGTTTTAAGCTCTGCATGTTTAACCCTCAACACCTGTGTGGCTGGTCTCGTGATTGAGGGGTTAAGGGCTGGTTATGGCGAATCTGCAGGCTGCGGGTGCATTTGGAGGACAGGAGACACAAGTCTGGCGGATGTGCCCATCTGGGGTATCTGAGATCCGTCACAGTGGTGGCAGCAGTGGGATGTCTCCTGCAGTCCGGGACATCCAAATCACCACCAGGATTCAAGATCCGGGCAGCCGCAGAGGAGCGATACAGGGACCGGCCAGCATGAGAGCGGAGTATGGGAGGAGGCTGCAAGGCATGCGGAAGCAACATCGGGGACCAGCGACAGAGCGCACCATGCTCAGTTGGGAGGATGTGATCCGCCGGCAACTCTGGCATGAGACACTAAGCCACGAGCGGCACCATCAGGGGAAGATCCTTCCCTCCTCCACAGAGATGTACTGGACGCAGTACCGTGCGCGAGAGGTGTTCCTGAGGGAACGACCGCGAGATGAGTGTAAGATGGAGCTCGGAAGATTGGTCCAGGAGGAGATGAGGCTGGATGCCAGCTACAGAGCCCTCCGGTGGTTCGTGGCTCAACTGTGGCCAAGTACAGCAGATGGCAGCCCGACAGAAGGCGTTGGCTACGGCAGCGTGGGGCTGCTCCATCAAAAAATGTATGGAGACCCAGACTTTGGGAGCGACGAAGAGTGGCGGCTGGAAGACATCCTGGACTTCCGAGATGAGGTGCTGGACCTTCCCGAAGAGGCGTGTGGCCTGGAGGAATTGGAGTTCCTGGTTGAGCAGGAATGGGAGCTCGAGATTGCCTACAAGCGGCTGTTTGATGGTGATCAGCAGCCTGGCATGGCTCCCGTTGCCTGGGACTGTCCTGGAGAAATAGCGGACAGTCGCGAAGATGCAGAGCAAATGGGGCCAGGAGTGCCCCTACGTTTTCCCGTCCTAATCACAATGGAATAAGCGGCCATGATACAGAGGGCACTGCGAGTGCTAGAATGCCAGAATGCACCAGAGGTTTCCCAGGCAGCGAGACAAGATAAAAGCATAAAGGTCCCAGAAGGGGAAGTTGAGACGGGCGCTGGAAGGCTGGTAAATGGTGATCAGCAGCAAGTCCAGAGTATCGAATCCGGTGCCCCAGCAGAAGCGCTGGCTACAGGGCAGAGTGCCGCTGGCCTCTGCCCAGCATCAGAAAAAGAGTTGGACCCGGAGAGTCTGAGAGATGCTCTTCGTGAGCCATTTCCCCAACAGCAGATATCCCCAACGGGAGTGGAGGAAGCAATTCTCCCTCCCCAGCAATTGGACAGTACCCCAATGTTCATCCTCCCAGCAGAAGCGCTGGCTGCAGGGCAGAGTGCCTCTGGCCTCTGCCCACCCTCAGAGTTGGATCCAGGGAGTCCGAGGGATGACCTCAGTGAGCTGTTTCCCCAGCACTTGGACACTACCCCAGTGTTCATCCCCCCAGCAGAAGCGCTGGCTATGGGGCAGAGTGCCGCTGGCCTCTCAGAGTTGGATCCAGGGAGTCCGAGGGATGACCTCAGTGATCTGGTTGCCCAGCACTTGGACACTACCCCAGTGTTTATCCCCCCAGATGAAGCGCTGGCTGCATGGCAGAGTGCCACGGGCCCCTGCCCAGCCCTCAGTATGTCTTTGGAGGGTTTGGGAGACAGCGCCTGTCAGAAGTCGCCTCAGCAGCTGGTCACAGAACCAGGAGGGGGAAAACCCTTCCCCCTCTCCAGCGGCTGAACTCTACCGTTGTATATGTCCCCCTAGCAGAATCGCTGGCTACGGAGCAGAGCGCTGTTGGCCTCTGCCCAGCATCAGAAAAAGAAATGGAGAGTCTGGGAGATAGTCCCTGCAAGATACCTCCTCAGCGGCTGGTAACTACTCCAGGAGAAAAGCAAGAACCTTTTCCTCCCCAACTGCATAGCACTGCCAGCCTACGTTCCCTACAAGCTGAAGCGCTGGCATCGGGGCAGAGGATTATTCAGCTCCCCTCAATATCTGCAACCCAGCCCCAGATCACGGGAGTGCGGACAGCTGTTCCCACTCTGCAGCGGCTGTTTTTATTCACGGGAGACCGTATGTGCGATTTTGCTCCCCAGCGCCAGAGACATACTTTTCCTTTTCCTGGTTGCCTGGGGTGGAAGTTTGTGACTAACGCAGGTCCAGACCAGTTGGGGGTCAGGAACCTGGTTAGTCTGTTTTTAAAAGGGGAGAAATGTGACAGAACCCACTGTCACTGTGTGCTTTGGAAGGGACTGAGGGCGGGCCTCCTACCCACAGATTATGGCCCAGAAGAGACTGAGACTCGGGGAGAAGCTGGCATTGAGATAATGTAATGTAATGCTACATCCCTTCTCCCCCATCCCCCCCTCGTGTTGCTGTGTTTAGCTGTGTTGAGTCATGGTCTGGACTGCAGACATCTCTCTGCAGGGGATGTGTATTGAGGGGTTGCCTGCTTACCATAATCCCTTTATGTTTATCTGTAGTCTCTGTTTCAATGTACAAGTGTTCAGTTCCCATTGGTTCTTCCTTGTCCCCTCCCCCCCCCTCTATGACAAGGCTAAGGGGAGTGTCCCTAACTGTGTGTAAAAGTGTATGTTTTGTATTTAATAAACTGTTTTAAGCTCTGCATGTTTAACCCTCAACACCTGTGTGGCTGGTCTCGTGATTGAGGGGTTAAGGGCTGGTTATTGCGAATCTGCAGGCCGCGGGTGCGTTTGGAGGACAGGAGACACAAGTCTGGCGGATGTGCCCATCTGGGGTATCTGAGATCCATCACAAGTTCTATCACACACTGACATATAGCTAGAGTCCCCGTTAGCAATATGGCGCCCAGCAATGCTATAAACTCCCAGTCAGGCCTGACTCAGTTAAAGCTCAGTCTTTAAAGGAGGAATCTTCGCATGCAAGATGATCGGTGGTGCACATACAGGAACAATATTTGTAATCCAATGATGGTTTAAGGCAATGGAAGCAACTCCCCGGAGACTATGTAACTCAGTTCTGCAACTAGTCTCCTGACAGGAAAAGGGAAAGTATTACCCGATGGGCCAAGGCAGTCAATAGGCCTAATAAAGTACTCAGTTATAGTTGTGAGCAGATGTTCTCTCACCCCTCCGGACTCGATCCCAGTCCGGGACTCCCACCGCTGTGTCCACACACACAGGATCCGCCACCGCCTCGGGCCTTGCACTCGCAGCAGGTCCGCACAGGAAGTCCTCTTGCCAGCCGCGCGGTGTCCAAAGAGGCCGGGCTTAGCCTCGCCCTCCCCCTTTATACCCCACCCATGAGTCTCTGCGGCAGCCCAATGCACCCTGGGTGCCAAACGGGGTTCTGGGTAACGTAGTCCATGGGGCCTCAACGGAGACCCCACTACACATGCATCTATTTTATATTCCTTCCTATTCTTTTTCTAGTTCACTTCTCACCACCCTACAGGGCTTGGTTCACTCTTTATTTGTCAGGGTCACCTGTGGCCAGGTGACAGATGCACACCGTAGGGGGACAGGAGTGCACCGCGAGGTAGTGAACCCTATGGCTGGCTTCTGTGGATAGGAAACTGGGTGGTTGTGGAAAGCGGGACCAGAGGAGCACAACCGGGATCCCAACGGAAGCGAGAGCCAAGATTCCCCAGGGCGCGGAGTCTAAGACCCAGCTGGTCTTCTCCAGGGCCTCTAGTGGTGAGGATGTTACGCTGCAGGCTGGGACCAGGTCGCGGCCCCTGGAGTTTCCTAGCTCACGCCCCGTAGGATAAGGGGAAGCAGCAGCACACGATAGAGAGAACCGAATAACAAGCCGAAGGTCAGGGACCACAAGCAGACAAGGATAACGAAGAACGAGCCGAAGGTCAAGGGTCACGAGCAGACAGGGATGGTCGGGGACAAGCCAATAACGTAACAGAGAGACAGACGTAGCACACGGCAGGCAGGAACCCAAACACACAATGCCTAACAAACACGTTGATCAGCAAAGCAGGCTTGCAGTGCACAGGTTAATATAGTGTTCAGTGATAGGGCCTGGGGTGGAGTCAGGCTGGGAGGAGATTATAAAGGAAGCCAGGTGAAGGAGGTCTGGTCTCTAGATGAACACATGAGGAGGAAGGTAAGATGGCAGACAGACATTAATGCATATCCATGACAGTACCCTCCCTCTTATGGGCCCTCCCCCGCCTGGACCCAGGCTTAAAGGGAAATCTCTGATGAAACCTTCTCAACAGATGAGGTGCAGCGACATCAGATGCAGCGATCCAAGACGCCTCCTCAGGACCAAAACCTCTCCAATGCACAAGGTACTGAAGAATGCCTCTGCAGAGCCGAGAATCCAGAACTTGTCTAACCTCGTACTTAAAATTATCCTCAGAGACCGAAAACGAGGTAGGGAGATGACAAGAAGATCTATTGAGGACCAAAGGCTCTCTAGGAATAAGCAAGGGCATGAGAGGATCAACAGGAATCTGAGGAGGGTCCCCTAGGCCCTTAAAGGGGAACTGGTCATCCTGCACAGGACCATCAGACTGGGCAGATGTCAGTGGAACCCTGAAGTCAGGTTGGTTAGAAGGTGACATGTCGCCGGAGTCAAGCTGAATAGCTGAAGGACAAGCAGAATGTCCCGAACAAGAAAAAGTAAGAGGCTCACTGGGCATGGGCTAGACTGGCATAACCAGTACAGAGGCAGAGTGAATAGCAGAGTCAGGTGTAGCGACTACCTGAATCGCATCGCAAGACGTAGCGACTGCAGGACTTGTAGACAAGCTAGCCTGGCTGTGCGTCCAAGGGCGATTAGGGACAGAGAAATGTAAATGGTTATGCGACCTGGAATGAATAACCGGCTCAGGTTCACAGGGGGCAACCTTGGGTAGGCAGGATGAGGAACAGGAGGAACCCCAAGCCAGGATCTGTCCAGTAGTCCAGTCCACATGAGGAGAATGGAGCTGTAACCATGGGAGACCCAAAATTATAGGTGTTGAGGCCTTGGGTAAGATAAGGAAGGATATCCACTCCTGGTGGAGTGTCCCTACCGACATCTTAACAGGGAGGGTCTGGAAGCGGATAGGTCCCCCTGGGAGAACAGTACCATCAATCGCCAAGACCACCAATGGCGTGGTGAGGGGCAAAAGAGTAAGTCTCATGGACGACGCGATTTCCCAGTCCATGAAATTACCAGCGGCTCCGGAATCCAGATATGCTGAGACCGAATGAGAAGAAGCACCAACATGAAGGAACACAGAAAGCAGAAGACGAGAAGGGGAAGGTGATATTTCTGGGTCCAATACTCCACTTTCCAGATGAAGTGGACCCAAACGTTTTTCTGGACAAAGAGAGCAAGTGTCACGAAAATGACCTTTGCCCCCACAGTAGAGACACAGGCCTAGATTTCTGCGCCTAGCACGTTCCTCTGGGGATAGCCTGGTCCTGCCCAGCTGCATGGGTTCCTCAGCTGGCAGGAGATGCTCCACGGGTCGAGGAGAGGGGAGCTCAGGCTGACTAAGGACCAAGGAGTGCTGGCGCCGCTTTTCTAGGGTCCTTTCCTGAAAGCGAATATCGATCTGGTTACACAAGGAGATAACTCCGTCCAGATCAGTGGGGATGGTTCTTCCTGCTAATTCATCCTTCACTCTATCAGAAAGGCCATGCAAAAAGGTTGCGACTAAGGCCTCATTGTTCCAGCTCAACTCAGCCGACAGTATGCGGAAATTAAGGGCGTACTGTCCCACTGAAGCAGACTCTTGGCGGAGACGTAGAAGGGCGCTGGCCGCTGAAGAGACACGAGCCGGTTCTTCAAAGATATTCCGAAAAAGTTTCAAGAAGCCAGACAGGCTAGAAACCACTGGATCATTCAGTTCCCACAGAGGGGCTGCCCAGGCTAAAGCTTCACCGGAGAGGAGGGAAATGATATAGGCTACCTTTGCCCTATCAGACAGAAAGTTTTGAGGCTGAAGCTCAAAATGAATCGTGCATTGGCTAAGGAACCCTCTGCAGGCCTTGGAGTCCCCAGAGAAACGGAACGGAGCTGGCAGTATTAGTGAGTGTGTGGCTGCGACTGGTGCGATAGGTACCACCGCTGGTTGTACTTGAGGTTGCGGATTCGGGGTTCCCAAGGAGGCCTGAAGCTGCTCGAATCGAGAAGCCAGATCCTGGAGGAATCGCATCACCTGAGTCTGATTCGATTCCTGGGTTTCAAGTCTGTGGACTATGCCCTGCAATGGATCATCCGCGGGGATCGGGATGTCAGCCGGGTCCATGGCTGATCAAACTGTCAGGGTCACCTGTGGCCAGGTGACAGATGCACACCGTAGGGGGACAGGAGTGCACCGCGAGGTAGTGAACCCTATGGCTGGCTTCTGTGGATAGGAAACTGGGTGGTTGTGGAAAGCGGGACCAGAGGAGCACAACCGGGATCCCAACGGAAGCGAGAGCCAAGATTCCCCAGGGCGCGGAGTCTAAGACCCAGCTGGTCTTCTCCAGGGCCTCTAGTGGTGAGGATGTTACGCTGCAGGCTGGGACCAGGTCGCGGCCCCTGGAGTTTCCTAGCTCACGCCCCGTAGGATAAGGGGAAGCAGCAGCACACGATAGAGAGAACCGAATAACAAGCCGAAGGTCAGGGACCACAAGCAGACAAGGATAACGAAGAACGAGCCGAAGGTCAAGGGTCACGAGCAGACAGGGATGGTCGGGGACAAGCCAATAACGTAACAGAGAGACAGACGTAGCACACGGCAGGCAGGAACCCAAACACACAATGCCTAACAAACACGTTGATCAGCAAAGCAGGCTTGCAGTGCACAGGTTAATATAGTGTTCAGTGATAGGGCCTGGGGTGGAGTCAGGCTGGGAGGAGATTATAAAGGAAGCCAGGTGAAGGAGGTCTGGTCTCTAGATGAACACATGAGGAGGAAGGTAAGATGGCAGACAGACATTAATGCATATCCATGACATTATTACTATACATAAAAAAAAATAAAAAATTCCTTTTATCCGTGGATCAATTACATTATGTACCAGTCCCAGCTGAAGTTTTAGGCAGTAAAGGTCCCAATAGTAACGTACCTAGCATATCTAGCACCCAGGAACAATCCTTTCTTGTCTTAACAAAGTGGTGTGCGCAACAGCTAACTGTAGATGTGGCTAAATCTTGCCAACAGTGGAAGGTTCTGCAAGGGGCATAGTTAAATAAAACTTACTTGTATACTTACTGTATACAAAACAAAGATATGCCAGAGTCCTTGTACTATAGAATATGCTTTAATTACTTTGTCACAAACAAGTGTTTAACAGACATGTACAAACCTCAGCACACAGTTTAAAAATATGAACTCTGTAATTACATTTGCTTTTATACACACAGCCTACCTTAAAGCAGAGGTCCGCCAACTTTTTTTTTTTAAATCAGCAGCTACAAATACTGCAGCTGCTGACTTTTAAAATAAGGACACTTACCTATACAGGGCGCCCGCGATGTCGGCACCCGAGGCCGACTCGTCCCTCGGATGCTGCCGCCGCCATCTTTGGTAAGGGAATCAGAAAGTGAAGCCTTGTTGCTTCACAGCCTGGTTCCCTACTGCGCATGCTCGACTCGCGCTGCGCAATCTAT
Organism: Rana muscosa; assembly: GCA_029206835.1. Lineage (NCBI taxonomy): Eukaryota > Metazoa > Chordata > Amphibia > Anura > Ranidae > Rana > Rana muscosa. The sequence continues at coordinate 724,458,907 of CM055121.1, read as the reverse complement.
ATGGTCCCTGCTGTGTTCTGGGACCTGTGTGTCTCCCAGAAGACAGCGTGGGGGGGGGCGGGAAGTGGTGTAACCCCCCGCGGGGGGTCTATGTCAGGAAGTGGGTGCAAATACCCGTTTTATACAGGTTTCTGCACCCCCCTCCCCCCTGAAAGGTGCCAAATGTGACAACGGAAGGGGGGGGTTCGAAAAGCGGAGGTTCCATTTTTGTGTGGACCTCTGCTTTAAAGAACAACCTCAAGAGAGTATCATCTACTTAGAATGTAGTGGTCAGGAATATGTCATATAAAGTTCAGTGCACAGAGTGTAGTATTCAGGAGGATGAAATGTGCAACATAATATCTATAGTTCAGAATTGCATAAAGCAAAGAATAAAGATATCAGAAATGCATAAAACAGAGAGTGCAGTGCTCAGGAGTGTGTAATGCACAGAGTGTAGGGGTCAGGAATGTGTAACACACAGAATGCAGGGCTCAGCAGGGAGAGGGAACAAAAAACTTAACACAGCTGCAGATGAGATGTTAATGCATGGCTGTTCAGATATGAAGGTAGATAGCGTGCACAAAGCACACCAAAATTCAACACAAAAATTAAAGTACAAAAAAGTTAAAAGCATAAGAACAGATAGAATTTGACAGTGGTAGACAGTGAGAGTCATATATGATGACGCCCCATGAAACAATGGGCAAAACTATGCCACCTCTATAAATGGACCATGCAGGATTTGTGTTGTAACCAGACATTCCAGTGTTTCCAGAAGGATTTCCACTTTTTAATGGTGAACATAAGTTCAAATTGAGTTTCCTTATTTTGATTAATGATATAGGATGCAAAATGTGAGGGGGTCTTTCTGCCTCCAGACTACCAAAATAGTTTTCTCTTTTCGTCCATGGACGGACACAGCTCCTTAAATCTTGACATGTGGGTTATGTTCCTGTTCATAGGAGAGGACTAGGCAGAACATGTTAGTTATCTCAAAACATGTAACTTTAACAGAGTTGAACAGCCCCGCCCAGGGGGCGGTCCCTCCGTACATAACCCTCCACCCTGCAGTCAGCAGCCACAGTTTTTATCTGCCTAGCAGAGGAGAAGGACGTGGCTCCCTTTGGGCCCAGAGTTCTGAAGATTTTTTTTTTTGTGATATCTTCTATCAACTGCCGGCTGGGCGACAGGCTGGATATTATAGATCCTTGTAGTCTTCCCAGTTCCGGCCATCGAGCGTGCCAGTCCTTAGCTTCGCGCTGGTTCTGCCATGACGTACCCCATGGCTCCAGGGGTGGCCGGTGAGCACATGTTCCGGGGTCCACATATGACTGGGCTGCTTGCTGTCTCACTCACAGTGGACTGGGCCAACAGCTACTCCATACTATCGGTTATGGGTCTGTCAGGGACACGCCAGCATGTCCTCGCAAGGACACGTAAGTACGGTTCCGCCTGTCTCGGCAGGATGGAACAGCTGGGCATTCCCGGGATTAAGGGGTTCTCCTGTCCTCCCTTTTCCTGCTCTGTTGCCTGTTCCCCTCCTGCCCTAGAGCCCTCTGCGACCGGGGTGTACCTGTGGGGGGGCTCTGAGTCCCTGTGGGGGACCGCGGGGCGCCGGGGTCTACTTTCTGTGAGGGGCGTCTGTCTCCTGGGAAGTTTCTGCAGGCCTTCTCGTCCACATCCCGAGGCTCGGGCGCCATTTTTTGCGGCGCTGATGCCATTTTTAGTGTGCTTTTTTCAATGTAAAATTTCCATTGGCGGACATTTTGTCGTGGCCGCGCTGTGGTGCAGGTCGGTATTGCGGGCGGCCATTTTCTTGTTGTCCATGCCGTTTTTATCTGAGGCGTCTGGCGGCCATTTTGAAATGGGTTTGGCCTCTAGCACTGGCTTTCTGAACGGCGCACAGTTCATTCTCCTAACAGTTTTTTCATCACACACGCGCTGTGTATACAAGGTGGGCAGCGGTGCTGAGCGGACTACCTCTGGGTGTTGAGTCCCCTGGGTTACCCCCCCGGTCAGTGCAGCATGGAGGGTGGACACTTAAGTGTTTTTCACTTGGTCCCTGAGGGCTGTCAGTGGGTGTTTATGGAGTCAGTATGTGACCTTTCTTCCCCTACATTGCCAGAGGCAGCTAATGGTGCCCCTGCACCTGCGGTTTCCATGAATACGCTGTAGACAGTCCTGGAATCATTTATTGCCAGGGTAGAAATGGCGTGCGGGCGTAAGGGGGGTAAAAAAGGCTCCACACTCCCCCCGCCATCTTCTGGGGAGTGTTAGACAGGGCACTTATGAGTGCACTTCTGATGCAGGACACTCTCCAGCTGGTAGATGCAGCTGGGACTCCTGCGGAGGAGTCTGTCTCCTTTGGGTCACACAAATCTGACTGCTTTGTGACAGTTTTTCCTTCTGTTACTTTCTTTGATAAAGTTCATAGATAAGGAATGGGAACGGCCGCAGAGGTCCTTCGTGGTCCCCCAGCGCATGGCGGTCCGTTATCCTCCAGGACCCTACTGATAGGAGGTCCGAAGCAGTGTCCGGCTCCAGGTTCACCATGCTGGGGTCAGTGTTGCGACCTATATTGGCTGCGACTTTGGTGTCTCAGACATTCACTGAATGGAGGGCAGCACAGTGGTGTAGTGGTTATCTCCCTCACCTGGCAGCAAGGGGGTCACTGGTTCGACCCGGACCCCGTCACCATCTGCCTGTTCTCCCTGTGCCTGCGTGGGTTTCCTCTGGGTACTCCGGTTTCCTCCTACTCCAAAGACATGCGCACCTTCGGCGCCACAGTAAAAACATATACACTAATACATACTCAGTGTGTGTATGTAAAATGATTTCCAGAGCCTTTGTATCTGCGGTGGTACTGTGCCGCCTGATTGGCTGGAATGCTGGTCCGCTGACCAAGCATCCAAGTGAGCTCTGGCAGATTGCCTTTCAGAGTTTTTTTGGTACCTCGCTGGACAACATTATTAAGGATGTCACTGGAGGTAAGAGCACAGTTCTCCCGCAGTCCTCTTAGGGGAAGGAGCCGCGCCATTGGCCGGGGCCCTCCTATTCCACGCAGAAGCGGTATTTTCGTCAGTCAGGGTCAGCCGGCAGATCCTCCCAGACTGACAAGGCTCCAGCTGGGGGACAGAAGCGTCCCTGGGCGCGTACGCCGAACAAACCGGCTAACATGCCTGCTACCACATGAAATTTTCTCCTGACTCAAGGGTGGGGGGACGGCTTAGCGAGTTTGCAGCTCGGTGGCCTCCCTGCTCTCTGACCAGTGGGTCACTTAGAGGTGCAAGACAGAGTTTCTTCTTGTCCACCAAACAGATCTTTCCCTCAAATTTTCCTCTCCTTCTGGCTCGTCGGCCTGCTTTGATGGGAGCAGTACAAGACTTACTCTGGTGCGGAGTCATTTTACCTGTGCCCCTGGAGGAAAGGTTTCAGGGATTCTATTTGAATCTGTTGGTAGTCCCACAGAAGGACGGTGTCTGTCCAATCTTGGACCTCAGGGCCCTCAATACCTTGTGAGGGTGCGAAGTTCAGAATGGAATCCATTCGTTCGGAGGTTGCTGCGCTCCATCCGGGGGATTTTCTGGCATACCCATCTGCAACAGCAATCAGAGGTTTCTGCCCTTTGCGATTTGGCATAGCGTCGGCACCAAGGGTTTTTAACAAGGTGCTCGCCTCGATCTGGCTTTGCAGAGACAGCGAGGCATTGCTATCGTGGGCTACTTGGACGATCTTCTTCTGAAAGCTGCTTCTGGCTCAGAATTAAAGGAGGACATGTCTATAGCCTGTCAGACCCTCCGGGACATTGGTTGGGTACTGAACATACAGAAGTCGGTGTTAGGTACCGACTCAGCGTCTGGAGTACCTAGGCTTGATCCTGGACTCCTCGGAGGCGAAGGTCTTCCTTCCTTTGGAGCAGTTGCAGACGCTCCAGTCGGCGGTGAAATTGTTAGCATCCCGTAAATGGTCGTCTCTCTGTTTTTTGCATGTGAGTTCTGGGCCTCATGGTGGCCTCCTTCGAGGCAGTTCCGTATGCCCAATTCCACACTCAAGTATTGCAGGAGGAGATCCTCTCCAATTGGAACAGATCTCCATTGTCTCTGGATTCAGGTAAGTCACCTGGTCAAGGCTTCCCTGAGAGGGTGGCTGAGATCCCCGACTCTTCAGTCCGGGAGGTTGTTCCTTCCTTTCCATGGGACTGTGATCACGATGGACGCCAGTCCCACAGTTTGGGGGGGGGAGTCTGGGGGGGGTCCAGTCGGCCCAGGGTTGCTGGACTCCGGACGAATCTCACCTGCCGATCAATGTCCTCGAACTTCGAGTGATCAGACTGTGCCTCTTTAAGTGGTCGCAGAGACTTCAAGGGCGTCTGGGTCAGGATCCAGTCGGACAACGCCACGGCAGTGGCTTCTGTGAACCATCAGGGAGGAACAAGTCGGAAGTCGCTCACATCCTAAGTTGGGCCGAAAGGAGCGTGCCGGCTCTATCGGCTGTTTACATCCGGGCGTAGAATACTGGCAGGCGGACTGAGTCGCCAGATGCTGGACCAAGGGGAATGGTCGTTACACCTGGAGGTGTTTCAATTACTTTGTCAGAAATGGGGCACACCAGTTGTGGATCTCCTGGCCTCTCGACTCAATCGCAAGGTGTCGAGGTTTGTGGCCAGTTCCAGGGATCCCCGGACGCTTCGGACGCGTTGGTGGCTCCATGGGAAATTTATGCCTTTCCCCCAATGAAATTGCTTCCTCATCTGCTCCACAGAGTGGAGGCAGAGGGGATTCTGGTGATTCTAATCGCCCCAGACTGGTCCTGGCGTCCCTGGTACGCCGACCTCGTGAGACTGGTAGCTGATGCTCCCTGGCGGCTGCCAATGCCGGAGGACCTTCTGTCTCAAGGTCCCATTCTTCATCCTGTTTTACAGTCTCTAGCTTTAACGGCATGGCTATTGAAAGCCAGGTACTAAGGGACCGTGGTCTGTCAGATTCGGTAATCTCCTCCATGTTGAGGGCCCGGAAATGTTCTTACAATGCAGAGTGGATCTGAAACTTGCCTTAGGCACTATTAAGGGGCAGATTTCAGCCTTGGCTGTCTTCTCACAACGGCCCCTGGCGGCTCACTCACTGGTAAGTACGTTTGTGCAGGGGGTCCGACACGTGGTTCCCCCGATTAGACCACTGCTTCCTCCGTGGACTTGAATCTAGTGCTCTCGGTACTTCAGGAACCTCCCTTTGAGAACATCAGGGAGATTCCTCTCAACACTTTCTCAGAAAGTTGCCTTTCTAGTTGCCATTACATCGGTCAGAAGGGTTTCTGAATTGGCGGCCTTGTCTTGCCAGTCACCTTACTTGGTCCTCCATAAGGATAACGTGGTGTTACGCCCGCAACCTTCATTCCTTCCTAAGGTAGTGTCGGTTTTCACCTAAACTAGGACATTGTACTTCCATCCTTGTGTCCTCGGCCGTCGCATCCCAAGAGGCTGCGCTACATACTTTGGACGGGGTACGTGCCCTACGGGTGTACCGGTCTGCAACGGCTCCGTTCCGGTTATCTGACTCACTGTTCGTGTCGGTGCCTTTCTACGTGGATCAGGCAGACCGTCATCCAGGCCTATGCCTTTAAGGGGCGGGCACCTCCCTTTCCTGTCATGGCACATTCAACCAGGGCAATTGGTGCCTCCTGGGCTTTCCGACATCTAGCATCTGTCTCCAAGGTGTGTAAGACGGCGACCTGGTCGTCTGTTCACACTTTCTCAAAGTTTTACAAGGTTGATGTGAGTGCATCTTCGGATGCTTCCTTTGGCCGCAAGGTTTTGCAGGCGGCTGTTTGAGGTTGCAACTCCTCCGTTGAGGAGCTCTGTTTGTTTGGGGTGAAGTTAAGTCTTCTTTTGATTGCTGTTCCCACCCCTCGTTTTTTCTGACACTGCTTGGGGACGTCCCACATGTCAAGATTTAAGGAGCTGTGTCCGTCCATGGATGAAAAGAGAAAATAGGATTTTTTTTGTACTCACCGAAAAAACCTTTTCTCTGTCGTCCATGGACGGACACAGCACCCACCCCTCCTTTTTTAGTTTGTACTGCTTTTCTACGAACTGAGGCTGCTGACTGGAGGGTGGAGGGTTATATACAGAGGGACCGCCCCCTGGGTGGGGCTGTTCAACTCTGTTAAAGTTACATGTTTTAAGATAACTAACATGTTCTGCCTAGTCCTCTCCTATGAACAGGAACATAACCCACATGTCAAGATTTAAGGAGCTGTGTCCGTCCGTGGACGACAGAGAAAAGGATTTTACGGTACAACACAAATCCTATTTTTCCGGCAGCTATTATGCAATCGATTATAACGGGGTCATAATTTTTTACAGTGGCAGAACTAATGCGAGCCTATTTGTTTCATTTCCAAACCTGTTCCTTCTTTCAAAATCTATTTAAAGTGATAATAAATATTATTATTAGTACTTATAGTTTTATTTTAAATTTTCTTTAACATGGTGATCAAGCCAGTAAGTTAGTTATTCTTTAACTTTCTTTAACAGATCAAGCTAATCAGCCAAAGTGGCAGTTAGCAGTGGTGTCGCTAGGAGGGTGCGGTGGACACGGATTGCACCCGGGTGACACCCGCCAGACGGGTGACATCAGGGGTGGACTGCGCCGGGCTGCGCTGATGCTTCCTGAAAGGTCACACCACTTTCGCTGCAGACATGCAGGGCCGGCGGAAAACCTGTGGCTCCATCCACCTGCTCCTTCTCCTCCCCCTCCATCCTCTGCGGGTGCAGGTGAGCCCGGCCCGGGAGCTGCAGCTGTCCTGGAAGGAAGGGATCTCTACACTGCTCCTTCCACCTCCAGCATGCCTGAGCATGACATCCCTTCTCCCGCCCCTCTCTCCCTGCCTGTGTGTTTTGTCGGTGAAGTCGACAGCCACATTGAAAGGGAAGCTGCTGACTGAGCCAGTGAACCCCCAGGACCATCAAAGTCAATGAGCACTGACCAGACCTTGCCCCTGTCTCTCTCCCTGCCCTCTCTTTTTTTTCTCTCTCTCCCTGCCCCCTTTCCCTCTCTCTCTGTCCCCCTTCTCTCTCCCCCCTGCCCCCTCTCTCTCTGCCCCTCTCTCTCTCTCCCCCCCCCGCGCCACCCTCTCACTCTCCCTGCCCCTCTCTCTCTCTGCCCCCTTCCTCTGCCCCCATCTGTTTCTTTGTCCTCTCTCTCTCCCTGTCCAATCTCATTCTCTCTCCCCCTGCCCCCCTCTCTATCTGTCCTCTCTCTCCCCCCTTCCTATCTCCCTCCTCTCTATTTTCCTACCCCCCTCACTCTTCTTTCCTTCCACACTCTCTCTGTCCCATTATTTGTGGGGGGGGGACACCATGTTTTACCACACCAGGTGACACCAACCCTAGTGACACCACAGGCAGTTAGAGGGTTAAGACAACCTATTTAACACTGACAGGTAGCTTACAATGGTCTGCTTCTGTTCAGTTATCCCAAAAGGAAAAAGCTGTTGTTGTAACTATTTGTAAAGTATTAGCTGGAGTGTAGCTTCAAGTTCATCTAAATATGCTAGTCTAAGGCCGACTATGCATGGAGCAAAAGTCTTTCCTGCAACCACAGATTGCAGGAAAGAAATGTGCTTGATTCCCGCATCAACACAGACAGTGGGGGGCGGGGGAGGGTGGGGTAAGCCGTCTCCACCGGGAGAACACAGTGATTATAATAAATCGCAAGAGAATCCGGCAGGCTGGTTGTTCCCAAGTTGATCGATCGATCAACTTGGTACATTCAGCCTGCCCATTAACAGTTTGAATTTCAGCAGGTTTAGCAGGGACCGGCGGGGCTTCGAACCGTGTATAGCCGGCCTAACACCAACCTTTCCTGAGACTGCTGTTCAAAAGGTGTCTGTTTTACTATGAATATCCAAACTGAGGAGGCAGAGCTGGCAAGAGTGTAGGTTGGCATCTTGTACTATATTAGTGACCAATCTTATATTGTCGGTTATTTGACGATTGGGGATAAATCCTGTCTGATCTATATGAACCAGACTGGAAATGACCCATGCCAACCTATCTGCCAGTAATCTACCAAAAATTTTCAGATCGTTGTTTAGGACTGAGATGGGGCGAAAGTTTTGTGGAAGGGAATTGTCTTTGTGTGGTTTGGGGATCAATGACAGATTGGCTAAAAGCATTTCATCAGGTAATTGACCACCCTCAAGCACGTAATTAAAGAGCTTGGTCAAATAGGGGTGGAAGCATATTTCTTATAATATGAGGCAGAAAAACCGTCTGGGCCTGGGGCAGTGGAAGTTTTAAGGGATTTAATTATTTTAATTATTTCTATTTTCGTACAGGGTGCATTTAGAGAATCTATTTGTTGGGCGTTGAGAGAAGGTAGCTGTATGTCGTCTAGCCAAATTCTTGATTCCTGATTGGCCTGGGTTTGAGGGCCTGAAAGAAGATCTTTATAGAATGAAGAGAACATATTTAGAACCTCCTGTGGGTGGGTGACACTGTTCCCTGCTTTATCCCTTGTGACATTGGGGGATGTTTAGCTCAGTGATAGATGCATTGTAAGTGAGTTCACAGTCAACAGGAACTAAGGTTTAAGGGCGTGGTAGCCCACTTTTATTGAAAGAAACAAAAAGGAAAGTTCATACATGTATTTGGTTTCCCACACAGGGGTTCTTCTCCCAAAAACATCAACACATGAAAATGCCAATCCACCTGGCTCTTAAGGCTCGCTCAGCCTTGGGCGCAGTTCCTTGCTGCACAGGCCCACTCCTGGCCTCTAGGAAGGGCTCTCCTGACACTCCAGGCTTCCACACTCCTCCAAGACTTACAGTCCCCTCTGGTCCTCAAGACTCTCTCTTCCCGTTGTCTCAGCTATAGTCTCCCCGACTCTGTCAGCTGGCCCAACTCTTAGTCTACTGACCTGGAACCTCTCCCACATGGAGAACCGTCTCAAGGATGTTGCCTGAGTTCTTAAACAGTAGCACACTTCCCTCCAGCAACTGCTGTAACACCAACTCCTTTCCCACACACACTGAGCTATGTTCAGCTCTGCCTTATAACAACGAGTGTGTGCACCTGGCCACACACACAACCTGCAGAGCTCCTAGAAAACCCGGACCCATGACTGAAGACTGCTTCCCTCCCAATGCTCTTTGAAGTCTTCAAGTTGCCAGCCCTAATCCAGACTTACAAAATCCAGGGAAAACTTAAAGCATAGTTTTCTCTGCTCAGCAATCTTTTGCTGGAACTTCTCAAATAGCTTCTTTGAGAGTCCTGTGTCCATTTTAAACACATTTCTACTAAGCCAGGGGCTCTCACTCTCACACCCTCAATTTATAGATATGGGGGGGGGTTGTGTTCTTGATTGAGTTTCCTAGCGAACATGGCAGATGGAGAGTTGCTATGAAGGAAGAATTTCGCCTTAGAAAATCTAAGGGACTTTTCTGTATTAGCTGATAAGATCTTATCTAATGCATGGCGTTTACTTTGTATTTGTTTAGTAAGATCTTGTGAGGGGGATTGTTGTAAACGATTGTATAAAGTCTCTAGATCTTTTGTGAGGGATCTAATCTCAGCCAGTCTTTCCTTGTTTTTCTTAGCTGCTAAGCTGATCAAGTGGCCACGTAAAACTGCTTTGTGAGCAGTCCAAAGAGTAGAGGGCGAGGTGTCTTCATTTACGTTATCGGAAAAATAGTTTTCTGAGTGGAAACAGCTTGTTCTATACTGGAATCGGATAGAAGAGTATCATTAAGACGGCAGTTGTAGGGAGAAGGTGACATACCAATGTGTGATGTTTCGAAAGAGGTGATGTCATTGTCTGACCAGGGGCAGGGATGTATAATTGCATTAGAAGAGTTTGCCAGTAATATGGGAGTGCAAAAAATATAGTCTAATCTGGCGTAGACATCATGAGGGTGCGAATAGTGTGTGAAACCCTTCATTCCAACATTATGTGCCCTCCACAAATCTATTAGCTGAAAGCTACCTAAGGAGCGATTAAGGGACTTAGAAAATGCTTTGGAGGAAGGAGCCACTTTACTCCTGTCCAGAGCTGGGTGTGATGCTAGATTAAAATCCCCACCTAATATAATGTAGGGTGAGTTAAATCTGTCCAGTGTCACGAAGAACTCTCTAAAAAAAGATGACTGAGATTGGTTAGGGGCATACACCGATGCTATGGTCAGAGCACGGTTGTTGATGGTGCCTTTGAGGATGATAAACCTACTTTCAGGGTCTTTATAAACATCCTGTACATCAAATATGATCGAATTACGAATAAAGATTGCGACACCTCTGGTTTTATTTTGATATGTAGTATAGTAGAATTGATTATACGCCTTGTTAAAGTATTTAGGGTGGTTAGATGTTGAAAAGTGGGACTCTTGCATGAGTATGATGTCTGCTCCAATCCTTTTATAATGTTGAAAGGCTTTCTTACGTTTGTGTGGGGTGTCAAATCCTTGCACATTGTGCGAAATTATCTTAATACCCATAAGATATGAATGAAAGGTGGATCTTAGTGAATATGTGCAGAAAAGTAAGCCAGGTATGTAGAGTGAAAGACATAAGAAGGGTTAGTAAGGGAACTATCATGGATCTAATTGCTAATACTAGTTGTGTTATCTGAAGGATCTTGTAGTAAGAAGATTGTGACCGAACATTGAGTTGGAATCTATACCATGTGTAGATAATATGGACATTTTGGAGTAGAATTCTGTCTCGACATGTTATGTTTAGTGTGTAGATGTATTGACTTCCATTACTAAATGTAATATCAAAGTTTGCTAAATATGCAACGAAAAACATATAGATTGACACAAAAAAGAGTGTCAAAAGGGACAAGGTATAACTTGTCACTAGTGATGAGCCGAACACCCCCGGGTTCGGTTCGCACCAGAACCCGCGAACGGACCGAAAGTTCGCACGAACTTTAGAACCCTATTAAATACAATGGATGCGAACGTTCGAAATCTAAAGTGCTAATTATAACGACTATTATGCATGTTATTGTCCTAAAAAGGGTTTGGGAACCCGGGTTCTGCACCAGGGGACATGTATCAATGCAAAAAGAAGTTTTAAAAACTGCTGTTTTTCTGGAGCAGTCATTTTAATGATGCATAAAGTGAAAAAAAAAGTCAAATATTCCTTTAAATATCGTACCTGGGGGTTGTCTAAAGTATGCCTGTGAAGTGCCACGTGTTTCCCGTGTTTAGAACTGTCCCTGCACAAAATTACATTTCTAAAGGAAAAAAAGCCATTTAAAACTGCTTGCTGCTTTAATGTAATGTCTGGTCCCGGTAATATGGATGAAAATCTTTAAGAAAAATGGCATAGCTACCCCATCACACACCCCCCCCTACCCCAGCCCATTACCAGCCCCTTTGGGTCTTGTATGGATATTAAGGGGAACCCCGCACACAAAATAAAAAAAGGCCCTATATACTCTGAACAGCCGTATACAGGCGGTGCATACAAGACAGGGACTGTAGGTTTGTTCTTATGTAGAATCTGTTTGTAATTTTGAACAGGTACATTGTTTAAGTGTAGCTCCAGGCAAAAAAATCTATTTTTAAGCTTTTTGGAAAACATAGGGAAGGGTTATCACCCCTGTAACATTTGTTTTGCTGTCTGTGCAGTGTGCACCTGTTCAGAACAGTTCACCTCACTTTCCGTCTGTCAGGGTCACCTGTGGCCAGGTGACAGATGCACACCGTAGGGGGACAGGAGTGCACCGCGAGGTAGTGAACCCTATGGCTGGCTTCTGTGGATAGGAAACTGGGTGGTTGTGGAAAGCGGGACCAGAGGAGCACAACCGGGATCCCAACGGAAGCGAGAGCCAAGATTCCCCAGGGCGCGGAGTCTAAGACCCAGCTGGTCTTCTCCAGGGCCTCTAGTGGTGAGGATGTTACGCTGCAGGCTGGGACCAGGTCGCGGCCCCTGGAGTTTCCTAGCTCACGCCCCGTAGGATAAGGGGAAGCAGCAGCACACGATAGAGAGAACCGAATAACAAGCCGAAGGTCAGGGGCCACAAGCAGACAAGGATAACGAAGAACGAGCCGAAGGTCAAGGGTCACGAGCAGACAGGGATGGTCGGGGACAAGCCAATAACGTAACAGAGAGACAGATGTAGCACACGGCAGGCAGGGACCCAAACACACAATGCCTAACAAACACGTTGATCAGCCAAGCAGGCTTGCAGTGCACAGGTTAATATAGTGTTCAGTGATAGGGCCTGGGGTGGAGTCAGGCTGGGAGGAGATTATAAAGGAAGCCAGGTGAAGGAGGTCTGGTCTCTAGATGAACACATGAGGAGGAAGGTAAGATGGCAGACAGACATTAATGCATATCCATGACAGTACCCTCCCTCTTATGGGCCCTCCCCCGCCTGGACCCAGGCTTAAAGGGAAATCTCTGATGAAACCTTCTCAACAGATGAGGTGCAGCGACATCAGATGCAGCGATCCAAGACGCCTCCTCAGGACCAAAACCTCTCCAATGCACAAGGTACTGAAGAATGCCTCTGCAGAGCCGAGAATCCAGAACTTGTCTAACCTCGTACTTAAAATTATCCTCAGAGACCGAAAACGAGGTAGGGAGATGACAAGAAGATCTATTGAGGACCAAAGGCTCTCTAGGAATAAGCAAGGGCATGAGAGGATCAACAGGAATCTGAGGAGGGTCCCCTAGACCCTTAAAGGGGAACTGGTCATCTTGCACAGGACCATCAGACTGGGCAGATGTCAGTGGAACCCTGAAGTCAGGTTGGTTAGAAGGTGACATGTCGCCGGAGTCAAGCTGAATAGCTGAAGGACAAGCAGAATGTCCCGAACAAGAAAAAGTAAGAGGCTCACTGGGCATGGGCTGGACTGGCATAACTAGTACAGAGGCAGAGTGAATAGCTGAGTCAGGTGTAGCGACTACCTGAATCGCATCGCAAGACGTAGCGACTGCAGGACTTGTAGACAAGCTAGCCTGGCTGTGCGTCCAAGGGTGGTTAGGGACAGAGAAATGTAAATGGTTATGCAACCTGGAATGAATGACCGGCTCAGATTCACAGGGGGCAACCTTGGGTAGACAGGAGGAGGAACAGGAGGGACCCCAAGCCAGGATCTGTCCAGTAGTCCAGTCCACATGAGGAGAATGGAGCTGTAACCATGGGAGACCCAAAATTATAGGCGTTGAGGCCTTGGGTAAGATAAGGAAGGATATCCACTCCTGGTGGAGTGTCCCTACCGACATCTTAACAGGGAGGGTCTGGAAGCGGATAGGTCCCCCTGGGAGAACAGTACCATCAATCGCCAAGACCACCAATGGCGTGGTGAGGGGCAAAAGAGTAAGTCTCATGGACGATGCGATTTCCCAGTCCATGAAATTACCAGCGGCTCCGGAATCCAGATATGCTGAGACCGAATGAGAAGAAGCACCAACATGAAGGAACACAGAAAGCAGAAGACGAGAAGGGGAAGGTGATATTTCTGGGTCCAATACTCCACTTTCCAGATGAAGTGGACCCGAACGTTTTTCTGGACAAAGAGAGCAAGTGTCACGAAAATGACCTTTGCCCCCACAGTAAAGACACAGACCAAGAGTTCTGCGCCTAGCACGTTCCTCGGGGGATAGCCTGGTCCGACCCAGCTGCATGGGTTCCTCAGCTGGTAGGAGATGCTCTACGGGTCGAAGAGAGGGGAGCTCAGGCTGACTAAGAACCAAGGAGGGCTGGCGTTGCTTTTCTAAGGTCCTCTCCTGAAAGCGAATATCGATCTGGTTACACAAGGAGATAACGCCGGCCAGATCAGTGGGGATGGTTCTTCCAGCTAATTCATCCTTCACTCTATCAGACAGGCCATGCAAAAAGGTTGCGACTAAGGCCTCATTGTTCCAGCTCAACTCAGCCGACAGTATGCGGAAATGAAGGGCATACTGTCCCACAGAAGCAGACTCTTGGCGGAGACGTAAAAGGGTGCTGGCCGCTGAAGAGACACGAGCCGGTTCTTCGAAGATATTCCGAAAAAGTTTCAAGAAACCAGACAGGCTAGAAACCACTGGATCATTCAGTTCCCACAGAGGGGCTGCCCAGGCTAAAGCTTCACCAGAGAGGAGGGAAATGATATAGGCTACCTTAGCCCGATCAGACAGGAAGTTTTGGGGCTGGAGCTCAAAATGAATCGTGCATTGGCTAAGGAACCCCCTGCAAGCCTTGGAGTCCCCAGAGAAACGGGACGGAGCTGGCAGTTGTAGCGAGTGTGTGGCTGCGACTGGTGCAATAGGTGCAGCCGCTGATTGTATTTGAGGTTGCGGATTCAGGGTTCCCAAGGAGGCCTGAAGCTGCTCGAAGCGAGAAGCCAGATCCTGGAGGAATCGCATCACCTGAGTCTGATTCGATTCCTGGGTTTCAAGTCTGCAAACTATGCCCTGCAATGGATCATCCGCGGGTAGCGGGATGTCAGCCGGGTTCATGGCTGATCAAACTGTCAGGGTCACCTGTGGCCAGGTGACAGATGCACACCGTAGGGGGACAGGAGTGCACCGCGAGGTAGTGAACCCTATGGCTGGCTTCTGTGGATAGGAAACTGGGTGGTTGTGGAAAGCGGGACCAGAGGAGCACAACCGGGATCCCAACGGAAGCGAGAGCCAAGATTCCCCAGGGCGCGGAGTCTAAGACCCAGCTGGTCTTCTCCAGGGCCTCTAGTGGTGAGGATGTTACGCTGCAGGCTGGGACCAGGTCGCGGCCCCTGGAGTTTCCTAGCTCACGCCCCGTAGGATAAGGGGAAGCAGCAGCACACGATAGAGAGAACCGAATAACAAGCCGAAGGTCAGGGGCCACAAGCAGACAAGGATAACGAAGAACGAGCCGAAGGTCAAGGGTCACGAGCAGACAGGGATGGTCGGGGACAAGCCAATAACGTAACAGAGAGACAGACGTAGCACACGGCAGGCAGGGACCCAAACACACAATGCCTAACAAACACGTTGATCAGCCAAGCAGGCTTGCAGTGCACAGGTTAATATAGTGTTCAGTGATAGGGCCTGGGGTGGAGTCAGGCTGGGAGGAGATTATAAAGGAAGCCAGGTGAAGGAGGTCTGGTCTCTAGATGAACACATGAGGAGGAAGGTAAGATGGCAGACAGACATTAATGCATATCCATGACACCGTCCTAATGACAAATGTTTATTGAAAATTTGGGGTTTTTATTGAAACAAGAATTGGTGATAAAGCATCAGTGGAGAGGAGACACTTTTTTTCCCATATTAACTCTTACAGGAGAGAATTTGCCTTCCTAGGGGTAGATTTCCTCTCACTTCCTGTTGTATCCTTCCGTTTGCAAGGAGGAGTCGTTTGTAAGTTGGATGTTTGAAAGTAGGGGCCTGCCGTATATACTCAGCTGAAATTTGCCCCTTACATGTTGGTGTTGCCACAACACTGTGAGCCCTCACAGTTACTCTTGGTGGGCGCATGAATGGGCCCTGCTGTGAATTATTAGATCAAGAATTGTAATTGCATGCCCCTGTTGAACAGGGGCTGAAAAATTGGGCCTTTGGTGGTGGTGGTGGTGGTGGTGTTGCCACAACACTGTAAGGCCTCACAGTTAGTCTTGGTGGGCGCAGGAATGGGCCCTGCTGTGAATTATTAGATCAAGAATTGTAATTACATGCCCCTGTTAAACAGGGGCATAAAAATTGGGCCTTAGGCACTGGTTCCACAACACTGCAACCCCTCACAGATACTGTACTTGGAGCACAGCAATGAGCCCTGTTGCAAAGTATTGCATAAAATTTTTTAATTACATGCCCCTGTTAAACAGGGGCTGAAAAATTGGGCCTTTGGTGGTGGTGGTGGTGGTGTTGACACAACACTGTAAGGCCTCACAGTTAGTCTTGGTGGGCGCAGGAATGGGCCCTGCTGTGAATTATTAGATCAAGAATTGTAATTACATGCCCCTGTTAAACAGGGGCAGAAAAATTGGGCCTTAGGCACTGGTGCTGGTGCCACGACACTGCAACCTCTCCCAGATACTCTAGTTGGAGTGCAGGAATGAGCCCTGCTGCAAAGCATTGCATAAAAAATTGTAATAACACACCCCTGCTAAACAGGGGCTGAAAAATTGGGCCTTAGCCACTGGTGGCGGCACCCAGAAACAAAAATGTTCTTCCAAGCTATCATCATCAATCGGATCATTGAGGAGGAGGAGGATAGTCAGTCAACATAACAGGACAGTCTCTCAGCATCAGCATCAGTCTTGAAGGGATGTGACATTTGAAAATAAATGAGTCTGTTATATCAGCTTCAGGTGTTTGGTAGCTGGTGGTGATCCAAGACTGGTTCATCTTTATGAAGGTCAGTCGATCAACAGAGTCGGTGGACAGGCACACCCTGTGATCCGTGACAAATCCTCCAGCAGCACTGAATGTGCGTTCTGGATGCAGGACAGGCCAGTAGCTCAATTGCATACTGTGCAAGCACTGGCCAGTGATCCATCCTCAAGACCCAGTAAGCCAGAGGATTTTCGGTGGGGAAGGTGTCCAAGTCAGACCTTGTCCCTAGGTATTCCTGCACCATGTATATCAGACGCTGGCGATGGTTGCTGGAACCGATCATACCTTGGGGCTGCGGACTAAAGAATTGTCTGAACGCATCGGTCAGACGGCCACCTTCCCCACCGCTCCTTCTTTGACTGACCGAAGCCTCAGCAACTCGTTGTCCAGGACCAGGAGTTTGTAACCTCCCAGTCTCTGGGAACGCATTGCACAAGGCCTCCCGGAGTTGTCTCATCCTCTGCTCCCTCTGCGACGGTAAGATAAGGTCCGCAACCTTACCCTTGTACCGTAGATCAAGGAGAGTGGCCAGCCAGTAATGGTCCCTCTCCTTGATCCGAAGAATACGAGGATCCTTCCACAGACTTTGCAGGATCAGGGAGGCCATGCAGCGTAGGTTAGCTGAGGCATTCGGTCCGGAGTCCTCTGGGTCACTAAGGACGACATGATCCGCAGCCACCTCCTCCCAGCCACGTACAAGTCCACTGGTTTCTTGGGACTGTAAATCATCCCTAAAAGACTGCTGCTGATGATGCTGAGTGCCAGGCTCCACCTCCATGCTGACACAATCATCCTCCTCCTCCTCCTCCTCCTCCTCTTCCTGTGCGATGGGTGGGACAGAAGGAACACTGTCTGGGTAAATGGGGCCTTGAGAGGCAAGGAAGTCCTCCTCTTCCTGCCTCTGTTCTGCCTCAAGTGCCCTGTCCATTATTCCACGCAGCGTATGTTCCAACAGGTGGACAAGAGGTACAGTGTCACTGATGCATGCACTGTCACTGCTCACCATCCTCGTGGCCTCCTCAAATGGTGCCAGGACAGTGCATGCATCCCTGATCATGCCCCACTGGCGTGGTGAAAAAAACCCGAGCTCCCCTGACCCTGTCCTGGTGCCGTAGTCGCACAGGTACTCATTGATGGCCCTCTGCTGCGTGTGCAGCCGCTGCAGCATGGCCAATGTTGAGTTCCACCTGGTGGGCATGTCACATATAAGGCGGTTCTTGGGCAGGTTCAACTCCTTTTGCAGCTCAGCCAGGCGAGCACTGGCATTATAAGATCTGTGGAAATGCACACAGACTTTCCTGGCCTGCCTCAGGACATCCTGTAAGCCCGGGTACCTGCCCAAAAACCGCTGCACCACCAGGTTAAGGACGTGAGCCACACAGGGCACATGGGTCAGTTGTCCCTGTCGGAGAGCGGAGAGGAAGTTGGTGCCATTGTCGCAAACTACCATTCCTGGCTTAAGCTGGCGTGGCGTCAACCACCTCTCGGCCTGCCCCTGCAGAGCAGACAGAACCTCTGCCCCAGTGTGGCTCCTGTCCCCCAAACACACCAGCGCAAGCACGGCATGGCATCTTTTTGCCTGCGTACTTGCGTAGCCCCTTGAACGCCTACGGAGCACCGCTGGTTCCGAAGACAAAGCACAGGAAGAGGCCACGGAGGAAGAAGAAGAGGAGGGGGTGGAGGACAGAGGTGTGTCACAACCAGTAGTAGCATTTTGGAGGCGTGGCGGTGGAACAACCTCCAACACTACTGCACCTTGTCCTGCATCCTTCCCAGCTGCCAAAAGAGTGACCCAATGGGCCGTGAAAGAAAGGTAACGTCCCTGTCCATGCCTGCTGGACCATGAGTCAGCGATAATATGCACCTTACCGCTGACCGCCCTGTCCAGCGAGGCCAAGACATTGCCTTCCACATGCCAGTAGAGAGCCGGAATCGCCTTCCGTGAGAAAAAGTGGCATTTGGGAACCTGCCACTGAGGAACCGCACATTGCACAAACTCACGGAAGGGGGCCGAGTCTACCAACTGAAAAGGCAGCAGTTGAAGCGCTAGCAATTTAGCCAAGCTAGCATTCAACCGCTGGGCATGTGGATGGCTGGGAGTGAACTTCTTTCGACGGTCCAGCAGCTGGGGCAGGGAAATTTGCCTGCTAGAATCGGACGTTGGTGTACTGCTAGCAGAGTGCCCGCAAGTACTTGGCTGTGACACACCTAATTCTACACCTTCATTCCTCTCAGAGCAGGTTTCAGAGAGGACTGAAGGTATAGTGGGGTTGGAGATCCCAGCTGATGCGGTGCAAGAAGAGGTCAGCTTTGTTCTTTGGTGTGGGTCTTTAAGATAGGCTTGCCAACGAGCTGCATGGCAGGTCAACATATGTCTGGTCAAGCATGTGGTGCCCAAGCGGGTGATGTTTTGGCCACGCGATATACGCTTGAGACATATGTTGCAAACAGCAGCTGTGCGATCTGATGCACTCGACTCAAAAAAGGCCCACACCAAAGAACTTTTTGAATAACGGGCAGAGGCAGCGCCCTGCACAGGCGGAGCTCTGCGGTGTGATTCCGTCGGTGTGCTGCCCTTAGGCTGGCCCCCCGAGGGCATCCTGCCTCGTTGGAGATGTGCCTCCTCCTCATCCTCCTCCTCCTCCTCCTCCTCCTCTCTCCTATTAGGGACCCACGTGGAGTCAGTGACCTCATCATCCCCTCCCTCCTCATCACTTGAGCCAATCTGGCAGTATGCTGCAGCTGCTGGAACATGACTGCCAGATTGGTGTCCTTCTTGAGCATCCCCTCTCTCTGCTCTCACGCGACTGCCTTCCTCTAGCTGGGTATCATCATCAGACCCTTCGAAACGCTGGGCATCCTCCTGGAGCATGTACCCAACACTGTGCTCAAACAGTTCAGGGGACTCCTCAGGAGGACATGGTTGGTCTAGGGAAGGAGTGACTGATGATGACATTGATACCAGGGACGAGGACGCTTTGGCAGCTGCTTTGCCAGTACCCTCAGCCTGGGTGAGAGAGGATGAGGAGGATGAGGAGGGCTTGGTCATCCACTCTACCAAGTCTTCGGCATGATGCGGCTCAACACGTCCAGCTGCCGAAAAGAAGGACAAGCGTGTCCCATGGCCACGTGCTGATGGCGATGCACCGCGTCCACGACCAGCACTGTGGTCTCTAGACACAGAGCCTGCTTGCCCTCTTTTATTGGCTCCTGACTGTCTGCCTCTCCTTGTTTGCCTTCCAGACATTCTAATGGCCTGCAGGGAAATGGGAAAAGCAGCAATACAGGCTAAGTTAAGGTGTAATATGGTCAGGAGGTACACTCCGCCCACTGTAAGTGCCGCAAAATCCTGTTGGTGTAACACACCAGGAAAAAGCAGCAATACAGGCTAAGTTAGGGTGTAATATGGTCAGGAGGTACACTCCGCCCGCTGTAAGTGCCGCAAAATCCTGTTGGTGTAACACACCAGGAAAAAGCAGCAATACAGGCTAAGTTAAGGTGTAATATGGTCAGGAGGCACACTCCGCCCGCTGTAAGTGCCGAAAAATCCTGTTGGTGTAACACACCAGGAAAAAGCAGCAATACAGGCTAAGTTAAGGTGTAATATGGTCAGGAGGTACACTCCGCCCGCTGTAAGTGCCGCAAAATCCTGTTGGTGTAACACACCAGGAAAAAGCAGCAATACAGGCTAAGTTAAGGTGTAATATGGTCAGGAGGCACACTCCGCCCGCTGTAAGTGCCGCAAAATCCTGTTGGTGTAACACACCAGGAAAAAGCAGCAATACGGGCTAACTTCAGGTGTATAATGTGCAGGAGGCTTAGCAACAATGACACTGACACTGTCCCCTGCCTATCCTTCTCTCTCCCTGCACACAAGGTTTATCAAAGTATATGACACTGACACTGTCCCCTGCCTATCCTTCTCTCTCCCTGCACACAAGGTTTATCAAATTATATGACACTGACACTCTCCCTGCCTATCCTTCTCTCTCCCTACACACAAGGTTTAGCAAAGAATATGACACTGACACTCTCCCTGCCTATCCTTCTCTGTCCCTACACACAAGGTTTAGCAAAGAATAGATTTGACAAGATTTGACACTGTCCCTGCCTATCCTTCACTTTCCCTGCTCCGGAACACACTACACAAGGCCGCCGCGCTGGCGGCCTTTTATAGTGTGGGGCGTGTACTAAACCCCCTCAGCTATAATTGGCCACAGGCATCCTGCCTGTGGCCAATCATTGCTCTCCTCGCTGCCGGCGCTGTGATTGGCCAAGCATGCAGGGTCACAGTGCATGCTTGGCCAATCACAGCGCCGGGATTACACTGCGATGGCGCAGTGTATTGTGGGCTGTTCGCGTCACTCGAATTTGGCGCGAACGGCCCAAATCGTTCGTTGTTTGCCGAACGCGCGAACAGCCGATGTTCGAGTCGAACCTATGTTCGACTCGAACACCGAGCTCATCCCTACTTGTCACTATTAACCAATAACCTGTCAACAGGACATTTCCATCCTGATCCTGCAGCCCAGGCCCAAAACCACCTCCTAAAAGATGGGAGCTGTGGCACGAACCCTGATCGCAGGATGGGGGTCAATCTAGCGACGACGGATGTAGCAGGCATCCTAGAAAAAAATAATTTACATTTTAAATCACATGCAAGTACATTGGGAGACTCAGAAAAAATCCATTTCTCTAATTGTGATATGAAAAATAAGTACCTCATCAAAACCATATTATGACTCACCACTCAACCCACCTTATTGAAATTGTATATTATATATTGTGACAGCAGGAAGGTAAAGTCACCTGGTTGCATCCAGGGGGGTAGATATATTTCGCCCAGATTCAGGCTTTACGCTGACTTGTACAGCTAGGTGGAGAGTTGTATAAGCCCAGCTGAGACTAGTGGGCTCATTGATGACTCATACCTCTAGGGAGAGGGCTGGGCGTCGTGCAGACAGGGAGTTGATGAGGCCAGCTGAAGCTTGTCAGCTCATTTAGGCCTCTATAAAAAACTCCCAGATTCATTAGATGTTAGCTCATGCCTGGAAGCAGACCTGTGTGGACTGTCTAGGGAGAGTGAACCCCTGTGCGGTGAGAGAAAGCCTGTGTGGCTATATTTTGCTTGGACATTTAAAACCAGGGACTAGGACAGCACTAGGCTGATCCCAGTCGTTAGTTAGGAAACCTGTATGTTTAGTCAGAGGTCAAGTTGACCAGGATTTATTTTGTTTATGTTTTTTTTTGCCTTGCTGTGTTTTTGTCACTGTAAATAGAAAATAAACCGCACCTTTTTGATTTTGAAAACCACCACCTCCGTCTGCTGGGCCTGTTTTTGGGTGGGGAGCCCATCCCGGGGGTCACACACACCCGCTGCCGAGCTAACCCCCTCACAGTTGGTGGAGAACCAGTGGCAGTTTTTTTTTAAGCCAGCATGGAGGAGATACTGAAACAGCTGGCTCTAGCAAATGCCAATCAACAGCAGACAAATGCAGGTTTGCAAAGGAGCCTTGCAGCCCAGCAGCAAGCTCATCAACAGAGCCTTGCAACTTTACAACAGAGTCTGGAGGCTCAGCAACAAGCCCAACAGCAATCTGAGGCCCGCTTCATAGACCTGTTGCAGAAGCAAGAGCAGAGACTACAACAACAGATGGAAGCAGTAATGCAGCAACGTCCGCAGACCAGTGAGGAAAGCCGTCCCACTAATACCGCGTCCTTTGGGGTGAGTCGTTTATTGACAAAAATGACTGGAGAGGATGATCCAGAGGTATTTTTGACCACATTTGAAAGGACCGCTGAAAGAGAAAAGTGGCCTGAGGAGCAGTGGGCTGGACTAGTGGCTCCTCTGTTAACTGGTGAATCGCAGAAAGCTTACTATGACCTAGAGCCTAACCAAGCAAAAGACTATGTGATGCTAAAAGCTGAAATATTGGCAAGGCTGGGTGTCACCCTGGCTGTCCGGGCTCAGCGTGTGCATAACTGGACTTTCCAGCTTGGAAAACCCCCCAGGTCTCAAATGTATGATCTCATTCACCTGAGCAGAAAGTGGCTACAGCCAGAGACTTTGTCCGCACCAAAGATTGTGGAACGTGTTGTAATGGATCGGTTTTTGAGAGCTCTTCCTACTGCCATCCAAAAGTGGGTAAGCCATGGAGACCCAGAGACGGCCGATGGTCTTGTGGATCGTGTGGAGAAATACTTGGCTACAGAGAACCTGACGGCCTCTTCCAGAGACACTCGGACTTTCCACCCTAAGACCAGACCATCCCCAGGGGCGGATAAGAGGATTCCAAGGGGTGAGGGTGGAGAGAGTGAGAGGGTGGGAGCTCTACCCCAAGTTTGGCGAGAACAGCCTGGGAAATCAGCGGCTCAAGAGGCCGCAAGAAGGATCGTTTGCTACCGCTGCCGGCAAGCGGGACATATTGCAGCAAATTGCCCGGTTGTGGAGGAACCCATGCAGTGTGACTTTCTGACGGGCAGACGTCAGTCGCTGTGTGCGACAGTCGCATGCACTGCCATTCGGGGAACTGAGAAACATTTATGCAAAATGTGTATTAATGGTAGAAATGTTGTGGTATTGCTGGATTCAGGTAGCCTTGTGACCCTGATAAAGGCTGAGTTAGTTAAAACAGAGGTCTCTGGGAATAGCAAGGTAGCCGTTATTTGTGTGCATGGGGACACCCGAGAGTATCCAGTGACTACAGTGTGTTTCGAGACCCCCAGAGGTACCCTCTCTCATCCAGTGGGCTTAGTATCTCAGTTACCGCATGACGCCATTGTGGGAAGGGATTTTCCGAAGTTCTGGGAACTGTGGGATGATCCTGAGCCCCCCACTGGTGCCCCTATGTACCAGGAATGTGATAGCCAGAACTCCCCTGAGAGTGGTGAGGACTCTCCGGAATTTCCCTTGTCAGTATTGGCAGGGGAGACTCAAGAAACTGGAGAGGAGCCCACCTCCTCAGACGAAAACCTACCGTCTGTGGAGTTTTCTGATCTTGAGGTTCACAGGGAAAACTTTGCCACAGAACAGTTGAAAGACCCCGCCCTAATAAAGGCACGGGAAAACGTAGTGAAAATAGATGGCGAGTTAGTGAACCCAGATAATACCGGCACTTACCCATACTTCAGCGTAGAGAAGGACCTACTGTATCGGGTGGCAAAAAGGGCAGAAGAAACCGTTGAGCAGCTTGTGGTGCCCAAACCTTACAGGAAGTTGGTGTTGGAGTTGGCCCATGGGCACATTCTTGGAGGTCATCTGGGGACAGAGAAAACCCGAGAGAGGGTATTACAGAGATTCTATTGGCCTGGGGTGATGAAGGACATAGAAAATTATTGTTCCTCCTGCCCTGTGTGTCAGAGGTCGGCCCCGATGCCACATTTCCGTAGCCCGCTGGTCCCTCTACCCATCATTGAGGTCCCGTTTGAGAGAATCGCAATGGATTTGGTAGGTCCTATAATCAAGTCCGCTAGGGGGCACCAGTACATATTGGTTATAATGGACTATGCCACCCGTTATCCAGAAGCGATCCCTCTCAGAAATACCTCGGCCAAAACCATAGCCAAAGAGCTATCTCTTGTTTTTAGCCGGGTGGGTATTTGTAAAGAACTGCTTACGGACCAAGGTACACCCTTTATGTCCCGGGTTATGAAAGAGCTGTGTAAATTGTTCAAAGTGACGCAATTGCGTACATCTGTGTATCACCCCCAAACCGATGGGCTGGTTGAAAGATTCAACAAAACCCTAAAACAAATGTTGAAGAAAGTGGTGGATAGAGATGGAAGGGATTGGGACTGTCTACTTCCTTATTTGATGTTTGCTATTAGGGAGGTGCCCCAATCCTCTACGGGATTCTCCCCCTTTGAGTTACTGTATGGGAGACACCCAAGAGGGCTGTTGGATATTGCCAAGGAAACTTGGGAAAGTGAGAGTTCTCCCCACAGGAGTGTGATTGAGCATGTCGCCCTGATGCAAGATCGAATTGCACAGGTAATGCCCATCGTGAAGGAACATTTGGCCCAAGCGCAGTTGGCACAGCAGAGAGTGTACAACCGTGGAGCCAAGACCCGTACCTTTTCCCCGGGGGATAGGATATTGGTACTTGTCCCTACGGTTGAAAGTAAATTCCTTGCCAAATGGCAAGGCCCCTACGAGATAATGGAAAAAGTGAGCGAAGTGAATTACAAGGTCAGACAACCAGGAAGGCGAAAGCCCGAACAGATCTATCACGTTAATCTGTTGAAAGCCTGGAGGGATAGAGAGTCCCTAGTCGCAGACACTTGGTCACCAGCTCAAACTGGTTGCGTGATTCCTGAGGTTGGAATCGCAGCCACCTTGTCACAACCCCAACAACAGGAGGTTAAGGAGTTTGTACTTCGCAACAAGGAGGTATTCTCTGAGCTGCCGGGACAAACATCTGGGGTAGAGCATGACATTATTACCCCGCCCGGTGAAAGGGTGAAGTTAAAACCCTATCGGATCCCAGAGGCCCGACGGGAGGCAATACGGGAGGAAGTACAGAGAATGCTGAACTTAGGGGTGATAGAGGAGTCCCAAAGTGATTGGTCTAGTCCCATTGTGTTGGTGCCTAAACCGGATGGGAGCTGGCGATTTTGTAACGATTTTCGTCAGTTGAACAAAGTTACAAAATTTGACACCTACCCCATGCCACGTATAGATGAGTTGATCGACCGGCTGGGAACAGCCCGATACATGACGACTCTTGACCTCACAAAAGGGTATTGGCAAATCCCCCTGGCCAAGTCGGCCAAAGAGAAAACCGCATTTGTAACCCCAGACGGGGCGTTCCAATATAAAAGAATGCCGTTCGGGTTACAGAATGCGCCGGCCACATTCCAGCGGAAAATGGACCAGATGCTGAGGCCCCATCGGAAGTATGCTGCGGCTTACCTGGATGACATAATTGTCCATAGCACAGATTGGGCCTCACATCTGCCAAAAGTGCAAGCAGTCCTGGACTCTGTTCGGGAAGCAGGGTTTACGGCTAACCCCAAGAAGTGTACCATTGGGCAGGAGGAGGCCAAATATCTTGGGTACACCATTGGGAGGGGAGTAATAAAACCCCAACTCAACAAAGTCGAGGCCATCCAGAGTTGGCCACGTCCCAACAGCAAGAAGCAGGTACGAGCCTTTCTGGGAATCGCTGGGTATTATCGGCGATTCATTCCCCACTTTGCTTCTAAGGCTGTGCCCCTAACCAACCTGACGAAGGGGAAAGGGTCGGTCATGATTAAATGGACCCCCGAGGCTGAGGCAGCATTCCAATTCTTGAAACAAGCCTTATGTAGCCAGCCAGTGTTGTACTCACCCGACTTCTCTAGAGACTTTGTCGTACAAAGTGATGCGTCAGATGTGGGGTTAGGAGCAGTATTGTCCCAGGTCTGGAACGGGGAAGAGCACCCAGTCATTTACCTCAGCAGGAAGTTGAAGTCCCATGAGGTAAATTACGCCACCGTTGAAAAGGAGTGTTTAGCGGTGAAGTGGGCTCTAGATTCCCTTCGGTACTACCTGCTAGGTAGGCACTTTGACATGGTTACGGATCACGCTCCGTTAAAGTGGATGGCTCAAAACAAGGAAACAAATAGAAGAGTGAATAGGTGGTTCCTGGCCCTCCAGGAATTCAACTTCACAGTAAAGCATCGCCCTGGCGTTCAAATGGGGAATGTGGATGCTTTGTCTCGAGTACATGAATGCCTGATTGCTGGTGTTCCAACCCCGAGGTTAAAACAAGAGGGGGGGGTATGTGACAGCAGGAAGGTAAAGTCACCTGGTTGCATCCAGGGGGGTAGATATATTTCGCCCAGATTCAGGCTTTACGCTGACTTGTACAGCTAGGTGGAGAGTTGTATAAGCCCAGCTGAGACTAGTGGGCTCATTGATGACTCATACCTCTAGGGAGAGGGCTGGGCGTCGTGCAGACAGGGAGTTGATGAGGCCAGCTGAAGCTTGTCAGCTCATTTAGGCCTCTATAAAAAACTCCCAGATTCATTAGATGTTAGCTCATGCCTGGAAGCAGACCTGTGTGGACTGTCTAGGGAGAGTGAACCCCTGTGCGGTGAGAGAAAGCCTGTGTGGCTATATTTTGCTTGGACATTTAAAACCAGGGACTAGGACAGCACTAGGCTGATCCCAGTCGTTAGTTAGGAAACCTGTATGTTTAGTCAGAGGTCAAGTTGACCAGGATTTATTTTGTTTATGTTTTTTTTTGCCTTGCTGTGTTTTTGTCACTGTAAATAGAAAATAAACCGCACCTTTTTGATTTTGAAAACCACCACCTCCGTCTGCTGGGCCTGTTTTTGGGTGGGGAGCCCATCCCGGGGGTCACACACACCCGCTGCCGAGCTAACCCCCTCACAATATATATAAATCATATAATGAGGATCAATGTAAGCCCTCAGGGTGAGGACATGACTGGCAGACTGTGAAATGTATTGTCCCCATAGGGAGAGGGGGGGGGGAGGGAAGAAAATTGGGGAGGGAATGGGGTAAGGGTGGGGAAGGAAAGGGGAAAAAAAAGAGGGGGGAGGGGGAATGAGGGGTGAGAGTTGAAGGAACCATCAAGAAACTGCCTGGGGATATATAATAGTCTCCTGTATATAATAACCAATATCTTTTTAGACCAACAAGTCACAATACTGTCAGCAAAAATGCCAATTTTAGAAATAAATCTGTACAACTTAGGTTCTTGTACAACAAATTCGAACCTAACCCAAAAAAACATATGGAAAAAAAAACATTTTCCTTTTATCATATCATTTGAGAAGGATAGTAGCCCTGAGCAGTTACCAAAAGAAATTGCTGTGAGGAAAGTCATGTTTGTTTACCGGGTTGGTGCTCAAAACAACAACATTTTTTTAAAAAAAAATTAAGAAATAAAAACATATCTTTTCCCCTTCCTTTTTTCATACTTGAAGCAGAGTGTGCTTGGGCCAAGCCCGGAAAAAAGTACCTGTAAGGTGTGGGATGAGGATATCACTGCCAGTAACACCATCATTTACTGACTTTAGTTTATTGAGAAAAACTATTCAATTCTGGTTCTTGTACAACAAACACGGACTGAACCAGCATAAGATCCAAAAAAAATATTTTTAAAGGGAACTGTTTTTGGAAGAGATAAAGAAATATTATCCCCAGTCGTTATTGAAAAAAGTAGGATTTTTAAAACAGCTTACCTGTAAAATCCTTTTCTTGGAGTACATCACGGGACACAGAGCAGCATAGTCATTACTATGTGGGTTATATAGAATTACCTTCAGGTGCTGGCACTGGCAACTTCCAAAACAGGAAGTACCCTCCCCTATATAAGCCCCTCCCATCCGGGAGTACCTCAGTTTTGTAGCAAAGCAATACGTGTCCCCAAAAGAGGGGTGGGAGCTCTGTGTCCCGTGATGTACTCCAAGAAAAGGATTTTACAGGTAAGCTGTTTTAAAAATCCTACTTTCTTGTTCATACATCACGGGACACAGAGCAGCATAGTCATTACTATGTGGGACGTCCCAAAGCAATGCCACATGAGGGGGGGGATACACCATACATAAGCTGGGCGCCATCAGGCATGAGGATCTTTTGCGGCCTGCAACACACTGCGCCCAAAGGCGACATCCTCCTGACTTCTAACGTCCACCTGGTAGAACCTAGTAAACGTGTGTACTGAAGACCATGTTGCGGCCTTACAAATTTGCGCCAGGGAGGCCTGGTGATGCACTGCCCATGAAGTTCCAACTGCTCTCGTGGAGTGCGCCCTAACTTTGAACGGAGGCGGTCTACTTCTCAAGCCATAGGCTTGTATTATGACCTGTCGAATCCACTTGGCTAAAGTAGATTTTGATGCTGCCTGACCCTTTCTGGGGCCTTCCGGCAGAACAAACAAAGAATCCGTTCTACGAATCTGAGCAGTGGCTTTTAGATAAGCTTTAACTGCTCTTACTACATCCAAAGAATGCAATAACTTTTCCTCTACCGAGCTTGGTTTGGGGAAAAAAGAAGGAAGAACCACATCCTGGTTCAAGTGAAACCTCGATACCACCTTAGGAAGAAAGGCTGGGTGAGGACGTAATACTACTCTGTCCTTATGGATAACCAGATATGGCTCTTTACAGGACATGGCGGCTAATTCCGACACTCTTCTAGCCGAGCATATGGCTACTAAAAATATCAATTTCCTGGTGAGTAGAACCAAGGAAATGTGCCGCAAAGGTTCAAATGGCTGCTTCTGCAGAACCGACAGAACCAAATTTAGATCCCATGGGCATATGGGAGCCTTAATCGGTGGAATAATACGAGTCACACCTTGCATAAAGGATTTGACAAGTGAATGCATAGCCAGGGGCCTTTGAAATAGTATTGACAAGGCCGAAACCTGGCCCTTGATAGTACTTAAGGCAAACTTCCTGTCTACAGCCCACTGCAGGAAGTCCAGAATTCTGCCTATAACGTACTTACGTGGATGCCATTTTCTGGCCTCGCACCAAGTGATGTACGCCTTCCAAACTCTATAGTAGATCTGCCTGGATACAGGCTTCCTGGCATTGATTATAGTTGATACCACAGAGTTAGAGAGACCTCTCTTCTTTAGGATGTGGGATTCAATAGCCAGGCCGTTAAACTTAGAGTTAGTAAGGAAGGGTGGTATATCGGTCCTTGCGAAAGCAGGTCCGGACGACGTGGAAGGGTCCAAGGACTCCCCACAGACATTTTGATGATCTCCGCGTACCAGGCCCTTCGGGGCCACGCTGGAGCCACCAGGATCACCGGCTTCTTCTCCAACCTGACTCTGCGAAGGAGTCGAGGCAACAATTGTAGCGGAGGGAATGCATATATCAGTCTGAACTGATCCCAAGGGAACACCAGAGCATCCGAGCCGCAAGCGAGGGGATCCCTTGTCCGGGAGACAAATCTGTCCACCTTTGCGTTGAATCTGGATGCTAGCAGATCTACATCCGGTGTTCCCCACCGCTGACATATTGCTTGGAAGACCTCGGGATGAAGGGACCATTCCCCTGGGCATAACTGTTGGCGACTCAGAAAGTCCGCCTTCCAATTCTCCACCCCTGGAATGAAGACAGCTGATATACATGGGACATGCTTTTCTGCCCATTCCAGGATGTGACTTACTTCCCTCTGGGCTGCACGACTCCTGGTGCCCCCCTGATGATTGATATATGCCACTGCCGTGGCATTGTCTGATTGAATTCTGACAAGGGACCCTTGGAGTTTGGATGTCCATGCTACTAGGGCATACCGGGCTGCTCGTATCTCTAAGAGATTGATGGGCAGGGTTTTTACTACATTTGACCATCTGCCCTGGAGAGACCATTGCTCCAGTACTGCCCCCCAGCCTATAAGGCTGGCATCTGTAGTGACCACCTTCCAAGATATCGGGCTGAAGGGTTTTCCCTTCTGGAGATTCTGGGGGATCAACCACCAGCAGAGACTCTTTCGAACGGAAGGGGACAAAGCCATCGGGAAGTCTAGAGCCTGAACTTTTCCGTTCCAGGCTGACAATATGGCCCTTTGTAAATTCCTTGAGTGGAATTGGGCGTATGGCACAGCTTCGAATGATGCTACCATCTTTCCTAGCAGCCTCATGCACAGGCGTATGGACGGCTGTCTTTTTGCACAAAGCAGACGGACCAAGGCCCTCAAAGAGGATACCTTGTCTAGAGGTAAGAAAATCTTCCTCTGGTCTGAATCCAGCCGTAGCCCTAGATATACCAGGTTTTTCACTGGCTGTAGGGCTGACTTGTCCAGGTTGATGAACCAACCGTGAGACTCTAGATACTTGATTGTATCGACAATTACCACTTCTAGCTTGGCAACTGAGTGGTCCATCAACAACAGGTCGTCTAGGTATGCCATTATCGTTACACCCCGTGTTCTTAGATCGGCCAACAGTGGGGCCAGAATTTTTGTGAACACTCGTGGTGCTGTGGCCAGACCGAATGGTAAGGCTCTGAACTGAAAATGGCGCCCTTCTACTGCAAAGCGTAGGAATTTTTGATGACCTGGAAAGATGGGAACATGCAAGTAAGCATCTTTGATGTCGATCGAGGCTAACCATTCCTCCCCTTGTAGGGCAGCGGTGACCGATCGGATCGACTCCATCCGGAAAGACCGGACGTTTAGAAATTTGTTTAGACTCTTTAGGTCCAATATGGGTCTTATGTCCCCGTTTGGCTTCGGGACTGTGAAAAGGTTTGAGTAGAAACCCAACCCCCACTCTTCCATAGGAACCTCCATAATTACTCCTTGGAGCAATAGTTGTTCTAACGCCAATAGGAGAGACCCTCTTTTCAGAGGGTCTCTTGGCATGCCTGACCACATAAAATGGGACGGAGGAGACTCTTTTAACTCCAACTTGTATCCCAGAGTTACTGCGGAGAGCACCCATCTGTCTTTGATCGTCTCCCGCCAGGTCTCTGCGAACAACTGAAGTCTTCCCCCCACCCGTTTGAGTGGGGGCAGCCCTTCATAGGCTTGACTTGGAGGCTGGTTTAGTACCTCTTCGGATCCAGGGCTTTTTATTACCCTGTGGCTGTCCCTGATTTTTACCTCCTGAGTTTGACCGAGGAGGCCGTCGGAACTGCTTAGTAGCAGACGTCGCAGGGATAGGAGAGGTAGTCCTCTTAAAAGATGGACCCCTAGACCTCTTTTTACTCGGTAAGAGAGTACTTTTACCACCGGAAATCTTCTGGATATACTTATCCAGGTCTTCGCCAAAAAGGCGTTCCCCATGAAATGGGAAGCTAACTAAGAGCTTCTTACAGGGAGCTTCAGCAGACCAGTTTTTGAGCCACAGAAGCCTACGCATATGTACCAAAGACAGCGTGAGGCGGGAGGCCTGATGGATAGAATCCTTGATGGTGTCAACCGCAAAGCATAATGCTCTAGGCAGATCAGCCAGAGCCTGGGCCTGCTGGTCTGGCAAATCCCTCAGGACCATTTTCATTTGATCCTTTAAAGCTTGGCAGATCCCAATAGCTGCCACTGCTGGCTGTGTAACAGCCCCTGCTGTGGAAAAAGCAGATTTTAATAAAGATTCCAATTTTTTATCCACTGGATCTTTGAACATTTGAACATTATCTACTGGACATGTCAGTGATTTGTTCACAGAAGAGATGGCTGCATCCACCGTAGGAACATTCCATCTCTGGGTGAACTTTTCCTCCATGGGATAGATCACCGGAAACCTTTTAGGCGGAACAAATAGTTTATCAGGATGTTCCCAGTCCTGGTATATAAGTCCTTCCAATAATGGATGTATTGGAAAGGAGCAATTAACCTGGGGAGCTTTTAGCGACCCCAATGAGGAGACAGCAGTAGTTGATGGTTCAACAAGAGGCATTTTAAATGCAGATCGAACCATGTCAGTTAGGGTCTGGACCCACAATCTTTCAGTCTGTGATGCTGAAAATGGTTCATCTACTGTCGATTCCTCAAAAACAGAGCTAACCTCCTCCTGATCCCCTTCAGGTAGGTCGGTCCCTTCCTGGGACTGTTGCTCTGCCAACAGGCACTCTAATGGAGGTGATGGAGATCTGGCGCGCTTTCTTTCCTGTAGAGAAGAAGCGATCAATGCAGCCAATCTCTGCTCCAATCCCTCCAGAGTTGAGGAAAAAACCTCCTCTGTTATATATGCAGGAGCAGGTGGACTGAGGACAGCCGCAGTACCTGGCACTCCCGGGGGTTCCTTATGGGTATTAACCTCTGATTTCTCAGGGGAGGAGGGTGCAGATGACTGCTCCAGATCCTCAGAGCCCGATGGAGACCCCCTACACTTCCTGAGAGGTATATCTCGGAGTTTTTTAGGTGGCATATTCCTTAGTTCAAAGCTGAGGTATTCCAGCCGCAATACACCCCTTACTGAAATAGTCTAATGCAATTTGCTGCTATGTACATCAGTGGGTGTCTACTAATGCGTCTTTCTGGGGATGCCTGTATCAACCGCCCGCTGTAAGCCCCTATACCATGCTACCAGCTCCTTTTCATGCTCTGTGTCCATAGCAAGCAGCGTGGACTGAGTCCTTTTATCTTGCTGGGACGCCCGCACATGCGCAGAAGCGCTGGGCGCACAGAGCGCGTCATCCGCCAGGCTCCGCCCCCTTTTTTGAAGCTAAACCTTATAAAAGGAAAGCATGTGTGCGCGCGCGCGCGTGCACGTGTGCGCTCTTGGCGCCATGTAGGGAGAGGAGCCAGGGTCCCTGTTTCACCAGGACTCGGGGATGGAAGGAAACTACTTGGCAGCATGACAGAGGAATGCAGCTTCCCTGATAGAGAGCTCACTCATCTGCCTGGACTTTCACCATGGAAGGAATAGTCCCAAGAAAAAAGACGTTCCACAGCGGCCTCTAGTGGACAAACACAGGTACCGCACCTTTGTCTTTTTTTTTTTTTTTTTTAAACCTCCTTTATGAAAAAACATTTCCAGGTTTACAGTTTTTTTAAAACTTCCCTTATGAAAAAACATTTCTAGGATTTCTTAGGCATATACAGCTATTAGCGGGAATACCCTTTAGGTAACAGGCAGAAAGACATATTAGGCTTGGGGGTCCCCTCAATAGAACCAAGTTCCTGAGGGGCCCCCACTTACCTTTTCCCCGCCGCAGGACTTTGTTTGGTCCACAGAAGCCCAAACTTCACCTCTCACGGCAGGCATTGTACTAGACCTTCAGGGACCGGGTTCCCAAGGATTCCACTCCCCTGGACCTGTATAGCACCCTGCACAGATAGCCTCTTGGTTTTGGGTATGACCAGAGCTCTGGATCCCAGGGTCCAGCCCTCCTAAGAGAGGCATTACAGGCAAAACCCTGCTCTTCTCTGCAAGGCCCGGGTACCGACCGTTTAGCTATGAAGCTTTTTTGGTCGGATCCGGAATAGCTTGCTAAGGCCCAGAGAACCTGTACACAAGCCCAGATGAATACATGTTAACCTTGGCCAACACCTTAGACACTGGCAAAAAACTGAGGTACTCCCGGATGGGAGGGGCTTATATAGGGGAGGGTACTTCCTGTTTTGGAAGTTGCCAGTGCCAGCACCTGAAGGTAATTCTATATAACCCACATAGTAATGACTATGCTGCTCTGTGTCCCGTGATGTATGAACAAGAAAAAACTTTTTTCCTTTCTTCATTCTTTAGCAATAAGGTGGGAGACCAGTTGGAATTCAACTGGAACTCTTCATTATGCCTCTTTTAGGGAACAGAGAGGGGGATTCATGGACAAACCAGGAACTCCATGCAGACAATTGCAGAGAATATAAACTTCACTCAATGTACTTGATCCTGGAATGATTGAGGCCAGCGTCTTTGATCTCTTTGGTCTCTTTGAGTGCGACGAGAAGATGGCGTGGACCAGATCTGGGGGTGGCAGGTGGTCTATTCAGGGGTTCCGGATCCAGCAGGCCCAGCTTAACTAGAAGTTCTTTACCTTAAATCACATTATATACTGTGTATGTAGATCCGTTATGTGGGATGGTAAGCTTAAAGGGGAATCCCCATCTATACCGGATTCTTGCTGATTGTAGGATAGTTGTGACCTCTTTCATCCTGCGTCTCCTGTCCAGTGTAGCCGGGGAAATGTCTGGAAATATCTGGAGTTTTTTGCCGTCCAGATTTATATTGGGAGAGTTTCTGGCAGCGCGCATGATTTCTTCTTTGACTAGGAAGTCCTTCATACACATGATTATGTCTCTGGGTGGCATATCTGGTGAGGGTTTGGGGCGAAGAGCCCTATGAATCCTGTCACAGATAAAGGCTGATAATGGTTTGTCTGGTAGGAGACCGTGGAAAACTTCTGAGACTGCTGGCATGAGATCCATGACTGTTTCTGGGACACCACGCAGCCTAATTTTATGCCTGCGATTTCTGTTATCAAGATCTTCCACTTGAGCTTGCATAAAGGCAAAGCCATCAGCCAGAGTCTCATAATCTTTCCTTAAATCGTTATGGGCGAGCGAGAGCTCATCATGTTTAGTTTCCAGAATGTCAGTTCTGTGACCTATGCCTGCTATCTCTTGGGAAAGAGCAGCGGTGGATTTGTGAACCTTGCTCTCTATTTTGTCCACTAGTTTATTATATATGGAGGTAAGGCTATCATCCAAGTCTGCCTTTGAGAGGGGTATAGAGTACTCACTGTTTGTTGTTTGTAAGCTGTGCGGCTGGTCCTTCCCTAAGGCCTTGTGTGTCGGCGGCGGCGCCATCTTGGGACATCTTGCGCTGTTTGTTACCAGAGCCCAGAAGAAAGTTAGTTAGATTGTGCTGGGTACGGTGAGAGTGCCCGCTCTTTCTCCCTGGCATGCACGGACTTTCCCTGCAGGGGTGCTGATGGTTGGGGCTGAGTTATTTGTTATATGGCCCTGAATATATTGCCTGCTTTACCCGGGTCTGACGGAGCTGATCTTAATCGCGTCCTTCCCGCATCGCGCCGCGCATGCGCCCCTCTAATGTGTGATTCTTACTGTGTGGGGGGCGTGGCTTGGCATGCGACGTCACTGATCGTCGTTCCCTATGACAGGGAACAGACGATCAGTGACAGTCTCACTAGGAAGCACGGGGAGAGGTTTGTTTTACACTTACCTCTCCCCGTTCTTCAGCTCTGTGACCCGATCGTGGGACACCGGCGGCGATTGGGTACGCGGATCCCGTGGGCGGGGTCACAGAGCTCAGGACCAGGTCGCGAGCACGCGACCCACAGCTGAGCTTCTTAAAGAGGACGTACCTATACATGCTTGTGCCTAGCCGTGCCATTCTGCCGACGTATATGTACAGGCAGCAGTCCTTAAGTGGTTAAACTGGAAAGATAACCAGGATAATAAAACTGAACGCCCCTTTTGACAAGTAGTTTATTTTCCCTTTACACTTAATGGACTAGTGCAGGTCATTCTTGGTATTGATATTAATTCTTATTATTCCTATTACTTTCTTAGAAAAAGTTGATAAATGAGAATGGAAAATGCATTTACAAGGAGAGAAAATGTATAGACCATCATGTCAGAACAAACCATTAATATTAAAAAGTTAGAACGACTCATGTGATTGGACATGTAATTGCCATCATCTCTTGTGACTTGAAAAAATGGGAGAACCTCTATTTGGGGATTTTTTAAGGCAATGAAAAATAATTTATACTAAATTAATTTATGTTACAAACATTTATAGAAAAAAAATAATTGAAAATTCAACATATTGTATGTGGAGTACAAATATTAAAAAACATTGCATGTTGAGAAAAGATTGAAGTGATACTGCCCACTACATAATTCAGTGACCACCGGTGTAGACAGGCGGTGATGAGTAGCGGTAAACCAACGCGTTTCAATAAATGGTAGTCAATAAAATCTTCATCAGGGATATTGTATCACTATCTACAGAAAATCAAAAATGCAATGTTAAGAAATACATATAAGTATCGTATTCCATACAGATAGATATAAAATATATCTGTAAGTCTATATAGATATTAACTTACATTTTCAATACATATTCAAAAAGTAGCAGATGAATTCCCCATACCAAAGCAAGGAAAAGGTCCAATATCCACATATTATGCCCTTCATCCTCTACAGGACAGCTGGAAACAGTGAAATCCAAAGATTTGGTACTCAAAGTCGTGACCCAACAACTGTATGGAAAACACACAATTTGTGAAGAGAATACTGAAAGAGAAAAGATCTCTCCAATTCTCAATAAAAAGAAGTTCTACCCAATTAAGGGAGACAAGAGAACTTACTTAGTATATGTGGGGCGATTAACCACTTAAGCCCCGGACCATTTTGTAGCTAAAGGACCAGAGGTGTTTTCAGAATTTTGCACTGCGCTGCTTTAACTGTAAATTGTGCGGACATGCAATGTTGTACCCAAACAAAATTTGCGTCCTTTTCTTCCCACAAATAGAGCTTTATTTTAATGGTATTTGATTGCCTCTGCGTTTTTTATTTTTTGCGATATAAACGGAAAGAGACCGAAAATTTTGAAAAAAAATTATATTTTCTACTTTTTGTTATAAGAAAAATCGAATAAACTCAATTTTAGTCATACATTTAGGCCAAAATGTATTCAGCCACATGTCTTTAGTAAAAAAAAATGTCAATAAGCGTATATTTATTGGTTTGCGCAAAAGTTATAGCGTTTACAAACTAGGGTACATTTTCTGGAATTTACACAGCTTTAAATTTATGACTGCCTATCTCATTCCTTGAGGTGCTAAAATGGCAGGGCAGTACAAAACCCCCCAAATGACTGCATTTTGGAAAGTAGACACCCCAAGGAAATTGCTGAGAGGCATGTTGAGCCCATTGAATTTTTTTTTTTTGTCCCAAGTGATTGAATAATGACAGAAAAAAAAAATTACAAAAAGTTGTTACTAAATTATATATTGCTCACACATGCCATGGTTATATGTGGAATTGCACCCCAAAATACATTCTGCTGCTTCTCCTGAGTACAGGGATACCACATGTGTGGGACTTTTTAGGAGCCTAGCCACGTACGGGACCCCGGAAACCAAGCACCGCCTTCAGGATTTCTAAGGGCGCAAATTTTTGATTTCACTCCTCACTACCTATCACAGTTTCGAAGGCCATAAAATGCAAAAATAGCACAAAACCCCCCCAAATGACCCCATTTTGGAAAGTAGACACCCCAAGCTATTTACTGAGAGGCATGTTGAGTCCATGGAATATTTTATATTTTGCCACAAGTTCCGGGAATATGACAAACTTTTTTTTTTTGCAAAAAGTTGTCACTAAATGATATATTGCTCAAACATTCCATGGTTATATGTGGAATTACTCCCCAAAATACATTCTGCTGCTTCTCCTGAGTACGGGAATACCACCTGTGTGGGACTTTTTGAGAGCCTAGCCGCGTACGGGGCCCCAAAAACCAAGCACCGCCTTCAGGATTTCTAAGGGCACAAATTTTTGATTTCACTCCTCACTACCTATCACAGTTTTGAAGGCCATAAAATGCCAAGATAGCACAAAACCCCCACAAATGACCCCATTTTGGAAAGTAGACACCCCAAGCTACTTGCTGAGAGGCATGGTGAGTATTTTACAGCTCTCATTTGTTTTTGAAAATGAAGAAAGACATTTTTTTTTCTTTTTTCAATTTTCAAAACTTTGTGACAAAAAGCGAGATCTGCAAAATACTCAACATACCTCTCAGCAAATAGCTTGGGGTGTCTACTTTCCAAAATGGGGTCATTTGAGGGGGTTTTGTGCCATCTGGGCATTCCATGGCCTCCGAAACTGTGATAGGCAGTGAGGAGTGAAATCAAAAATTTACACCCATAGAAATCCTGAAGGCGGTGCTTGGTTTTCGGGGTCCTGTATGCGGCTAGGCTCCCAAAATGTCTCACACATGTGGTATTTTGGGGTGCAATTCCACATATAACCATGGCATGTTTAAGCAATATATCATTTAGTGACAACTTTTTGTACATTTTTTATTTTTTTGTCATTATTCAATCACTTGGGACAAAAAAAAAAAAATATTTAATGGGCTCAACATGCCTCTCAGCAAATAGTGTCTACTTTCCAAAATGGGGTCATTTGGGGGGTTTTGAACTGTCCTGGCATTTTATGCACAACATTAGGAAGCTTATGTCACACATCATCCACTCTTCTAACCACTTGAAGACAAAGCCCTTTCTGACACTTTTTGTTTACATGAAAACATTTTTTTTTTTGCAAGAAAATTATGTTGAACCCCCAAACATTATATATTTTTTTAAAGCAAAGGCCCTACAGATTAAAATAGTGGGTGTTGCATTTTTTTTTCCACACAGTATTTGCGCAGCGATTTTTCAAACACATTTTTTGGGGAAAAAACAACTTTTTTTATTTTTAATGCACTAAAACACACTATATTGCCCAAATGTTTGATGAAATAAAAAAGATGATCTTAGGCCGAGTATATGGATACCAAACATGACATGCTTTAAAATTGCGCACAAACGCGCAGCGGCGACAAACTACATTCATTTTTAAAAGCCTTTACAGGTTACCACGTTAGATTTACAGAGGAGGTCTACTGCTAAAATTACTGCACTCGATCTGACCTTCGCAGTGATACCTCACATGCATGGTGCAATTGCTGTTTACATATGACGCTAGACCGACGCTTGCGTTCGCCTTTGCGCAAGAGCAGGGGGGGACAGCAGTGCTTATTTTTTATTTTTTTCAATATTTATTTTGCTTTTTTATTTTATTTTTAAACTGTTCCTTCCATATTTTTTTTTTTACCATTTTTATTGTTATCTCAGGGAATGTAAATATCCCCTATGATAGCAATAGGTAGTGACAGGTACTCTTTTTTTGAAAAAAAATGGGGGGTTAGACCCTAGATCTTTCCTCTGCCCTCAAAGCATCTGACCACACCAAGATCGGTGTGATAAAATGCTTTCCCAATGGCGCTGTTTATATCCGGGGGGGGGGACATTCCCTCCCACTGCTTGTAATAGCAGTCTAGAGGCTAATTATCTGCTAGAATTGCTTTTACATGAAAGCCGGCCACTGGCTAAAAAGAATGATACCAAGATGATACCTAAACCTGCAGGCATCATTCTGGTATAAACATTCAAAGTCCAGCAACATACCAGTACGTTGCTGGTCCTTGTTGGACATGTATTGTAATCTTTTTTTTCATGCAGCCTGTTGGCTGAACGAAAAAAAGAGATTGATCGGTGGGGGTATGCCCACCATTAGAATACCTCCCTTCATCCACCCACTTCTAATGATGGGCATACATGCACCATTTTTATATGCCGAAGCATGGGGGCATCTTCCCGCAAAAAAGTTATGCCGCGTACACACGGCCTGACTTTTCCACGGGCAAGCCTCCGTCGGAATTTCGACCGTATGTACGCGGCAATAGGAGCAAAATCGCTCCTCCGCCCCTGCTGCCCCCATGCTTTGGCATATATGCTCTTTTTTTTAACTGTGGTGGTGAAATCACCTCCTACAGCGTTGGAGTCACGGCTTTATGTATCGTGGGAGCAAACGCTGTTGCTGTCAAGATAAATAGATCCGCGCTGCAACTGAATGGCCTACCTGCTAAGCAAATGATGCTTAACATTAAAACAAAGTAACATTACAGTACAACAGTAAGACCTTACCATACCATACCTGCAAAGCAAATACCAAAACAAAACCTAGTAAAAAAGAAAACATTTTTTTAACGCAACCTGTGCCTAAAATATATATATGCCGAAGCATGGGGGCATCCTCCCGCAAAAAAGTTATGCCGCGTACACACGGTCAGACTTTTGCACAGGCAAGCCTCCGTCGGAATTTCGACCGTATGTACGCGGCATTAGGAGCAAAATCGCTCCTCCGCCCCTGCTGCCCCCATGCTTCGGCATATATGCTCTTTTTTTTTAACTGTGGTGGTGAAATCACCTCCTACAGCACTGGAGTCACGGCTTTATGTATCGTGGGAGCAAACGCTGTTGCTGTCAAGAGAAATAATTCCGCACTGCAGTTGAATGGCGTACCTGAAAACAAAAAATTACATACCTGAAAAGCAAGCATGATAAAACATTGCAGAATAGAATACAGTAAAAAAGAGCAGAACAATAGAGAGAAAATAGAGAGAGAGAGAACAATAAAACAACAACTATTTTTGGTTTTTTTATTTTATATTTTTTTTGTGTTTTGTTTTTTACGTTTTTTTTTTTCTTTTTTACATTTTTTTTGTAACTTTAACAACTGTAATGGTTCGGGTCTCTCAAAATGTGATGGCATCTTGGGAGACCCTGTGTAAGTGTGTCCTAGTCTGTGAAATGCTGTACCCTACGCTAAAACTTCACTTTTGAGTGGAAGCGTTCAAAACATTTACCAATGCAAAGACCAGGATTGTCAGGACAGAGTGGACAAAAATAACAGGTGTCATGCCTAAATCCGCGCTTGCTACAGACACGACATCTTTTTTGGGGGGTTCGTTGGGTAGGGGTACTCTCGAGGACATACGGATAATGCCTCTCATGCAGCCGGCTTACTGCATTTGGTTGGGGATGGTGAGGTGCAGAACCGCCTGGATACAGGAGTTCTGTGACTATCTCATTCTGGAATTTTAGAACAGATAACGTCCCGCCTGAAGCTCTGTATAGCACATGAGCGTTCAGCAAAGCCAATTGGAATAAGGATAGAGACACTTTTTTGTACCAGCGTCTCGCCTTTCGGTCAATTAGATATGACGCCAACAACTGGTCGTTGAGGTCCACCCCTCCCATATTTTTGTTATATTCGTGGACACAGAGGGGTTTCTCCACAACACCAGTCGCCGTACGAATTTGGACTGACGTGTCTGCATGAAGGGAGGTAAGAAGGAAAACATTCTTATTGTCCCTCCACTTCATAGTGAGCAAGTTATTACACTTCACGCAGGCTCTCTCCCCCAGCCTAAGACGGGCATCTACAAGCCGCTAGGGAAAGCCCCGGCGATTAGGTCGCACGGTGCCACATGCTCCAATCTGATGATCAAACAAGTGACTAAACAGTGGCACGCTTGTGTAATAATTGTCCACATACAAGTGGTACCCCTTTCCGAATAAGGGTAACACCAATTTCCACACTATCTTGCCAGCGCTCCCTATGTAATCTGGGCAGTTGACCGGCTCAACCTGTCTATCTTTTCCCTCATAAACCGTAAAGCTCCATACATAGCCTGTTGCCCTGTCACAGAACTTATAGAGCTTGACCCCGTATCTGGCACGCTTGCTGGGAAGGTACTGCTTGAAAGACAAGTGGCCAGAAAATTTAATCAGGGCCTCATCAACGCAGACAACTTGATCGGGAATAAACAAGGCTGCAAAACGTTCGTTGAAGTGGTGTATGAGGGGCCGAATTTTGTAGAGCCGGTCGTATTCAGGGTCTCCACGTGGACGACAAAGTTCATTGTCGTTGAAGTGCATGAACCGCAAAATCTGCTCGTATCGTGTCCTGGGCATGGAGGCAGAGAACACGGGCATGTGGTCAATTGGGTGTGTGGACCAATAAACACGCAATGACGGGAATTTATGTGTGCCCATGTTGAGGGAAAGGCCCAGAAAGGTTTTAAATTCGGAAACCGTAATTGGTTTCCAATTTTTGGCAATGGAAGGCAACTGGGGGTTAGCGCCGATGAATTGACCAGCATATAAATTACTCTGGTCCACAATAGATCTATAGAGATCTTCCGTGAAAAACAGCGAATAAAAATCAATTGGCTTAAAATCAGCTGTTTCCACCTGAATACCGGGTTGGGCAGTGAATGGGGGAAGTACGGGTTCTGCAGAAGTGGTGGGGACCCAATCAGGATAGGCGAATTCTGCAGGAAGGGCACTATGGGCACGACAGGCCTGCCTTTGTCTTCTTCTTGGTGGCAGCGGGACACTACTTGTGCTTGCCACCCCGCCAACTTGAACTGCACTTATGGGACTCGCCACGTCACCAAGTGATACTGCAGTGCTGGATGTACGCCCAGGCTGTACTAGGCCGCTGGTGCTTGCCAATTCACCAGAAGGAATAGCGGCACTAGTACTACTCTGCTCCATGATACGAGAGCCCTGCGGTTCTTGCTCCTCAACAACAGCAGAAGATCGGGATCGGGTACGCCTGACCTTAGCAGGGACCTCACCTTCGTCGTCAGAGCTATCTGACGTGGGGCCGCTGACTTCACTGTCTTCTACGGGAAGATATTCTGAGCCTGAATCTGACAGATCCGTGACCTCCTCTTCACTATCTGTCATGCTCAGAATCTCGTAAGCCTCTTTACTAGTGTACCTTCGATTTGCCATTTTGGGCTCTAAATTTAGGGGTACACTAGTAAGATTCACAGGTAAAAAAGCACCTGACTGTCAGCAAATGTATCAAACGCTTCAAAAAAAAACTGTTAGCGATCGCAGGGATCAGGACTGTCTCTGCGAACGCTGCAGTTATGTGTTTTGTGTTTGGTAAGTGACAGTGATCGATGGATACTGCACTTGGGTGGGCTTGGCTGGGCGGAGGGGCTAAACGCAGGTGCTAGCAGGTATCTGGGCTGATCCCGCTAACACTGCATTTTTGGGAACCCTAAACCGCTGGGGACGCTAGTATAGATCTGATCAGATCAGATATTGATCTGTTCAGATACTATACCACTAAGGGAGGTGTATGCTTTGCGCGTGGGTGTTAGCGTTACTGGCACTAACCTAACGCTGCCTGGGTCGACGCAGACCCTCTCTGGTGCTAAAACCTAATTGATCTCAGCCGCCGGGCGATCAGGGGGTTAAACCTTTATTGGGTTATATACGGCGGGTGCCCTGATGCTATCAAAAGCAAACTAACCAACCAGCATCACCCGTAACCTTTATATGGTGATCACTGGTGAAAGGGTTACCTAGGGGCAATCAGGGGGTTAAAACCTTTATTAGGTTAAATATGGGGGTACCTGACGCTATATAAAAACCTGACGGGTAACCTAAATAACTAACTGGCTAACCAGTGTCACCAGTGACGCTTATACAGTGATCACTGGTGAAAGGGTTAACTCTAGGGGCAATTAGGGGGTTAAAATAATATATGGGGGTACCTGACGCTATAAAAACCTGCTGCGAACCTAAAAAAAAATAACTGGCTATCTAGGGCACCAGCGACACCAATACAGCGATCGGAAAAACGATCGCTTAGTGACGCTGGGGTTAGGGGGTGAAAGGGTTACCTGGGGGCGATCAAGGGGTTAAACCTTTATTAGGGGGGGGTTAGGGGGATACCCTGGACCTAAAGGGGCCTAAACCTAACTGTCCTGCAACTTTTTACTGTCACAGATGACAGTAAATGCAGTGATCAGTAAAATAAATGATCACTGCAATCAGTGACACTGTGCCTGGGGGCTGGGGGGTGACCTGGGGGGTGACTGGGGGGTGAAATGTGTGCCTATGTGTCAGTGGGCTGTTGGTGCACTAACCTGCGTCTTCTCTCCTCGGCGCTGCGGACGAAAAGACCGCCGCGAGGGGAGATGACATCACTTCCTCTGCCTGTGTTTACATTTACACAGCAGAGGAAGATTCTCATTCGCCGGGAGCGATCGCGAGGGGGTGGCCGGAATCGAACGGCTGTCCCCTCATCACGGATCACTCCCGAACAACTAACGACCGCTCACTGTATAGAAGGGGGGTCCCACTGGACCCCCCAACTATACAAAGGCAGTCACGTACCGGTACGTGACTTTGCCTGTCGGTGCCATTCTGCTAACGTATATATACAGTGAGCGGTCGTTAAGTGGTTAAGATCCTCCAGAGCTAAAAAAGCTGTCCAAAAAAGCCGCTCAGTGATGATTTTTCTCCTCGGCTATCTAGCCGAGGGGGGAAAAGGCGCCATGTGCAGTCCCCAGCGTACCTTTATGTGGTGTGCGGCGCAAGTTTGTGACGCGTCACGTCGCCATGATGATGCAGCATGTCCGGCCGCCGAGTACGGCCATGATGCGATGCAGTCCAAAGGCCGTATCACTTCCTGTCCCCCAGATGTTAACATCCAGGAG
Source organism: Rana muscosa (assembly GCA_029206835.1). NCBI lineage: Eukaryota > Metazoa > Chordata > Amphibia > Anura > Ranidae > Rana > Rana muscosa. The sequence goes on along the minus strand of CM055121.1, from coordinate 724,415,095 downwards.
TCCAGGTAGGCGGCCATGTTGGAAAAACAACGGCGGTATAAGACGCCACAACATTGCACCGGAGCGCAACCACCTGGTCAAGAGCCCTCATATGTCTTGGATGTGAAACATCCGTGAACAGTGGGGGCAGACCAGTTGGGACAAAAACCGCCGACACAGAATACCTCTCGGAGTGGAGTCCCACCCTCCGAGGAAAAAATGGAGAGCCACCCTGTCTGTGAAACACGTTGGATTAGCGCTACTCATCACCGCCTGTCTACACCGGTGGTCACTGAATTATGTAGTGGGCAGTATCACTTCAATCATTTCTCAACATGCAATGTTTTTTAATATTTGTTCTCCACATACAATATGTTGAATCTTCAATGTTTTTTTTTTTCTATAAATGTTTGTAAAATAAATGAATTTTATTTAAGTATAGGCAGTCCATTTTCATCCGATCGCCCCATAGAGGACAGCGGGACTCTGAGAGGTCAGTCTCTGCAAAGTGAGCAGAGACAGACCTGTCATCCACATGCTCAGCGGGGATCAGCAAAGCGATCCCCCGCTGAGCAAAGCAGGGCCAGTCAGGCATACCGCCCATGTGAAAGAGCCCTTACACGTTTGTTCATTAAAGTGTATGTAAACTCTAACAGAAAATTTCTCTTATTTACTCACATTGAAAGTGTTTTGCTTTATCAGTTTGATAATTGCAGAAAAATTGTATGTTGGTCCTGCCAGAAATTCAGTTAGCGGATACATCCTGTGCTCTCTGCCTCTGCTTTACTTTTATCAGTTACATTGTTTCCAGCAATCTCTGTGGACTACAAAACGGTCCCCCCCCATGTTATGAAGATAGGTAGAGAGGCAATGGTGTTGTAGTCCTATCCTGGGGTGACAATACTGTTCCACAATAGGTACAATGAGTAAGCATTGTCACCCAAGGACAGGAAGTATGTTGCTGGCAGAATTGCCAGGTGAAAATAAATGAAGAACAATTAAAAAAGAAAACAAATGCAGCCACCCAATCTAATACTAAATTTTTGCTGTTGGGTTCACATACAGATCTACCGGCAGAGATCTCCTCCACATCTCAGTGCCCAAGAAGATCCGGCGTGGTGGTCGGGCCTTCTCCCACCAGGGTGCCGTTTTGTGGAATAGCCTCCCTGTTGAGCTCCAGGAGGCCCCTACTATTCCGGTCTTCCGCGGGTTACTGAAAACTTGGCTTTTCACACAAGCTTTCCCTGTGTAACCTCTCCATTCCACCCTTTCTGCCACTCTGTGCTGCTTCTGGTTCCTGGGTCCTCTTCTCCCAGAAACTCTGCTATGCGCGTCGGGACCCTTCGGGGTAAGACCGCGCTTTATTAAGATACCTCTGAACTCAACTCAACTCATACACTTTAAAGTTAGGTTAAAACCAGGCTGCAAACTTGCACAGTTCAAAATGACTCTCTACTGTGTTACAGAGCCTGGCATTGTCTTTCACATCCTATAGAATGAAGGCAGTGATGGGGGACTGAGCAAATTTCAGATATTCAGATGATTTGCAGAGCAACTACTTAAAGTGTTACTTAACCCACAACAGTAAAATCAGTCTGTATATGCAGTAAAGCATGTTTGCTATTAAGGCTGCAACTAACGATTATTTTTATAATCGATTAGTTGGCCGATTTGTTGTTTAAATTAATCGATTCATTGGATAATAACCTTTAAAAAAAAATGTGGTGTATAATTTAGTTAATATGTAGCGTTTAAAAATAAAAGGCAATTTATTCTTAAATATCTCTATGCAGTGGTATATATAAACTATATGGTTAGGGAGCAAAATCTCTAATCCATTCTGAGTAACAGACAGAAGAGATATACTGTATATACTATTAGAGATTGAATCTGGTATACATCATCAGATTCAGAAATTATTTAAGGAAAAAAAAAATGTAAAGACTGTTTTGCTGATTTTCAGACAGGACTGTATTGTATTTTATGCTGGCCATACAAAAACAATGTCTTCCTTCCAAAAAAAAAATGTAATTTTAAGAATGTTTGTTAGATTTTCTAATCGTTAGTGGGGTCAAATTGATATTCGTTTTCGACCACAGTGGCGGGAAAATTCAAAGGAGCTGAATAGAAAACTTCATGGTCAAAAGGAATGTTCAGACAGTGTATGTGGTTTTCGTTCAGATATGACATTCATTTTAAAACTGAATGTTAAAAGCAAGAGAAAATTTAAAATGACATCCTTTCATTCACCGAATGTAAAAAAAAAAGATTTTTTGTATGAATATTTTAGTCCAGAAATCGATACGTGTATGGCCAGCATACGGCTTGGTTCACATCTATTGCTGTGCAATTTGCATTTTTGCACATGCAATTTTGCGGCGTTTTGCATTTTTTATGGTTTTTTTCTGGCCAATTTGTTGTTGGGCAGATTAAAAAAGGCACATTGCTGCAAAAACGCACTACATACTTTTATGCAGCTTCTCCATTCATGTCTATTGAACCAAAAAAAAGCACCGTTTTGCTACTGAAAAAAGTCCTTGACCCTTTCCAAATACGCAGCGGCTGAAAAAAGCATAGATGTGAACTTGTCCCATATGAAACCATGGTAAATGAACTTTAGTGTGTTTCGGCAAAAAGCACCAAAAAACGCATAGGTGTGAACCAGGCCTAAGATGTTTAGTAGCAGCAGCATGCCTTTTTTTGTATCACCTGTCATCATGGGGTTAAAAAACTAAAAATAGCCCTTTATAGTACAAAAAGAGCAGATAATCGCTACTATAAGGGGTGCATTTTTACTGTGAAACAGTGAAAGTAATAATATATATGTCTATATATATATATATATAATAATAATAAATACACCTAGAAGTAGGATATATGGGCATAAACATGAATCTATATGAAGGGTAGAAGGGAGATCTAAATATTTTATATTAACCACTTGCCGACCGCGCCATGTACATATACGTCGGCAGAATGGCACGGCTGCGCAAAGTAACGTACCTGTACGTTACTTTGAATTTCGCGCAGCACGCGCCCCTTCCACAAGCTCTGTGACCGTGCCCACGGGACCCACGATCAGGTCACGGAGCTGAAGAACGGGGAGAGGCAAGTGTAAACACAGCACCTCCCCGTTCTGCCTAGTGACAGGACACTGATCGTCTGCTCCCTCTCATCGGGAGCAGCGATGAGTGTCATATCACTGGTAGCCCATCCCCCAGACAGTTAGAATCACTCCCTAGGACACACTTAACCCCTTCCCCGCCCTCTACTGGTTAACCCCTTCACTGTCAGTCACATTTATACAGTTATCAGTGCATTTTTATAGCACGGATCGCTGTATAAATGTGAATGGTTCCGAAATAGCGCCAAAAGTGCCCGATGTGTCCGTCGTAATGTCGCTGTCACGATAAAAATCGCAGCTCGCCGCCATAACTAGTAAAAAAAATAATTAATAATAAAAATGCCATAAAACTACCCCCTATTTTGTAGAAGCTATAACTTTTGCGCAAAACAATCAAATGCTTATTGCGATTTTTTTTTTTACCAAAAATATGTAGAAGAATACGTATCAGCCTAAACTGAGGAAAAAAATTGTTTTTTTTATATATTTTTGGGGGATATTTATTATAGCAAAAAGTAAGAAATATTGTTTTTTTTTCAAAATTGTCACTTTTTTTTTGTTTATAGCACAAAAAATAAAAACCGCAGAGGTGATCAAATACCACCAAAAGAAAGCTCTATTTGTGGGAAAAAAAGGACATCAATTTTGTTTGGGAGCCACGTCGCACGACCGCGCAATTGTCCGTTAAAAAAACGCAGTGCCGAAACGCAAAAAGTGGCCTGGTCATTTGGCAGCCAAATGGTCTGGGGCTGAAGTGGTTAAAGTAGTACTAAAAGCTGAGACTTTTTTTATCATGGATATGATCGTTTTAAATATAATGCACAATACTGGTAAAAGTTTACTTTAAATGTAATTGTAATGCCTTATATTACCTCCAGTCTATCAGCCTCCACCTTCTCTGGGTTCAGATGCTGATCTTCCCTGCACAGAGTCTTTAAAGTGATTTTTTTTAAAACAAGCATGTTATACTTGCCTGCTCTGTGTAATAGTTTTACACAGAGCAGCCCTGATTCTCCTCTTCTGAGGTCCCCCTCAATGCTTCTGGCTCCTCCTGCCTTCAGAGTGCCTCAATAGCAAGCTGCAAAGTATAGTATAGTGTACCGCCATAGTAAGGTAAAAAAAACTTCTGACTTTAGAACCACTCACTTCCTGCACAGTACTACATGTCCCATGAAGTATTGCTCCTGACACATTCACAAATTCTCAGGCACTTGCTGACATTTATGGCTGGTGTACTGAGCTGTATGTGTGGTGCACTGTGTCTTCTGACATGTATGGACAATATACCGAGCTGTATTTGTTCTGCACTGTATTTCCTGATATATAAACAAATAATGCATTCTGTATGCAGGCCAACTAATAGGCTGGCTGATTAATCGATTATGAAAATAGTTGACAACTATTTTCATAATCCATTAGTTGTCGATTAATCGATTAGTTGTTTCGGCCCTACTTGTTATATTCACTGTGGAACCTGAGGGGTTAATCCTCTGCATTGTGTAAAAAGGCTGTTTTATTATATCTTCTCTGATACTCCCCTTCTACCACTGTCCCCCAATTCATCTCCTGATAGTAAAGAGTCTTGGAGTCACTCTGCTCAGTTTGGTGTGTGGCAAGATAATTTTTTATTTTTTGGGAGGGTGTATGTGATCAGCACAGGGCCAATCGGCACTGCGCAGACAGAGGGTAAGGGGTCCTGCAGCCTCATTAGACAGTGAGAGGAGAATGAAAACTCCTTCTGCAAGCTTTAACCAGGCACCGATAGAAGTCACCTGAGAAATAATCCACAGCAGAATGGACATAGCAGAGCGGGGTGGTAGAGTATAAAATGTTAATTACAGTGAAATTGTTTTATACTACTTTACTGACCTTTTGTAAAATATTATTTCCAACTTATTTGAAATATCCTTTAGTCTTCATTCCTTAACCTTAAATTATTTTATTGATTCACTGGTGGAACAGCTCTGTTCTTGTTGCATTGTTGTTCACTCGTAGGGATTTACAGCTTGAACAACAAAGATTACTTTGTTATTAATATTTTTATATTCTACTGTAAGAGATTATTATAAAATAAAACCGCACTAAAAATAAATCCTAACAAACCAGCAACCCTCCTGCGAGATACACACAGCAAATGGATATAGTAATAAATAGAGCTTCGCTGCCTCCAAACAAATATTGTGACAAATCAGATATATTGAGCTCATCAAAAGTGACTTCCTTAACATACAAAAAAATCAGTACATCAATAAAAATAGTGAGACATAGTCCAGGTTAGTTAAATTGTCCCTCCAAATTCTTTAAGTGTCTTTCCAAGATATTAGTGTCCAACCACCACAGAATAAAGGTGCAACTTCCACCGCAAGAAATGCTCACTTACCAGCTGATGGGGGCCTCCTATTATGGAAGGTCACAATCGCTTGTGGCTACTACCCATCCAGGACCTTTTGTCCAGTGAAGGGGATATTCAAATGGCACCTCTCACCAAACCTTTAATCCAAAGATCAGGGCACGCCTGTACTCGTATAGGGGATAAATCCAGAACACACCATGAGACTTGTTATGACGGGCTCCTCTCTGAGTATACAAACTCAGAGATCCCCAAAAAGAGATAAACTCACCATGGTGTAAAACCTAATTTTAATGTAAAACCAAAAAATATATTGCACTTACATCAAGGTAGTTAAAAAGAAGCATGTATACCAAGCCAGCCGGCTAAAACACGAACGCCCATCCTTCCGGGATCACATGTAACGCGGTGACATCAGCACATCGCTCCTCCTGACACATTTCGTATCAAGATGATGTCATCCTGGGGCCAATAGAGATGTCACTGCAAAAATTTACAAATATCTGAAAGCCCTTAAAAATGTTTTGGACTTTTCAATGAGTCGTTCTGTTAAATACGATTTGATATTAAGAAAAGTCATAACAATAAGTAGAAATTTTTTATTTAAAAGTGATTTATTTAAAAATGGTTTAAAATTCCTATAGTATAATGAATGATAAAACCAGTAAAATATTCAACAATAATATTCATAATGATAGCTAAAAATTATGTAAATTTAAAAGTGGCCTGGAAAAGCATCCTGGAACCAAGAATGACCTGCATACAATGGTGAGAAATCTTGGAGGGCATGATCGGATGTGGAAATTTATTTTGATGTACTGTAAAGTTGGGGGTTGTTTAGCCAAAGTGTAGCGCCCGCTAGTGAGAACAGTCCACACAAATGTTTCCTTTTCAGGGCTTGTTGGCCCACTTTTATTAAAAAAGATCAAACAAAACAATAGGGTTTCCTTACAGGGGGTGATTAGCATTAGCATTAAATGACAGTATGTTCAGCCTCCTGGCTCACACATGCAACATTGCAAACAAAAAATAATGAGCCGCCTGGATCTCTTCAGCATCAGCAGCACCACTGCTCAGGCTCCCACATGGAGCCCTCCTGGCAGTGACCTCAGGCTCGGGTCTCTGGCTTTCACAGTGCAGCCTGCACTCTCTGGCTACTCCTTTGCACTCTGCACTCTCTCTGGCTTCTCCCTTGCACGCCTGGACTCCTCAAGAGGCTGGAGCCCAGAACCATGGTCAGGTGTCTACAAATAGGCCAGCACACACCTGACCAGTCAGTGTGCTGGTGAGTCTTAAAATCCGGACCCGGGACTGGGGATTTCATCCCACCCGGATCTCTAAGAAATCCCTGGGCTCCAAGTCCCAAAGTGGACTTTACTAAATAACGAGGAAACTGAAAAGCCAGTTTCCTCCCAAATAAGCAAATACACTGGAGCCCCTCCACCTGCCTGGTTGAGAATCCTGCATCCATACACTGGTGGGGTACCACACTATCACAGTACCAATTAAAAACACATCTATGCTTACTAACATTACGGTAATAAATGAAATAAAATGCTGACAATTTGGTAATAAATTTAAATGATTATGTTTATATGGTCACTATTATGTCACCATACCATTTTATTATGGTATTTTGTTGTGGTATGATCTGAAGCAGGCCATGCAAGTGAGACTTCCTAAAAAATAGGATTTTTTACTCACCGTAAAATCCTTTTCTCTGAGTCCATGGACCGACACAGCTTCTCTATTGACAAGTGGATATTATCCGTTAATTAGGAGTGACTAGGCAGAAAACTTGTAAAAAGTGTTGCATCACACCTTCTACAGTACCGCCCAGGGGGCGGACCCTCTGGGTATATCCCCTCAGTCTGCATCTCGCAGATCAGTTCGTCAAAAAGCAGTACAAACTTAAAAGGAGGGGTGGGTGCTGTGTCGGTCCATGGACTCAGAGAAAAGGATTTTACGGTGAGTAAAAAATCCTATTTACTCTTTCGTCCATGGACCGACACAGCTTCTCTATTGACTAAGTGGGACGTCCCAAAGCAGTGTCAGAGAAAAAACGGGGGTGGTAACAGCATAAAAATAAACTTCACCCCAAAAACAAAAACAGCACTCCTCCAACGGAGGAGCTGCAACTCTAAACGGCCGCTTGCAAAATCTTGCGGCCGAAAGAGGCATCCGAAGATGCACCTACATCAACTTTGTAGAATTTTGTGAAAGTGTGAGCGGACGACCAAGTCGCCGTTTTACATAATTGGGAAACAGACGCTTGATGTCGGAAAGTCCAAGAGGCACCTATTGCCCTGGTCGAATGTGCCGTGACCGGAAGGGGGAGCGATTGACCCTTTAAGGCGTAAGCCTGGATTACTATCTGTCAGATCCATCTAGAGATGGTGGCCGATGAGACTGCTTGGCCCTTCTTGGGACCAGCCACCGAAACAAACAGTGAGTCTGACTTCCCGAACAGGGAAGTAGCAGATAGGTATACTCTCAAAGCTCGGACAACGTCCAAGGAATGCAACGTCGACTCCTTAGGATTCAACGGATGAGGACACAAGGATGGAAGTACAATGTCTTCGTTGAGATGAAAAGCCGAAACGACTTTCGGAAGAAAGGAAGGCTGCGGCCGCAGCACCACCTTATCCTTGTGGAAAATCAAATAGGGAGCCTTGCAGGACAAGGCTGCCAGCTCAGAAACTCGTCTAACAGACGTAACAGCCACCAAAAAGACCACTTTCTAAGAAAGTGTCAACAGGGGAATATCTCTAATATTCTCAAACGGTGCCTTCTGAAGCACCGAGGGGACCAGGATCAAGTCCCACGGAGGTAGCGGGGAACGGACCGGAGGGGCCACATGTCGAACCCCCTGCACAAATGTACTCACAAGAGAGTGAGTCGCCAGGGGTCGCTGAAAAAAGATAGCCAGGGCAGATATTTGTCCCTTAATCGTACTTAGGGCAAGCCTTTGGTCCACCCCATGCTGTAAAAACAGCAGGATTCTGGAAACCAAATAAGTACGCGGATGCCATTTCATTTCCTCACACATGGAGATGTAGGCCTTCCAAGTGCTGTGATAAACCTTCCTAGAGGACGGTTTCCGAGCACTTCTCATAGTAGAGATTACTGAATCTGACAGGCCCCGGTCTCTCAGTACCTGGTTCTCAACAGCCATGCCGTTAAAGCCAGTGACCGTAAAGCAGGATGGAGTATGGGACCTTGCGATAGCAGGTCCTTCCGTAGTGATAGGCGCCAGGGAACGTCTGCTACCAGGCGTACTAGATCGGCGTACCAAGGACGCTGAGGCCAATCTGGAGCGATTAGGATCATTGGATTTCCCTCTGCCTCCACTCTGCGGAGCAGAAGAGGAAGAAGCCTTAAGGGAGGGAAGGCATAGATTAGACGATACTGACCCCACGATGCCACCAACGCGTCCATTGTGTCTGCCCATGGGTCTCTTGACCGGGCCACAAACCTCAATACCTTCCGATTGAGTCGGGAAGCCAGAAGATCTACGTCTGGTGTGCCCCATCTTTGGCAGAGGAGTTGGAACACCTCCGGGTGTAAGGACCATTCTCCCTGGTCCAGCATCTGGAGGCTCAGGTAGTCTGCCTGCCAGTTTTCCACACACGGAATGTACACGGCCGACAGTCCCGGTACGCTCCTCTCTGCCCACTTCAGGATGCGAGCAACCTCCGATGCTGCAGCTGAGCTTCTTGTTCCTCCTTGATGATTGACATATGCCACTGCTGTGGTGTTGTCTGACTGGATCCTGACTGGACGCCCTTGCAGCCTCTGAGACCATTTGAAGAGGCACAGCCTGATCGCCCGGATTTCCAGGACATTGATCGGCAGGAGGGCTTCCTATGGGGTCCAGTGACCTTGCGCCGACTGAACACCCCAGACTCCCCCCCAACCTGTAAGGCTGGCGTCCGTCGTGATCACTATCCAGTAAACCGGAAGAAATTACTTCCCGCCCATTAGAGCCGGTGCTGTCAGCCACCATACCAGGGATCTCCTGACTAGGTGGCTCACTCGGATTTGATAATACAGAGATGATGGACATCTGTTCCATCTGGACAGAACTTCCTTCTGTAACACTCGAGTGTGGCATTGAGCATATGGGACCGCCTCGCAAAAAATATATATTTTTCCCCCGGACCAATGGGCCCGAAGGGAGCCATGTCCTACTCCTTGCTAGACAGAAAAAAACTGATCTGCGAGATGCAGACTGAGGGGATATACCCAGAGGGTCCGCCCCCTGGGCGGTACTGTAGAAGGTGTGATGCAACACTTTTTACAAGTTTTCTGCCTAGTCACTCCTAATTAATAGATAATACCCACTTTGTCAATAGAGAAGCTGTGTCGGTCCATGGACGAAAGAGTAATAAAGATTAACCAATTCAGCTCTGGAAGGTTTACCCCCCTTCATGACCAGGCCATTTTTTGTTATATGGCACTGCGTTACTTTACTTTTTTTTTTAAGCCAGGCTTCAACTATATTCAACCTGCCATCCATACAAGCCACTATAGGCTGTATAAGGTGAACTATAACATTAGATCTACCATTCATAATCATTTTTGAATCATCCTCATCTCACACCTTTTTCACATGCCTCAGCACACTGCTGATCTCCCTTCACATTCTTACATCATTTTCACCCTTCTCTCACATGCTTCATTAGCTGTTGACATGCATTTTATTCATTCACTATATATATCCACATTACCAACACTTTTTACCATCTTACAGCCCTTTATGGGCAGCTATACTTATCACCATGCAGTTCGTGCGATTTTTACTCTTCTCTCACATGCTTCATTAGCTGTTGACATGCATTTCATTCATTCACAGCATATATTCACATTACCAACACTTTCTACTATCCTACAGCCCTTTATGGGCAGCTTGACCTACCACCATGCAGTTTGTGCGATTTGTATCACTTCACTGACGCTCACCAAATAATTTTTTACTTTAGTCCATTCACTCCCCATTCTTTCACACATGATTCAAGTATCATTATCACTTAATTTACATTGACCTACCATATTATTGTAACCCTAGGACACCTTGATGCTTATACATTTATAGATAAGATCGCAGCTAGTCCATATACTTAATATATATAATTCCCATTTAGCACTCTTGCAATACAGCCACGAGCTAACTTACTCTATCTCCTTATTCAATATATGGTCATTAATTTGGGAACTTGTTGCAGGTGTTGTTTCTCCTGTCCTCTCCTGCCTTCTGGCAGGCGTCACCAGTGTGGCTTCTTGTAAGCCCAAAGGATCGGGCTCCTTCCCCCTGTGTGTGTGGGGGGTGGCGGGGTGACTACATGACCCTCCGGATTGCTCCACGGTTTCCTGACTTTCCTGGCCATGCAACTGTCTACTCCATTTTTAAGCGGTAACCATATCGCCATACCATACTTGTGTACTGTGATGTATGATTATATATTTTTCGAATATTTGAAGATATTTTATATGTCTCTTAGAGTCAACGATCCCCCTGAAGATGACCACCCAATGGTCGAAACGCGTCAGTGATTTACACCCACATACATTTGTTATGCAATCTCATTTCACATTTTGCATGTATAGTAATATTGGAATATGCAGGAATAATTCTGGCAAGACAGTTTTACATGTTTTATTCATTTTAACTTAACTGTGTCTTTTGACAACTTTCAAATAAATATGTTTTATATTTTTATTCGACATAAAATTTTTCGATCACATTTATATTGCTGTCCAAAGCCCCATTGGGGAAAACCGTCCTTTATGCGTTACTTTAAGTGACAAGTGCACGGTTGTGCGACTCTGTTCCCAAATAAAATGTATGTGTTTTTTTCCACAAATAGAGCTTTCTTTTGGTGGTATTCGATCACCTGTACGGTTTTTATTTTTTGCGCTATAAACAAAAAAAGGGCAACAATTTTGAAAAAAAAAATATATATATATTTTTTTTTACTTTCTGCTATAAAACACATCCAGTACAAAATGTAAAAAAAAAATCTAATGTCTTCATCAATTTAGGACAATTTGTATTCTGCTACATATTTTTTGGTAAAAAAAATCCCAATAAGCGTATATACTGTATCAATTGATTTGCGCAAAAGTTATAGCCTTCTGAAAACTATGGTATATACTTATGACACTTTTTTTTATTTGTAATGGCGGTGATCAGCGATTTATAGCGGGACTGTGATTATGCGGCGGACAAAAAATAAATAAAAAATGACTTATGACACTTTTTTGGGACCAAGTGACACAAATACAGTGATCAGTGCTAAAAATATGCACTGTCACTGTACTAATGGCACTGGCAGGGAAAGGGCTAACATCTAGGGCGATAAAGGGGTTAAATGTGTGGCCAACATGTGTTACTGTGTATGCTGTTTTTACTAAGAAATGTGCTGTTTTTAACTTCCTTCTTTACATAAGAAAAAAAGAACAGCTGTCAGAAGAGAGCACTGTGTTTGTTTACCTACACAGGGCTCTCTTGGGTAATGTCCGGCGACGAACGACGGGTGCTGATTGGTTGGTGGTGCAGCCAATCGCAGCACAGCTGGGGCGCTCTCGACCCCAATGCGCGGATCACGTACTAGGTACATGATCCAGAGCAACCGCTCTGCCGCAATATATCTACGGTGGGCGGTCCGCAAGCAGTTAGACTGATTTTTTTTTTTTTTACAAGGTGAGGTTTTTACATATGCGTTAAGGATAGTAGGTTGGTAGATAGGCTGTCTAGCATTTGGTGCCGATGTATTCACAAAATTTCCCTTTAGATATGTCTGGCTGATAAAACATTTTTTACAGAATAGTGGGTGATGCACTGATCAAAACGAATCATCTGTAATTTACCTAGACAAGTGTTAAGGAACTATTGTTCAAATATGATATATATTTACCAATCAATGATAGAATCTACTTCTTTCTCTCCTCTAGGGACCTGTCAGGTTGTTACAGTTCTAATCCAAGGAAAAAAATTCACATCAGAATACTTTGGTGACAAGCCCAGGACAGAAGACATGGAAGTGAATGAATGCCAAAATACCATGAAATTGTTTGTTGAAGGACTTTGTATTTTCCAGCTCTTGTCAATCTGAAGGGTTTCTATGCACTAAAAGTGTCAATATATTGATCATTGAAGTCTGGTATTAAAGTTAAGGGATTGTTTGCTTTATTTGCCCAAGTGTATGCTGACGTAAATAAGTTGTTCTTTTTCCAATAGGCAGTAACATATCTTTCCTACAACAATGCAACCGATTAGACTCCAGTTTGCTATTCCTCATCAAGTAACCTTTTCATTCAAGTTCTTTGAACTTGGATCTTACTACTAGGGTGCCATTTATCTCTGTGTGCTGCTTCAAGGGTTATTTTCAGGTTAGCCTTTCTGAATACCTTCCAACGTTTCCTACTCTGCTTTTGTGATTTTTTTTCCTGATGTACTGAACTAGCTTTTTAATAGCAAGAAGAATAAATGAGTCTGTGTTTTTTTGTTTCTTTAGATTCTAAATAAAAATAAATAAAAAAGCAATCTTTAGAAATATGAGGAATTTTAGCCTAGTTTGACACGCACACAATTACCATTTCATTGAATAGCAATACTTTTTTATTTTTCAATGAGCTCAACCAAAGTACAGAAAAATAAAGTAAAACCCCTTCTGCGCTTTTTAAAATCAATTCCTGTTTGCAGCAGTGTTAACCAATGAATAAAATAAAAAGTGTAACAGAAAACGTTTGACTAACTTTAAATTAAATCTATGCATGAAACTAAATGTAAACATGGATGGTCACAAAAAAAGCCCAATAACACTTTGAAATGATGCTTTCCAGCAAAGCATGGGTGTCCAAACTGCACAAGACAGCTATGAATGTGGCCCAACACAAAATCATACGCTTACTTAAAAGTGCGGATTTTTGGAATTTTTTGTAAAAATGCATTTACACTTAGCGAACACATGTGGCCGAATAAAAATTTGATCGGGTCTAGTGTCTCCTTACTGGACTTTTAGAAATGTTATCTTCCCAAAAGAAAAATATCCCACTCTTTATAATCACGCTTAATTCATGTCATCAGTTTTCAACAGCACCTATATTTGTGACCAACTATTTTCAAGGATAAAGCACACGAAGGACACAATTAGAACCAAAATATCTGATGAGCACCTTGAAAATTAATTAAGAATTGCTACTATATCCATCCGACCAGATATTGATGTATTAGTTTGTCAAAAACAGTGTCAAATATCGCACTTGTTTTATGTTGCCTTTTTTTACTTTTATAATAAAAAAAATTACAAAGAAAAAAAAAAAAGATGAGGTTTTATTATTCAGATAGGTACATCATCTATATCAGTGATCATTAACTTGTGATCTGCCCAATTTTTTCTGCTCATTAGCTATCCCTATTGTTAGTGTATTTTCTGTGTGACCCAAGACAATTCCCCTTCTTCCAATGTTGCCCAGGAAGGTCAAAAGGTTTGATACCCCTGCAGTACAGCTTTTCAATAGAATGTATCCTAAATAAAAACAATCTAACAGTGGGGTTGATTTACTAAACCTGGAGAGTGTAACATTTGGTGCAGCTGTGCATGGTAGCTTATCAGCTTCTAAATTCAGCTTGTTCAATTAAGCTTTGACAAAAAAAAAAAAGCCTGGAAGCTGATTGGATTCTATGCAGAGCTGCATCAGATTTTGCACTCTACAGTTTTAGTAAATCAATCCCAATGCATTTCATTGTTATATAGGTTAAAAACATTCCCCACAGGGAACATGAATCAGTGCTTCTACAAGCACAATTCAGCACAATAAAAGTCACTATTTCCTGAAAGACAAGCCGTTCTCTGCATCAGTTCTAAAACTGAAATGTTTATGTAGTGTTCCAAGGTTGAATATATTATTTATACAGGATTTATTTATTATTTATATAGGATTTATGTAGTGCCAACAGTTTGCACAACACTTTACAAAATTAGGGCAGACAGAGTTACAATACAAGGGGAATGAGAGGGCCTTGCTCGCTAGAGCTTACAATCCAAAGGAAGACTCAAGTGATACAAAAGGTAAAAACTGTGAGGGGGGAGCTGATGGAGAAAGTAAAACCCTAGTTTATTAGTTAAAGGCAGGATAGGCCCTTTCTGAAGAAATGGGTTTTTAGGGATCGCCTAAAGGTGGGTAGAGTAGGAGTTGAACAGGTTGAGTTAAGGGGTTTCAGAAGATGGAAGAGGCTTTGGAGAGGTCATGGAAGTTGGGGTAAGGGGTTCTTGGAGAGGTCATGGAAGTTGGGGTAAGGGGTTCCAGAAGATGGAAGGGGCTTTGGAGAGGTCATGGATGTTGGAATAAGGGGTTCCAGAAGATGAAAGAGGCTTTGAAAAAGTAATGGAGGTTGGGGTAAGGGGTTCCAGAAGATGGAAGAGGCTTTGGAGAAGAGAGAGGTTGGGGTAAGGGGTTCCAGAAGATGGTAGAGGCTTTGGAGAAGTCACGGAGGTTGGGGTAAGGGGTTCCAGAAGATGGAGGAGGCGTTAAAGAAGTCATGAAGGTGAGCATGGAAGGAGATGATGAGAGAGATAGAATTTAGAATTACTTTTTGCTAAGCTTAGACCCCTCTCACATTGGGGCGGTTAGCAGGCGCTATTGCGCTAAAAATAGCGCCTGCAAACTGACCTGAAACAGCGGCTGCTGTTTCTCCAGTGTGAAAGCCTGAGGGCTTTCATACTGGAGCGGTGCGCTAGCAGGACGGTAAAAAAAGTCTTGCTAGCCACATCTTTGGAGCGGTGTGTTTATCGCTCCTCCACCGCTCCTGCCCATTGAAAGCAATGGGACACCGCGGCTTTACCAGCGGCAAAGTGCCTCTGCAGAGGCACTTTGCGGTGGTTTTTAACCCTTTTTCGGCCGCTAGCGGGGGGTAAAACCGCACCGCTAGCTGCCAATTAGCGCCGTGAAATTGGCGGTAAAGCGCCGCTAAAAATGGCGGCGCTTTGCCGCCGCCGACGCACCTCCCGCCCCAGTGTGAAAGGGGCCTTAGGGCTAGGCAGACTCTCCTGTGACACACAACTGATGTAATTATCCTTGTTATATTGGAATCAGAAACTCTCAGTAAAAAAAAAACCCCAGCATGCTCTTTTTATTAAATTGAAAAAAATGGTGAAAGCAATATATCTGCTGTGTTGTATACAGATATCTTATTCATATTTTTTTTACAACAAATGTTATTGAAAACCCCTATGAAGTTCACTCTATAATTTGCTAAAAGTAGCCATGGAGTTTAAAAAAAAAAAGCTTTCCAGCTACATTCCCAAGAAATAAAGAAAATCTCAGGGTGGTCTGATATTCCCATCAAGTGATTTTTGTAAAAAGTACTTTGTTCCAATTCACACACAAATGATTTGTTGATTATTGCTTTTTTTGTTGTTGACTTTAGCAGTATATTTTTCACAAACTGACTGCTATAGAGCTGGTATTTGGTAACACCAGTTTTTGCACCAATTTCAAGTTCTGCATTCTACAGATTATCATTGATTATTGTGGCTAATCGTTTGCTTCTAAATATAATGATAACAAAAACAATGGTCTGATATTTTCCATACTTAATGAAAATGCAACTCATCAAGAAAAAGGAGAAATCTGACTATTTTCACATTTGCTGCATTGTGAAAGCTACTAATCCGTTTTAACCCTAGCACAACAGAATTCAATTTTGTATCAATGCACTGAATTGGGTATTTCATTTTTGTATGGGGAAAAGTAGCTTGTTAATAATTTTCATCACTGTGGATGGTATCAGTAAGCAGATTGCAATGTTTAGGTGTGCTTGTTATGGCCGGTATATTATTACACCAGGCTGTTTTCCAGCAGCCTTAAAATTCCCATATTAGTCAGATATAAGCCATTATCTGATCCGGCCATATTCAGCAAAATAAGGCTAATTATGTGTAAGGCCATGGCATCTTATAAATGCCAGATGACAGATATATGCCAGATGTTACACTGAAACATCGATCAGCCATTTTGGATTTTCCTAGACAATTACTATTGTTTCCCAAAGACCAGAACCAGGGGTCAGCACAGTGCATACACAAGCATGCATGTTTATACACCAGTAAAGGAAATTATTTTCATCTCAAACTTAACAAATCATAGTCTGTATCAAGCTTTATACATTCCACACAATACCAAGATTTGTTTTTGCAATGTAGACTCGACAAAACATTTCTGGAAGTAAAAGTAAATCAAATTCTTTAAACATCACAACTACAAAATCACCAAAAATATTAGGATCTTTACTTGAATATTATTTTGAAGAACGAATCATTGTTAAATACCTTTTACACACTGCATGTCAGATGCTGACAGCTCATGATATTGCCCAAAAGCTTTCCTGGGATAGGTATTTGGATACACGGAGATCTGACAGTCAAAAAGGGGAAGAATTTTTTTTGACTATAACCGTTCTACTAGTACAAAATACAGGAACCTCATGCAGTTTGTACAAAGGTCCTGAAATTTTTCTGGAGATGCTGGTGATCAAAAGGATAACAAGGAAGAAAAAAACATGTGAAAATGCAAGAATATAAAAGAAACGTTTCTGTAAATTGACTCCCTACATGTCTCATATAGAGATCAGCGCACTAGACATGAAATTAACCACCCCAGGAGCTGGAAACACCTTGCCTCCCCCCGATAGAAACATTCAATAATTCATGTTTTCTTGTTTCTCACCGAATGAAAAGACCCCTTTCACAACTGGGTCAAATACAGCATATTGTAATACAAATGCGTGTCTTGTCTTTATTCCATATACTTAATCTCTTCCTTATGTTTTTTCCATCAACAAATGAATCTTGCATATATCATTATTGTTGCTATCCAGATTCTTCCTCATAATGTCCTAAAAAAAAAAGCCGAACCGAAAGAAAAAAAAAATGCCACAATAGTGCAATCCCCTTTTTTTTTTTATTCTTTATTTATAACAGGGGAACTGGTCCACATGGACTCCAACAATAGACAGTCATTGCATACATCAATACAACAAAGCAGTGTGAAACACAGAAAAAACTATACCCCAGAAGCACTAGGTGCCTAGTAGGTCCCAAAGAGGCGTGTCACCCCAGAAAGGGGGGTCCACGATAGGGCTGTGATGAGTCTAACTGTGGTAAATGTGAGTACGCATGTCTGTGGGAGGAGGGTATGAGAATGTTCGAATCCCGTGGATACAGGCTCCCTTCTAGTTTTCACATTTACTCATAGGAAAGAAAGAAGAGAAGAAATTACAGTAATAAAGAGTTTAAGTAATCTTACAGGAAAGAGAAAAAGGAATAATATGTAAGAAATAATACAAAGTGTGGCGGGGGAAGGGGAGGGGTAAGGAAGGGGAGGGACTAGGAGAAAATCAGGGTATGGGTGATTACCCCGTGGGGGTAGTGATAATACCCCCATATTTCGCCAGAGCGTTGCAATTTGCCAACGATTAAGCATTTAGGAGGGTAGATGTCGGGTAGAACGTCATGTGGGTGGCTCGATCCCCCTAAGGGATTGTCCTTCGTCAGAATATTTGAATATATTCCACAGTCTCCACGTCCTGGTTTCCTGTCTATGTTGGCTGGTGAGAATTAGGTCTTCCATGTGGTTAATGTTGTCTACTCTGCGGAGCCATTGGGCAATTGAGGGTGGGTGTGGAGATTTCCAATTGAGGGGAATGCAGGCTTTGGCCGCGTCAAGTAGGTGGCAGACTACTGACTTTTTATATACCTTTGCAGGTGTGTCATTCACATGGAGGATGAAATATGCCAGCTCGTCCGGTACAGTGCGGTCTGAGAAGCCCAGGGTAATGCGGCGAACCTCACCCCAGAAGTTCTGCAGCCGTGGACAGGACCAGAAGATGTGCAGAAGAGTGCCCTCCCCCTCCTGGCATCGCCAGCAGCGGTCAGTGGTCATAGGAAACAGTTTGTGTAAAAGGGAGGGGGTCCTATACCAACGCGTAAGAAGTTTGTAGTTGGTTTCCTGGGCTCTGGTGCACAGGGAAGATTTGTGGGCGAACCTGAGTATGTGCTGCTTCCTTTTGTCGGAAAGGTGGCAGTCTAAGTCTCTCTCCCACCTAGTGAAGCTCGGAATTTGATAGGGTCTCAGTGGTTCATTCAACATAGCATAGGTCAGTAATAGCGTATGGTGTATCGTTCCCGACTCCATACACAGGCCCTCCAGAGTCGTGACAGGCTGATGTGAGTCATTAGGGGGTGGCGCAAGGCTAGTCAGGAATTGGCTGAGCTGTAGTGCCCTCATGAAGTCCAGTCTGTAGGGGTCTCCATGGTCTGACAGTTCCGCGTGTGTCCTCCACCTCCCCTGCACACTGTAGTGGGATGCCCGGTAGAGCCCAGCTTCTCGTAGCATGAGGAATTTCCTGTCATGCAGTCCCGGGGTGAACCGGGGGTGGCCAATCACCGGTCTCAGAGGTGACGTCAGAGATGAAAGGGAGGGTCGGGTCAACAGTCGAGAGCAGACATTCACGGTGTTGTCTATCAGGGGATGCTTTTTAAGTGTCGGCGGCAGTACAGAATGGCACCAAGGCGCGCCGGGGAGTGGTATGTCACTCTGGTCCTGTTCGAGGCCTACCCACAGTTTGGTGTCCCTGTGTCTGCACCAGTCCAGGAGCCTGCCTAGATGTGTTGCCTGGTAGTATGCGCGGATATCTGGCCTTCCTAGGCCCTCATGCATCTTTGGCAGTGAGAGTATACTCCTCTTTAGGCGTGGATGCTTCCCGGCCCAGAGGAAACGGGTGAAAGCCGCATGGACTTGCCTGAAATAGCTCCCAGGGATTGATATCGGGAGGGCCTGTAGGAGGTATAAGAATTTAGGTAGTACTGACATTTTGAGGATGTTACAGCAGCCGATCCACGAATGGAGGCCGCCATCCCATCCATCCAACAGTCCCTGGACTTTCCTCAGAAGGGGTGGAAAGTTAAGAGCGAACAGTTTGGACAACTTCGCAGGTATAGCTGTGCCCAGATATTTCAAAGCTGTGTCAGTCCATTTTAAGTGGAAACTGTCTCTGAGGAGCTTAAGTTGGTGTGGCGCTATCCCTATGCCCACTGCCTCCAACTTGGTGAAATTGATCTTTAGGTTTGATAGGCGGCCATAGATCTCAAAATCTCTCAGAAGGTTTGGAAGGGAGATTGTGTGGTTTGTAAGGGAGAACAGCAGGTCATCTGTGTAAGCAGATACCTTATACTGCGTACCGTTGACCTCCACACCCATGATATCCGAATTCATTCGGACGTGGCAGAGGAAGGGCTCTAAGGTCAGGGAAAATAATAGGGGTGACAGAGGGCAGCCCTGCCTGGTCCCATTTTTAATCGGAAATGTCTCAGATAGCACCCCGTTCGCTCTCACTCTGGGCCGTGTAGGCAGCAGTCACCCAGTTCAGTATCGTCTCTCCCAACCCTATGTATCTCAGCGTAGAGAACAGGAAGCTCCAGTTAACCCGGTCAAACGCCTTTTCCGCGTCAGTTCCAAGGAAGACACACAGCGTTTTGCTTTGATCTGCTACGTGGAGGAGATTAAGGACTTTGGTAGTATTGTCCCTAGCCTCCCTGGTAGGGACGAAGCCCACCTGGTCGAGATGAACTAGGGTTGGGAGGTGCCGCTGCAGCCTGGAAGCCAGGATCTTGGTAAAGATCTTGAGGTCTGCATTTAGAAGGGAGATCGGACGATAGCTCCCGCATTGGCCTGGGTCTTTACCCTCCTTCGGTATGACCGAAATCTGCGCCAACAGCGTGGAGTCATGAAAGTGCGTCCCCGAGCCAACACTGTTAAACAAACTCACCATATGTTGGCCTAGAGAGGGTAAGAGGGTCTTATAGTACACGACGGTCAGTCCATCGGGGCCAGGGGCTTTGCCTTGCTTAGTATTTTTCAGGGCTTGTTGCACTTCAGGTAATGTAATGGGCTCCTCCAGCAGAGCCTGTGTCTCTTCTGGGAGCGAGGGCATTAGGGACGGATCTAGATAGTCCCCAGTGTCTCCCGGGATGGACGGCGTGTCTGGTATATTATACAGGCTGCTATAAAAGGTCCTGAATTCTTGTGTAATATGTTGGGGTAAGCACGCCGTCTGCCCAGCAGCCGTTTGGATATGTGGTATGTACGAGGCCACTCGCTGTGCTTGTAGTGTTTGGGCAAGGAGTCTCCCACATTTATTGCCCGATTCGTAGGACTTCCTGAGGCAGATTTGAATCGCCGCTTTGGTTTTAAATTGGAGGAGTTCGGTTATCTGCAGCCGGATGGTGTTAAGGTCCAGGCCCAGTTGTCTGGATGGGGTCACCTTATGCGTCGCTTCTAGTGATTGTAGTTTGGGGAGGAGCAGGTCTAGCTGCGCCGTCCGTTCTCGTTTTAGTCTCGCGCCGTGTTTGATAAGAGATCCCCTGATCACTGCTTTGTGTTTGTGAGCCTCCCAGACCAACCTGGGGTCGCTGTCAGGGGTCTTATTCGTGGCAAAATAATGTCCCAACTCCCTGACTATGTCAGCCAGGATGTCTGGGTTCTGGAGGAGGCCTTCGTTAAGTCTCCATGGAGGCCGTTGTCCCGTCAGGGCAGCAGATAATGAGTATCGAAGCCCTATCGGAGCGTGGTCTGACCACGTTATGGAACCGATATAGGTCCCTGTGATCGCGTGCAACTGCCCGTGGGGTATCAAAAAATAGTCTATACGCGAGTACGTCTGATGAGGTTTCGAAAAGAAAGTGTAATCGCGTTCACCCGGATGCAGAAGACGCCAGACATCCACCAAATGCGCAGAGTGTAGTGTGGTCCCGATACGTGTGTCTCTGGAAGCGGAGGACCTCCCGGAGGTGTCCTCCGCCGGCAGCAGCGGCATGTTTAGGTCACCCCCCACTATGAGTTGTCCCTCCGAGAAGTGCATGAGATGTTCCACGCGCCGCCTGAGGAACACATCCTGATGGTCATTTGGGGCATAAAGGTTCGCCAAGGTGACCCTCCTGTCCCCAATCAGGCCCTTCAAAAATAAGTATCGGCCTCAGGTGTTAGTCTGTGAGTCTAAAAGTTTCCAGGGTATCTTGGCAGAAATAAGGATGGACACCCCTCGCGACTTCGCCTCCGTGTATTTAGAGTGATAGGCCGTGGGGTAATGCCTATTCTTAAGTAGCGGTAGCTTATTATCCCAGAAGTGTGTCTCTTGTAATAGAACTATATCCGCTCTCATGCGGCGCATGTCGTGCATCAACATCCAACGCTTCTCTGGGGTGTTAAGACCCTTGGCGTTGAGGGATATTACGTGAATATCACCCATAGTTAGAACGTTCCAAAAATAAATGGGATGGGGGGAGAAATAGGAAGGAGAGGGGGGGGGAAGGGGGGGGGGATAGATGAATAAAAAGGTTTTGGATAAATAAGAGAGGGAATACAGTAGAGAAATACAGGAAAGGTAAATAGAGGGGTGAGAACCCTAAGAGAAATAGAAGAGAACAAGAAGAAATTAGGAGGCTAGCACCAGAGAGTGCAGCAACTGGAGAAAAACTAAGATAGCCCTAATGGCAGAGGTGCTCCCCAGGGGTAGCCTGGATACGGAGCACAAACCTATGTGGGGTAGTGGACAGACAGGGCCGGTGGATAAGCTCCCACCCCTTCCCCCATCACCCCGGCAAATTAGTAAGATCAGATAAACCATGAACCGGTAAAGCAGTGCAAATGAAATGAGATACCAAATGAACATGTACTTAGGCGGCATACAAGAAACTGAACATATAACAGTGCAATTAACTTCAGCAGCAATAAACTAGGCAGTGCAGACTTCTATGAAGCGTGAGCCTCATATCCCATCCCCAAACCGCGGCAGTGCAATCCCCGCCCCTCTCCCTAGCGTCAGTATGCCGCCATTTTCAGTGAAGTCCAGAGTACGCATGTCCCAAGCCCCTTGGAGGTGTTCATTTCGGCCTGTTGTGGCCAGGGTAAAGATAAGAGGGCAACAGTGCCGTTTCAAAATGGTTGCTCCACCAGAACACCCACGTTGCTGTCCCCCACCCCCTCCCCAGGGCCAAAAAAGAGGGGATCCCCAACACCCCCCCCCCACAGGCAGTCCCAACCATCCCCCCTCCCCCAGACCCCAATGTTTCCATAGGCATATCAGTGCCGGCAGTGTAGTGTTCCAATGTTGTTAAGTTGCAGGTGCACTGCAGGGGGGGATACAAACATGTGCATGGGGGGAGCGATGCCAGTGCAGAGTGCAGGGGACATCCAGGCCGTGGGGAACCATCACATCACCTCCGTCCCCACTATGTCATAAAGTGCTGCCAGGGGGGGGAGCAGCCCCCCTCAAAACCACGGCTTGAGCCTTCCAGCATCCATCCATGAATGTATGTTCCCACTGCTGTATCCCGTGTGTAACATCACATGTGGGTCAGAGGGTGAGGCGGGGGTGCGCGCCTCTCCCCCCAGGCGGGCCGTGGTTAGAGCTACAGGCTTGGTTCTCCGTCGCGCAGGGGACAGTGTCTAAGGCAGCTGCTGGATCGGGCAATGTGGGGAGGATCAGGGGAGAGCGTGCGTGTATGGATCAGGGAAGTGTGGCCCAGGGCCTACTCACGTGGCTGGTCCCCAGAGGCGGATCGGCGTCTTCGTCTACCTCTGTCGGCGGGGTGGCAGCGGACCGTGCTGTGCAGAGATGCCGGATCTGCCCATCTGGCGCGGGAGGATCTGGAGCCAGCCTGGGACCTGAATCGGCGCCACCTCGAGGAATCGGAAGAGTGCAGATAAGTCAGCGGTGTTCTGCAGGGTAAACGTCCCGGAGTCCCCGCGAAACAACACCGACAGAGGATAGCCCCAACGGTAGAAGATCCCCTTCTGCTTCGCCACTTCCAGCACAGGCTTCAGTAAAGCTCTTCTCCGCAAGGTCGCCCTCGATAGGTCCGGCATTAGACGGACCTGTGCTCCGGCCAAATCGACATTTCCATGGTCCCAGGCTGCCCGCAGAACCGACTCTTTCTGAGTATACCTGTGGAGCCTGCACACCACATCCCGCGGCCTGCTAGGATCAGTAGGCCTAGGGTTCTGTGAGCCCTGTCCAGGAGTATGTCTGCGTCTGGGTCGTCCAGAACGATTCGGAAGATCTCCTTCACCGCAGCTCCGACATCCTCCACTGATTCGGGGAGCCCTCTGAGCCGCAGGTTGCAGCGTCCGCTACGATCCTCGATGTCCTCCAGATGCAGTTGGAGAGCGACCGAGGTGTCTCGATGTTGGTCCCTCGAACGCTCCAGGGCAGACACTCAGTTTTCGAGGGAGGACAGCGAGGCTTCGCCCGACCCCACTCTATCAGCCAGGGTAGACACCTCTCCTCTCACTTCTTGTATGTCCCTCCTGTGTGTGTCTCCTCCAGCCGGAGGATTAGGGCCTCTATGGCCATCTGGGTCGGGAGGGCCTGCAACATCTCCCTGATGTCCTGATCTAGGGCCAAGGCCTCCGGCTGGTGTGGGGATGCCATCTCGGCTTGCTGCTGCTCAGCAAACAGGTCCTGAGAGCAGTCGGAGGGCGTTGGGGTCCCGGGAACACGGTCCCCTGTTGCAGATGCCTGGGCCTTCTGAGGGGTGCCACGTGTTGAGCCTCGCGCCGCCGCCACAGTGGCTCCGGGGGACGACTCCTGTAGGCTTTTGAAATATTTGTGGATTTTGCCAGAAATCTTGTCCGCTGGGGTGGGGTCCCCCTGGTAGCTTGTTGCATCCTGTACTTGTTCGTAGAGTTCATACCGGTGTGAGGTCCTATTTTATGCCGGAGAGTGAGGGTTCAGGCCGGGAGCTCAAAGAGAAAGCTGCCTCACTCAGCCATGTCCAGGCCACGCCGTGCAATCCCTTTTTAACCACTTCAATACAGGGCGCTTTCACCCCCGTCCTGCCCAGGCCAATTTTCAGCACTGTCACACTTTGAATGACATTTGCGCGGTCATGCAACACTGTACTCATATGACATTTGTATCATTTTCTTCCCACAAACAGCTTTCTTTTGGTGGTATTTAATCACTGCTGGGTTTTTTTTTTGTTTGCAAAAAAAACTAAAAATGCCTGAAACTTTTGGAAAAAAAAAAGTTTTTCTTAGTTTCTGTCAGTAAATTTAGTAAATAAGTAATTTCTCTCCTTCACTGATGTGCACTGATGAGGAGGCACTAATATGCCGCACTAATGGGCACTGATATGCAGCACAGATAGGCGTCACTGATGGGTAGCACTGACTGACATCACTGCTGGGCACTGATTGGTGGCACTGCTGGGGCTACATTGATGATCAGTGCCCTGATTACCTCTACACACTCTGCTGCGAGGAGATGCTGCTGATCAGCTCTCCTCGCCTCACACGGACAATGATTAAGCACATTTTCGTTGTGTGAAACACGTCTACCTTGACCACTGCTGGTGTCCTCTGGTGTCAGTTTGGATATTTTGATATTCCAATAAACTTTACTTGGAGCCCACGTGAGGTGCAGCCATTTCTTATTTTGATGATTTACCAAGGAGGCAAGCCAGGGCTAGCACTCAGGTGTGTGTTCCAGTGGGCGTATTAGTTACACCTGGTGCAGTGAGTTCTTTTCAGTTGGATCTGACAGTGTGAGAAGCGAGGAGAGCTGAAAAATGGAAATTCAGCGTTTACATGTGATCGGCTGTGATTCGACACAGCAAATCACATGATTAAAGAGCAGAGTCGCGCCATGTCCTAGGAACATTTCGTGACCGCCGCGCTGCGCCCCCACTCGTGGGCGCACATAAGCGGTGACACCGTGGCAATGTCATATGACGGTGCCTCAGAATGAGAGGATAGTTAAATAATGTTCAAATTCCAATTAAAATGTACTCCCATTTTAACCAGTTCCTGCACGACGGCCATCATATGACATCCTTGACTTTGAGCGGGTATATCTGAATGATGCCTGTAGCTACAGGCATCATTCAGATATCACCTTTTTCAGCCAGTGATTCTCTGCACCACAAGAAAGATCATAGCGGCTGGTCAGCCACATGATCGTTCTTACAGGTGGTAAGAGGGGACGTCCCCCCTTCCCGCCGCCCTCCGGTGCTTCTACCGACTCACCACTGCGATCGGTGAGTTCGGAGACAGGAACCGCCGGAAATGGATGATTGCCATAGAGATTTTCGGCAGACCAGATGGTCCCCGGAGTCTCTATGATAGTCGGAGGCCGGGCGCGATGTTATGACGTCACGCCCTGGCTCTGCATTTAAACAAAATGGCGTCGCCTCGGCTGGGAAGCTGAGATCGTTTTTTTTTATTATTATTATTTCAGCTGTCCCAGCCTAGAGGTGAGATGTGGGGTCTTATTGACCCAACATCTCACTGTAAAGAGGTCAGATCATGCCATATTCCTATTACAGGGATGTTTACATTCCTTGTGTAGCGGGGTCTCTAAAGTTAGGTAGGACACTCAGGTGTGTAAGTATGGGAATAATGGACCATTTGTGTTCGTGGAGGATTGGACGGTGTAATAATCTCCTTGGCCTCTGGGTGGCAGGGTACCTGGAGGCTCAAGGTAGATTGGCCGTCACAGTGCTCCCTTTTTGTCCCTTTCCGGAGATGGTACGGCGAGGGCGGGGAACCTGCCGTGGTGTCGATGGAAGGAGATAAAAAGGGGGAGACGCCCTAACCACGAGGTCTTCAGGAGGATCTTCTTCACGCGCCCAGACACCTTAGGCCTGGGTGCGGGCGGTTCCGGATTCCGGCCCAGGCGCCCTAGGCCTGACCGGAATGGAGTTGGAGTCCATTCCAGGCACCTTCAGCCTGGGCTGAGGTACTAAACCAGGAGGCCTGGGGCCCAGTGACTTTGACTGGGTCCCACGAGGGTGGAGAAGTCCGAGGGTCCCTGAAGTGGATGGGGCCCATGTCTGAGGTGAGGAGGCCGGGGAGGTTACCCATTCGGAGAGTCTGGAGCAGCATCAACCCAGTGACGGATGGGCCTCTGGTAACTCCCTTGGAGGGACATCTTCCCCTGACAGGGGCCGCAGCGCAGCGAAGGTACTCCGATCTATGTTCTCTTGAGTCGCTGGTAGAGACTCTCAAGTTCTAAGTCCTTCCTAGCTAATGCTATAGTAACCGCTGGCGAGATCGCAGTGGTTTAGCCGATAATCAGGATAGTGCCTCGACCTGCTCATTCCCCGTATAAAAATGTTATCAAGTCGCAACCAGTTGGCTACTGAAGCACTGTTTATTGTGAGATATACAATAAAACAAGAGTTGGACTGTGATCGGTGTGTGGAACTCTGGTTAATGGGAGCAGAGGGAAGTGTTGGCACAGCGGGACTTGATTCTAGACAAAAGCACATAGGCCCGAGGAAATATCTGGTACTGGCCTTCACCTCACCCACAGCTATGGGGAGGACATGGGCCATAGCGCATCTCACCCTGTCGTATGACATACCCCTAGACGACGGAGATGGGGTGAGGCCGCTACACGTGGGGGCTCGTGAGTCCGGGATAATATGTGTTTTGACTTTGGAAGAAAGAATGGCTGTGTCTGGACTTTGCTGCCCGGAGGAGTTCCGAGCAGGTCGGCCATGTGATTGGCCAAAGTGCATCCCTGCTCAAAGTCGTGAAAATGACCCTAAGACGGGAAAGGCCCATGCGGAGGAGCGAGAAGAGGGAGAAGTCCAGCCGTGTGACGTACTACATGTGGGGGCTTTTACTGCACTGCGCCATGAGGCACCCCGTGACTACACAGTTCGTGGGCGGAGCTTGATGGAAGCCCGCGAATGCGTGCAAGTCATGGGAGGAGTCTGGCCATGTGGAGGAACTCACGTGGAGACTTTGGCGTGTGGTCAGTGCGTGATGGAGCAGCAGACAGTCGGGATGGCCTCAAGCTCCCCGTGGATTCCGGTTCCCTACCCCACGAAGAGGACTACGTTCGCTGCTCCCCTTACAGACACGGGGATAAGACTCAGGCCCCGAGGACAGTTGGCTTTGTACTCATGCAGAGACACGGAGGCCCTTGGCGTGATCTGTCCTGGATGCTCGGGACTGGTGGTCCACCTGAAGCCATTCGCCCGTTGCGAAGTATGCAAAGAGTTCTTGTTCGAGGTGGAGCCATTCACAGTAAGGCCCCGGGCCCTTCGCCTCAACAGCCTCACAGGTACCGCTACTCCGGAAGGGGAGATCCAGGCCTTTGCGGAGGTTCCTGTACGCACTGACCAGGGCGATGTGACTGCCCAATCAGAGACTGAGAGAAAAATCAGAGGATGCTGCTTCGGTCACCACAGATTCTCTGCTCCCACCTCCGAAGAGGAAAGTCGGCTTGGTGCAGGCCTCCTGTGGTCATGGAAAAGCTTCACCCCGTCGCTTGCCTGGCCTGGATGGATCCGGTTGGAAGAGTCCTGGACATCCCAGTTATACAAAAGGTCAAGGTGAGTCAGGGGCTGGGACTGTGGTGGTGGTTGGAGGTGTCGGGGGTCCACAGTCGGTGGAGCCCGCAAGGGAGGGTAGTACCACTTCTACCAGAGACTACCTTCCCGCCGAGATGTATGACACTTCCGACCTAGAGTCACTGTCGGATTGTGGAGATGACGGTGAGATTGATGAACTGTTTCACCAGAAGGGCTGGGACAAATGCCCGTTATCTATGCTACGTGCACCGCAGGATTCCCCTATGTCAATAGGAGACAGCACGCCCCGGGTACAAGCCCCGGAGTCCACGAGGAAGTCTAGTCCTCAAATTACCTTCCCACAATCTACCACATCGCCCGTCTTGGTGGCGGGGATGCAACGCGCATCACTACGAGCATCGAGAGAAAAGCCATCAGAGGTAGTGAAAGTACCTCGGCACCCGGAGGCCATCGTTCAACCCGGAGAAGGTGAGCGGGATGCCATGCCTCCTTTGGCCAGATTGCAACGACTTTTCTCACAGAGAGTCGCCCGTGAGTATGGGTGGGAATATCCCTACTTGCCTCGGGACTTACTTTTTGAAGTTGAGGTCATACGCCAGAGATGGTATGACAAATTTGTTTGGGAAAAACTCAAAGTACCCCATGCACGAAGATATTTGTCCTGTTCGCCACCCGTGTTGAAAAAGTTTAGGGATTGCAGAGCAGACTGGATGTGGGGCCGCCATATCCACGCAGACGAGGTGCGCATCTGCAGGAAAGATGGAGAGGACGCTGACTATTCGATTGAGGTTTTCGATAAGCATCTGAAGCCTTTGTTCTTGCCTGACCCGAAGTTCTATTTGTGAGAAGAGACTCACTTGTTTGTTTTTCTTTCCTACAACCTTCTAGAAGTGTTCCTGCCGGAGCATCTGAACTGTGCCCTAGTTTTTTATTTGGGCTTTTGTTTTCTACTCTTTGGAGGAATGAGAGCAGTTTTTGTTTGTTCTCTCTTCCTCACAGTTCAAAGACAGACTTTGGGGGTAGAATCAGTGTAGGAAAGCAGGAAGATTGAAGATTGCACCAAGTGTCATTACCGCGGCACTGTCACCAGGTGGCAGTGTTGTGCAACGGCTGTTTGTTTTTTTTTACACGCGCATCACTTTACTTATTGGAGCGAATGGGTCTATTGGCTGATGGACCCATTCATTCCAAATTAACACAGAATGTCAGGATGTGGCTTTTCTTGTGTGTTGTTTTTTTTCCCTTCTGCACGAGATTCGTCTGTCAAGACTACTGAGTATGGGGTGGTTCTTAGACAGTGAAGGGAGGGATTGTATATGTGTACATGATAGATGGCTTTAGGGAAAAGTTTTATTGTTTTATGTTCCCTTTCCCCTTTGAGCAGGTCTTGGTATGGTTGAGGTTCAAAAATTTTAGGGATAGCCTCTGGGGCCAGGCTTATGTCATCACTCCATGGGAGACATGGGTTTGCACCAGACGCTGGGGACCAGCGTCAAATCACAGGGGGGAGTATTTAGCGGGGTCTCTAAATTTAGGTAGGACACTCAGGTGTGTAAGTATGGGAATAATGGACCATTTGTGTTTGTGGAGGATTGGACGGTGTAATAATCTCCTTGGCCTCTGGGTGGCGGGGTACCTGGAGGCTCAAGGTAGATTGGCCGTCACAGTGCTACCCTTTTTGTCCCTTTCCGGAGATGGTACGGCGAGGGCGAGGAACCTGCCGTGGTGTCGATGGGAGGAGATAAAAGGGGGAGACGCCCTAACCACGAGGTCTTCAGGAGGATCTTCTTCACGCGCCCAGGCACCTTAGGCCTGGGTGCGGGCGCTTCCAGATTCCGGCCCAGGCACCCTAGGCCTGACCGGAATGGAGTTGGAGTCCATCCCAGGCACCTTCAGCCTGGGGTGAGGTACTAAACCAGGAGGCCTGGGGCCCAGTGACTTCGACTGGGTCCCACGAGGGTGGAGAAGTCCGAGGGTCCCTGAAGTGGATGGGGCCCATGTCTGAGGTGAGGAGGCCGGGGAGGTTACCCATTCGGAGAGTCTGGAGCAGCATCAACCCAGTGACGGATGGGCCTCTGGTAACTCCCTTGGAGGGACATCTTCCCCTGACAGGGGCCGCAGCGCAGCAAAGGTACTCCGATCTATGTTCTCTTGAGTCGCTGGTAGAGACTCTCAAGTTCTAAGTCCTTCCTAGCTAATGCTATAGTAACCGCTGGCGAGATCGCAGTGGTTTAGCTGATAATCAGGATAGTGCCTCGACCTGCTCATTCCCCGTATCAAAATGTTATCAAGTCGCAACCAGTTGGCTACTGAAGCACTGTTTATTGTGAGATATACAATAAAACAAGAGTTGGACTGTGATCGGTGTGTGGAACTCTGGTTAATGGGAGCAGAGGGAAGTGTTGGCACAGCGGGACTTGATTCTAGACAAAAGCACATAGGCCCGAAGAAATATCTGGTACTGGCCTTCACAGCTATGGGGAGGACATGGGCCGTAGCGCATCTCACCCTGTCGTATGACATACCCCTAGACAAAGGAGATGGGGTGAGGCTGCTACACTTGTAATAGGAATAAAAGTGATCAAAAAATGTCAAAATAAAAAAAATTAAATTAACAATAAAAAAAATTAAAGCGCCCCTGTCTCCATGTGCTCGCACGCAGAAGCGAACGCATACGCAAGTCCCGCCCACATATGAAAAAGGTGTTCAAACCACACATGTGAGGTATCGCCGCAAACGTTAGAGCGAGAGCAATAATTCTAGCCCTAGACCTCCTCTGTAACTCAAAACATGTAACCAGTAAAAAAAATGAAAGCGTCGCTTATGGGGATTTTTAAGTACCGAAGTTTGGCACCATTCCACGAGCGTGTGCAATTTTGAAGCGTGACGTGTTAGATAGCGATTTACTCGGCGTAACTTCATCTCTCACATTATGCAAATAAATTGGGCTAACTTTACTGTTTTTTTTTTTTAAAGCATTAACTGTTTTTTATCCCCAAAAAAGCGTTTGAAAAATTTCTGCGCAAATACCGTGCGAGATAATGACCGCCATTGTATTCTCTGGGGTCTCTGCTAAAAAAAACTTAGATAATGTTTGGGGGTTCTATGTAATTTTCTAGCAAAAAAATGATGAGAGAAATGTCAGAATTGGCCTGGGTGGCAAGTGGTTAACATGCATTACAGTGCAATGTCTTAAGACAATGCACCTTACCAGACTTTCAAGCCCGTTCATATAAAGGACTCTATATGAACATTCTGTATAGTCCAAACTCCACTCTCTGTTCTCCCCCAATGTCACACAAAGGAAGCAACACAAAGTGAATAGGATACTTTTTCATACAAGTACATGGTACAGCAGGAATATAAAATGTTGGGGTAACATTCTTTAACCACTTAGCCCAAATCGCCATCATTGTACGTCGGTACTTTGACGCTAAATACCGTTGTTATGGCAGCAGATAGCTGCCATAACCCTGGTATTTTCAACAACGGCGAGCGACTGACTTTGTTAAAAGTGGTCTCCACGGCAGATTCGCCGCAAGATCACTTTTATCAAGGGCGGGAGAGGGACCCCCCTCCTCCCGCCACATTCCGGTCATCTCCGCCGCTTACCAGAGCCGTCGGTAGCGTTGGAGACGATCGCGTCCTTCCCCCTGACAGGCATAGTGCCTAGTGAGGGAAAGATGGCCCCCCGCTCGGCTACATAACATTGAATGGCGGAAGCGACGTCAAACATCACTTCAGCCCAATGGTCTTAAAAGGGACATTTCATTTTTTTTTTATTGCATTTTTGTCAAAAAATCAGATCTGAGGTCTGTTTGACCCCAGATCTCGTATTTAAAGGGGTTGTAAAGGTTCATTTTTTTTTTTCTAAATAGGTTCCTTTAAGCTAGTGCATTGTTGGTTCACTTACCTTTTCCTTAGATTTCCCTTCTAAATATTTTTTTTCTTTGTTTTCTTTGTCTGAATTTCTCACTTCCTGTTCCTCCTCAGTAAGCTGTTCAGTAAGCTGTTCTGGCTGACTCCACACCACTCGGATGATGGTGTGAAGTTTAGTGAGGAGAAACAGGAAGTGAGAAATTCAGACAAAGAAAAAAAACATTTAGAAGGTAAATTAAAGGAAAAGGTAAGTGAAGCAACAATGCACTAGCTTAAAGGAACCTATTTAGAAAATAAAAAACGAACCTTTACAACCCCTTTAAGAGGTCCTGTCATGATTTTTTTCTATTACAAGGGATGTTTACATTCCTTGTAATAGGAATAAAAGTGACCCATTTTTTTTTTAAAAGGACAGTGTAAAAATAAAAAGTAAAATAAAGAACAAAAAAATGTAAAGCGCCCCAT
Source organism: Rana muscosa (assembly GCA_029206835.1). NCBI lineage: Eukaryota > Metazoa > Chordata > Amphibia > Anura > Ranidae > Rana > Rana muscosa. The sequence goes on along the minus strand of CM055121.1, from coordinate 724,382,913 downwards.
CCCGCCGAGTTCGCGCGCAGAAGCGTACGCATACATAAATTGCGCCCGCATATGAAAACGGTGTTCAAACCACACGTGATATATGGCCGCGATCGTTAGAGCGAGAGAAATAATACTAGCACTAGACCCCCTTTGTAACTATAAACATGTAACCTGTAGAAATTTTTAAACGTCGCCTATGGAGATTTTTAAGGGTAAAACTTTGTCGCCATTCCATGAGCGGGCGCAATTTTGAAGCGTGACATGTTGGGTATCAATTTACTTGGCATAACATTATCTTTCACATGATAAAAAAAATTGGGCTAACTTTACTGTTGTCTTATTTTTTAAGTAAAAAAAGTGTACTTTTTTTGAAACAATTACGCTTGTAAGACCGCTGCGCAAATACGGTGTGTCAAAGTACTGCAACGACCGCCATTTTATTCTCTAGGGTGTCTGAAAAAAATATATAATGTTTGTGGCTTCTAAAGCGGAGTTCCACCCATTTAAAGGTCAGCAGCTACAAAAAGTGTAGTTGCTGACTTTTAATATAATGACACTCACCTGTCCCACGGTCCAGCGATGCCGGTGCAGGAAGCCTCGCTCCTCTTCCCCTCCCCTCTGAGGTGCCGGCATTATAACTCTGCATGCGTGAGTCACGCTGAGCGCTGTGAATGGCCGGGCAATCTTCTGTGACGTGTCCCAGAAGATTGCAGGGAGGGGGGGAGAGAGGTGAACTTCCTTCCGGTGCCGCAGAGCCAGGGTAGGAAGTGGGAGCTGGATGCCTGTAAAAACAGGGTACCTGCTCCTCCCCCAAAAAAATGACATGCCAAATGTGGCATGTCAGGGGGTCACCTGCACTTAAAGCAGAAGTTCTATTTTTGGGTGGAACTCCGCATTAAGTAATTTTCTAGATAAAAAAAATATTTTAACTTGTAAACAACAAGTGTCAAAAAGAGGCTTGACCCTAAAGTGGTTAAATGGTAAAGTATATTCACCAACCAATGATATTTACTGCTGTTTTATGCCAACTCACAAATATTTTTACTGCTTCTATTTCTGATTGTGTATTACAAGACTTAATTAAGCATTAATATTTATTAAAGACTGCTATTCTCTTGTCAACATGCACAGTACATTTCCAGAATGGTCCACCATGGCAACCACAGTGCTCCAGTTTAATCATCTAATTGTGCTCAATGAACATATATAACACATTAGACTCGCCTACATATTTTGCCCAAGGTCTCAACATTTAAAAACCGCATGATATGTAATGTTTTACATTTGTCGCGTGATACAGCAGCTTGGGAAACCAGCCCCAGGTATCTTAGCAGCACATTGAACATAGTCCTTCTATGTAATGAGTCTATACTTCAACAGTCAGAAAGCAAGAGGAACCAGAAAAGCAAGGTATGGATCTTTTAGATGTGTGAAATATCATCCTTATATCCAATCTATTTTTTAAAAACTGTCAGATGTTCCACTTTAAAAACAAACCTGAAAAAAATGGACCCGTCAGCAAGAAAAAAGTGTTAGAAATCAAAAAAAGATAGTTTTTTTGCGGTCTCTGTCGGCTTCCAAATCAAACTGGTATTAAATCCAAAAGCAAACATTTATTATATTGCAGCATACCAATTCTTATGCCGCATACACACGACCGTTTTTCATGACGAGAAAAATGCAATTTTTAAAAATGGTCGTGAAAAATGGTGGTGTGTATGCTCCAGAGCATTTTTCTCGACGAGAAAAATGCCCAAACTTTTTTTAGAACCTGCTCTATGTTTTCCCGTCGTTCTTTTTAACGTTGTGAAAAACGGTCGTGTGTATGTTTTTACGAGGGAAAAAAAAATGCGCATGCTCAGAATCAAGTATGAGACGGGAGCGCTCGTTCTGGTAAAACTAGCGTTCATAATGGAGATGGCACATTCGTCACGCTGTAACGGACTGAAAAGCACGAATTGTCTCTCACCAAACTTTATTAACACGAGGATCAGCAAAAGCGTCCCAAAGGGTGGCGCCATTCGAATGGAACTTCACCTTTATAGTGCCATCGTACATGTTGTACGTCACCGCGCTTTGCTCAAGCATTTTTTTTTTTCACGAAAGTGTGTATGCAAGACAGGCTTGAGAGGAAACACGAAAAATCACGTTGAGAAAAACTTTGTTTTTTTTCCATGACATGAATAACGGTCGTGTGTACTCGACATTAGATATGGTGGCTGCATTGGTTTTCTTTTTAAACTTTATTTATTTTATTTTTACCTGGTGATCTGACCAGTAAAGTCTGGTGTTTTTCAACAGAACAAGCTGTCTTGCAAATGTATCAGTTATCATTGTTGACACAAACCATTTACTGCTGAAAGGGGTGCTTAAAATGATCAGCTTGCATTTATTCATGTACAACCTTTATCCCAAAAGAAAAACAACTGTTCTTGTCACTGCAGAGTGCCCTGGAGCTTGGCTTCGATTAGTTAGTAAATATAAATCTGCTAATACATCCCACACTCCCCTCAGATTATCAATGCTGCTGTCCAAAGTTGCCCCTGTGCTTATTGATCCAAGATGCTGGCAATCTAATACAGAAGGTGTGTTACTGGCCAGATCACAGGTGAAAATTGAGAGGAAAAAGCCTAATGCAGAAACTATATCTAATGGTTGGTAAGCTGCAATATATTACATTTTTGGTTTTGGCTTTAATGTTACAGTGTAATACAAAATTCACTCTAGCTTCAGGCATTTTAAAGCCTTATGCCTAGTACACACGATCGGTTTTCCCGGCGGTAAAAAGTCTGCTGGGAAAACCAAGGGGAAAACCGAGAACCTGCTCAGTAACTTTTTCCCCCTACACACGACCGGGTTTCCCCTGACAGGAAAACTGCCATGAGAGCTTTGGTCGGGAATCCTGACCGCGTGTATGCTCCATTGCAGTGTTTCCTATAGGGTTAAAAACCGCCAGGAAAAAAGAGAACCAAGCTCTCTTTTTTCCTGCCGGGATTCCCGGCAGTTTTCCTGTCAGGAAAACTGCGATGGAGCATACACATGGCGGGTTTTCCCGGCCAAAAGCTCTCATGGTAGTTTTCCCGATGGGAAAACCGGTCCTGTATATGAGGCATTACAGTCGAAATCTATCTCCTTCCAACTGTCCACTTACCTGATCCAGCCAGGCTTTCTTTTCCTTTGAAAGAAATCACCGGTCCAGATGAGGACAAACAATCCCTCCACACATCAACAGGTGCTGGCCCAATCCCTTACTGCGGCAATCCAGCAGTAAAGATGAAAGACTGAACACATTCCAACAGTGGGGTGGATAAGACAATATTTATTCAAGTCTTCAAAGCATAAAACATACAAAAAATCACACCTCCATACCACAGGACAGAGGGCAGTTAACGCATTTCACATAGAATGTGCTTACTCATTATGAGTAAGCACATTCCGTGTGAAACACGTTAACTACCCTCCCAAGGAGGGACTTTAAAAAAGTATCTGCAGTGTTCAGACCCATAGTAGTTTCCAAAACTACTATGGGTCTGAACACTGCATACAGCTCTCTATGCATGTCTATGCTATAGTGTTTGAAGATTTGATTAAAAGGTATCCATGTCTTCCACTAAATCTTATTAAGCATGAGTTTAAAAACTTTATAAGAACATTGGTTCAACCTGCTCATTAATATTGTAAACACTTTTTTTTAGATGTGACAAATGCTTTTTAATATAACAAATTAAAAAAAAAAGCAATAAAAGTTATTTCATAACATGCTGAAGAATACAACCACTTGTCTTTCTTTTCCCCTGATGACTTTTTATTGGTGCTTGTGTTCCTGAGTCTGCACATCTGCTGTGACCATTGTGTAAGCCTCTGACTCTCCTTGTTAGATTAGATCAGCCACAACTTTATGATCACTGAAGGGTAATGTGAATTACATTGTTTATTTTGTGACAATGGGTGGAATATACATTATATTACCAAAAGTATTGGGAGGCCTGCCTTTACAAGCACATGAACTTTAATGGCATCCCAGTCTTAGTCCATAGGGTTCAATATTGAGCTTGCCCATCCTTTGCAGCTATAACAGCTTCAACTCTTCTGGGAAGGCTGTCCACAAGGTTTAAGAGTGTCTATGGGAATGTTTGACCATTTTTCTAGAATGGATGAGCAAGTTTGGGGTGGAGGAACTTGACTGGCCTACACAGAGTCCTGACCTTAACCCAATAGAACACCTTTGGGATCAATTAGAGCGAAGACTGCAAGCCAGGCCTTCTTGATCACATCAGTGCCTGACCTCACAAATGCGCTTCTGGAAGAATGATCAAACACTCCCATAGACACACTCCTAAACCTTGTGGACAGTCTTCCCAGAAGAGTTGAAGCTGTTATAGCTGCAAATTGTGGGCCAACTCAATATTAAACCCTACGGACTAAGACTGGGATGCCATTAAAGTTCATGTGCGTGTAAAGGCAGGTGTCCCAATACTTTTGGTAATATAGTGTATTAGGCAGCAAGTGAACATGTCCCTGAAATTCATGTACTGAAAGAGGAAAAATGGGCATTGCAATTTGTTGTGTATGGGACTGCGTAGCCATAGACCAGTCAAGGTGCCCATGCTGACTCCTGTCCACAGCCAAAAGTGCCTACAATGGCAATGTGAGCATCAGAACTGGACCACAGAGCAATGGAAGAAGGTGGCATGATCTGATGAACCACGTTTTCTTTTGGATGTGGATGGCCGGGTGCGTCACTTACCTGGGCCATCATCTGATTAGACAAGCTAAGGGTGCCTTCACACCTGCAAACCCACCTGACACTGTTTACATGCAAGCACCCCCACGGGGGTTCACTGAGATTAGCTGTGAGAGGCAGTCTCATTAAAAGCAAAGGGAAGCTGCCGGGGGCCAGGCCTGAGCACTCACATGTGATTGCTGCATGAGCAATTACATAGTTACATAGTCAGGTTGAAAAAATACATAAGTCCATCCAGTTCAACCATAAATAAATAAATAAAATAAAAAATATCGTACAATCCCATATACCCAATTCTATACTCACAGTTGATCCAGAGGAAGGCAAAAAACCCCAGCAGAGCATGATCCAATTTGCTACAGCAGGGGAAAAAATTCCTTCCTGATTCCCCGAGAGGCAATCGGATTTACCCTGGATCAACTTTACCTATAAATGTTAGTACTCAGTTATATTATGTACATTTAGGAAAGTATCCAGACCTTTCTTAAAGCAATCTACTGAGCTGGCCAGAACCACCTCTGGAGGGAGTCTGTTCCACATTTTCACAGCTCTTACTGTGAAGAAACCTTTCCGTATTTGGAGATGAAATCTTTTTTCCTCTAGACGTAAAGAGTGCCCCCTTGTCTTTTGTGTTGACCCTAAAGTGAATAACTCAACACCAAGTTCACTATATGGACCCCTTATATATTTGTACATGTTAATCATATCCCCCCTTAATGTCCTCTTCTCAAGAGTGAATACATTCAGTTCCTCTAATCTTTCCTCATAGCTGAGCTCCTCCATGCCTCTTATCAGTTTGGTTGCCCTTTCTCTGCACTTTCTCCAGTTCCCCAATATCCTTTTTGAGAACGGGTGCCCAAAACTGAACTGCATATTCCAGATGAGGTCTTACTAATGATTTGAACAGGGGCAAAATTATATCTCTCTCTCTGGAGACCATACCTCTTGTGACAGAACCCACTGTCACTGTGTGCTTTGGAAGGGACTGAGGGCGGGCCTCCTACCCACAGATTATGGCCCAGAGGAGACTGGAGACTCGGGGAGAAGCTGGCATTGAGATAATGTAATGCTACATCCCTTCTCCCCCATCCCCCCCCTCTTGTTGCTGTGTTTAGCTGTGTTGAGTCATGGCACACAGACAATGGTCTGGACTGCAGACATCTCTCCGCAGGGGATGTGTATTGAGGGGTTGCCTGCTTATCATAATCCCTTTATGTTTATCTGTAGTCTCTGTTTCAATGTACAAGTGTTCAGTTCCCATTGATTCTTCCTTGTCCCCTACCCCCCTCTATGACAAGGCTAAGGGGAGTGTCCCTAACTGTGTGTAAAAGTGTATGTTTTGGATTTAATAAAGGGTTGATGCTCTGCATGTTTAACCCTCAACACCTGTGTGGATTGTCTCGTGATTGAGGGGTTAAGGGCTGGTTATGGCGAATCTGCAGGCTGCGGGTGCGTTTGGAGGACAGGAGACACAAGTCTGGGGGATGTGCCCATCTGGGGTATCGGAGATCCGTTACAGTGGTGGCAGCAGTGGGATGTCTCCTGCAGTCCGGGCCATCCAAACCACCACCAGGATTCAAGATCTGGGCAGCCGTCGAGGAGCAATACGGGGACCAGCCAGCATGAGAGCGGAGTTTGAGAGGAGGCTGCAAGGCATGCGGAAGCAACATCGGGGACCAGCAACAGAGCGCACCATGCTCGGCTGGGAGGATGTGATCCGCTGGCAACTCTGGCATGAAACGCTAAGCCACGAGCGGCGCCATCAGGGGAAGATCCTTCCCTCCTCCACAGAGATGTACTGGACGCAGTACCATGCGCGAGAGGTGTTCCTGAGGGAACGACCGCGAGATGAGTGGAAGACAGAGCTCGGAAGATTGGTCCAGGAGGAGATGAGGCTGGACGCCAGCTACAGAGCCCTCCGGTGGTTCGCGGCTCAACTGTGGCCAAGTACAGCAGACGGCAGCCCGACAGAAGGCGTTGGCTACGGCGGCGTGGGGCTGCTCCATCAAAAAATGTACGGAGACCCAGACTTTGGGAGCGATGAGGAGTGGCGGCTGGAAAACATCCTGGACTTCCGAGATGAGGTGCTGGACCTCCCTGAAGAGGCGTGTGACCTGGAGGAATTGGAGTTCCTGGTTGAGCAGGAATGGGAGCTCGAGATTGCCTACAAGCGGCTGTTTGACGGTGATCAGCAGCCTGGCATGGCTCCCGTTGCCTGGGACTGTCCTGGAGAAATAGCGGACAGTCACGAAGATGCGGAGCAAATGGGGCCAGGAGTGCCCCTACGTTTTCCCGTCCTAACCGCAATGGAAGAAGCGGCGATGATACAGAGGGCACTGCGAGTGCTAGAATGCCGGAACGCACCAGAGGTTCCCCAAGCAGAGAGACAAGATAATAGCATAAAGGTCTCAGAAGGGGAAGTTGAGACTGGCGCTGGAAGGCTGGTAAATGGTGATCAGCAGCAAGTCGAGAGTATCGCATCCGGTGCCCCAGCAGAAGCGCTGGCTAGAGGGCAGAGTGCCACTAGCCTCTGCCCAGCATCAGAAAAAGAGTTGGATCCGGAGAGTCTGAGAGATGATTTTCGTGAGCCGTTTCCCCAACAGCAGATATCCCCAACGGGAGTGGAGGAAGCAATTCTCCCTCCCCAGCAATTGGACATTACCCCAATGTTCATCCCCCCAGCAGAAGCGCTGACTGCAGGGCAGAGTGCCGCTGGCCTCTGCCCACCCTCAGAGTTGGATCCAGGGAGTCCGAGGGATGACCTCAGTGAGCTGTTTCCCCAGCACTTGGACACTACCCCAGTGTTCATCCCCCCAGCAGAAGCGCTGGCTACGGGGCAGAGTGCCGCGGGCCTCTGCCCACCCTCAGAGTTAGATCCAGGGAGTCCGAGGGATGACCTCAGTGAGCTGGTTGCCCAGCACTTGGACACTACCCCAGTGTATATCCCCCCAGCAGAAGCACTGGCTGCATGGCAGAGTGTTACCGGCCCCGACCCAGCCCTCAGTAGATTTTTGGAGGGTTTGGGAGACAGCCCCTGTCAGAAGTCGCCTCAGAAGCTGGTCACAGAACCAGGAGGGGAGAAAATCCTTCCCCTTCTTCAGCTGCTGAACTCTACCATTGTATATGTCCCCCTAGCACAAGCACTGGCTATGGGGCAGAGCGATGTTGGCCTCTGCCCAGCATCAGAAAAAGAGACGGAGAGTCCGGGAGACAGTCCCTGCAAGATACCTCCTCAGCGGCTGTTAGCTACTCCAGGAGAAAAGCAAGAACCTTTTCCTCCCCAACTGCATAGCACTGCCAGCCTATGTTCCCTACAAGCTGAAGCGCTGGCATCGGGGCAGAGGATTATTCAGCTCCCCTCAATATCTGCAACCCAGCCCCGGATCACGGGAGTGCGGACAGCTGTTCCCACTCTGCAGCGGCTGTTTTTATTCACGGGAGACCGTATGTGCGATTTTGCTCCCCAGCCCCAGAGACGTACTTTTCCTTTTCCTGGTTGCCTGGGGTGGAAGTTTGCGACTAACGCAGGTCCAGACCAGTTCGGGGTCAGGAACCTGGTTAGTCTGTTTTTAAAAGGGGAGAAATGTGACAGAACCCACTGTCACTGTGTGCTTTGGAAGGGACTGAGGGCGGGCCTCCTACCCACAGATTATGGCCCAGAGGAGACTGGAGACTCGGGGAGAAGCTGGCATTGAGATAATGTAATGCTACATCCCTTCTCCCCCATCCCCCCCCTCTTGTTGCTGTGTTGAGCCATGGCACACAGACAATGGTCTGGACTGCAGACATCTCTCCGCAGGGGATGTGTATTGAGGGGTTGCCTGCTTATCATAATCCCTTTATGTTTATCTGTAGTCTCTGTTTCAATGTACAAGTGTTCAGTTCCCATTGATTCTTCCTTGTCCCCTACCCCCCTCTATGACAAGGCTAAGGGGAGTGTCCCTAACTGTGTGTAAAAGTGTATGTTTTGGATTTAATAAAGGGTTGATGCTCTGCATGTTTAACCCTCAACACCTGTGTGGATTGTCTCGTGATTGAGGGGTTAAGGGCTGGTTATGGCGAATCTGCAGGCTGCGGGTGCGTTTGGAGGACAGGAGACACAAGTCTGGCGGATGTGCCCATCTGGGGTATCGGAGATCCGTTACACCTCTCTTAATACAAGAAAGGACTTTGCTCGCTTTGGAAACCGCAGCTTGGCATTGTATGCCATTATTGAGCTTATGATCTACCAAAACCCCCAGATCCTTCTCCACTACGGATCCCCCCAGTTGTACACCCCTAGTATGTATGATGCATTCATTTTCTTAGCCCCCAAGTGCATAACTTTACATTTATCAACATTAAACCTCATCTGCCACATAGTCGCCCAATTAGACAGAGCATTGAGGTCGGTTTGTAAATTGGCGACATCCTGTAAGGACGTTATTCCACTGCATAGCTTGGTGTCATCTGCAAAGACAGAAATGTTACTTTTAATCCCAGACCCAATATCATTTATAAAGATATTAAAAAGTAAGGGTCCCATCACTGAACCTTGGGATACACCACTGATAACCTTGGACCATTCAGAGTAAGAATCATTAACCACTACTCTCTGAATTCTGTCTTTTAGCCAGTTTTCTATCCATTTACAAACTGATATTTCCAATCCTGTAGACTTTACCTTGCACATGAGCCGTGTGTGCGGAACTGTATCGAACGCTTTTGCAAAATCCAAGTATACCACGTCCACAGCCACCCCTCTGTCCAAGGTCTTACTTACCTCTTCATAAAAAGAAATCAGGTTTGTCTGATAACTTCTGTCTTTCATGAATCCATGTTGTCAGTGGCTTAAATAGTTTTTTTCCAGCAAGAACTCATCTATGTGATCTTTTATTAATCTCTCCAGTATCTTCCCAACTATAGAAGTTAAACTAACAGGTCTATAGTTACTTGTTAAAGACTTTGTTCCCATTTTAAATATAGGCACCACATTGGCCCTGCGCCAATCCAGTGGTACTATTCCTGTCATTAATGAGTCCCTAAAAATTAGATACAATGGCTTTGAAATTTCAGAGCTCAATTCTTTTAGGATCCGTGGGTGTATGCCATCTGGTCCAGGTGTTTTATCTTCAATTATTCTGTCTAAATATTTCTGGACCATATCACTTTTGAGCCATTGTGGATTTGGGGCTGTGTCACTACCTCCCCTATGTTCCATTGTATACACAGAGCTGAAGAAAGTATTTAATAAATTAGCCTTCTCTTTGTCCCCAGTCACCCACTCTAGATTATTTTGTAAAGGGCCTACATGCTCAGACTTGACCTTTTTACTATTAATATATTTGAAGAATTTTTTGGGGTTTGTCCTACTATCTTTTGCAATCTGTCGTTCGTTTTGAATTTTTGCATCCTTGATTTCCTTTTTACATATCCTGTTATATTCTTTGTAACATTTAAACGACACTAGTGTTCCTTCATTTTTATATTTTTTAAAAGCTCTTTTCTTATTGTTTATAGCTTTTTTAACTTTTTTTTTTTTTAAATCAAATAGGAGTTTATTCAGAGAGCAATAGGTATACAAAAGAAATACTTCACACAATACAGCACATACTTCTGTGTGTCCACAGGAGAAGGAAGGGACAATACCCTACAAATAGAGGCACAGCATAATAAGAAAAATACATCCTTTTTTTAAGTCAAAAACACCCAACCCTGTACCACATCTATCTCAATACAATAGTGTAGTTTCTGCAACACAGTACAAAAAATATCACAGGCATCCATGTAAGAAAATAGGACTTATAGTCGTTGTATCCAGACCGGGGTAAGATAGACCGACTCATAGCCGAGCAATAGACCACCACGCGGGGAGTATCACCCCCAGTGCCATGTTCCCTCCCACTCAGATCCTCCGTCCCTTATACTAGCATTCGTTCCATAACCAGATCAACCGGGGCCAGACCTGGAATCTCCAACCACCGAGCCCAAATCTTGTCAAATTTCCTCACACTCCCTCTATGCTGAAATATATACTTTTCCAGCCTAATAGTGTCCCCCATGAGATTCCGCCATTCCCTCACCGTGGGGGGTTCCTCTGACTTCCAGTGTCGCAAAATAAGCTTCCTGGCCTGGAAGAGAGCTCTCGCTATGCCCACCCTGATGTGATCCTCCTCCGGTATGTTGTCTATGATCCCCAGCAAACATAATTTAGGGTGTGCAATAAGCTGCACCTGGAAAACGGTATTAATCGTATCCAAGACCTCCGTCCAGTAAAGATGCAGTTTGGGACACCGCCACAACATGTGGATCAGGTCACCATGGTCCCTCTTGCATCTAGTACAGGCAGGGTCCTCTCGGACCCCCATACTTACCATCCTAGCCGGGGTATAGTGTACACGCAGCAGTATATACAGCTGAGACAACCTTTGGGCTACATTAAGAGAACACAAGGGAATGGCCAACAGAGCGTCTTCCCACTGGTCCTCCTCAAAAGCTCCAACGTCTCTCTCCCACTTTGAGATGATGCCTGCCATGTTGTTAGGAAGGAATCTGCTGAGGAGCATGGAGTAACTGCACGAAATGAAACCCTTAAACGAGGTTACGTCTCTCATGTAGTTAAAAATCGGCATGGGGCTTAGTGTCCAGCCATCTCCCTTCGCTTGGGCCCTGACCGCATGTTGAAGCTGGAAATAAAAAAACTGCATAGAGGCAGGGAGCTGAAATTCAGCCTGCAGCTCCAAGAATGAGCGCAGCTGCCCGTTCCTAAAAATTTGTGTCAAATGGGTAATCCCGTATTGTTACCATCTCATACCATATTGTAATTTTTCCAACTCCAAGTAGCGTTTGTTCCCCCAGATGGGGCTATGCCTAGTAAAACCCTCCACTTGTTGCAACGCTCTCACCTTGTTCCAGATTTTCTGCATCAAGTTGTATGTAGGGTACAGCTTATTGGACTTGGCAAATCTCAGCGCCTCCAGGCCCTCCTCCACCTCCCCCCCAGATGCCGAGCGGAGCAGCTGCGCCACAGGGTCCACCAAGTTCAACATCGGATTACCAGGGGGCCTCAACACCCTAGCAATGTGCTGTAGCTGGGAGGCCAGGTAATACAGCCATGGGTTAGGGAGAGAGAGCCCTCCTGCCTCCTTCGGCCGTTGAAGCTGTTCCAGCTTCACCCTTGCCGTAGAATTTAGCCATATAAGGGATCTGAAAATAGTGTTTACAACCCTGAAATGTTTAAGAGGGACAACCATGGGGGAGTTGTGCAACACATATAAGAGCTGCGGCATTAAGATCATCTTTATCAGATTTATTCTGCCTACAGGGGACAGTTTCAGTTTGGACCACACCTTCACCCGATCCCTGCAGCGATTCAATAATGGGGACAAATTTAAAGTAAGATAGTCTAAAGGATTGGGTGTAACCTGGATCCCCAGATATCTGAATTCTGTGGATACAGGGATATCTAGTAGGTGTGTCAGCTGTGGACATGGTGTCTTGTCTAAGAGCATAAGAGAGGATTTGGTCCAATTAATCACCAACCCAGAATACCGGCCAAAAGTCCGTACAACCTCCATTGCCTCCCTCAGAGATGACTCCGTGTCACCCAAAAGGAGCATGGTGTCATCGGCATACATCATACATTTTTCTTGTTGCTCCCCATATTGAAACCCTCTAATGTTCGTATGGGCACGAATCCGGGCAGCCAGCGGTTCTATGGCCAGCGCGAACAGTAAAGGGGACAACGGGCACCCCTGTCTGGTGCCCCTAAAGAGATCAAAGTAAGAGGATATTCTTCCTGACTCTCTAATGGCTGCTTTCGGGGAATTGTATAGAAGCTGCACCCATGCTATGAAATTCTCTCCAAACCCAAATTTTCTCAGAACTGCCCATAAGTAGGGCCATTCTATGCTATCAAAGGCCTTATGGGCGTCAAGGGAGAGCAGAGCCCTGTCTCCCATGTTATCGGTGATGGATTGCATGTTAATGAATAATCTGCGCAGATTAATAGCCGTGGACTTCTGAGGCATAAACCCCGCCTGGTCAGAATGTATTATAGCAGAGATAGCATTGTTCAGCCGTATAGCAAGAACCTTGGCCAAGATTTTTACATCCGACTGCAACAAGGATATCGGCCTATAGGAACCCGGGTCTAACGGGTCCTTTCCAGGTTTTAATAGCAAGACTATTATGGCTTTGGTCATAGAAAGAGGCAGGCACCCGGCTGATCTGGCCCCATTAAACACTCCCAACAACCTAGGCAATAATTGTTCCCCGTATTGCTTGTACACCTCCACTGGAATTCCATCTTCCCCTGGTGCCTTGGAGTTGGGGAACATACCAGTCGCCGCCTGGAGCTCCTCAACCGTCAGGGGAGCATCCAGTTGTTTTTGAGCAGTGTCGGTCAGGGTAGGGAGTTCAACCCCGTCAATATACTCCTGAAGGGAATCATCAGTATAGTCCTTTCGGGAGCGGTAAAGGTCACAGTAGTATGAGCTAAGGATCGTCATAATGTCATCCGGGGAATTAGTAATTTTTCCATCGGGTGCTCTCAGAGCACCAATGGATGGGGATGTCTGTTGAGCACGGGAAATCCGTGCCAACAGGCGACCAGTATGCTCACCCTCCTCATAAAAGGCCAACTTACTGAAAAATCATTTCCGCTCGGCCGCCGAGAAGGTAATTTGATGAGAGGTTCCAGTTGCTCTCTTTCTCTACACTTCAAGCATTCTGCCCTTGCACCCTGTCTGTGCCTCTCCGTCAGTTTGGTGCTGTGCCGTGGCTGTCCGGGTTTCTCCTTGATGGATGTCCCATGCCATCTTCTCTTTGACTCTCCTCTTGATCGAGTGGCCGTTGAAGTGTCTATTGGGGGGCCTTCCTCGCCTCAGCCCCGGGTGAGACACTGTATCCAGGACCACCATTCTACGCCATATTTCAAATGCTTGGGACAACCCCATTCCGGGTTTTGCCATTGTCAAATGACATGCACCCCACTCCTGATGACTGGCTTTAAACGCCAAGAAACGCGTCGAGTCCATGCTCAGGGATGCCAAGTAAAGCCTGCCCAACTACGAATCTACAAAGTGTATTCTTGACATTTCAATTGGATAATTAATTTCACTGTTTCTGTATGTCCATTTAACTGTCACTACTTGCTCCAGCCATGTCTCAACAATGAATTGCGATTATGTCTATGTGATAACTTCTATTTACATTATGCCTTTGTTTGCATGATCTATGTGTACTTTTACCATGATACAGATCTCCATTCTTTAGACTGACTATGCAGCATGTATACCTGGCTACAGACCACTCCCCAACGGGACAGTGATGTTTACCAATTTTTGATATCTTAGACCCTTTTCCCCATGCCCATCCATTAGTCCATGCTCTGGCATGTCAAGTAAAGCTTGCCCAACTATGAATCTATTAAGTGTATTCTTGACTTTTTAACCGGATAATCATTTTCACTGTTTCTGTATGTCCATTTAACTGTCATTACTTGCTTCAGCCATGTCTCAACAGTGAATTTTGATCATGTTTTTGTGATAACCCCTATTTATACTATGCCTTTGTTTGCATGATCCATGTGTACTTTTACCATGATACAATACATTTTTATATTTATATCCATGCCTTGATCTCCATTCTTTAGACTGACTATGCAGCATGTATATATGGCTACAGACTATTCCCCAACGGGACAGTGATGTCTACTCATTCTTGATATCCTAGACTTTTTCCTACGCCCATCCATGCCTCATTTAAAGTCCCACAGCCCATTTTCTCTTTTCATTTTCAATGTACCAGGGATGGAGGCATGGGTATGGCATTTATGGGTCTCAATGGATCACCTGCCTTTTCTTGAATCATCAGTATAGTCCTTTCGGGAGCGGTAAAGGTCACAGTAGTATGAGCTAAGGATCGTCATAATGTCATCCGGGGAATTAGTAATTTTTCCATCGGGTGCTCTCAGAGCACCAATGGATGGGGATGTCTGTTGAGCACGGGAAATCCGTGCCAACAGGCGACCAGTATGCTCACCCTCCTCATAAAAGGCCAACTTACTGAAAAATCATTTCCGCTCGGCCGCCGAGAAGGTAATTTTATTCAGGGCGTCCTGAGCAGAAACCCAGGCGTCTCTATGGTCTGCAGTGGGGTCAGCAACAAACTTGGCTTCCAGGTCAAGCACCAATCTCTCCACCCCCTCCCGATGTTCACCCGACCGTCTCTTAAATGCATTGATCTCAGTAATAAACAACCCCCTCAAAAAGGCCTTAAAAGTCTCCCAAGCAACCCCCACATCTGGGTAATCCGCCTGGTCCCCCCAGAAGTCATTAATTTTCCGTGCTGTCAGGTCCGGGGCTGGCAAAAGATTAAGCCAAAAGGCATTCAGCTTCCAGGGGGCTCTGAGCAGTGACGAAGGAGGGGAAACCTCCAACCCCAGAGTCAGCGGAGCATGGTCCAAGATACCTCGTATTGCATATGAAATCTCCGCCACCACCCGCACCGCCGTGTCCGAACACAGGCACAGGTCTATACGTGATAGTGACATATGTGTTTTCGAAAAACATGAGAACTGGCGTTTCCCGGGGTTCCTGCTCCTCCACAAATCCACCCACCCCACCTCCTCCACCAGTTTTCTCAGGGGTGTGCGGCAAGCACCGCGCCCCGACAAGACTGGGGGGTGCTTGTCCAGCTGCGGATCCAGGTAGCAGTTGAAGTCGCCCATAATGTACAAAGGTACTCCCGGGCGTCCCAACTGAAAGTCCAGGATCGCCCGTAGGACCTGATGACTGTACGGAGGCGGGATATATACAAAGACAAGTATACATTTCAGGGAAGACAAGCGACAATGCAGTATAACAAATCGGCCCTCAACATCCACCACACTGTCAAATTCCTGAAAATCCAGTGCCCCATGTATCAAAACACTCACCCCTCTAGAAAAGGAGGTGTGAGTGGAGTGATAAGCCCTGCCCACCCACCGAAAGTTAAGGCATGACACAGTGTTGGGGGTGAGATGAGTCTCCTGCAACGCACACACAGCCGGAAGATATTTTTTCAAAGATGTGGAGACCATTGTGCGCTTGAGGGGGTCACCAAGCCCCCTAACATTCCATGACACCACATTAATTACATTTAACCCTCCCGCCATAGTAGATAGATATTTATACATTTAAAGGGTGAGACAATCCAAGACAGTATACACCGTCCCCCCCCACCCCCAGATCGGGTATTCTGCAGGTCAGATACCACCCATAAAGTCAAATCATGCTGGTGTTGTACGTGCTGTACCGTACTGCTGAAGTCTCTCCGAACTATTAGAACCTCTGAGCGCAACAGCACTCTAACTTTATCATGAACACTTCCTGGGGGTGCAATCTCGAAAAAGACCACCAGCCGGCGATCTAGTTCTCCAGTTGCTGTCAGTGCACCAAGGACCCCCAGGAGCAAACAGAGTATAAAGGGTCGAACATCAAAAAAGGCACTGGGACAACAGGTCCCGTCTCCCGCCGGCAGCTTTTTTAACTTTAACCATGAGCTACATAGGTTTTATTTTTAGCCTTTTAAACTTATTGCCCATGGGAATATACTTTGCAGTGAGGTCCCAAACAGTCTTTTTGAAGAATTACCATTTCTGTTCTGTGTTAATCGATGCCAATATTCCCTCCCAGTCTAAGTCCTGGAGAGCAGCCCTCATCCTTGGAAAATTTGCTTTATTGAAATTAAGTGTTTTTATCTTTCCTGCATGTATTTCTTGCTTACAGCTAACATCAAGTGAAATCATGTTATGGTCACTGCTACCCAGGTGTTCCTTTATCTGAACATTAGTAATACGCTCTGCATGGTTTGAGATTACCAGGTTCAACAGAGCATCATTCCTAGTTGGGGCCTCAATAAACTGGACCATAAAATTGTCCTGCAATAGGCTTAAAATTTTTTGCCCTTTAACTGTCCCAGCAGTGCCATTACTCCAGTCAATTTCTGGGTAGTTAAAATCCCCCATTATTATCACTGTCCCAGCCCTTGCAGCCCTTTCCATCTGTGCAAGGAGCGGAGTCTCCACCTCCTCATTAACATTGGGTGGTCTATAACAAACTCCAATGATTAACTTTGAACTACGCACATCTGTATGCAGTTCCACCCATAATGCTTCAGCCTCCTCACACTCTCCATCAACCAGGTCCTCTTTCACACTCGCTTTGAGATCACTTCTCACATAGAGACAGACCCCGCCACCTTTCCCTTTTACCCTGTCTCTCCGAAAGAGTGCATAGCCAGGAATATTAATAACCCAGTCATGTGAGGATTGAAGCCAAGTTTCAGCAATACCGAATACGTCATAGCTCTCCTCATGCACCAGAGCTTCCAACTCACCTATTTTGCTTGGCAGACTTCTGGCATTGGTGAACAAACACTTTAATGTATTACATTTTTCTCTGGTGTTTTTCATATCATATTTAGTAGTACAAATGACACTATAGTTTCCAATGGCTTTTTGCAACATGGGAACTTCCTTGTCACCTGCCATAACCCTCCCCCCATCTATCCCCATTCCACTCTCCATTAATGTCTGACCCCTAACTGACCTGTGTGCCCGATGTAATTCTATTTCACCCTCAATCCTAGTTTAAATACTCCTCCAGCCTTCCCATAAACCTGTCCCCCAGCACAGCAGACCCCCTGCCATTCAAGTGCAAACCGTCTTTAGCATATAGGTTGCACCCCAATGAAAAGTCAGCCCAGTGCTCTAGAAACCCAAATCCCTCCTCCCTACACCAGGTCTTTAGCCATGCATTCAGCTCTCTAATCTCCCCCTGCCTTTCCTGTGTTGCGCATGGCACTGGCAATATTTCAGAGAATATCACCTTGGAGGTCCTTGCCTTCATCTTGCAGCCTAGTTCTTTAAATTGATTCTTAAGGAGCCTCCACCTTCCATGTATACTGTCATTGGTTCCAACGTGGACCAAGACAGCTGGGTCATGCCCGGCCCCTCCCAGTAATTTATCCACCCGGTCAACCACATGCCGAACCCTGGCACCAGGGAGACAGCAAACCATTCGGTTGAGGCGATCCTGGCAACAAATTATTCTATCAGTCCTTCTGATTATAGAATCCCCTATAACCACCAACTGTCTAGGCCTACCTGCACTTCCCTCACCACCTCTACTAGATGGGTTGCTCTCCCGGCTGTTAGGGGTAGCAGTGACATCTAGGGCTGCCACCTCTGTGTTTGCCACCTCCACATCTTCAACCAACTTGGAAAATTTGTTTTGATGCACAAATACAGGACTGGCCTTCCTTTTGACATTACATTTGAGTGGCCATGATTAGCTGCAGGAGCTGGCAACCTCCCATCACTTTCAATGGGGCTGCATCTTGCAGCTAATCACCGGGACCCCCACTTGGATTCCCATATGTATTCAGTGGCAGGTGCATTTGCAGGTGTGAATGTACCCTAAAGATGGCTAAATGAATGTATATGCATCTAAATACTGTTTTTAGGCCTTGTTCTCATGGGAGGTATGAATTTGTTTGCCATGTGAAAGCCATGTCTACCCACACCGGGATGCACAGGTGTTCTGTGCATCCGTGGTCAGACAGTCCCATTGCCGTTAAATGGGACGCAGCGGCTGCACAGACAGAGACTAATCCCAATGTGACATCTGTGTGGGTTTAGGTGCACAACCCCAAATGCACCCAGAAACATTCAGTTTCTTGCTTTTATGCTCTCACTCTATATACAGATTTATATGCGTACGTGTTCTATTTCAAGGTTTTCTGAAATCAACAGCATATGTTATTATTATACAGGATTTATATAGAGTTAACAGTTTGTATGCTGTAACATATGTATGCTGTATCACTTGTAATCCTATTAAAAGATTTCATTTCACAAATGACATGCACTCAAGCTGGCAAAAATATGCAAATTGTTTATTGCCAGAAGCCATTTGTAGCACTGTCAATTTATTTTGTACACTACTGATGCCAGGCTTTTAGAGAACAGGTGGCATAATACACTAGCTATTAAACCATTGTCTGCTCACTCCTTAGTCACCTTGTCTTCCATTCTCTTTCATGTTATAGCTAATTACAATGATTTTAGACACCATTCCTTCTAATTAGCAAGCTTTGTCAAACCATTTAAAGCAGACCTTGCCATAGCAATTTTTTATTTTGTGTGCAAGTAGGGTAAAGTCACGTGTAAGTGTAAAGCTGGCCATAGATAGATTCTTTTTTTTATTTTTTTATCAAAAAACAAAAAACGACCACATTCGAGGTGGATGAGGGAATCCTCCCCACTGTGCTATTGTTATTCTGACACCTGGGACTCTTCCACTGTCAGAATACAGTACATTGATCACCTGTGCTGATTGAAGCAAAACTTCCAAAAAAAGTCAAATCGAGAGTAGTCACTCTGCTCTCGAACTGGAACATTAATATGAGGATAGGGATGATGCTGGGGACAGAGGAAGGAGCAGCATGCTCTGCATTCTCATAGAGCAGAAGGAAGACAGCTCCCGTCTCTCCAGGAAGTGCAGAGCATGCTGCGCCTTCCTCTGTCCCCAGCACCATCCTCAGCTTCCCTGTCCTCTGCCTGCTCTCTCCACTGCAGCCTCTGCACACAGGGGGCAGGACACACTCCATACATAACAAAGGAGCTGCAGCTCTTTCCAGCAAAAGCTAGGAGCAGCCTCTGCATTGTCAAGCGGCTCATTGAATCCAAGGGGTGGTTGTGTCCAATCCACCATTGATACTGCCACACCAGGAGTACCTTATTTTTCAAATAGCCTACTATGGAGACAGAGGGGTTTATTTACTAAAGGCAAATCCACTTTGCACTATAAGTGCACTTGGAAGTGCACTTGAAAGTGCAGTCACTGTAGATCTGAGGGGGACATGCAAGGAAAATAAAAAACAGCATTTTTGCTTGTACATGATTGTATAATAAAATCAGCAAAGCTTCCCCTCGTTTAAGATCTTCCCCTTAGATCTACAGTGACTGCACTTCCAAGTGCACTTGCAGTGCACTTGTAGTGCAGAGTGGATTTGCCTTTAGTAAATCAAGCCCAGAGTGTGTGCTCATTCCATCTCTGTAATTTGAGATCCATGTTATCTGGTAAGAGGCCACTCTTTCAATATAAGGAGCACATTTCAGCACTGGAACACTTTGAAGCTGGATTTTTTCCATAAGCACATTATCACTTTGTAATCCATATGGCCTTTTCTTGAACAGATATGATATATCAGGGATATGCAATTAGCGGACCTCCAGCTGTTGCCAAACTACAAGTCCCATGAGACATAGCGAGACTGACAGCATCAAGCATGACACCCAGATGCAGAGGCATGATGGGACTTGTAGTTTGGCAACAGCTGGAGGTCCGCTAATTGCATATCCCTGTGATATATGATGGACTTTAATGATTGAGGCTGGGTTCACACTACCTGCCGCCGCAGCTCACAGCAGGTGTCCAGTGCGTCCCTGTACACCATTTCAGGTGCGACTCAGGCCGGAATATTTGGCTGAATTCGCACCTGAAACAGAGTAAAAGACACACAGGACCTATTTCCAGTGCGCTCCGCAGCATCCCCAGAGCTGTGTGAATCGGCTCTATTGAGAGCCAGTCACAGTCTCCTGTCATGCCAATTGGATGGGGGGATCCCCCATCCATATTGCATCAGTGTGAACCCAGCCTAATTTGTATATTGGTGCACATTATCAAATATTGCACATTGATTCATTTGCACATGCACTTTATTTAAATTTTTTATATGACGGTCCTCTGCTGCACATGCAGCCGCTGCAGCATTGACAAAGTCGAGTTCCACCTTGTGGGCATGTCACAGGCGGTTTATGGGCAGGTGGAATTTCCGATGAATTTAAGCCAACCGAGCACTGGCTGTGTATGATAGCCTGGAATGGCTACAGACTCTTCTGGCCTGCTTTAGCAAATCTTCCAACCCTGGGTACCTGCTTAAATGCTGCACCACCAAATTGAGGACATGTGCCAGGCATGGCAGTAACACACAATATACTGCCGTATATGTGCACCAGCGCACTGAAATATACTATTCAATTTGCTGCGCTTCTAAACCAACCTAAAAACTCCTTCTAAACAATTACTGTGTATCACTCTATAATGCACATAGATCATCAAGTGCACACTATACAAGTGCTTTTAACCCCTTGCCGCCGAGCGTACGCACATATGCGTCCTGAGCTTTCGGGGGTTATACCGGGATGATGCCGCAGCTGCAGGCATCATCCCGGTACCGTTGTTTAGAGCGGGCGATTGGCTATCTAGGCATAACAACCGATACGGCTAAAAGCCTCTCAGTTGTTATCCCGGAGGAGCGGGAGGGGACATCCCCCCCCCTCCTGCCGCTCTGACCGGGCCTCCTGTCCCACCGGGAGACCGGATCCACGATCCGGCACTTCCAGCGCATTGTGACAGACTGGAACGAACCTGTAAACGGCTTCATTCCAGTCTCCTGAATGTAAACACGGAAGCAACGTCACTTCCGGTTTACTCGGCTGCCAATGGCGCCGGATTTAAAAAAAATATACAGTATTCAGAATCACCGTTTTCAGTGATCTGAATACTTTGAAGTGTGAAAGGAGGGATTTGGGGTCTTTTAGACCCCCGATCCCTCCATAAAGAGTACCTGTCACCACCTATTACTGTCACAAGGGATGTTTACATTCCTTGTGACAGCAATAAAAGTTATCAAGTTTTTTATTTAAAACACAATTTAATAATGTACAAATAAATAAAATAAATAAGAAAAATAATAAAAAATTTAAGCGCCCCTGTCCCCGCGAGCTTGCGTAGCAAAGAAAACGCATACGGAAGTCGCACCTGCATATGTAAACGGTGTTAAAATCACACATGTGAGGTATCGCCGTGATCGTCAGAGAGAGCAATAATTCTAGCACTAGACCTCTGTAACGCTAACCTGGTAACCGTAAAAAAAATTTAAAGCGTCGCCTATGGAGATTTTTAGATACCGTAGTTTGTCGTCATTCCACGAGTGCGTGCAGTTATAAACCGTGACATGTTTGGTATTCATTTACTCGGCGTAACATCATCTTTCACATTATACAAAAAAATTGGGCTAACTTTACTTTATTTTATTTTAATTCATGAAAGTGTATTTTTTCCAAAAAGTTGCGTTTAAAACACTGCTGCACAAATACCATGTGACATAAAATATTGCAACAATTGCCATTTTAGTCTCTAGATTCTCTGCTAAAAAAATAGGATTTTTGTACTCACCGTAAAATCCATTTCTCTGACGTCCATGGACTGACACAGCTGGATACTGTAAACGTGTGGGTTTATGTCCCTGCTCGCAGGAGAAGATCTAGGCAGAATGTTAGATGTTAAAACATTCTAGAACAAACCAGAGTTGAACAGCCCCGCCCAGGGGGGCGGTCCCTCCGGACATTGCCCTCCCACCTGCAGCTAGCAGACCTCAGTTCGTAACAAAGCAGTACAAACCTTAAAAGGAAGGGTGGGTGCTGTGTCAGTCCATGGACGTCAGAGAAATGGATTTTACGGTGGGTACAAAAAAAGGGATTTTTATAACAGCTTACCTGTAAAATCCTTTTCTTGGAGTACATCACGGGACACAGAGCGACTTAGTCATTACTAATGGGTTATATAGTTTACCTTCAGGTGCTGGCACTGGCAACTTCCAAACCGGAAGTACCCTCCCCTATATAAGCCCCTCCCATCCGGGAGCACCTCAGTTTTGTAGCAAAGCAATAAGTGTCCCAAAAAGAGGGGTGGGAGCTCTGTGTCCCGTGATGTACTCCAAGAAAAGGATTTTACAGGTAAGCTGTTATAAAAATCCCTTTTTCTTTTTCGTACATCACGGGACACAGAGCGACTTAGTCATTACTAATGGGACGTCCCAAAGCAATGCCAAATGAGGGGAGGGACACATAAGCTGGGCGCCATCAGGCATGAGGATCTTTTGCGGCCTGCAACACACTGCGCCCAAAGGCGACATCCTCCTGACTTCTAACGTCTACCTGGTAGAATCTAGTAAACGTGTGTACCGAAGACCATGTTGCGGCCTTACATACTTGAGCCAGGGAGGCCTGGTGATGCACTGCCCATGAAGTTCCAACTGCTCTTGTGGAGTGCGCCCTAACTTTGAACGGAGGCGGTCTCTTTCTCAAGCCATAGGCTTGTATTATGACCTGTCGAATCCACTTGGCTAAAGTAGATTTTGATGCTGCCTGACCCTTTCTAGGGCCTTCCGGCAGAATAAACAAAGTATCCGTTCTGCGAATCTGAACAGTGGCTTTTAGATAAGCTTTAACTGCTCTTACTACATCCAAAGAATGTAATAACTTTTCCTCTACCGAGCTAGGTTTGGGGAAAAAAGAAGGGAGAACCACATCTTGGTTCAAATGAAACCTCGATACCACCTTAGGAAGGAAGGCTGGATGAGGACGTAATACTACTCTGTCCTTATGGACAACCAGATATGGCTCCTTACAGGACAAGGCGGCTAATTCCGATACTCTTTTAGCCAAACAAATGGCTACTAAGAAAATCAATTTCCTGGTGAGAAGAACCAAGGAAATGTGTTGCAATGGTTCAAACGGTTGTTTCTGTAGAACCGACAGAACCAGGTTTAAGTCCCATGGACATATGGGAATACTAACCGGAGGGCTAATACGCATCACTCCTTGTATGAAAGCTTTGACTAGTGAATGCGAAGCCAAGGGCCTTTGAAAAAATATTGACAAGGCCGAAATCTGACCCTTGATAGTACTCAAGGCCAGCTTCCTATCTACAGCCCACTGTAGGAAGTCCAAAATCCTACCTATTACGTACTTACGTGGATGCTATTTCTTGGCCTCACACCATGTAATGTACGCCTTCCAGATCCTATAATAGATCTGCCTGGATACCGGCTTCCTGGCATTGATCATGGTAGATACCACAGGATTAGAGAGCCCTCTCTTTTTTAGAATGTGGGCTTCAATAGCCAGGCCGTCAAACCTAGGGCTGGTAAGGAAGGGTAGTATATCGGTCCTTGCGAAAGCAGGTCCGGACGATGTGGGAGGGTCCAAGGACTTCCCACTGACATTTTTACAATCTCCGCGTACCATGCCCTTCGGGGCCACGCTGGAGCCACCAGAATCACTGGTTTCTTTTCTACCCTGATTCTGCGGATTAATCGCGGTGGGAATGCATATATCAGCTTGAACTGATCCCAAGGGAACACTAGGGCATCCGAACCGCAAGCTAGGGGATCCTTTGTGCGAGACACAAATCTGTCCACCTTTGCGTTGAATCTGGATGCTAGCAGATCTACATCCGGTGTTCCCACCGCTGGCATATTGCCTGGAAAAACCTCGGGGTGAAGAGACCATTCCCCGGGCATAATTGCTGGCGACTTAAAAAGTCCGCTCTCCAATTTTCCACTCCTGGGATGAAAACCGCGGATATGGCTGTGACATACCTTTCTGCCCATTCCAGGATGCAATTCGCTTCCCTCTGGGCTGCACGACTCCTGGTGCCACCCTGGTGATTGATATATGCCACTGCTGTGGCATTGTCTGATTGAATTCTGACAGGTGACCCTTGGAGTTTGGATGTCCATGCTACTAGGGCATACCGGGCTGCTCGTATCTCTAAGAGATTGGTGGGCAGGGCCTTCTCTGCTTCTGACCACTTGCCCTGGAGAGACCATTGCTCCAGTACTGCCCCCCAGCCTATGAGGCTGGCATCTGTAGTGATCACCTTCCAAGAAACCGGACTGAAGGGGACAGGGACATTGGTAAGTCTAAAGCCTGAACTTTTTTGTTCCAGGCTGACAGTATGGCCCTCTGCAAGTTCCTTGAATGGAATTGACCGTAGGGTACTGCTTCGAATGAAGCCACCATTTTTCCCAGCAGCCTTATACACAGGCGTATGGATGGTTTTTCTTTTTTGTACCCACTAAGTGGGTCAAATCTTTCAAAGACGACACCTTCTCTGGAGGTAAGAAAATCTTTCTCTGATTTGAATCCAGTCTTAGCCCCCAAGTATTCCAGGCTTTTGACTGGTTTTAGGGCTGACTTGTCTCGGTTGATAATGCAACCGTGAGATTCCAGATACTTGATTATCTTGTGAACGACCACTTCTAGTTTTTTTCACTGAGCAACAAGTCGTCTAGATATGCCATTATCGTTACACCTTGTGTTCCTAGTTTGGCCAATCGTAGGGCCAGAATTTTTGTGAACACTCGTGGTGCTGTGGCCAGACCGAAAGGTAAGGCTCTGAACTGAAAATGGCACCCTTCTACTGCAAAGCGTAGAAATTTCTGGTGGGCCGGACAGATGGGAATATGCAAATAAGCATCCCTTATGTCGAACGAGGCTAACCATTCCTGCCCTTGTAGGGCGGTGGCCACCGATCGGATCGACTCCATCCGAAAAAGTCCTGATATGTAGGAACTTGTTTAGCCCTTTTATATTTAATATGGGCCTCATGTCCCCATTTGGTTTGGGGACTGTGACAAGGTTCGAGTAAAACCCGAACCCGTTTTCTTCCAAGGGAACCTTCATGATTACCCTTGGGGCAATAGTTGCTCTAGTGCCAGAAGGAGGGATCCACTCTTCTGGGGATCGCTTGGCACGTTTGACCTTATAAAATGGGCAGGAGGAATGTCTTTTAACTCCAGCCTGTATCCCAGACTTACTGCGGAGATCACCCATCTCTGATGGTGTCCCGCCAGGTCTCTGTGAACAACTGAAGTCTTCCCCTCACCCGATTGAGTGGGGGCAACCCTTCATGACTTGGGGGGAGGTTTTGTACCTCTCTTGACCCAGGGTTTCTTGTTACCCTGTGATTGTCCCTGATTTCTGCCCCCTGGATTTGACCGCGGAGGCCGTCGGAACTGTTTCACAGCCGATGTGCCAGGGACTGGAGAAGTAGGCCTCTTAAAAGAAGGACTTCTACCCTTGTTCTTAACCGGCAAGAGTGTACTTTTACCGGCAGAAGTTTTCTGGATATATTTGTCCAGATCATCTCCAGATAAGCGTTCTCCATGAAATGGGAAGCTAATCAGCAATTTCTTACAGGGAGCTTCAGCAGACCAGTTTTTGAGCCATAGAAGCCTACGCATATGTCTACAGACAGCGTAAAGCGGGATGCCTATTGGATTGTATCCTTTATGGCGTCCACCGCAACACAAGGCTCTAGGTAGGTCAGCTAGGGCAAGAGCCTGCTGATCTGGTAAGTCCCTTAAGACTTGTTTCAACTGATCTTTCATTGCTTGGCAGACTCCAATCGCTGCTACTGCAGGTTGTGTCACCATGCTTGCTGTAGAGAAAGCAGATTTTAGTAAAGACTCCAATTTTTTATCTATTGGGTCCTTGAAC
This sequence comes from Rana muscosa, assembly GCA_029206835.1. NCBI lineage: Eukaryota > Metazoa > Chordata > Amphibia > Anura > Ranidae > Rana > Rana muscosa. Next base: position 724,356,811 of record CM055121.1, on the reverse strand, counting down.
ATTGGAACATTATCTACTGGACATGTCAGTGATTTATTTACACAAGAGATGGCTGTGTCCACTGTAGGGACCCTCCTTTTTTTTTTTTTTTATGAACTTATCCTCCATGGGATAGATCACTGGAAATCTCTTGGGGGGAGTAAATATTTTACAGGATGCTCCCAATCCTGGTAAATAAACCCTTCCAATAAAGGGTGGATTGGGAAGGAACAGACAGTCTGGGGAGCTTTCAGCGACCCCAGCGAGGAGACAGTAGTGGTTGATGGTTCCGCCAGAGGCATTTAAAATGCTGCTCGGACCATGTTAGTCAGAGACTGAACCCATAATCTTTCAGCCTGAGATGCTGAGAAAGGTTCTTCCACTGTTGATTCCTCTATAACTTTATCAACCTCACCTGATCCCCTTCAGGTAGGTCGATCTCTGGGACTGTTCCTCCACTAACAGGCACTCTGCAGGAGGAGACGGAGATCGGACGCGCTTTTCCTGTGACAGGGAAGCAGCGATCAATGCTGTTAATCTCTCTTCCAATCCTCCCAGAGTTGAGGATAAAACCTCCTCTGTTATATATACAGGAGCAGGTGGACTGGGGACAGCCGCAGTACCAGGTACTCCTGCGGGGTTCCTACGGCTACTGACCTCTGAAATTTCAGGGGAGATTGGCGCAGTACAGCATGCCCAAAATCCTCAGAGCCCGACGGAGACCCCTTTCGCTTCTTGGAAGATCTATTTCCAGAGCGTCTGGACGACATATCCTATAAGCACAAAGCTGAGGTATTCCCGTCGTCATACACCAATTTTGCTGGTAATAGTCTAACACAGTTGCTGCTATATACCAGCTGGTGTCCACTAAAGTGCCTTTCTACGGGGATGCCTGCATCAACCGCCTCTGTGTGCCACTGTTTGTTGCTAGCTCTGTTTGCATACAGCTGACACTTGTACTGTGTCTTTATACAAGCTGGGACGCCTGCACATGCGCAGAAGCGCCGTGGCGCGCATCGAGCGTCATCCACCCGCCCTGCCCCTTTTTTTTCATAGGAGGCACGTGCACGCGCCCGCGCGCCATTGGCGCCCTTTTCGAAAATCAAACAGGGACTAGGAGCCAGGGCCCTTTTTGCCGGAGGGCCTGTGCGGTGGATGAGCGCAGCAACAGGACAGAGAAACTTACCAACTGCCTGGATCTTTTGACTCGAGAAAACCAAAGATCCACATGACAAGAAAAATGGACCACAGCGGCCTCTAGTGGTTTAACACAGGTACCGCGGTCCTTTTTTTTTTCTTGACTACTATTAAAATTTTACATTTTCAGTAGTTACAGGCATACACAGATATTAGCGGGAATACCGTTAGGTAACAGACAGAAAGACAAATTAGGCTTGGGGGTCCCCCAATAGAACCAAGTTCCTGGGGGCCCCCACTTACCTGTTCCCCGCCGCAGGACTCTGTTTGGTCCACAGAAGCCCAAACTTCACCTATCACGGCAGGCATTGTAATTAAACCTTCAGGGACCGGGTTCCCAAGGATTCCACTCCCCTGGACCTGTATAGCACCCTGCACAGACAACATCTTGGTCGTGGGTATGACCAGAGCTCTGGATCCCAGGGTCCAGCCCTCCTAAGAGAGGCATTACAGGCAAAACCTTGCTCTTCTGCTGCAAGGCCCGGGTACCGACCGTTTAGCTATGAAGCTTTTTTGGTGGGATCCGGAACAGCTTACTAAGGCCCAAAAGAACCTGTACGCAAGCCCAGTGAAAACACATGTTACTCTTTGGCCAACACCTTAGACACTGGCAAAAAACTGAGGTGCTCCCGGATGGGAGGGGCTTATATAGGGGAGGGTACTTCCGGTTTGGAAGTTGCCAGTGCCAGCACCTGAAGGTAAACTATATAACCCATTAGTAATGACTAAGTCGCTCTGTGTCCCGTGATGTACGAAAAAGAAATCCTATTTTCTCTTATCGTCCATGGACTGACACAGCTGGATACTGTAAACATGTGGGACGTCCCAAAGCATTATCAGAAGGGTGGGAGCAGTAGCAAAGGAACAACCAAAACTTCACTCCAAACAAGCAGAGCTCCTCAACGGAGGAGTTGCGACATTAAACAGCGGCCTGCAATGCTTTGCGGCGGAATGGAGCATCCAAAGATGCAGCCACATCAACCTTATAAAATCTTGAAAAGGTATGAACAGACGACCAGGTCGTCGCCTTGCACACTTGTGCAACCGACGCTTGATGTCGGAAGGCCCGGGAAGCACCAATTGCCTTAGTGGAATGCGCCGCAACCGGAAAGGGAGGCGCCCGCCCCTTAAGGGCATAGGCCTGTATGACGGTCTACCTGATCTACCTAAAGACGGTGGCAGACGACACCGCTCGGCCCTGTTTTGGACCAGACACAGATTTCCAAATGGAAACAGTAGCAGACAGGTGCACTCGTAAGGCTTGTACCCATCTTAATGTATGAAGCGCAAACTCTCAGGGATGCGATGGGTGAGGACACAAGGACGGAAGAACAATGTCCTTCTTAAGGTGAAAGGCCGAGACCATCCTTAGAAAAGAAGGATGGTCGTGGGTGCAACACCAACATATCCTTATGGAGGACCAAGTAAGGCGACTTGCCGGACAAGGCCGCCAACTCAGACACCCGACTAACCGAAGCAATGGCCACTAAGGCCAACTTCCATGACAAGGTCAAGAGAGGAATCTCTCTGATATTCTCAAAAGGGATGTTCTTGGAGAACCGAGATGCATCAAAATCAGATCCTAAGTAGGGAGAGGAGGCTTGACAGGGGGGATCACATGGCGAACCCCCTGCACAAAAAAGTCTAATCAAGGAATGGCCCGGTAGCGGTCGTTGAAAAAGACAGCCCGGGCCGAAATCCGACCCTCAAAAAAGGTATGCAAGGCCAGCTTTTGGGTCACACCACGCTGTAAGAACAGCAAAATCCTGAGAACGGAATACATCCGAGGATGCCACTCAAGTTCCTCGCACATAGCGATGTAAGCCTTCCAGGTACGGTGAGATATCTTCCTGGAGGAAGATTCCCGTGTCAACAACATAGAAGAGATGACCGAATACGAGAGAACTCGGTCCTTTAGCACCTGGCTTTAAACAGCCATGCCATTAAAGCCAAGGACTGTAAAGCAGGATGAAGTATGGGATCATGAGACAGAAGGTCGACCCCAATAGGCCATCGCCAGGAATGTCTGTGACTAGCCGAAGTAGATCCGCGTATAAATGTCGCCATTCCGGAGCACTGGAATGGCCTCAGCCCCTACTCTGCGAAGCCGGCGAGGCAACAACAGTAGCGGAGGGTAAGCATATATCAGGCGATACTGCCCCCACGGGCTTCCAACGCGTCTGATGCGTCCACCCAGGGGTCCCTGGACCTGACCACGATCTTGCCACCTTTCGAGTGAGTCGAGAGGCCACAAGGTCCACTTCCGGTGCCCCACCTCCGGTAAAGAAGGTGGAAACACCTCCGGATGCAAGGGCCCTTCGCCTGCAATGCACACGGCCGACAGGACCGTCTTGCAGCGAGATGTATGAAAATCCCAAAGAGACTCCGCAATGTATCGGAGAAGGGAGGCCCCAGTGTACAGGGTGTCTCAAATGTTGGCCAATAAAGGCAACTTGACGGAACTTCCCTAGAAACTCGGTCAGAGGACTAGTACCTCAGCCTCCACAGGTGGCGCAAACCCACCCCGGGCACAGAGACCCTAGAGGCTAAAGCAGTTGTAGTGCACCTGCTAGACGACTGATGGATGAAGCAGATGCTTTTGCTCAGTCATTGAGCTACAAAAAATGTCAGAGACGCAGCCACTAACGGGCGTAACGCTAACCCTAGCCTGGCGAACACAGTCCAAGCCAGCGCTTCTGATCACCACTGAAAGCAGGTGGAAAGTGATACCCCTGAAACCAGGGATCCTTGTGACAATGCTCCATCCAGCAGCTACCCATGGATAGGTGCTGATTGTGCAAACACATAGTTTATACTATGAATTGCGTCAAACGCACAAATGGAGAGTGTGGGAGGAAACCCACCCAGCCACAAGGAGCATAATACCACCACATACAGCGTATGTAGTTTAGTATTTGTGGATAAACCTATTAAACACGTATATACTGTGCCAGCGACGAAGGCGCGCACATCATCGGGGCCTGGATGTAAACCAGCCACGCAGATTGCGTACACAACTGTGTAGGTATGTTAGCCTGCGAATAAACAAATTGCACATGTTTATACTGTGCATAGCGCTGAGAATGCGCACACCATTGGAACGCAGGGGAGAAACCTGAGCAACCGGATGAAACCCATGCAGACTGCATACGCATACCGTGTATGGTATTATAGTATGTGTGCTAAACATTTTGCACAAGCCCATGTGTGAATAGTACCGAAGGTGCGCACACTGTTGGCGCGTGGGAGGAACCGAAGTACCCCACGCATACGCAGAGAATGCAATACCTACAGCTACTGTAAATGTATTTAGTGTAGTGTATAGACATAATGTGTATGTTTACACCGTGTATTGCACCAAAGGCATGCATGTCATGTAGCATGGGCAGAAACCCACGCAGACTGCATACGCATACCGTGTAGGTATTATAGTGTGTGCGCTAAACATTTTGCACAAGCTCATGTGTGCATAGCACCGAAGGCGCGCACACCGTTGGCGCGTGGGAGGAACCGAAGTACCCCACGCATACTCAGAGAATGCAATACCTACAACTACTGTGAATGTATTTAGTGTAGTGTATAAACATAATGTGTATGTTTACATCGTGTATTGCACCAAAGGCATGCATGTCATGTAGCATGGGCGGAAACCCACGCAGACTGCAAAGACATACCGGGTAGGTATGTTAGTATGTGGATATCCAATCGCACAAATTTAGACTGTGCATAGCACCGAAGCGCCCATACCAATGGAGTGTGGGAGGGAACCGGAGTACCCGGAGGAAAACCACAGACTGCCTACACATACCGTGTAGGTATTATAGCATGCGTGATAAACATTGAACATGTTTAACTGTGCAGAAGGCCAAAGGCGCACATACCGTCAGCGCGTGGGAGGAAACCGGAACACTCAGAAGAACTCCACGCAGACAGCACACAGATACCGTGTAGGAATGATAGCATGTGAATCAACATATTGCACATGTTTATGCTGTGCATTTCCATTGGAGCGTGGGGGGAAACCGGAGTACCCGGAGGAACCCCACGCAAACAGTATACCCATACTCTAAACATGTATAATATGTGCAATAAACATATTGAACATGTCTATACTGTGCAGAGAGCCGAAGCGCACATACCATGAGAGTGCGGGAGGACACCGGAGCCCCCGCCAACCCAGAGAGTATAATACATACATACATATACTGTGAATGTATCTGGAGTCGTGCATAAACATATTTTGTACGTTTATATCATGTATGGCACTGAAACACAGCATTGGAACGTGGGGACAGCCACGCAGACACAGAGACCAATAACACATACATACACTGTGAATGTATGCAGTGTAGAGGTATGGGATGAGTTTAAATTATGGCGCAGAGGCGCATAATCTTCTCTGTATCATTCCAACCTGCTTGACTGTGCTGCCGAAGCAGCATGCAGGTAACAGGTAACCTCTGATCCTCAGACAGTGTGTCTGTCAGAGCTCAAATCATTCCCCAGGAAATGGCGGGAAATGTTACCTCAGGATATCACACACACAAGGCTCACAGGGACTAGATACATAAATGAATAAAGTCCTCCCTCATCCATGCTGCTCTTGAGGCAGTGTGAGGAAAACAGTGAGGAAACTGTGTAAAAGAAAGGCTTGTCACAGCACCCAGCTTGAGTGTTTCTCACATCATCAATGAGATCACTTACAAACGCCCTGTCATTCACGGACACAGAACTGGAGTCTTCCTCACAAGGGAATGTCCTGTTCATAAACATTAAATATTCAGAGGTAGGGTCCTGAGCATAGTAGCTAGGCCCATATCTGACTCAGAGCACCCCTTCAGTAAAGATTTTTGTGGGGGGGAGGGAGCTTATAGCTCCTTTTGCTCACACACCGCTTCCATTCTGACAGGAATGATTCCAGGACTGCTGACAACTGGTCCATAAGGACCGCAGGTGCAGGAAACATATGAACATGTTTAACTGTGCAGCACTGCCAGTTGCCCCAGGCAAGTGTGGAGAGAAGGCGTATCAGACTCCATAACGCCACCCTCTGAGACCTTATACACTATACAGTGACTATACAGTCCAACCACTGGCTACGCTGAGGCTGAGGAGGGGATACCCGGGAGGACCCACCAACCCTTAAGGACCGCTCAGTCTGTGAGGAGATTGTGAGGGGATTCGCTCCCGCCGCCAGAAATAAATGCGCGGCAGCCACAAGAAAATGTCCGCCGGCCGCAGCTATAACTGCGCCACTGAATGCCAAGATGGCCGCCGAGCGCAAAATTCAAAGCTCTAATGCGCGCTAATGGCGCACGCAATAACCACCTCAAACAGCGCCAATGGCGCACGCAATAATCACCTCACACACCAGAAAAAACTGCAGACATGAGCGCCCAGCCAGGCCAGAGTGCCCCCCAAGCACCCCACAGCACAGCACCAGTAGAGGGTGCAGAGAGCAGCATAACAGGGGGGAGACAGGGAGAAACCCCCACACACAGAAACACAGCCAGCATGTACTCACCTGCAGTAGGAGAGACTACTTACCTGTCCCTTTCAGGGACCCACTGGCTTGTTTCAGACAGACCTATCACAGAGTCATACTGCGTAGCTGTCGGCCCGGTCCACCGCGAGAGATACAGTCAGTCAAGTACTGTTCAATCTTGAGAGGACCGCGGGAGCATGAAAGCAACCCGGCCACCCCTGGAGTCATGGGGTATGTCGTGAACTGAGTCTCACGCACACAAGGCGAGGATCAGCACGCTCGATGGTCGGACAGGGAAGACTACGAGGATACTAGTGTACCCAACCTGTTGCCCAGCCGACAGTTGATTGAAGGTCTCAAAAATAAAATAAAATTCCCAAAGGAATAAAATTTAAAAGTAAAATCTTCCAGGAGACTGGCTCCTGAGAGAGCCACGTCTTCTCCTTCTGCTAGGCAGAAAAAAACTGAGGTCTGCTAGCTGCAGGTGGGAGGGTAATGTCCGGAGGGACTGCCCCCCTGGGCGGGGCTGTTCAGCTCTGGCTTGTTCTAGAATGTTTTAACATCTAACATTCTGCCTAGATCTTCTCCTGCGAGCAGGGACATATACCCACACGTTTACAGTATCCAGCTGTGTCAGTCCATGGACGATAAGAGAAATATATATATAATGTTTGGGGGTTCTAAGTAATTTTCTAGCAAAAAATACGGATTTTAACTTGTAAACACCAAATGTCAAATATAGACTTACCGTAGTCATGAAAGGAATAAAATAAATCCGTATGTCCAAAATGACAAAGAAAAAGAAATGAAAATAAAATTATGAAATATTATCAACTTCTTTTCTCACATTAAATCACACCAATCCCAAATTAGTGTTCATGAAATATAGTGACAAGTGAGCATATATGAAACCATACAATCCTTGTTACATAGTATATCCTCAAACAAAAAGCAAATAAAAAAATGAAAAAATAGTCCACTTTAAATCGTTGTATATGTGATCACCACTCCTCCTGTCCAATCTACTACAGCAAGGGATGACACCCCACTCGTGCTCCCCTTCTGGGTGTGCCCTCACCTCTATGCCAGTGACCTCACAATTAAGTTTGGTCAGTGCTGGCTTTTTAGTCACCAGCGGACTAATGATCTGCAAAAACAGTTGCAATTGACTACAGTTTTCTTTCTTTTTTTATGTGTTTCTGAAAGCCAGAAGTTTGGAACGTTAACGGCAAATAGATTTGAGGCATGTCTGTGATTAGTTTTCTACACAGTTAAACAATTGAATAAACATTTTCCAAGAGTGGTGGTTCCGTACTTTTTGAAAGGGGTTGTATTGACACAGTTATATGGGTATGTGGTAAGATTATGATGGCAATGTTTTTAGTTTTTTTTTACTACGGTAAACCAGTACATTTTTATGGATGTCCTTAACAAAAATGGCATGTTTAATTGAAAGCGGAGTTCTATTTTTTTCGTGCTTTTTTAACGTCAGCAGCTACAAAAAGTATAGCTGCTGACTTTTAATAAACACACACTCACCTGTCCTGGATTAAGCAATGTGGCCGCCCAGACCCTCGGTTCTCTCCCTCTCTCCCAGCGCCAGCATTACAACTGTGGACACCCAGCTGTGACAGCTTGCGGCTTCATAGCCGTGTACACGCTGCGCCTTCTTAATGGTCGGGCAATCTTCTGGGACCTGCGACACGTCCTAGAAGATGGCAGGGAGGGAGGGGGAGAAAAGAACTTCCAGTCGAATTGCGGAGGCGGTCCGACCAGAAGTGGGAGAGGGTACCCCCCCAAAAAAATGACATGCCAAATGTGGCATAGGAGGGTGGGGAATGCTTAAAGCGCAACTTCCCTTTTGGGTGGAGCTCCGCTTTAAGCAACACAATCCATGTAATACGAAGTTGATAAGACTCATTAAACATTTTTTATATCAGAAAAAGTGGACCTAATAGCAATTTATATTTGAACTTGAGCATCAGGAAAGAATGCAACAATTAATCGTAGCAGTGACCCCTGCTCCTGCATTGGCCCTACTATACATTCACATACTTTACTTCCTAGCTTGTCATGAACTGAATGGACAAACAGCTGGAGTCCAGATTAAACATTTGTTAACCACTTCAATACCAGGCACTTATACAGCTTCCTGCCCAAGCCAATTTTGAGCTTTCAGCGCTGTCGCAATTTGAATGACAATTGCGCGGCCATGCAACACTGTACCCAAACAATTTTTTTATCATTTCGTTCCCACAAATAGAGCTTTCTTTTGGTGGTATTTGATCGCCTCTGCGATTTTTATTTTTTACATAACAAATAAAAAAAGAGTGAAAATTTTGAAAAAAACTAAGTTTTTCTTTGTTTCTGTTTATTTTTTTTTGTAAATAAGTACCTTTTCTACTTCAATGACGGGCACTGATAAGGCGGCACTAACAGGCACTGATAAGGCGACACTGATGGGCACCGATGAGGTGGCACCAATGAGGTGGCACCGATGAGGTGGCACCGATGATGGGCAGCACTGATGGGCACTGATAGGTGGCACTGATGGGCGCTGATAGGTGGCACTGGTATGCGGCACTGATGGGCACTCATGGGCGGCACTAATGGGCACTCATGGGCGGCAATGATGGATACTTATGGGTGGCACTGATAGGTGGCACGGACGGGCAATGATAGGCGGGCACTTATGGGCACAGATGGGCACTGATAGGTGGCACTAATGGACACTGGTAGGTGGCACGGATGACTGGTGGCTGGCATTGCTGGGCATCATGCATTTTTTTTTGTGCCATGATGGTGCCAATCAGTGCCCATTTGTGGGCACTGATTGGCATATATTTTTTATCTCTTTGTGCATGTGGATGGCCATGGGGGACTTACCTGGCCATCCACATGCTTGGGGTTCCCTGGTGGTCCTGGGGGGCTTCCCTGGTGGTCCAGTGTGGGTATCCGAGGGGGGGCTGCGCTGATAAACAATCAGCGCGAACCCCTCCTGTCAGGAGAGCCGCCGATCGGCTCTCCTCTACTCGCGTCTGTCAGACGCGAGTGAGGAAGAGCCGTTAAACGGCTCTTCCTGTTTACATTGTGATCAGCCGTGATTGGACACGGCTGATCACGTGGTAAAAAGCCTCCGCCAGAGGCTCTTTACCTAGATCAGTGTAGCGGTGTGTCAGACTGACACACCGCTCCACCGATCGCCGCGATGCGCGCCCCCTGGGCGCGCGGCGGCTGTTATCCCGCAGGACGTCATATGACGTCCAGTGTGGATAACACAACCACTTCCCGGACGTCAATATGCTATTGACGGGGCGGGAAGTGGTTAAATAAATATGAACTAGCATTGCTTAAACCTATAACTTTTACTATAAGGAGGTGTACCACCCTCAAACCAGCAATAATGTTGCCCACTATTGATGAGTCGATGATACAGGCAGTTTTTAATGAGTTTGTAACTTATTAGATTTGCAGCTGTGCCTTAAAGTCACGCACTGACCCTGTCCTTTCTTCCTTGCTATTTCACGATGCCTGTGTGAAGCCTGTTACCTTCTATAGCGTAAACTGTACACACGCTAACACACACTTAGGTGCCTCGAATGTTAGACCTTTTTCAGCACAAATGCCATATACCACTCTTTGTTTTGGTTGCTTGTCAAAAATCTGGATATAAATATGGCAAAATACGTCAGAATGAATCAGGCAAAACCCGTTGTGAAGAAGCCATATTCTCTATGGTGCTCAATCTGTAAAAATGTAATTTACACTTTAGAAACCAATGTTTCCAATTTAAAATTACAGCTGGAAGTACGTAAACACTCTCACTATATCTGCTAACTTGTAAGGAAAAACACAAAATAGGTAACAGAAGAACAAGTTGATCAGCAAGATCTTTTCAAAAACAGACTAAAGAATGATAGAAAAGGGGGAGACAGTTATAACCCCCCCTTTTCTCATGGGAAAGCGGCAGGGCAAACAGTTTTAAGATCCCCTTAAATAGTCATGATAGGATTGCTAGAGGGAACAGCTGGGGGATTTCCATATGGCATAGGGAAGGTTAAAACGACTTTCCCGGGCTTTAGCTGATCACCTGGTGATCACGCAGTAGGCTCGTGCTGTTTCCCGGGTTTTTTTAAGGCTAAAGTGGTACTGGGCTAGTCAGTACCGGTCTAATCAGGTTCTTGTTAGGGCTATATAAAGGGGGTTCCGTTTTATAAATCAGTCGCCTCAGAAGACAGGATCTGTGGTGTTCCCCTACCCACCCGCCCCTTATGTAGAAATTAATTGTCGTGGTTGCTTATTATGTGGTAAGGTCACCTTTGTTATTAATTACATAGGTGGACAGATGTTTTCAATATATTTAGTTTTTATTGTATGGATAATTTGAAGTTTAAATATTATATAAGCTTGAGCCGTAGTGGCTAAGCTGTTTAAAGTTAATTTATTTATGAGAAGTTCATAATTTTATTGTAATCCAATAATAAAGCAGCCACGGCCTTATTTATCCAATACTTGGTGTGTTGATTTATTTTTAATTATAGAGGTTTTAAGGTCCTGCCTGCTGTCCCATGCTATAAATTCAACCATTTCTAAGAAACTAGAACTGTTGCAGTCCAGCCAATGCAATTTTCAGAATCAGTGCCCCAAATAACCCCAAGAACAGGTCTTAAAAGCAAGGCACGAAGAAAAAAAGATTTTTATTATTGGGCTGTGAAATGGGTGCAACAGATTAACTCTCACTGCTAAACCCACATCATCCTGTCATTGCTTCCATCTTCAAAAACACAGCAAGCACAATTGATACCCCAGAGAAGGAAAAGACCACTGCCAGAACAGTCCAGGAGAACGTTAGGGGACATCCCAAGACAGACAAGCGGTCTGGAGCTGACAATATATGGGCCTGACACAATGCTAGACCTGGTGCTGGATAGTCAGAGTGGGTGCACCAAGAATACAGTGTGGGAACTGGAAGGTACATATCAATCTTGCTAGGCCATTCTGGACACACATCTACCTGAACTCTGTTTCTTACATCATACATTTGCAGTTTTGTGCAGTGATAGATAGATAGACAGACAAAGAAATTCACTCATCAATGAAATATACAAAAGTTTATTGCATTCAGCAAATTTAGCTATAAACATTTAGACTATAACATTGACAATGTTTTTCTAGTTCCTGAGATTCCACAGTTTGAGTCATAGTAACAAAATTCAATAAACTGAACAAAAATGTTTAGCTATGATAATATATACTAATGCAAATAATAATAAAAAAAAAAAAAAAAACTCTCCTCCTTCTAAACCCATAGGCAAACACAGCTTCATATTAATTCAGTACAAGTTCATTAAGTTTATAAACACATCAATTTTTTTTTCTAGTTCCAGAGTTTCCACAGCTGGAAGTCATAGCAACAAAAGACAGTAAATTGAACAAAAATGTTTAGCTATGATAATTTATACTAATGAAATTACAAATAATACCCTCCCTAAAACCTGCTAGCAAAACACAGCTTCATAATGATGCTGAATGAGTTCAAAATTCTAGCATGCACTAGATGAACTGATGATAAAATTAGCGAATTTAAAAATTATAAAACAGAAAGCTTTTGAATGTGCTTTTTTTTCCAAACAGAGAAACTGCTGAACTTTTATATATACATTTTGTTTATTAGAAGCATTTTAAAGAACTGACAATTTGTACATTCACATTAGTCCCTGTCCTTAAAGGGACTGTAAAGAATTTTTTTTTTTTTTTAAAACATGCTATACTTACCTCCACTGTGCAGCTCGTTTTGCACAGAGTGGCCCCGAACCTGGTCTTCTGGGGTCCCTCGGCGGCTGTCTCGGCTCCTCCCCGCAATCACTCACCACCTATATGCGAGCGAACGAGCATGGTGGTGAGTGATTGCGGGCGCGCTCCAGTGATACAGCCAGCGGCTATTGCCGCTCACTGTATCACTCGGCCCGCGCCGCATCATTGGATGTGATTGACAGCAGCGCCAGCCAATGGCTTTGCTGCTTTCAATCCATCCACTGTAGCCAATCAATGGCCAGGCTGAATGGCGAGGAGGATGACGGGGGCGAGCGCGGGACTTTCGAGGGGTCAGGTAAGTAAAACGGGGGCTTGAGGGGGGGGGGCGGTATTGTCGGATGTTTTTTCACCTTAATGCATAGAATGCATTAAGGTGAAAAAACATTTACCTTTACAACCCCTTTAAGGAGTGTAAAATCTAAGGTTCCTTTCTAATACACATACTGTACACACACACACACATGTACTAGGGCGAATTACCCTACAGCATGTGTTTGGAGATTGAGAAAAAACAGGACTACCCTGAGGAAACCCATGCAAGTACAGAAACATGCAAACTCCATGCAGAGTGTGTCCAGACTGACTGGGATTGCAGTGACTCAAGGCAAAAGCATGGTGCTGGGCAAAAAATTATGCAAAATCTTGTAGCAAGCAACCCAATCGAATTCTGCTGTCAGATGGTGATTATGGTAATCTCAGTGCTGGAACAAATTGTTTGAGGAAGATCACATATGTCCTTGCCCATCATTTTCATGGCCACCCATAGGATTTCTCCTACTTTTCCCTAAATGATCACAGGCACTGTAGCAAGTCAGTCTGCCTTGCTACAAGGGTCACCTAAACCCTTGATAGTTGCAAAATTAAACAAAGCAGCATACCCATTATCAATGTAAAAAAAAAAATCTGACTTTACTTGAAATCATATTGAAAGCAGTCAGGAGCAAATAGGGAACACTCTTTAGCTACAACGTAATAAATGTGGGTTGAAAAAGGATGGTTAAATCTAAATGGGGGGGGGGGGGGTAGATAAAAAGCACAATTCGGCTTTTTCTGAAAGAAAGTTACAAATTTAAGGCAGCACTCTTAAAGCTGAACTAAACCCTCATAACCATTTTGCAGCCCAGGTGGTGCATTCTTAGCCTTAAAGGGTTTGTAAACCCTTGTGTGCATTCAGGTGAAAAAACACCTGGCAGTTACCGGCCCCCCAGCCCCCCGTTTTACTTACCTGAGCCCCGTATTTCCCTCGGCGGAGACGCACTGTCCCTCTTTCCACGGGGTCCCGGCTCTTGATTGGATCGATTGATAGCAGTGCAGCCATTGGCTCCCGGTGCTGTCAATCAAATCCGAAGACACGGGCGCCCCGCATTGGTGATTCACTCTTCAGATGGATGCAAGTGAGCTTTCCAATTGATGTCCATGTACAATATTGGAGGAATCTTTATATCCAGTGAATGCTGCATGCACCCCTTGTGAAGAAGGATCAGAGAGTAATAAAGGAGTTTTGGTGATCTATATGTCAGACAGCAATTGGTTCAAGTGAGTTTGCACTCTGTATGTTTGGTGGAGGCAAGAACACCAAGGAATAGGTTCCCACACATAGTCAATTATCGTTGTTTTCATATGAACGTTACTATTTGGTTATGCTTTAAAGGACTATTTTTTTGGGCACCATGTATGCGGTGTAATACCACTCCAGTTTTGTTTATAGTATTGATTGTCAATATTCACTAATTCTATGCTTGAGATATATGAAATTATTTCCCTATTTACAGTGCCTTGAGTAAGTATTCATACCCCTTGAAATGTTCCACATTTTGTCATGTTACAACCAAAAATGTAAATGTCATTTATTGGGATTTTAAGTCACATATGAACACAAAGTGGCACATAATTGTGAAGTGGAAGGAAAATTATAAATGTTTTTCAAAATCTTTTACAAATATCTGAAAAGTGTGGCGTGCATTTGTATTCAGCCCCCTTTACTCTGATACTCCTAACTAAAATCTAGTGGAATCAAATGCCTTCAGAAGTCGCCTAATTAGTAAATAGAGTCCAAATGTGTGTAATTTAATCCCAGTATAAATACAGCTGTTCTGTGAAGCCCTCAGAGGTTTGTTAGAGAACCTTTGTGAACAATCAGCATCACGAATGCCAAAAAACACACCCAACAGGTCAGGGATAAAGTTGCAGAGAGGTTTAAATCAGGGTTATGTTATGAAAAAATATCCCAAGCTTTGAACATCTCATGGAGCACTGTTCAATCCATCATCTGAAAATGGAAGAGTATGGAACAACTGCAAACCTACCAAGACATGGCCGTCCACCTAAACTGACAGGCCGGGCAAGGAGAGCATTAATCAGAGAAGCAGCCAAGAGGCCCATGGTAACTCTGGAGGAGCTGCAGAGATCCACAGCTCAGGTGGGAGAATCTGTTCACAGGACACCTATTAGCCGTGCACTCCACAAATCTGGCCTTTATAGAAGAGTGAGAAGAAGAAAGCCATTGTTGAAAGAAAGCCATAAAGAAGTCCCATTTGCAGTTTGCAAGAAGCCATGTGGGGGACACAACAAACATGTGGAAGAAGATACTTTGGTCAGATGAGATCAAAATTAAATTTTTAGTCCTAAAAGCAAAACACTATGTGTGGGGAAAACTAATACTGCACATCACCCTGAACACACTATCCCCACTGTGAAACATGGTGGTAGCAGCATCATGTTGTGGGGATGCTTTTCTTCAGCAGGGACAGGGAATCTGGTCAGAGTTGATAGGAAGATGGATGGAGCCAAATACAGGGCAATCTTAGAAGAAAACCTGTTGGAGTCTGCAGAAGACTTGAGACTGGGGCGGAGGTTCACCTTCCAACAGGACAACACTAAACATACAGCCAGAACTACAATGGAATGGTTTAGATCAAAGCATATTCATGTGTTAGAATGGCCCAGTCAAAGTCCAGACCTAAATCCAATTGAGAATCTGTAACAAGACATGAAAATTACTGTTCACAGACGCTCTCTATCCAATCTGACAGAGCTTGAGCCATTTTGCAAAGAAGAATGGGCAAAAATGTCACTCTCCAGATGTACAAAGCTGGTAGAGACATCCCCAAAAAGACTTGCAGCTGTAATTGCAGTGGAAGGTGGTTCTACAAATTATTCATTCAGGGGGGCTGAATACAAATGCACGCCACACTTTTTCACATATTTGTAAAAAAAATTGAAAACCATTTATCATTTTCCTTCCACTTCACAACTATGTGCCACTTTGTGTTGGTCTATCACAAACAAACTCCCTACAAAATACATTTACATTTTTGGTTGTAACATGACAAAATGTGGAAAATGTCAAGGGGTATGAATACTTTTTCAAGGCACTTTGGAGTGCTGCATTTGTCTCTACTTATTGTTTTGTGTCTGTATATCTACACATATTGCGCGCTGCCACACATTGAGCAGTGTTAATTGAGTTGACTAAAACTGACTAAAACATTTTAGTCTACTAACTAAATACAATTTTAGTCGACTAAAGTATGACTAAAACTGAAACAATTGAGAGGACTAAAATACGACTAAAACTAAAATGACATTTTAGTCAAAAGACTAAAATGGGACTAAAACTAAGATGCCATTTTAGTCAAAAGACTAAAACTAAATTGAAATTTGACATCAAAATTAACACTGGTCTGTAGTGCATGTTCATACCTCAATAACATAAATAATAACATATTAGATTTTTCACTCCAGCAGTATATAATGAGTTTAGAAATTGTAGAGAAATGCTTAAATAATGCATTACAATTTAACTACACCCATTTGATTTTAGATGACTAAAATGAGTTTTAGTCGAGTAAAATGTCCTGGACATTTAGTCGACTAAATACGACTAAAACTAAAACACTTGCAGAAGACTAAAATGGGACTAAAACTAAAATGCCATTTTAGTCCTAAGACCAAGACTAAAACTAAATTGAAATTTGCTGCCAAAATTAACACTGACATTGATCAACCTAGCGCTAACGTACAATCTCTTCACGATTCTTTACAATCACTTTAGCTCTTGCTATAGAGACAGTCAGCGTTTATGTAACAATATTTTATGTCAAGTTCTGAAGGACTGAGAAATCAGCCACAATTTTAACTTTAAGTTAATTTCATTTTTAAGTGTTGTGTGATGTCTATGAGTAGACACCACCCTACAACAGTTTGACAGTATACGACATAACAATGAATTTAAAACTGAAGGGTCTTTGCATTATGAAACCTTGACTTCATGAGCTGATCAAAACAATTGCATATTTGCTACTGCGTTCTGCTGACGGCAGGAACTTGGAACTGCGTGCTACAGATTATATATATAGAATTGTAAAAACGAATGACAGGTTAAAAAAAATAAAAACTGCTGGTCTTTTCACCAAGTAAAGTTTAGATAAGATTCCCTTTTCTCTGAACTACATCTGAAGACTCCAGATGATTCCAGTATATCTATGAGAAAACCATCAGCAGGCATATATCAAATACATTGACAAACTATACAACATATTCTTGTTAATGTATTAAAAGAGCAGAACCATTATTTTGAGATTTGAACTTATGTACAACAGATAGGGGTAGATATCTATATGTTCTTCAGCCATCGAATATTGATATGCATAGTGATGGAATGCATAGAGTCACCAGTCACTACTGTATGAATGCTCATTCTCTGAAAACAAAAATGTCCTTTTTGGAAAAACCAAGATCTTCCAAAGACCTGCAACAATATAAATAGGAAAATCTGTGAGTTGTTCATGTAAACAGCTGAATCTACCTTAATTATGACAATCAATATTCACAAAACAAGCACAAATGAAGAAATACTTTAATGTGATGTTATCTGTTTGAAATAAAATCACATTTTTGGACAAAGAATACGATAATCTTAAATATAGCATATCAGCAAATCTGCAACCTCCCTGGTTTATCAGGTTATCTTAAATGGTCAGTGGCAAAAATGTACATTTCACTTATGAAAAAAAAAAAGGCTAAGTTTGAAATCTTGCGGTGCATTAAAGTGGTTGTAAACCCACTTTGACAACTTGCACCTACAGGTAAGCCTAGATTAAGGCTTACCTGTAGGTGCAAGAAATATCTCCTAAACCTACATGGCTAAGGAGATATTTGCAGAAAACACTGCACTGATGTCTACGGCACATGCGCGCCGTAGACAACGACGCAGGCGCACTGAGCATGCCGGTTTTATCAATGTGATAATGCCAGAAACGCGCGCATGCATGGGAGCGACGGCATCGCCGCTCTGGCCAGTCACAGCGCCGATACAAGGAAGATGCTCCGAGGGGACATGGCGGCGGCCACGGAGGAGAACGAGGAGCACTTCGGGGGCTGTGATCTCAGGTAAGTGCCACATAATGAGCTAGTATGCTGTGCATACTAGCTCATTATGCCTTTTTCTTGCAGGGTTTTTTTTTTGACAGGAATTTTTTTGGGGGGTTTACTTCCTCTTTAACACAAAATATGTAAGTAAAATGCATTACTACGGGGGGCGTGGTCTGGACATGGCCGAGTAGAGTCGCATACTTGTGGAGCTCCTGGTCCGACCCGGCCTTTACCAGCCTATACAGCAGTGATATTCACCGGTACTCCCCGGTATGTACTCCGCTGGGAAGCGGAGAGGAAAGAATAAAAGGAAAACCCCTCCTAAAACGCATCCGAGCGGCGAGATACTCAAATTCCTACGGAACAACTGCGGAGCCTCCCCGGACACCAAGATGGCAGACACCACGAGGCAAGGCCCTCTCAACACACAGAGACCGCGGGACTCTCCTCTCCCTCTGTCACCCTCCTTAGCCACAGACATGGACTTTAGCACCCCGGCGACCTTCCCCTCGGGGTCACAGGAGATACAACACCCGCATCTAGCCCCGCTTACCTTGAGAGCCGACGCCGAACTACGGGCATTACTTCAGGCCTTACCCACGAGAGCAGATTTCGAGGCGCTGGCTAGCAGGCTGGAAGCAGCTCACCGAGAGGAGATTACGACGGTGAGGGAGGAGGTGAAGACACTGTCAGAACGGATGGGAGCGGGAGAGACCTCAGTGATCGCCCTGGAGAGACGAATGACCGAGATGGAGGCTCTTCAATCATCCCAGGCAGCTACGGTCCTCACACAACAACTCCAGTTAGAGGAAATGGAGGACCGCAGCAGGAGAAACAATCTGCGACTGCGAGGCATGCCAGAGGCCACAGAAGCAGAAGATCTGGCAGCGTCTACACTGGCCATTTTCCGGGACTTGATGGGGGAGGATTTCCCAGCTAACCTGTCCTTCGACAGGATTCATAGAGCACTAGGTCCCCACTCGATGGACCCGGACAGGCCACGGGACATTATATGCCGCATCCATCAATACGCGCACAAGGAGCTGGTGCTGCGAAAGGCTTGGGAGAAGGGGGACGTGGACTTTGACGGCGCCCCCCTTCGGATTCTTCCTGACCTCTCCAGGGCGACTCTGCAGAGACGAGCCATGTTGAAGCCTGTGCTGGAGGTGGCCCGTCATGCCGGAATTACATATAGGTGGGGATTCCCCATATCAGTGACCTTTAAAAAGGTACAGCAGCTCTTCACCCTGCGCACCTCCTCTGATCTGCCTGACCTATTTGTCTTCCTGGAAGTGGATCCCTTTGACGTGCCGGACTGGCTTCAGTTGCTGCAGCGCTCGGCCCCCCGCTCTGGACTCCCGGGGCGACGGAGAGACCGATCACCCAGGCCGCAGAGAGATCGCCGCAGATCAAGATACACTCCCGTGGAAGTATCAAGAAAAGCCTGATGCCGGCAGGAGAGGTAAGCCATCGGATAACGCTGCCTTAGTCCTGCTCCTCCGGTTCCCCCTTTTTTTTTCTCTCTTTCTCTCCCCTCTCCTGTGTTTTTTTTTCCCTCCTCTTCAATGATGTCTCCCCCCCCTCCCGGATTGGTTTCATTTACACCCCCCCTGTCTGAGCTGGCTCCTGAGGCAGACCCATGGCCCGCCCCCGCTCTCCCTGAACCTGCTCCTCCGGTGGTCAATTTTTTAATCTCTCACCTCTCCCCTGGCTTCTCTCCCTCTGGGCTCGCTTTTATTTTATTTTATTTTTTCTTCTGCTGCCCTCCCCCCCCCCCATTGTTTCTCTCCAACCCCCCTGTGCTTAAACTGGCTCCTGATGCAGAACCGCTGCTCGCCCCCACACTCGTTGAGTGATGGCGATGGACGGCTGACCGGGGGTGGGGAGATGGAAATGCCGGCACCTAGATGTCGGCCCTCTTATAGCAGGATTGAACTATAATATACGGCTGCAGCTATCCCTGCTGAACTGGGGAAGAGACGATATGGGGATATTGTTTTTTTTTTTTTTTTTTTTGTATGCTGTTTTTTTTATCCTCTTCCTCTTTCTGCTGAGTTACTGGCCGTCCCCCTTCTGCTTTGTCCCTTTCCCTCCCCTTCGCCCCGCCCCCTACAGGAACATCGGGGGTCAGTCGGGGGTCTACCCCACCCCCACATGGGACTTCATGGTGCTGAATCATACGCCACCAGCGGACAAGACACTTCAAGAGGCTGGTAATGAGACTTCCAGATCGGATTTCCCATGAGCTGTGATCTTAATTGTGGGGAGGGGTGATTGTTATGCAGAGATACCTTTCTACTCATTCATTGTATGCTTTATACGGGGTGATTCTGGGGATGGGCCCTCCATGACATGGGGATGGGGGGGGGGGGCGGGACTCCTGCGATCGCCCATAGGGGAGGGAGGAGCGGGAACGTTCGGCGTCTGACCCATGGGGTCGGGCGTCCCCGATTTATGGGGGGTCCGGGCAGGGGATGGGGTGCAGTGGGGTTCAGATCTGTAGATAACGGGGGCTCACCACGTCACAGACGAGGTAATTGAATTACGGACGTGAGCTCTGCCTGGAATTGGGCGGTTTGGGTGGAGTTGGCGCCGCTCACCCGCCTATCTCTCGGGATACGGAGGGGGAGACACCTTATATAGTCACCCCCCCTGGATAGGGGGGAACGGGATCAGGAGAGGGAGGCTTGTTTAGATGGGGAGATGGTTCCACGCAGTGGTTCCCTCTGACTGAAAAGCTTACTGTAGGATAGAAAGTGATATTTACATGTTAAGCCGGTTTACTGTTATAAATGCACTTTTGATAGGAGGTATGTTTTCTTTGTTTTAAACATTACTGTTATTCTTTCCCAAGGTTTTTTTTTATGGGGATACAAGGTTAATTTAGGTTACCAGGCTGGGGGGGGGGGGACGGGCTGGACTGGGTTAGCTTCCCTCGGTCCTCTCTAACCTCCTCCCCAATAGGCCGAGGTGCCACCCCTGGTGTGAATCGGGGCGTGCTTCTTTGCGAACGAATTTCGTTCACTTCTTAGTTTATATATTTTGGGTTTGTTGACACATACCCATTTATATATATATATATATATACAATTTTTTTCTCTCTCCTCTCATTTTCCTCTCTCTCTCTATTTTTCTCTTTTATCTGTTTTTTTTTTTCTCTAGATTTTTTTTTCTCCTTTTTATTTTCCTTTTCCTTTCTTCTTTCCCTTTCCTTTTCCTTTTCTTTTCTCTTTCTCAGTCTACCACACCCTCCCCTTTTCCTTTTATCTTTCCCCTTCCCCATTCCCTTTGTCCTACCCCTTTGACCCAGGGATGATGGACACCCTTCATATTTTTTCGCTAAACGCAAAAGGACTAAACGTGCCTGAAAAGCATCGTATGCTTCTGAATGACCTTAAAAGAGCTAGGGCTGACGTAGCGTTCATTCAGGAAACGCACTTTAAAACCGGAGGGCCTCCATGCCTTAGAAACCGATTCTTTCCCTCGGTGTATCATGCCACTAACAAGACAGCAAAAACCAAGGGAGTATCCATACTCATATCTGGAGCAGTGCCCTGGACATGTAGCGATACCTTGGTGGATGCCGAGGGTCGTTATGTGTTCATAAAGGGAACGATAGGGGACAAGGGGGTGACTCTGGCCACTATTTATGCGCCCAATGACCGACAAGATACCTTCCTACACGACACACTAGACCTCCTGATGGAATTCAAAGCAGGACAGTTGATCGTGGGAGGCGACTTCAACATTCCTCTGTCCCCTTTGGTCGACACCTCATCGGGTCGTTCCTCCGTACGCTCTGGCATACATAAACGCGTTACCCGGGACTTACACGACGCCCAGCTGGTTGACGTATGGAGACTCCATCACTCTGGGGAGAGGGATTACACCTTTTACTCGTCTCCACATAACGTATACTCGAGGATCGACTACTTTTTTGTCCCACACAGCCAACTGGAAGCGGTACACGACCCGATGATCGGTAACATCACATGGTCAGACCACGCGCCCATCACTATGCGCTACGACCTCTTAGCGACTTCGATATCCAGAACTAGGTTCTGGCGTCTGAACGAAAGTTTGCTACAGACGCCGGAGGTCATGTCGGAGGTCACAACTGAACTACAACACTACTTCAGGACTAACGACACAGACAACTGCGACCCGGGTATTCTATGGGAGGCACATAAATCAGTAATCAGGGGGATACTAATCAAACATGGCGCACGCATTAAAAGAGAACGGGAACAACAACTGGTACAGCTTGTGGATAAGATCCGAGTGGTGGAATCTAAGCACAAGCGAACGCAGATGCCCTCCTTGGAGGCTGAACTGCTTTCTCTTAGAAGACAAACGGTAGACTTACTCCACTATAGAGCTAAAGCGGCGTTACAATCCTGCCGGAAACTCACGTACGAATCGGGAAATAAATGTGGGAAACTACTCGCTAAAGCGGTCAGGAGCCTCAGGCTCAGGACCTTCATACCCCAAATAATGTCTCCCTTGGGACAAAAGAGTACTATGCCAACTCACATAGTGCAGGAGTTTAGGAATTATTACTCCTCTCTGTACAACCTCCCTCCTAGGACCCCTACTGACATGACGATAGAAGAGTACATTGCCACCTCACGACTGCCTCAGTTACCCACGATGTCCGGAACGGAATTAGATGACCCCATTACTGTGGAGGAACTGCAACGGGCGATGGGAGGGACGAAGCCCGGCAAGGCGCCGGGACCGGATGGGTTTACCTTGCAGTACTATCAATCTCTCCTCCCACTGCTGGGTCCACACATGGTGAGGATGTTCAACGGCCTGGGGGAGGGAGGCTCCTTCCCTAGGGATACCTTACGAGCACATATCTCCCTTATTCATAAGGAAGGCAAGGAACCAAAAGCGTGCGGCAGCTACAGGCCCATTTCCTTATTAAACACGGATCTAAAGCTCTTTACTAAGATCCTAGCCAACAGATTGACCCAACTTACGCCGGATATCATTCACTTAGACCAAGTGGTTTTCGTCCCTGCCCGGGAGGCGAGGGATAATACCACCAAGGTGCTCAACTTGATCCACATAGCGACCACGTCAAAGACACCCTGCGTCTTTCTCAGCACAGATGCTGAGAAGGCGTTCGACCGTGTCAATTGGACCTTCATGTTCTCCGTCCTGAAACGAATTAGCTTGGGGCCTAAAATGCTCCAATGGATATCCAGTATATATTCCATACCCTCGGCCCAGGTCAAAGCCAATGGAATTTTGTCTGAAAGTTTTCCTATTACGAACGGGACCAGACAGGGATGCCCGCTTTCACCCATACTTTTTGCGTTGTCTTTAGAACCATTCCTGTGCACGGTGCGTGCACACCCTGACATTACAGGGGTCACTGTGAATGATACACAATTTAAAATCTCGGCGTATGCAGATGATTTATTGTTCTCCTTGACCAACCCGGTAGTGTCCCTACCGAACCTACTCCGGGAGTTTGATAGATACGGAAACCTTTCCAAGCTAAAAATTTATTTCGACAAATCGGCAGCAATGGGGATTAATATCCCTCCCACTAGATTGGGCTCACTGAAATCCCAGTTCAAATTTAAATGGTCGGACAGTTCTCTCAAGTACCTGGGAACTTTGATCCCGTGCAATTTGAAGCACACCTTCGACCTCAACTTTCCACCCTTACTGACCAAGGTCCGCCTGTTGCTACAGGAGTGGACCAACGGTTTGCATTCCTGGTTTGGTAGGTGCAACCTCATTAAAATGTCCATCCTCCCTACATTTTTGTACTTGTTTCAGGCATTGCCAATCAGGATTGCACCCCCGTACTTTAAACAGGTCAATTCCCTTTTAGTTAACTTCATATGGGCTAACTCCAAACCCCGACTCCGTAGACGTCTTTTGACAATGCCGAAACATCTCGGAGGATGGGCCCTACCAGATTTACGTAACTATTATGGGGCGGTACATCTTGGCAGAATTATAGACTGGAACCGCCACAGTAAGTCTAAACTCTGGGTCCAACTAGAACAAGCCCAAACAGCGGTGTCGCTGAAGGGCGCCACTTGGTGCTTCGACCGACTACCCCCCGACCTGACTTCCCATCCTGTTATTGGCACTACCCTTCGTATAGGGGCGGCAAACTTACTATCAACCCACCTTTCCTCGGGTGACTCCCCCCTTTATCCAATATTAGGAAATCCAGCGTTCCCCACGGGCCTGGAATCGGCGGAGTACATGTCACTTACTTCGATGGGGAGGGACCAGGCCTCACATTTTGTGGAGGATGCTCAGTGGCCCTCTGTTCAAGCTCTGACTAGTGATGGACACTTCCGACTTCCGTTTTGGAGGGCGATTCGCTTACATCATTTCCTACATTCAATACCAACCCCAGGTACTGCATAGATACTTCCCTAACTCCACGAACCAATGTTGGAGATGTCAGATGGAGGTGGGGACGCTTCTTCATATATTCTGGTCCTGTCCTCGTCTGCAACACTTCTGGACAACAGTTAGGACTATCACTCAGATATTTACCGATCACGCAATCAGTGACTACCCCGCCTTCTTCCTGCTTTACGCTACCTCAATACCGGCACGGAGATACAAGAAGTCAATCATACGGCACTTACTGAACGCAGCCAAATCCTGCATCCCCCTCAGATGGAAGAAAAGTTTGCCCCCGTCGGTGGGGCTGTGGTTGCGCAGGGTGGAGGACATCAAAAAGCTGGAGGATTTAGTCCTCACTGCTCAAAACAAACAAGAGAGGCACTCTGAGGCGTGGAGGCTTCATCTATTCTGATGAAGGATCGGCCCTACTTAACTCTTAACTTGATAAAGGGATACAGCCTTGATAGTTTTTACGGCTGGAGACGTGTTTATAACTCTGGGTCTACCCCCCCCCCACTTTTCCCTCTCCCCTCCAACCCCGCTCTCCCACCCCTCTGTCTTTTTTCTTTCACCATTTCTATGTCTTTATTTTAGTATTCTCTCGCTCTCTCTCTCTCGCTCTCATACGAGAATTGGACAGGGCAATTGGAATCCTGATAGATGTGACATAGTGATGCCCTCTACCGGACAGTCAGAGTAATGAGGAACATCCGGGGAGGATACTAAACAGATGGTCACGGGCTCAGCGATAATAGTACCCCGTATTAGCTTATCTACATCAGGCGAACATCTAGCCCTGTCTGAGATAAATGGTTGTGAACATGTATGTCACACTCTATTTGTATGGTAATGTTCTTATTCTATGTATGTTTATATAAAACAATAAAATTTATATTTGAAAAAAAAAAATGCATTACTACTCGTGTTAAAAGAGAAGTGCAGGATATGAAAAAAAAAACCACGCATACTAAGCGATCACATGATCACCGATTGCTCAGTTCTTGGTCTTCAATGAGAAGAGACGGCCAGTCACCGGCTCTCTGCTGTGCCCGTCCAGCACTCACTGGACTGTGGAGGGAGTAGAAGCGGCTGGTTTAGAATCACAGCGTGCCACTGAAGGACTGAGCCAGCGCTAGTCAAGCATCTGCGTGGATCCTGACACTACTGTTGGGATCCCTACAGAGCCTGGACTCTGTGACATCCACCCACTGTTGGCTGAATCTGGGTCACAGGAGTACAGTACCAAGTGTACTCCTGTGACCCACATGAAGAGTATGGCTAAAAGAGCTTTGACCCTACTTCACCTTTAATGTGAGCTGCATTAGGGCAGCCCAATTCATTTGAATGGGCTTCCTAGTGCACTAAAATGCACCAAAAAGATGCCCATACTTATTTTTGAAAGTGTGTACATTAAGTAGTATATTACCATTTATTATTGTGCACAGATGTGTTGGCGTTCCATTAAGAATCCATGGCACTGCAGCACCTCAACATGCAACACGTGTTTATGCATTCCTGCAGTGTCAGCTTGAGAAAGGAGCGCGGCTATGTCCTCCATCCACAGCCTGTACGCTCACGAAACCTGGTCGCATTCCGATGACATCATCCCCCTCCGCCTGACATTCCTCTGCGCTCCAAGCCTCGCGCTGAGGACACGCTCCACCGCAACCTGCTGCACTCTATCCAGCGGTGTAGAGCCTTCATTACAACCAAAGGACGCACAGCCCAGGAGATCAAGGAAAGGGATCGATTCCACCGAGGACAGCCCCATATCATGGGACATGACTCAATGCTTGCTTTTAACTACTTAAATGTGAGTGCACTATAAGAAAATCTTATTGTATATTAAACTTGTTGTAAAATCTGCACCCAGAGGCGCCTCTTCTCTCCCCTTTTGTCTTTTCAGCGTTGGGAACATGGTCTCTGTTCCAATTTGATGGCAGCCCATTCCCATGGTTCATTCCCATCTCATTTTACTTCATTTATTTCCCTCTCCTCCCCCTCCCCCCCCTCCAATTTTTAACCCTCTATAAACTATCAGTGAAAGACTCAAGTCCTTGTGGACGCCTACTAAGGAGACTTTGGACTTCGTGCCATACTGTGCATATATTATTTTAATTTATGTATCCAGCACATAATAATACACCTATAGGAAAACATTGTATTCGATTTTTGCGTCTTTTACTTGTATATAACACAATTGTTCCTGGGTCTCTCTGAGATGCCAGTGGCAGGGTCTGTGTGTAGGTTTTTTTGTGAAGAGCAAGTTTCACTTTCCCTTAATTGATTTTTTTATTTATTTTATAATATGCAGCGCAAAAGGGCACACAGTGGAGGTGATAGGTTCCAAAAAAACAGCAAGTGAAATAAAACCATGCAACCACATTTATTAGTACATAAGTGGGCTTGGAAGTAGAATTGGGCATTTTACAATTTATATATAAAGAGAAAAAACTAAGATCTTCAGACCTGTAAAGCACCAGAAAGAGTAGTGATGCGGTGAAAATTGGAATACGCTACATCAGCCAATCAGTTTACTGTACAGGGGGTCCCCGACTTACGAACGCCCGAGTTACGAACTTCTACTTACGAACCGGGCACTGCGGGGACCCTCTGCCATTTTGGGCGGACCGTCTGCTGTTCTGCGCATGCGCGGCCAGACGGAGCTTCAGGAAATGTCGGAAATGTCCGTAATTGGTCGCGCATGCACAGAGCGGCATTCGACGGAACATCGGAAAACATCGGAAATGTCCATAATTGCCGGTCTGCGCATGCGTGGTCGACTTACGAACATTTCCGATCTACAAACAGGAGGAAAGTCCCTAAGGGGTTCGTAACCCGGGGATCCCCTGTAGTCATATCAGTAAAAGATTAATTGTTTGGTTACTTAATTTTATAGATTGATATAAGCAATATAAGGCTGCTTTCAGATGTATGCGTTGTGGTTTGACCGCACTGCGGGAGTGGATTAGCTGAGCTTTCCCATAGAGTTCCTTAAGATCCTACAGTTTTGGTGCGCTTTCTGAAACTGCACCAAAAATCCAGGATCTAATAGAACTCTATGGGAAAGTGCAGCTAACCAGCACCAAACCTGCAGGTAAACTGCGGTGTGGTCACACCATGCTGCATCAGTCTGAAAGTAGCCTTAGCTCTGGTTCACACTGGTGCGATTTCAGGTGCAACATGCGATTTCAAAATCGTACCTGAAGTCGCACCCCATGGATTTCAATGGAAGTGTGCTAATTGGTGCGACACAAGACACTAGTGATTTCCAAAAGGTTTTTGTATCACTTTTTTCCGGTTTCAGGTCGATTTAACATCCATAGAGTGCTATGTAAATCGACCTGAAATCGCAGTACTGTTTATATCAGTGCGATTTGGAGCAGTCTTTTTTTTTTGGTGATGTCATTGCAGCTTCAGCTGATCTGTCCCCTCCCCTAGTAGGTGTTTTCGTGAGGAGTTTGGAGCAGGACTTTTTTTTTAACCCTGCCAGCGCTGCTATGTGTATGAAAACAGATGACCTGTCCCTTCCCCTAGAAAGTGTTACAGTGAGGAGTTTGGAGCAAGACTTTTTTTTTTTCACAGCCAGCGCTGCTATCTTTATTAAGTCACAAATCAGCTTGCTTTTCATTGGAATAAGTACAAATCATACTATCTGCAAATCGCAAGTAGGCTCCAGAAATCGCAAACAAATACAACAGAAATCTTAACAAAATCAGAAGTGACTGGGAAAGAAATCGGAGTGCCAAATCCCATTCAAAACATGAGATTTGTAAATTGCACCAGTGTGAACCAGGGCTTAGAGAGTGTTAATAAACCAACAACAGTCAAATATGCCTGTATATGCAGCATAGCAATGCTTGTTATACTCACTATGGAACTTAAGGGGTTAATCCTCTGCATTGTGTAAAAAGGCTGTTTTATCCTGTATGCATAGATCCTCCCCTCCTGCACTGTCTATCTGGGGAAAGCCAGCTAACACAGGCAGGGTAGCCGACCTGCACATGCTTCCTAATTGTGGTGACCCTTTGGAATTATCTATGCTTTATCCTTTTGACAATCATGTCATAAAATTATGTATTAGGCCTCATGCCCACTGGCGTTTTTACAGCTGCGTTTTTTGCAGCTTAAAAACGCCTGTCCATGTTATTGTAAATATTTTTTTTTTTTTTTTTTTTTTTAAAAAACAAACAAAAAAAATGTCGGAGCTAAAAACGCGACCGCGCGTTTTTTGCGCGTTAGTGCGCGTTTTTGCGCGTTTTTTTTACAGCTTAAAAACGTCTATGCTATTTGCAGCTCAAAAACGTCTAGGTGGGCATGAAGCTATAGACTAACATGGACAGGCGTTTTTAAGCTGTAAAAAACGCTCAAAAACGCGGCTGTAAAAACGTCCGTGGGCATGAGGCCTTACTGCTATAACCATTTTACTGTGTACCCTCTCAGTAGTGGCCTTACTATGTTATTATGTCCACTACTGTTACTATGCTTAACAAGTATCTTTGTGTAACTACTGTTTATATGTGTAATATGATAATTTTAATAAATTCCTATGGTTCATCCAACTTTATTCCTTTGCTAACTGGTGATCGTCGCTGGTGTCCCGCAATCGGGTCACAGAGCTGAAGAACGGGGAGAGGTAAGTGTAAACAAACCTTTCCCCGTTCTTCCTAGTGGCAGTGATCGTCTGTTCCCTGTCATAGGGATCGACGATCAGTGATGACACACGCCAAGCCACGCCCCCCTTCAGTTAGAATCACACATTAGGTCACACTTAACCCCTACAGCGCCACCTACAGGTCAACCCCTTCACTGCCAGTGTAATTTTTATAGTAATCCGTGCATATTTATAGCTCTGATTGCTGTAAAAATGACAATGGTCCCAAAATGGTGTCAAAAGTGTCCGCCATGTCATCACAGTCACGATAAAAATCGCTGTTGGTCGCCATTACTAGTAAAAAAAAAAAAATATTAATAAAAATGCCATAAAACTATCCCCTATTTTGTAGACGCTATAACTTTCGTGCAAACCAATCAATAAACGCTTATTGCTATTTTTTTACTAAAAATATGAAGAATACAATTCGGCCTAAACTGAGGAAAAAAAAAAGTTTTTTTTATATATTTTTGGGGGATATTTATTATAGCAAAAAGTTAAAAATATTGAATTTTTTTAAAAATTGTCGCTCTATTTTTGTTTATAGCGCAAAAAATAAAATCCACAGAGGTGATCAAATACCACCAAAAGAAATCTCTATTTGTGGGAAAAAAAGAATGCCAATTTTGTTTGGGAGCCATGTCGCACGACCACGCAATTGTTAAAACGACGCAGTGCAGAATCGCAAAAAGTGGCCCGGTCATTCAGCTACAAAATGGTCCGGGGCTTAAGTGGTTAAACAAGCTTACATACATGTAGGTGGATGAGAGGAAGGACAGAGCCCTGTGTAACATGCAATATTCAGCAACTGTATCATCAATCTTATATTTGACTGGGTAGCAACTTATCCAAGAAGCAAAATTGTTCAATTACAAAAAACTATCCCTGAGCTTACCTATCTGCTTGTTCAACAAATCCATTTGGACCACAAATGCAAATAAGAATTGTGGAATCTTCTTTACTTCTTTGAATGGACTCTGAAAGTAGTGAAGTTGATATTTGCCCTTTACAGCCAGTCCATAAATTACTTGGTTCTGAGAGCACAAACTGTGTTTCAAACCTGTAAAAAAGACCAAAGTGAATAAAACGGGCTTCATCATGCACACAGAGAGAATGACTTAACACATTCTATTCCTGAAACCACAACTTTCCATTAAAGTATGTGAGAAAAAAAAAAAATATTTTCAGTATGTTTGGCATCATGCTTCACTGTATATAGTTTCCTTAAAACGGAGTTCAACTCAAAATGGAACTTCCCCTTTAAGGACTCCTAACCCCTTAACATGCCACATTTGGCATGTCATTTTTTGGGGGGGGGAGCGGGTACCTAGTTTTGACAGGTACCCGGCCCCCATTTCCGTTTGGGCCGCCTAGGTGATTCGAGAGGAAGTTCTCCTCTCCCCCTCCCTCCCTGCAATCTTCTAGGACATGTCACAGGTCCCAGAAGATTGCCCGGCCACTGAGAAGGCACAGTGGGACACACACATGCGCAGTGCACACCAGGCTGTGAAGTCGCAAGTTGTCACAGCCGGGTGCCTGCACTTGTGATGCCTGCACCGGGGAGAACTGAGGGTTCGGGCGGCCGCATCGCTGGATCGTGGGACAGATGATTAAAAGTCGGCAGCTACACTTTTTCTAGCTGCTGACTTTTAATAAACACAAAACCGAGTGAAACTCCGCTTTAAGCAAATAATTTTTTGTGAATCTAGTACAGAATTCGTTAGTTGGCAATCCTGCCAGTAACAACACTTCCTGTTGTAGGCTGACAATTCTAAGCTACTGCCTCACAATTAATATCAGCATTGTCAGCTAGCTTATTTCAGTTGCCCATTAGGCTAAAACCGCTAAAGTGTTACCAAACCCAGGACCCTGCATTCACTATAACTGGTCTCCCACAGTACACAGAACATGGAAATGCAATTGTTTTAGTAAATATAAACTGCTAAATACCTTTTTCCATCAGCAGTATATAGCAGTCTCATGACTTCTATGAGTGTCTGGTTAAAGCTTGCAGGAGTTTTAATTCTCCTCTAACTGTCCTATGAGACTGCAGGACCCCTGACCCTCTGTTTGGACAGTGACGATTGGCACTGTGCTGATCACATGCACCCTCCCCCAAAAAGAAAAAAAAAATCTCTCCAGCAATACACACCAAGCCGAGCATGTGCAGAGTGCACTGAAGGCTCTGTTCTATCAGCAGATGGATTGGAAACAGTGGAGGAAGGGGAGGATCAATAAAGACAGGATCAAACAGCCTTTTTACACAATGCGGAGAATTAACCCCTTAGGTTTCACAGGGAGTATACCAAACATCTAATTCTTGACCTCAAAAAAGAACTGAAGCCTGATAGCCTAAAAGGTCAGGAGAAGAGAAAAAACTAGTCAAAAGTATTGCCCATGGTCTCTCTAAGACCCCTTACACACTGGGGCTGCGGCCGCATTAGCGCTAAAGCGCCGCTCATTGTAGCGGCGCTTTAGCGCTGTTTAAGCGGCGCTTTTCGGTTGCTAGCGGGGTGCTTTTAACCCCAGAAAAGGGATTAAAAGCGTTCGTGTTGTGGCGCACCCAAAGCGCTTTTCAGGCGCTTTGGAAACGCTGCCACATCATTTCAATGGGCAGGGAGTTTTGGGAGAGCTAAATACAGGGCTCCGTAACCACCCCAAAGATGCTGCTTGCAGGACTTTTTCCTAACGTCCCAAAAGCGCACCGCCCCTGTGTGAAAAGTCACACTAAAATGAATGGGAGGCGGTTTTCAGGCTCTTTACAGGTGCTATTTCTAGCGTGAGGCAAATGATCTAATTGGACTACCTTTGTCAAAACAGCCAATCATAGCCTGTGTCACAGAGAACATACCCTTTTGCTATGGCCAATAGCCAGAAGTGTAGATAAGGCAGGTGCAAAAGGGATTTTGAGAGACTCTTCTACAAAAGAAAAGTAATTATTTTGGGGGATTCTGAGCCATTTGTTTTTGGTTGGAGCTGCAAGTGGGACAAGTGTACCTTCAGATAATTTTTGTTTCAATTTGATTTTATTGCCTTTCCCAAACAAAATGTATAATAAAACATATCTAAGACCTTTCGCCATGATTGAATTAGAGTAACAACAGCAAATATAGATCAATAGTACACACATACACATATACAGTGGGTAAAAAGTATTGAACACGTCACCATTTTTCTAGGTAAATATATTTCTAAAGGTGCCATTGACATGAATTTTTCACCACGTCAGTAACAACCCATACAATCCATACATACAAAGAAACCAAAAAAAATACGTTTAGAAATTAAGTTATGTGTAATAAAATGGAATGACACAGGGAAAAAGTATTGAACATGCTAACTGTACTTCGTACAAAATGTACTTCGTACAAAATCCTTTGTTGATAATGACAGCTTCAAGACACCTCCCGTATGGAGAAACTAGTCACATGCATTGCTCGGGTGCGATTTTGGCCCATTCTTCCACACAGTCTTCAAATCTTGAAGGTTCCGTGGGCTTTTTCTATGAACTCTGATCTTTAGTTCTTTCCATAGATTTTCTATTGGATTCAAGTCAGGTGATTGGCTGGGCCATTCTAGCAGCTTTATTTTCTCTTTCTTTGAAACCAATTGAGAGTTTCCTTGGCTTTGTGTCTTGCTGGAATATCCACCCTTCTTTCATCTTCATCATCCTGGTAGATGGCAGCAGATTTTTATCAAGAATGTCTTTGTATATTTTTCCATTGATTCTTCCTTCAATGAAAATGAAGTTTGCCAGTACCCTATGCTGAAAAACAGCCCAACACCAGGATGTTCCCACCTCCAAACTTCACTGTATGTATGGTGTTTTTGGGGTGATGTGCAGCGCCATTTGACCTCCAAATATGATGTGTATTATGGCATCCAAAGAGTTCAATGTTTGCTCCATCTAACCAGACTATACTCTCCCAGTATTCCACAGGCTTGTCTAAATGGTGTGCAGCAAACTTTAAATGAGCTTCAACATGCTTTTACTTCAGCAATGGAGTCTTGCATGGTGAGCGTGCATACAGACCATGGTGGTTGAGTGCATTACTTATTGGTTTTCTTTGAAACAATTGTACCTGCTAATTCCAGGTCTTTCTGAAGCTCTCCACATGTGTTCCTTGGCTCTTGGGCAACTCTTCTGATAATTCTTTTCACTCATCTGTCAGGAAACATGTGAGGAGCACCTACGCCGTGGTCGGTTTATGGTAATATGATGTTATTTCCACTTATGGCCGCAACAGTGCTCACGGATACATTCAGAAGTTTAGAAATCCTTCTGTAACCAATGCCATCAGTATATTTTGCAACAATGAGATTGCAAAGGTCTTGAGAGTTCTCTTTGCTTTTACCCATCATGAGATGTTTCTTGCGTGACACCTTGGTAATGAGACATCTTTTTATAGGCCATCAGTTGAGACTGAATCAGCTGATAATAATTTGCACTGACAAGGGGCAGGTTTGCTTTTTAATTACTGAAAGATTTCAGCTAGTTTCTTGGCTCTCCATGCCTTTTGCATCTACCTTTCTTTAGGTGTTCAATATCTTTTCCCTGTGTCATTCCATTTTATTAGACATAACTTAAAGGGGTTGTAAAGTCTCATGGTTTTTCACCTTAATGCATTCTATGTATTAAGGTGAAAAACCTTCTGTGCTTCAGCTGTACCCCAGATCCCCCTTTTTCTTACCTAAACCTGAACCTGATCCTTCCAGCGACAAGCACGAGCCCAGAAGCACCAGCGACTGTCTCTGGGTCCTGATTGGATAAATTGATAGCAGCAGAAGCCATTGGCTCCTACTACTGTCAATCAAATCCAGTGACATGGGAGTCAGGGGCGCTGCTGAGTCCTGCTGTCTGTGTCAATGGATGCAGCAGCGGGACTCGTGAGCACAACTGATTTAGAGGAGGAGCCAGGAGCACTGCTGGGGCACCCCAGAAGAGGAGGATCAAGGCTGCCCTGTGCAAAACCCTTGCACAGAGCAGGTAAGTATGGCATGTTTGTTATTTAAAAATAAATAAATAAATGAACTGAACTATTCTGTATGTATGGATTGCATGGGTTGTTACCGACACATGGTGAAAATTTCATGTCGATAGCTACTTTCAAAATATATTTATCTAGAAATATGAATTTGTGAGGTCAGGCACTGATGTGGATGAGAAGGCCTGGCTTGCAGTCTCTGCTCTAATTCATCCCAAAGGTGTTTTATCAGGTTGAGTTTAGGACACTGCACAGAGTCCTGACCTCAACCCGATAGAACACCTTTGGGATGAATTAGAGCAGAGACTGTGAGCCAGGCCTTCTCATCCACATCAGTGCCTGACCTCACAAATAAGCTTCTGGAAGAATGGTCAAACATTCCCATAGACACACTCCTAAATCCTGTGGACAGCCTTCCCAGATGAGTTGAAGTTGTTCTAGCTGCAAAGGGTGGGCCAACTCAATATTGAACCCTACGGACTAAGACTGGGATGGCATTAAATTTCATGTGCGTGTAAAGGCAGGTGTCCAAATATTTTTGGTAATAAGGTGTATCTTCGGAAGGAGTGGAGTGATGCGATGAACAGTATATGGGCATCTATGCTAACGAGTGAGAATTTTGAAAAAAAAATCCTGAGCTTTACTAGAAACAGAAAGTTTATGAAAGAAAATAAATGTATTTCCCTGTGGGGGGATTCACACAACAATCGTTTTTCAAAGAGAGGAGGGCTGATAAATCAACCTGCATCTGCTTGGGAGAGACTGGTGAGTTGTTGATTCAAAAACCAGGACCATAGTCCAGGTAAATTAGAAATAGTATTATTATTAAAAGGACCAGATGGAGAAAATATTGATACCAAACGGCGATGAGAATCTTTGCTCCAGGGACCAATTGTTGATCTATGTATACCAATGGGAAAAGAAGGATTGTCATAAACGGGGTCATTGGACCTACATATGAAGAAATATTAGAGGTAGCAATCCACTTGTCTCACAACATTTAAGTTGGGTCTGTGAGTGGCAATATGGCACCTGTGTCGTCCTTCTGGTCTGGAAACAAAAGAAGACATTGCCTACCTTATGTCAGTTGAAGACAACTTCTCTAACTGTTCTCTCCACAGAATATCATCTTCTGTTTTATTGAAGAATATCAGTTTTACTTTTCTGTTGGTATAAAATCACAAAGTTAAAAAACACATATACACAGCAAACAGAACAAAACTAATTGATAATGACATAAAACAATAGCAAGATCATGATCATACTTACAAAATTTTATCAGAATCAAATTAAAGCAACCACAAACAGTAGCATTGCCACTGTATACTATCTCTGTGGATAAGAAAAGTATGTGAACCCCTTGGAATTAACTGGTTTTCTGCAGTAATTCGCCATAAAATGGGATCTGATCCTCATCCAAGACATAACAATAGACAAACACAATGTGCTTAAGCTGATAACACACAAATCATTCTAATTTCTTGAGTCTTTATTGAACACACCCATTAAACATTCACAGTGCTGGAGGAAAAAAAGTAAATAAATACTTAGTTAATAACTGTCAAACCTCATTTGGCAGCAATGACTTCTGGTTATGACTAAGCACAAGATGTGTGAAACATGTTAACCTTGCGTTCATTCCTGTGACTGCATATGTCTACACCACAATAAAGACGTTTTATAGGTATCCCATTGCGGTGTGCAGCTGCCTTCTCCAAGTTTCCTAGCAATGACTTCAAGCAAGAGCTTTCGGTAGGTTTTGTTTGACCATTCCTCTTTCCAAAACTGCTTCAGTTCAGACACATTTGTAGAATATCTGGTATGAACGGCTCTCTTAGTTCATTCCACATCATCTCTATGGGTCTAAGGTCTGGGCTCTGACTGAGCCACTTCAAAATGTAAATTTTCTTTTTATGAACCAGTCTGTGGTGGATTTACTTTGATGCTTGGACATTGTCCTGCTGCATCACCAAACTTCTAGTAAGTTTCAGATGGTGGACTGCCACCCTGACATTACCCTGTAAGATACTTTGGTAAACTTGGGAAGCAATTTCCCCTCAATGATGGCAAGTGTCCAGGCTCCGAGACATGCTGTGCCATGAACATGCTGCCTGTTCACAGAATTATGTATGGCAGAATCATGAACAGGGCGCATGAACTGGAAATGGCATGTTTGCCGGTTCCAGCGATGTCTGAAAGTCTTTAGCTGTTACTAGTGGGTTCTTTACCTCATTGAGAATTCTGCATTGTGCCTTGTGAGTCATCCACTTCTAGGAAGAGTAGCCACAGTACTAAACTGTCTCCATTTATAGACAGTTTTTCTAACTGTTGACTGATGGATGCCTAAACACTTTGAGATTAGTTTGTATCCCTTTCCAGCCTTATGCAGATCAACTACTCTTGATTGTATATCTTCAGAGAGCTCTTTTTTTGAGAGGCATGGTTCACATCAGCTGATGCCTCTTATGAACTGCAATTTCAAAATGTTTGAGTGTCTTTTTTTTTAAAGTAGCAGTAAACCACACCTCCAAACGCATTTCAATAATAGGACTCCAGGTGTGCAAACTACTGAATCTAATTAGCTTTCATTGTAGTAATTAGTTAGTTCACTTAATTTTTTCCCTCCAACACTGACAATGTCTAATGGGTCTGTTGTTCAATAAAGACAGAAGAAATTCAAATTGTTTGTTTTATCAGCTTAAAGCGGAGGTTCTGCGGTCCATACATTTTTTTTTATATAGTCATTCTATGCAAAAAATTATGCATTTTAATTACTCACATCTGCGGCGCTTTTAAACATCCACCGTCCGTTTTGCGATTAAAAATGACTTTATAAAACACTTCCTGTTATTCCCATTTTGCTTGTGGGCATCTTGAAGCCCACAAGCATATTCTTCCGGGTAGCAATGAATGCTTGTTTACCGGCATTCATCGTTGGATCTCGCGCATCCGCAGTGTTGACGGCCAGCAGCACCGTCAACACTTCCTGGTTACCATAACAACGGGCATCAACAGATTAAAGTACACGCCCAGTTGTGAATGGAATTAGATCCGCCCTCGTCACGTGACAATTAAATTCTCGTGATATTTCCAAAGAAGGCGTTACTATATTACTCCTGGGAAGCAGGCGAGTTTGCTCCCAGGAGACATTGCAGGACAGATGCTCTGCAAATGACACGCCTACTCCCGCGGGAGGAAATCCCGGAAGTAGCAACGAAGATATAATACTAAATGAAAACTGCACATTAAAAAAAAAAAAGTAAGTCTTTTATTTATGTTCATGGTAATAGGGACTGTTGAGAGGTAACATGCAAATGAGGGTGAACCTCCGCTTTAAGCACATTGTATTTGTCTAATGTGACTTAGATGAGGATCAGATCATACAGTGCCTTGAAAAATAGGATTTTTATAACAGCTTACCTGTAAAATCCTTTTCTTGGAGTACATCACGGGACACAGAGCGACATAGTCATTACTAATGGGTTATATAGTTACCGTCAGGTGCTGGCACTGGCAACTTCCAAAACCGGAAGTACCCTCCCCTATATAAGCCCCTCCCATCCGGGAGCACCTCAGTTTTGTAGCAAAGCAATAAGTGCCCCCAAAGAGGGGCGGGAGCTCTGTGTCCCGTGATGTACTCCAAGAAAAGGATTTTACAGGTAAGCTGTTATAAAAATCCTATTTTCTTTCTCGTACATCACGGGACACAGAGCGACATAGTCATTACTAATGGGATGTCCTAAAGCAATGCCAAATGAGGGGGGGGATACACCATATATAAGCTGAGCGCTATCAGACATGAGGATCTTTTGCGGCCTGCAACACACTGCGCCCAAAGGCGACATCCTCCTGACTTCTAACGTCCACCTGGTAGAACCTAGTAAACGTGTGTACCGAAGACCATGTTGCGGCCTTACAGATTTGAGCCAGGGAGGCCTGGTGATGCACTGCCCATGAAGTTCCAACTGCTCTCGTGGAGTGCGCCCTAACTTTGAACGGAGGTGGTCTACTTCTCAAGCTATAGGCTTGTATTATGACCTGTCGAATCCACTTGGCTAAAGTAGATTTTGACGCTGCCTGACCCTTTCTGGGGCCTTCCGGCAGAATAAACAAAGTATCCGTTCTGCGAATCTGAGCAGTGGCTTTTAGATAAGCTTTAACTGCTCTTACTACATCCAAAGAATGCAATAACTTTTCCTCTACCGAAGTAGGCTTGGGGAAAAAAGAAGGAAGAACCACATCTTGGTTCAAATGAAAACTCGATACCACCTTAGGAAGAAAGGCTGGATGAGGACGTAACACTACTCTGTCCTTATGGATAACCAGATATGGCTCCTTACAGGACATAGCTGCTAATTCCGATACTCTTTTAGCCGAACAAATGGCTACTAGAAAAATCAATTTCCTGGTGAGAAGCACCAAGGAAATATGCTGTAATGGTTCAAATGGTTGTTTCTGTAGAACCGACAGAACCAAGTTTAGATCCCATGGACATATGGGAATATTAACCGGAGGACTAATACGCATCACTCCTTGT
Organism: Rana muscosa; assembly: GCA_029206835.1. Lineage (NCBI taxonomy): Eukaryota > Metazoa > Chordata > Amphibia > Anura > Ranidae > Rana > Rana muscosa. The sequence goes on along the minus strand of CM055121.1, from coordinate 724,318,400 downwards.
ATAAAGGCTTTGACTAGTGAATGCGAAGCCAAGGGCCTTTGAAAAAATATTGACAAGGCCGAAATCTGACCTTTGATAGTACTCAAGGCAAGCTTCCTATCTACAGCCCATTGTAGGAAGTCCAGAATCCTACCTATTACGTATTTACGTGGATGCCATTTCTTGGCCTCACACCAGGCGATGTACGCCTTCCAGATTCTATAGTAGATCTGCCTGGATACCGGCTTCCTGGCATTGATCATGGTAGATACCACAGCATTAGAGAGCCCTCTCTTTTTTAGAATGTGGGCTTCAATACCCAGGCCGTCAAACCTAGGGCTGGTAAGGAAGGGTGGTATATCGGTCCCTGCGAAAGCAGGTCCGGACGATGTGGGAGGGTCCAAGGACTCCCCACAGACATTTTTACAATCTCCGCGTACCATGCTCTTCGGGGCCACGCTGGAGCCACCAGAATCACTGGTTTCTTTTCTACCCTGATTCTGCGGAGTAATCGAGGTAACAATTGTGGCGGTGGGAATGCATATATCAGCTTGAACTGATCCCAAGGGAACACTAGGGCATCCGAGCCGCACGCTAGGGGATCCCTTGCCCAAGAGACAAACCTGTCCACTTTTGTGTTGAATCTGGATGCTAGCAGATCTACATCCGGTGTTCCCCACCGCTGACATATTGTCCGGAAAACCTCGGGATGAAGGGACCATTCCCCTGGGCATAATTGTTGGCGACTTAGAAAGTCCGCCTTCCAATTCTCCACCCCTGGAATGAATACCGCAGATATGGCTGGGACATATCTTTCTGCCCATCTCAGGATGTAATTTACTTCCCTTTGGGCTGCACGACTCCTGGTGCCCCCCTGACGATTGATATATGCCACTGCTGTGGCATTGTCTGATTGAATTCTGACAGGGGACCCTTGGAGTTTGGATGTCCATGCTACTAGGGCATACCGGGCTGCTCGTATCTCTAAGAGATTGATGGGCAGGGCCTTTTCCGCATCCGACCATCTGCCCTGGAGAGACCATTGCTCCAGTACTGCTCCCCAGCCTATAAGGCTGGCATCTGTAGTGACCACCTTCCAGGAAATCGGACTGAAGGATTTCCCTCTTTCCAGATTCTGGGGAACCAACCACCAGCGGAGGCTCCTGCGAACGGAAGGGGACAAGGACATTGGTAAGTCCAGAGCCTGAACTTTTTTGTTCCAGGCTGACAGTATGGCCCTTTGCAACTTCCTTGAATGGAATTGACCGTAGGGTACTGCTTCGAATGATGACACCATTTTTCCCAGCAGCCTCATGCACAGGCGTATGGATGGCTGTCTTTTTGAACCCACTAAGTGGATCAAATCTCTCAAAGACGACCCCTTTTCTTGAGGCAAGAAAATCTTTTTCTGGTCTGAATCCAGCCTTAGCCCCAAGTATTCCAGACTTTTGACTGGTTTTAGGGCTGACTTGTCTCGGTTGATAATCCAACCGTGATATTCCAGATACTTGATTGTCTCGTGAACAACCACTTCTAGTTTTTCCACTGAGTGGTCTATCAGCAACAAGTCGTCTAGATATGCCATTATCGTTACACCTCGTGTTCTTAGATTGGCCAATAATGGGGCCAGAATTTTTGTGAACACTCTTGGTGCTGTGGCCAGACCGAAGGGTAAGGCTCTGAACTGAAAATGGCGCCCTTCTACCGCAAAGCGTAGAAATTTTTGGTGGGCTGGAAAGATGGGGATGTGCAAATAAGCATCTTTGATGTCGATCGAGGCTAACCATTCCTCCCCTTGTAGGGCAGTGGCTACCGATCGGATCGACTCCATCCGGAAAGTCCTGATATGTAGGAATTTGTTTAGCCCTTTTAGATTTAATATGGGCCTCACGTCCCCGTTTGGCTTCGGAACTGTAAAGAGGTTTGAGTAAAACCCGAACCCCCATTCTTCCAGGGGAACCTCTATAATTACTGCTTGAAGCAATAATTGTTCCAGTGCCAACAGGAGGGATCCTCTCTTCTGGGGATCCCTTGGCACGTTTGACCTTATAAAGCGGGAAGGAGGGGAGTTTTTTAACTCCAATTTGTATCCCAGATTTACTGCGGAGAGCACCCATCTGTCTCGGATCGTGTCCCGCCAGGTTTCTGTGAACAACTGAAGTCTTCCCCCCACCCGATTGGGTGGGGGCAACCCTTCATGCATTTGACTTTGGGGGAGGTTTTGTACCTCTCCTGCTCCAGGGCTTCTTGTTACCCTGTAACTGTCCCTGATTTTTACCTCCGGGATTTGATCGAGGAGGCCGTCGGAACTGTTTCACAGCCGATGTCCTAGGGACTGGAGAAGCCGGCCTCTTAAAGGAGGGACCTCTAACTCTATTTTTAACCGGCAAAAGCGTACTTTTACCGCTGGAAATTCTCTGGATATACTTGTCCAGGTCTTCCCCGAATAAGCGCTCCCCATGAAATGGGAAGCTGACCAGCAATTTTTTACAGGGAGCTTCAGCAGACCAGTTTTTGAGCCATAGAAGCCTGCGCATATGTACTACAGACAGCGTAAGGCGGGAGGCCTGATGGATTGAATCCTTTATAGCGTCCACTGCAAAGCATAAGGCTCTAGGTAGATCAGCTAGGGCAAGAGCCTGCTGATCCGGCAAGTCTCTTAAGACCTGTTTCAACTGATCCTTCACTGCTTGGCATACCCCAATAGCTGCCACTGCTGGTTGTGTCACCAATCCTGCTGTAGAAAAAGCAGATTTCAATAATGACTCCAATTTTTTATCTATTGGGTCCTTGAACATTTGGACATTTTCCACCGGACATGTCAGTGATTTATTCACACAAGAGATGGCTGCGTCCACTGTAGGGACCTTCCATTTTCTGATGAACTTATCCTCCATGGGATAGACCACCGGAAATCTCTTGGGGGGAGTAAATATTTTGTCAGGATGCTCCCAATCCTGGTAAATGAGCCCCTCCAGTAAAGGATGGATCGGAAAGGAACAAACAGTCTGGGGAGCTTTTAGCGACCCCAATGAGGAGACAGAAGTGGAGGATGGCTCCGCAAGTGGCATTTTAAATGCTGATCGGACCATATTAGTCAGGGACTGAACCCATAACCTCTCAGCATGTGATGCTGAGAACGGCTCTTCCACTGTTGATTCCTCTACAACCGAATCAACCTCATCCTGATCCCCCTCAGGTAGGTCGACCTCTGTATGGGACTGTTGCTCTGTTAACAGGCACTCTGAGGGAGGAGACGGAGATCGAGCGCTTTTCTCCTGTGACAGGGAAGCAGCGATTAATGCTGACAATCTCTCTTCCAGTCCTCCCAGAGCTGAGGAAAAAACCTCCTCTGTTACATACACAGGAGCAGGTGAACTGAGGACAGCCACAGTACCAGGTACTCCTGGGGGTGCCCTACGGTCACTAACCTCTGATTCTTCAGGGGAGACTGGTGCAGCCAAAGCATGCCCAAGATCCTCAGAGCCCGATGGAGACCCCCTATTCCTCCTGGAATTTCTAGTCCCGGAGTTTTTAGACGGCATATTCCTAAGCCACAAAGCTGAGGTATTCCAGCCGAAATACACCAGTTACTGATAATAGTCTAGCATAAATGCTGCTATAATAAACAGTTGGTGTCTACTAATGTGCCTTTCTAGGGGATGCCTGTATCAACCGCTTGCTGTATGCCTTTAAATGTTGCCAGCTCTGTCTCTGTACTTCATAGCCAGCTTACTACAATATTGTGGCTTTTTAAAACCTGCTGGGACGCCCGCACATGCGCAGAAGCGCTGCGGCGCGCACAGAGCGTCATCCCCCAGGCTCCGCCCCCTTTTCCGGCTCACCTCTATATATAGAGGCGCGTGCGCACGCGCGCGGCCACGTGCGCCCTCGGCGCTAATTTCAAACATGGAAACCAGGGACAGGAGCCAGGGCCCCTCTTTGCCGCAGGCCGGGGGATGGACGAGCACTGCAACATGGCAGAGGAAGCAGTTTCCTATAGGAGAACTCACCAACTGCCTGGACTTTGCTCTCTGAGAAGAAACTAGTCCATATGACAAGAAAACATTCCACAGCGGCCTCTAGTGGACAAACACAGGTACCGCAGTCTAATATACTAAATATATATAAAAAAACTTTTTTTTTTTTTTTTCTTGACCACCATTAAAAATTATTACATTTTTTTTAGTAGTTACAGGCATGCACAGAATCTTGCGGGAATACCATTAGGTAACAGACAGAAAGACAAATTAGGCTTGGGGGTCCCCCAATAGAACCAAGTTCCTGGGGGCCCCCACTTACCTGTTCCTCGCCGCAGGACTTTGTTTGGTCCACAAAAGCCCAAACTTCACCTATCACGGCAGGCATTGTAATCAAACCTTCAGGGACCGGGTTCCCAAGGATTCCACTCCCCTGGACCTGTATAGCACCCTGCACAGAAAACATCTTGGTCGTGGGTATGACCAGAGCTCTGGATCCCAGGGTCCAGCTCTCCTAAGAGAAGCATTACAGGCAAAACCTTGCTCTTCTCTTTGCAAGGCCCGGGTACCGACCGTTTAGCTATGAAGCTTTTTTGGTCGGATCCGGAATAGCTTACTGAGGCCCAAAAGAACCTGTACGCAAGCTCAGTGAAAAACACATGTTTCTTCTTGGCCAACACCTTAGACACTGGCAAAAAACTGAGGTGCTCCCGGATGGGAGGGGCTTATATAGGGGAGGGTACTTCCGGTTTTGGAAGTTGCCAGTGCCAGCACCTGACGGTAACTATATAACCCATTAGTAATGACTATGTCGCTCTGTGTCCCGTGATGTACAAGAAAGAAAGGTATTCATACCCCTTGAAATTTTCCACATTTTGTCATGTTACAACTAAAAACGTAAATGTACTTTATTGGGATTTTATGTGGCAGACCAACACAAAGTTGCACTTAATTGTGAAGTGCAAGGAAAATGATAAATGGTTCTCAAACTTTTTTTACAAATAAATATCTAAAAAGTGTGGCGTGCATTTGTATTGTGCCCCCCTAAATCAATACTTTGTAGAACTACCTTTCGCTGTAATTACAGCCGCAAGTCTTTTTGGGTATGTCTCTACCAGCTTTGCACATCTAGAGAGTGACATCTGTGCTTCTTCTTTGCAAAATAGCTCAAGCTCTGTCAGATTGTATGAAGAGCCTCTGTGAACAGCAATTATCAAGTCTTGCCACAGATTCTCAACTGAATTTATGTCTGGACTTTGAATGGACTATTCTAAAACATGAATATGTTTTGATCTAAATCATTCCATTGTAGCTCTGGCTGTACATTTAGGGATGTTTTCCTGCTGGAAGGTGAACCTCCACCCCAGTTTCAAGTCTTTTGTAGACTCCAACAGGTTTTCTTCCAAGATTGCCCTGTACTTGGCTCCATCCATCTTCCCATCAACTCCGACCACCTTTCATGTCCCTGCTGAAGAAAAGCATCCCCACATGATGCTGCCACCACCATGTTTCACGGTGGGGATGGTGTGTTCAGGGTAATGTGCAGTGTTAGTTTTCGGCCACACATAGCGTTTTGCTTTTAGGCTAAATAGTAAAATTTTGGTCTCATCTGACCAGAGCACCTTCTTCCACATATTTGCTGTGCCCCCCACATGGCTTCTCGCAAACTGCAAACGGGACTTCTTATAGCTTTCTTTCAACAATGGCTTTCTTCTTGCTACTCTTCCATAAAGGTCAGATTTGTGGAGTGCACGACTAATAGTTGTCCTGTGGACAGATTCTCACACATGAGCTGTGGATCTCTGCAACTCCTCCAGAGTTACCATGGGCCTCTTGGCTGTTTCTCTGATTATTGCTCTCCTTGCCCAGCCTGTCAGTTTAGGTGGACGGCCATGTCTTGGTAGGTTTGCAGTTGTGCCATACTCTTCATTTTCGCAGGATGGATTGAACACTGCGCCTTGAGATGTTTAAAGCTTGGGATATTATTTTATAACCTAACCCTGCTTTAAACTTCTCCACAACCTGACCTGTCTGGTGTGCTCCTTGGTCTTCATAATGCACTTTGCTCACTAAGGTTCTCTAACAAACCTTTGAGGGCTTCACAAAACAGCTGCATTTATACTGAGAATAAATTACACACAGGTGGACTCAATGTACTAATTCGGTGACTGAAGGAAACTGGTTCAGCCAGATTTTAGTTAGGGGTATCAAAGTAAAGGAAGCAGAATACAAATGCATGCCACACTTTTTAGATATTTGTTTTTTATCTCAAAACAAATGTTTTATTGAAGAACAAAGTACTTTACATCCATTATTGGCATCAGAGCATCATAATACATTAGACCTGAACCACTCTTGGTTTCAGATAGTACAGCACATTACTCACAAACGTGTACATTATTTGCATCTTCCCATTCAAGACAATAAACAATACCCCGGGACAATTGTGCATCCAATCAACTGGGTCCCTGCTACCAATGCAAGAGCACTGAGAAACTCACAACAACCTATCCAGTATTAATTCCACCGGAGCCAACCCTGGTACACTCAACCATGGATCCCATAATTTGGAAAACTTTTCTGTACAGCCTCTATGTTGGTAAATAAGTTTCTCTAACTTCAAGGTGTTACCCATTTGTTTTATCCACTCCTTCACAGTGGGGGGTTCCGTTGACTTCCAGTGCCGTAGAATCAGCATTCGGGCCTGAAAGAGGGCCCTAGCAATCGCCTGTCTGGGCATCTCCTCCAGCGTGTCACCTTCAATGATACCCAACACGCAGGATTTGGGCTCTTTAGCAATTTGAACCTGAAAGGTTCGGTTAAGGACCTCCACCACCCCCGTCCAGTAAGCATGAAGTTTGGGGCAACGCCATAGCAGGTGTACAAAGTCCCCATGATCCCGCATACATCGTGTGCAGGCTGGATCATCACGCACCCCCATTCTAGCCAGTCTGGCGGGCGTAAAATGGACTCGGAGAAGTATGTACAACTGCGATAGACGCTGAGCTACATTCAGCGAACACTGAGAGACTGCCAAAAGTGCTTCCTCCCACTGTTCCTCTTCAAAGGGCCCGACATCTCCCTCCCACTGGGCTATCACCTTACGGGTCAGGTCGGGCAGAAACATGTTAAGAAGCATAGAATAGGTACTAGATATGAAGCCTTTATACGATGCCACCTCCGCCATGTAGTTAAAGATAGGAGCTTTAGTCTGGACCCAGACTTCCACTCCCCTCTCGGCCCTCACCGCATGCTGAAGCTGAACATAGTAAAATAGCATGGAACCAGGGAGTCCGAATTCCTCTTGGAGAGCGGCAAAGGGACGCAGCTCTCCATTTCTGAATATTTGATACAGGTAGTTAACACCGTACTTCTGCCACCATTTACTGTATTGTAGTTTTCCTATCTCCATGTACCGTTCATTGTGCCATATAGGGCTGAATTTAGTAAACCCCGTGACCTGCTGTAGTGACCTGACTTTATTCCAGATTTTTTAGGTTATAAGTGGGGTACCGTTTATTAGATTTACCCATCCGCAAAGCCTCCAACCCCTCCGCTACTCCCTGTTTAATCGTAAATTTAATGAGTGAGGTGGTGGAGTCCACCAAGTTCAACTCTGGGTCGGGTTCAATGATCTAGCTATGTGTTGCAATTGGGCAGCCAAGTAGTACAGCCAGGGATTTGGCAGTGCTAGTCCACCTGCCTCTTTAGGACGCTGAAGCTGTTCCAATCTCACCCTAGCTGAAGAAGAATGCCAGTGTCATGGATATGCATTAATGTCTGTCTGCCATCTTACCTTCCTCCTCATGTGTTCATCTAGAGACCAGACCTCCTTCACCTGGCTTCCTTTATAATCTCCTCCCAGCCTGACTCCACCCCAGGCCCTATCACTGAACACTATATTAACCTGTGCACTGCAAGCCTGCTTTGCTGATCAACGTGTTTGTTAGGCATTGTGTGTTTGGGTTCCTGCCTGCCGTGTGCTACGTCTGTCTCTCTGTTACGTTATTGGCTTGTCCCCGACCATCCCTGTCTGCTCGTGACCCTTGACCTTCGGCTCGTTCTTCGTTATCCTTGTCTGCTTGTGGCCCCTGACCTTCGGCTTGTTATTCGGTTCTCTCTATCGTGTGCTGCTGCTTCCCCTTATCCTACGGGGCGTGAGCTAGGAAACTCCAGGGGCCGCGACCTGGTCCCAGCCTGCAGCGTAACATCCTCACCACTAGAGGCCCTGGAGAAGACCAGCTGGGTCTTAGACTCCGCGCCCTGGGGAATCTTGGCTCTCGCTTCCGTTGGGATCCCGGTTGTGCTCCTCTGGTCCCGCTTTCCACAACCACCCAGTTTCCTATCCACAGAAGCCAGCCATAGGGTTCACTACCTCGCGGTGCACTCCTGTCCCCCTACGGTGTGCATCTGTCACCTGGCCACAGGTGACCCTGACAGTTTGATCAGCCATGAACCCGGCTGACATCCCGCTTCCCGCGGATGATCCATTGCAGGGCATAGTTCGCAGACTTGAGACCCAGGAATCAAATCAGACCCAGGTGATGCGATTCCTCCAGGATCTGGCTTCTCGATTCGAGCAGCTTCAGGTCTCCTTGGGAACCCCGAATCCGCAACCCCAAGTACAACCAGCGGCTGTACCTATCGCACCAGTCGCAGCCTCACACTCACTAAGATTGCCAGCTCCGTTCCGTTTCTCTGGGGACTCCAAGGCCTGCAGGGGGTTTCTCAGCCAATGCACTATTCATTTTGAGCTTCAGCCTCAAAGCTTCCTATCTGACCGGGCTAAGGTAGCCTATATCATTTCCCTCCTCTCCGGTGAAGCTTTGGCCTGGGCTGCCCCCCTGTGGGAGAGGAACGATCCGGTGGTTTCCAGTCTGTCCGAATTCTTGAAGCTCTTTCGTAATATCTTCGAAGAGTCGGCTCGGGCTTCTTCAGCGGCTAGTGCTGTCTTACGTCTTCGCCAAGAATCTAGTTCAGTGGGGCAATATGCTCTTCAGTTCCGTATCCACACAGCTGAATTGAGCTGGAATAATGAGGCCCTGGTCGCTACCTTTTTACATGGCCTCTCTGACCGAGTGAAAGACGAATTAGCGGGAAGAGCCATTCCCGTCGGTCTGGACGATGTAATTTCATTATGCAACCAGATCGACATTCGTTTTCAAGAGAGGTCCTTAGAAAAAAGACGCCAGCACTCTCTGGGTCCTAGCCAGTCTGAGCTCCCCTCCCTTCATTCCGTGGAGCATCCTCTACCTGCTGAAGAACCTATGCAGCTGGGCCGGACCAGACTAACCCCCGAAGAACGTGCTAGGCGCAGAACTCTGGGCTTGTGCCTCTATTGTGGGGGCAAGGGTCATTTTCGTGACTCCTGCTCGCTTCGTCCGGGAAACGCTCGGGTCTAATACATTTGGAAGGTGGAGTATTGGACCCAGAAACATCACCTTCTCGCCTGCTCTTGCCGGTGTCCCTTCATGTAGGCACTTCTCCTCAGTCAACCCTTGCATACCTGGATTCCGGGGCTGCCGGCAATTTCATGGATTGGAGAACTGCTTCTTCTATGAAGCTTACCCTTTCACCTCTCACTACCCCATTGGTAGTCTCGGCAATTGATGGCACTGTTCTCCCAGGGGGCCCTATTCGCTTCCAGACGCTACCCATTAGGATGTCGGTAGGGATTCTCCACCAGGAGTGGATATCCTTTCTTATTCTACCCAAGGCCTCTACCCCAGTTGTATTGGGCCTCCCTTGGCTACAGCTCCACTCTCCACATGTGGACTGGGTCTCTGGGCAGATCCTGGCCTGGGGTTCCTCATGTTTCTCGTCGTGTCTTCTCAAGGTGACCCCCAAGGAGAGTCTTCCGGTTGCTGCCACTTCTGTTTCTTCTGATCTTCCCGCCGCATACAGCGATTACCGGGATGTGTTCTGTAAAAAATCAGCTGAGGTGCTTCCTCCCCACAGGTCTTTTGACTGTGCTATTGATCTTGTCCCCGGAGCAACTCTACCCAGGGGTCGTACCTACCCTCTGTCCATCCCAGAGACCCAGGCCATGTCGGAGTATGTAGCAGAGAATCTGGAGAGAGGGTTCATCCGGAAATCCTCATCGCCTGCAGGGGCAGGGTTCTTTTTTGTTGCCAAAAAGGATGGTACCTTAAGACCCTGCATCGATTATCGGGGTTTAAATGCGGTTACTATTAAAAATCGATACCCCTTACCCTTAATATCTGAGCTATTCGATAGGTTGAAGGGTGCCTCCATTTTCACCAAGTTGGATCTCAGAGGCGCGTACAATCTCATTCGAATACGGGAGGGTGACGAATGGAAGACTGCATTTAACACTAGAGACGGGCATTACGAATATCTGGTGATGCCTTTTGGTCTGTGTAATGCTCCAGCCGTGTTTCAAAACTTTGTCAATGAAATCTTCAGAGATCTGCTGTACCAGTTTGTTGTCATCTATCTGGATGACATTCTGATCTTTTCTGAAAATCTGCTCGTCCACAGAAACCATGTCCGCACTGTACTTCAACGTCTTAGAGAGAACAATCTCTATGCCAAGCTGGAGAAATGTTCCTTTGAATGTTCTGAGGTCCTGTTTTTGGGGTGCTTTGTCTCATGTTCGGGGCTTCGTATGGACCCTGGGAAGGTCTTGGCTATCACCAACTGGCCTCTTCCTGCTAGCCTCAAGGCCACACAGCGCTTTCTTGGCTTCACTAATTATTATAGGCAGTTCATAAGGAATTACTCTTCCATTGCCGCGCCTATTATCGCTTTGACCAAGAAGGGTGTGAATGCCAGAGACTGGCCTCCCGAAGCTGTCTCTGCATTTCACAACCTGAAACAGGCCTTTGTTTCTGGCCCCCTCTTGAGGAGACCAAATCCTGGGAATGCATTTTTTATTGACGTGGACGCTTCCTCAATGGGGGTGGGAGCTGTGCTTCTTCAAATCTTTGAGAAGAGACGCCAACCATGTGCGTTCTTCTCCAAAAAATTTTCTCAGGCAGAGAGGAATTATGCCATCGGTGATCGGGAACTTCTCGCAATTAAATTGGCGTTAGAGGAGTGGCGTCATCTCTTGGAGGGTTCCCCTCACTCCATAACGATCTTTACCGATCACAAGAATTTACAGTATCTACAGAATGCTAAACGTCTGAATCCTAGACAGGCCAGGTGGAGTCTCTTCTTTGCCCGTTTTAATTTCACGATTACCTACAAACCTGGTTCCTGCAACGGTCGGGCTGATGCGCTCTCTAGGTCATTTGACACTTTGGACGAGGAGTCCGCCCCTGAACCTGAGCCGATCATTCCCACCTCATGCATTGTTGCCCACTCTACCACCCTGAAGTCTAAAATTCCGCCTGGTAAGACCTTTGTCCCCACTGAGCTAAGATCCTTCGTTGGGGACATGATTCCAAGGTGGCAGGGCATTCTGGATTCCTCCGATCCTTCCTACTCATCAGTCGTCACTACTGGTGGCCTAATCTCCGCTCAGACGTCAAAGACTACGTTAAAGCTTGTCATGTCTGTGCTCAGTCCAAATCCTCCACACAAGCTCCTGCTGGTCTCCTCATGCCCTTGCCTATTCCTAAGGAACCCTGGGCCCATATTGCCATGGATTTTATCACCGATCTCCCACTGTCTGAGAATAATACAGTCATTTGGGTGGTAATCGATCGATTCTCCAAGATGGCTCATTTTGTTCCTCTTCCTGGTCTTCCTTCTGCCCCTGCCTTGGTTCCCATTTTCATTCGAGAAATTCTCCGCCTACATGGGGTCCCTTCTCATATTGTTTCCGACAGGGGAGTCCAATTCACGTCTCGTTTTTGGAGAGCCTTTTGCAAATCCCTCAATATTGTCTTGGATTTTTCTTCTTCTTACCATCCCCAATCCAATGGACAGACTGAGAGGGTTAATCAGGAGTTAGAGGTCTTTCTTCGCACCTTTGTGTCTTCTCACCATGACGATTGGTCCTCTCTACTCCCGTGGGCAGAATTCTCCCATAACAATCATGTGAATACCAGTTCGCAGAAGACACCCTTTTTCACAGTTTATGGAAAACACCCTCAACTTCCTCTTCCTATGATCTGTTCTCCAGACATTCCAGCTTTGGCTTCGGTTCAGGAGTCTCTCAATTCCGTTTGGGGTCACGTTCATGATTCCCTCTGGGCAGCTGCTGAAAAATTCAAAGGCTTTGCCGACCGCCGCAGGCGTAAACCGCCTTCTCTTCAGCCAGGGGACAAAGTCTGGCTCTCTACCAGGAACATCAAGCTCCGAGTTCCTTCTCTGAAGTTTGCTCCACGATTCATCGGTCCATACACGGTAACTGCTAAACTGAATCCGGTTTGTTTCAAACTCCAGATTCCTAAGAGCCTTAAAATCACTAACTCCTTTCATGTTGCTCTTCTAAAGCCTTTAGTCCTCAATAAATTCTCTCGTCCTCTTCCTACCGTGGCGCCTGTCTCTGAGGATAATCAGGAGTACGAGATCAGTCAAATTCTGGACTCCCGACTCTGTAAAGGCGTTCTTCAGTACCTCGTTCATTGGAAAGGGTTTGGTCCTGAGGAGAGGTCTTGGATCACTGCATCTGAGGTCTTTGCACCTCGTCTGTTAAAGGAGTTTCATCTGAAGTTTCCCTCTAAACCTGGGCCCAGGCGGGGAAGGGGGAGGCCTCGTAAGAGGGAGGGTACTGTCATGGATATGCATTAATGTCTGTCTGCCATCTTACCTTCCTCCTCATGTGTTCATCTAGAGACCAGACCTCCTTCACCTGGCTTCCTTTATAATCTCCTCCCAGCCTGACTCCACCCCAGGCCCTATCACTGAACACTATATTAACCTGTGCACTGCAAGCCTGCTTTGCTGATCAACGTGTTTGTTAGGCATTGTGTGTTTGGGTTCCTGCCTGCCGTGTGCTACGTCTGTCTCTCTGTTACGTTATTGGCTTGTCCCCGACCATCCCTGTCTGCTCGTGACCCTTGACCTTCGGCTCGTTCTTCGTTATCCTTGTCTGCTTGTGGCCCCTGACCTTCGGCTTGTTATTCGGTTCTCTCTATCGTGTGCTGCTGCTTCCCCTTATCCTACGGGGCGTGAGCTAGGAAACTCCAGGGGCCGCGACCTGGTCCCAGCCTGCAGCGTAACATCCTCACCACTAGAGGCCCTGGAGAAGACCAGCTGGGTCTTAGACTCCGCGCCCTGGGGAATCTTGGCTCTCGCTTCCGTTGGGATCCCGGTTGTGCTCCTCTGGTCCCGCTTTCCACAACCACCCAGTTTCCTATCCACAGAAGCCAGCCATAGGGTTCACTACCTCGCGGTGCACTCCTGTCCCCCTACGGTGTGCATCTGTCACCTGGCCACAGGTGACCCTGACAGCCAGATAAGGGAGCGGAACATAGAGTTAATGATTCAGAACTGTTTTAGAGGGATTACAAGAGGCGAGTTGTGCAACACATAAAGAAGTTGTGGCATAAGAATCATTTTTATCAGATTGATCCTACCCACTGGTGACAGTTTTAGCCTGGACCACACCTTGATCCTATCACGACTGCGATTCAACCAAGGGGTAAGATTCAGCCCAACATACTCCAAGGGATCAGGGGTGACGTGTATTCCTAAGTATTTAATTTTCCTGGACACTGGGATATCAAGAATCGCTGGTAGTCGCTGGTCCGAACCCCCGTCAAGAAACATGAGCGAGGATTTAGTCCAGTTCACCACCAGCCCTGAATAAAATCCGAAGGTCTCAACCACCCTCATAGCTTCACTCAGTGAACCCCCGGTATCTCCCAGAAACAGCATAGTGTCATCCGCATACATCATTAACTTTTCCTGTAGGTCCCCGTACTGAAAGCCTCGGATAGCATTGTTGGAGCGGATGAGGGCCGCCAGTGGCTCAACAGCCAGGGCAAATAGAAGTGGCGACAGGGGACACCCCTGTCTAGTGCCCCTGTACAGCCGAAAGTCTGGTGACACTCTGCCCGCCTCCCTGATGGCAGCCCTTGGGGTGTGATATAGCAACTGTACCCATGAAATAAATTCCTCCCCAAACCCAAACTTCCTCAAAGTAGCCCACAGGAATGACCATTCAATACTGTCGAACGCCTTGTGGGCGTCCAAAGACAGTAGCGCCCTATCCCCCCCATTATCCGCCACCGACTGCATATTAAGATAAAGTCTACGTAAATTTATTGCCGTGGATTTCTGGGGCATGAACCCCGCCTGATCAGAGTGTATAACAGTGGATATTACCCCATTTAAAAGCACTGCCAGAACTTTTGCTAGAATCTTGACATCATTCTGTAAGAGGGAAATCGGTCTATAGGACCCTGGATCCAAGGGATCCTTGCCCGGTTTCAGAAGCAATACGATAATAGCTTTGGTCATAGACAGTGGGAGGCAGCCTGTTGCCTTGGCAACTTCGAACACATTAAGTAGTTTGGGCAACATACCCCCCGCATATTGCTTGTACACTTCAATCGGTATACCATCCTCCCCCGGAGCTTTAGAGTTAGGGAACATCCCGACCGCCGACTGGAGCTCCTCCAATGTAAGAGGAGCATTCAATTGCCGCCTAGCAGCTTCAGATATTTTGGGCAGATCTACCGTTTCTAGGTATGTGAGTAGGGAACTCTCAGAGTAGGTCTGTTTAGACTGGTATAGGGTAGAGTAGTACGATACTAGTTCAGACATGATGACATCTGGGGTATTGGTTACTGCACCAGCCCTGGTTCTAAGTGCACCAATGGAGGGTGACCTCTGTTGTGCGTGGGCAATTTTGGCCAGCAGGCGACCGGTTTGCTCCCCCTCCTCATAGTAAGCCAGTTTATTAAAAAAACGTTTTCTTTCTGCTGCTGAAGTAGCACACCGACTGAGTGCCTCACTGGCAGCCAACCAGGAGTCCTTGCTTTCCACAGTAGGGTCCGATATAAACCTCGCCTCCAGATCACTCACCAGTCGCTCCAATCCCTCCCTCTGTGCACTAGTAGTTTGTTTAATCCCGTGGATCTCCCTAATAAATATACCGCGAAGGAAGGACTTAAAGGCCTCCCAAGCAGTCACCGGCCCAGTATGGTCCCCCTGATCCTGCCAGAATTCCCCAATCTGGTCCGCTATCTGAGAATGTGATGAGAACAGATTAAGCCAGAAGGCATTCAACTTCCAGGGGGCCCTGCTCATAGTCGACTGGGGTCTCACCTCTAATTTAGTAATCACTGGCGAGTGATCAGATATGCTGCGAACGGCATACGTGATCTCCGATATGAACCGGGCGGCCACTGTAGAACAAATAGTTAGATCTATGCGGGATAGAGACATATATGATTTAGAAAAGCAAGAAAAACGTTTGTTGCCCGGGTTTCTATCGCGCCAGGGATCAGTCCAGCCCACCTCCTCAATGAACTTTTTCAAAGGTGTGCGGTAAGCGCCCCGCGGCGCAGTTACCGCCGGGTGCTTATCGAATGCCGGGTCCAAAAAACAGTTAAAATCACCCATGATGTATAAGGGGACGTCCTGGTGACACAACTGATATTCCAACACTGTCCGGAGCACCTGGTGATTGTACGGAGGCGGGATGTACACAAATGCAAGAATACATTTCAGAGTAAAAATGCGACATAACAGAATTACATATCTCCCCTCTGCATCCATGACACTTTCTATCTCCTGATAGTCTAAGGAGTTATGAATCAGTACACTCACACCCCTTGAATAGGCGGTGTGAGTGGAGTGATACGACCACCCCACCCAAGACAGCTTCAAACATGAGACCGAGTCAACGGTAAGGTGAGTCTCCTGTAGTGAACAAATAGCGGGCATATACTTGCGAAGAGAGGTAAATACCATGGTACGCTTCAGGGAATCATGTATCCCCCTAACATTCCATGAGACTACGGGGATCGCAGCCATTTTGGATCCAAAAATCTATACGTTACAGTGTAAATAAAAAGCACAATGTCCCTCATCAATTTAACTGGATTTGGAAGATGCAGATTTGTAACTACCAGCCCTGTGAAAATGTCTCGGAAAATAGGTGATGCTCTGAAAAAACGGAGACACAAAAACAACAATAAGAACAACAAAATTGAAAGGTGGTGTATCATCACAGTCTCACAAGAATGGGTCCGATGCACACGACCAGCAAGCTGAGCGTGCACCCCCGGCCGCCAGACACTATCCCCCAATGTGCACCGAGGGATCTCACATACAGTACCTGTGGCAGTGCATATCACCACCGAATCAGTGGTAGGACAACAGGTCCTCCCCGTCCCTGGCAACATGAGGTCCAACAGGGACCAAAGTACCATCTTGTATAAAAGTAGAAAATGGGAATAACACATTCCACTGGGAAAGGAAAAAACTTCTTGTTGACAGAAAACGCTCTCGTTGAACCAAAAGGAAAGCATGTTCCCGTCTCCTCACTCCCCGACGCCCCGACGGCACTGCATATTAAATCACCCGCCGGTCCTCCCGGGAACCCGGAAACCTCCTGGGAACCTGCAGCGACTCAATCTTCTTCCTCAGCCTGCCGTCCGACCCGGGGAAATGCATTTGCATGAGCATCCAGCCAATCAGAAGCCTCCGCTGCGTTTTCAAAGAAATGCGCTTGCCCCCGAGCTATGATCCGGAGCCTGGCAGGGTATAACATAGCATATGGCGCCTGCAACTTTTGCAACCGCTTTTTGACTTCGGTGAATCGCGCCCTGCGTTTTTGCACATCCGACGAAAAGACAGGGTAGAATGAAATCCGCACGCCATTAAACTGTATATTCTGTTTTTCCCTGGCCAGCCGCAGGATCATCTCCCTGTCCCGATAATGTAATAGCCGAGCCAGCATGGGCCTTGGAGGGTGACCCGGTGGGAGGGGCCGCAACGGGACTCTATGCGCCCTTTCAATTGCATACATGGTGGTGAAGGCCTTCTTCCCAAAAATGTCCACGAGCCATTGCTCCACAAATTGTGTAGGATCTCTCCCCTCCACCTTCTCTGGCAGACCGATGATGCGCACATTATTGCGTCTCATCCTGTTTTCGAGGTCGTCAGCACGCATATCCACCGATTTGATCAGTCTGGTGTTAGCCTGTGGTTCCCTGATCAGGGGAGGTAGCTTGTCCTCCAGGTCACTGATCCTGCTCTCCGCTGCAGTTGTTCTCTCCCTGATTTTTACTTTTTAGATATTTGTAAAAAAAAAAATGAAACCCATTTATTATTTTCCTTCCACTTCACAATTATTTGCCACTTTGTGTTGGTCTATCACATAAAATCCCAATAAAATACATTTATGTTTTTGGTTGTAACATGACAAAAATGCGGAAAATGTCAAGGGGTATGAATACTTTTTCAAGGCACTGTAGTTTATGACAAATTACTACAGAAAACCAGTTAATCTCATGGGGTTCACATACTTTTATTTGCCACTGCAAGTACTGAAGTGAAACATTTAGAAACATGTCCACAGAAAAATTATTAATATTGTACTGACAAATGCAGAAAGGTCCACAGAGACACAGTCAGTGCCACACTGAAATAAGCAGAAACAAATCAACTGAGCCACAATCAGTACCATACTGACACAGCACCAGCCTGCTGCTAAGATTGCCTCCTACACAGAACAGTTGCTTCTGTTAGTGGTTATGAAACATATACAAAATATATGTAGAGCAGCAATCTACTGTATGCAGTGCAGAAAACAGCAGACAGTGTGCTGTGGTCCAAACTATGCAATGTGCAGCATGGTGTAGAGAACCCATTCATATTCTTTAAGAAGTTTTAGAGATAAGAAGAAAATCAAAGGTCAGTAGCAAAGAGAATAATGTGTCAGTGGTTAATAGATGAAAAAACTGTGCCGATGTGAGTAGAAGGAAAAATGCCCTGAATTCAGTGGTCAGTAGAAGAAACCATGCCCGCCTCAGGGAACTGTGTGGTTGCAAGAAAGAAAATTGCACTGTCTATGGCCGGCTTTAGGCACCTTACATCTGAAGATTATAATGTGAAACAATACCGTTTGAAGATACATGAACAATTATAGCTCACTGATGTCCTTTAATGAGAGCAAATTTTATCATGAAAACTTGCTTTTATTTAATACTGTATATACTCGAGTATAAGCCGAGTTTTTCAGCAAATTTTTTTGTGCTGAAAATGCCCCCCTCGGCTTATACTAGAGTCTGTGTCCATCTTCACGTTTGTGCGCCTGATCCTGGCCAGCCGTAGATCCCCTGGACCCCAAACTTGGCACACATGTAGCCCCACTCTTCCTCTACGAGTGTGCAAAGTTTGTTGTCTGGGGGACCTACAACTGAGGAGCACCGATTTTTGAATTCCGGGCACCGCTTCCATAAACTCCCATGTTAAACGGTAATTTCTCTGGTGATTTTGGGGACCCGGTACCGGCCGGCCCTAGGTCCCCTGGACCCCAAACTTGGCACACATGTAGCCCTCTCTTTATCTATAAGTGTGCAAAGTTTGTTGTCCAGGGGACCTACGGCCAGGGAGCACCGTTTTTTCAAAGCCGGGCACCCCTTCCATAGACTCCCATGTTAAACGTCAGTCTAGTCACACAGCGCAGGAGATCAGGTAGGGAGATTGGGCACAGTGAGGCATAGGCACAGTGAGGCTTGGGCACAGTGAGGCATGGGCACTGTGACAGTAAGGCATGGGCACAGTGAGGCATGGACACAGTGAGGCACAGTGAGGCAAAGTGAGGCAAAGTGAGACATGCAGATGGACACCCTAGGCTTATACTCGAGTCAATAAGTTTTCCCATTTTTTGGGGTAAAATTAGGTGCCTCGGCTTATATTCGGGTCGGCTTATACTCAAGTATATACAGTAATTCAAAAGTCATCATGTTTGATTTATAATAGCTATCATTAGGATTTTTTATGGTTTTCAAGACACTTCAGTACTTGGGTAATGTCATGCTGTGTGAGAATTATGTTGTTTACCATGTAATTGACATTAAGGCGACGAGCACAATGGTTCTTGATTGTGATAATTAAGCATTCGCTTTGAATAATTCTGTTGTTTTGAAGATAGACAAAATTAAATTATTTAAAAATGTATTTCCGAAACAAATGTATTTCTTTAAAGATATTAAACCTTAATGTTTTTTTTTTTTTTTTTTGATTCTATATGAAAGACCTATTTATGTCATGACATAAGGGGGCAACACTAAGCCTTAAAATTTGGAAAATGTAATTATTTCTTATTTTCATTTTTCCTCCTGTTCACCCTTGGAGTTCCCCTAATGATTCATATCAAACAGACAGTGCCTGTTATCTCAGGGATCAAAGTCACTTTCCTAACCGGCCGGGCTGCGTGCTCAGATTAGGTCCTGGTATGGATTTTGGTGGGACCCCCATGCCGTTTTTTCGGCGTGGGGGTTCCCCTTAAAATCCATACAAGCCCGAAGGGCCTGGTATGCTCTTAGAGGAGAAACCCATGCCGTTTAAGAAAAAAAAAAATTGGCGTGGAGTTCCCCTAATGATTCATACCAAACAGACAGTGCTTGTTATCTCGGGGATCAAAGTCGTATCCCTGGTCATTGAAGTTGGACTTCAAGTCGCAGGGCAAAGTCGGATCCACAGTCGTATGACTGTTTTGTCAAAATCGCAGCCACTAAATTGCGGCAAAATCGCACGACTTTGGAACAAGTTGAAAGGGGCCTAAGGGAACAGTGTAAAGTTTATTCCTGTAGTGCACAGAAAGCACTATGATGGTTTGAGGCTGGGCTCACACTAGTCCGGTGAGAATTGCAGCTCCATTTTCTGTGCGAAGATAAAAATTATTTATTCAGCGGTTCCTCTCCGTTGTAGTTGCGGATCAGCTGACCTCAGAGAGGGGGGGGGGGTGTAGGAGGAGGGGGGAAGGTGTAGGAGGAGGGGGAGAGCATTCCTGTTCAGAACGGAACACATCTGCGAATCAGATGTGTTCTCATTGAAGATTATGTGCCTGCAATTCGCACCACACTGCCTAGAAAACGCACACAATCTTATAAAGAATATCTTAAAGAATATGTAAACTTAACATTTCATAATCCTGATATGTGCCTGCTGTACTATGTTCTTGTATGAAAAAGTATCCCTGATTTTTCTGCCAGTCTCTCTGCTTTCCTATTTAAAACGGACCACACTAAGCAGGAGAACGCATCATGGTCAGTTCTCTAGCTATGCTAGGAACTTAGTCTACTCTACTCTCATGATAAGACTTAGGCCTCGTACACAGGGCCGAGATTCTCGTTGAAAAAAACATGTCGTTTTTTTCGACGAGATTCTTGGAAAAGAAACTTGTCCCGGCCGAGTGTACACACGCTCGTTTCAAAGAACCCGCGGTTCTTTGAAAGGAGTGTACGCGGTGACGTCATCGACTACGTCGAGCATGCGCTCGTCACATTCGATGCCGTCGCCGCCATCTTGGTCTACCCTACGTATGCCTAGGAAGCTACCGCGCATGCGTCGAATTCATTTCGAACATGCGCGGGCTTCCGGGAGGACAGGTAAGTGTACACACACTCACTTTTCTCGTCGAGAAACATGCCGAGGAGAATCTCGACGAGAAAATAGAGAGCAGGTTCTCTATTTTCTCGTCGAGGTTTCTTGTCGGTTTTCTCGACGAGAAACCCGATAGCAGCGTACACACGACCGATTTACTCGGCAAGACCTCTCTGCCAGCAAGTTTCTTGCTGGTTCTTGCCGAGAAAATCGGTCGTGTGTACGAGGCCTTAGACTTTCAATGGCTTATGCAGCTGAGAACAGAGGGAATGGGATCACTTATACAAAAGGGGAAAACAAGGTATTTATAATGGTGAGGGTTTACAATCACTTTAACTATCCAGGTTATAATATCCCCTTAAAGAGGAAGATGCATCATTACCTAGTTTCTATAGGTCAAAACACCAGGTGAGCAAATTGTGGAGAAGGTGTGTGGAACATGTGGTGAGGAGCACAAGACTGAAATTATTTGGGATTGTGCTATAATCACAGGACACTTTTTCTATGGATTGACCCTAATTACAAATGTGTAAACAGGTAATTTCCTAAGCAGGTAATTCAGAAAGCCAGTGTTAATATAAACAGCAAGCAATAATGTCCCCATGCCAAACTGGTGTGGTCCTAAATGTAAGCAATAAAAAGCAATGGGGGAGCTGCTGCAATATCAAAAAAAGGTTTGAGAAATGTGTTGCAAGAATTTAGCAATTTCTGAAAGTATGTTACAGTGGATATAAAAAGTCTACACACCCCTGTTAAAATGTCAGGTTTCTGTGATGTAAAAAAACTGAGACAAAGATAAATCATTTGAAAACTTTTTCCACCTTTAATGTGACCTATAAACTGTACAACTTAGTTAACTTCTTCCCAACCGCGCTATAGCCAAAAGACAGCTACAGTGCGGCGTGCTCCGTTATTGCAGAGTCTATGAGATCCCGGCCCCTTACCTCGTGATCAGCTGTCAGCCAATGACAGCTTATCACGTGATGTAAACAGAAGATCGGTAATCTGTATTTTTTTTCCCCTCACGCTGTCAGCGTGAGAGGAAAAAAAAAAAGGCGATCACCGACTTCTGTCAGAGGGACATCGGTTCCTCACACAGAGTCGCGGCTGCCTCATCTATGCCCACCAGTGCCCACCATTGCCACCTATCAGTACCCACAAGTGCCCGCCAGTGCCATCTACCAGTGCCCACAGTGCTACCCTACCTTTGCCCACCAGTGCCTTCTATCAATGCCCATCAGTGCCTCATCATCAGTGCTGCCTTTCTTTCTCGTACATCACGGGACACAGAGCGACTTAGTCATTACTAATGGGTTATATAGTTTACCTTCAGGTGCTGGCACTGGCAACTTCCAAACCGGAAGTACCCTCCCCTATATAAGCCCCTCCCATCCGGGAGCACCTCAGTTTTTTGCCAGTGTCTAAGGTGTTGGCCAAAGAGTAACATGTGTTTTTCACTGGGCTTGCGTACAGGTTCTTTTACGGGCCTTAGTAAGCTGTTCCGGATCCCACCAAAAAAGCTTCATAGCTAAACGGTCGGTACCCGGGCCTTGCAGCAGAAGAGCAAGGTTTTGCCTGTAATGCCTCTCTTAGGAGGGCTGGACCCTGGGATCCAGAGCTCTGGTCATACCCACGACCAAGATGTTTTCTGTGCAGGGTGCTATACAGGTCCAGGGGAGTGGAATCCTTGGGAACCCGGTCCCTGAAGGTTTAATTACAATGCCTGCCGTGATAGGTGAAGTTTGGGCTTCTGTGGACCAAACAGAGTCCTGCGGCGGGGAACAGGTAAGTGGGGGCCCCCAGGAACTTGGTTCTATTGGGGGACCCCCAAGCCTAATTTGTCTTTCTGTCTGTTACCCAACGGTATTCCTGCTAATATCTGTGTATGCCTGTAACTACTGAAAAATGTAAAATTTTAATAGTAGTCAAGAAAAAAAAAAAAAAAGAGGACCGCGGTACCTGTGTTAAACCACTAGAGGCCGCTGTGGTCCATTTTTTCTTGTCATGTGGATCTTTGGTTTTCTCAAGTCAAAAGATCCAGACAGTTGGTAAGTTCTCTGTCCACTTCCTCTGCCCTGTTGCTGCGCTCATCCACCGCACAGGCCCTCCGGCAAAAAGGGCCCTGGCTCCTAGTCCCTGCTTGGTTTTCGAAAAGGGCGCCAATGGCGCACGGGCGCACGCGCGGGCACGCGCCTCCTATGAAAAAAAAGGGGCGGGGCGGGTGGATGACGCTCGATGCGCGCCGCGGCGCTTCTGCGCATGTGCAGGCATCCCAGCATGTATAAAAGACACAGTACAAGTGTCAGCTGGATGCAAACAGAGCTAGCAACAAACAGTGGCACACAGAGGCGGTTGATGCAGGCATCCCCATAGAAAGGCACTTTAGTGGACACCAGCTGGTATATAGCAGCAACTGTGTTAGACTATTACCAGCAAAAATTGGTGTATGACGACGGGAATACCTCAGCTTTGTGCTTAAAGGATATGTCGTCCAGACGCTCTAGGTCTTCCAGGAAGCCAAAGGGGTCTTCATCGGGCTCTGAGGATATTGGGCATGCTTGTACTGCACCAATCTCCCCTGAGAATTCAGAGGTCAGTAGCCGTAGGAACCCCGCAGGAGTGCCTGGTGCTGCGGCTGTCCCCAGTCCACCTGCTCCTGTATATATAACAGAGGAGGTTTTATCCTCAACTCTGGGATGATTGGAAGAGAGATTAACAGCATTGATCGCTGCTTCCCTGTCACAGGAAAAGCGCGTCCGATCTCCGTCTCCTCCTTCAGAGTGCCTGTTAGTGGAGGAACAGCCCCACACAGAGATCGACCTACCTGAAGGGGATCAGGATGAGGTGGATTCAGTTATGGAGGAATCAACAGTGGAAGAACCTTTCTCAGCATCTCAGGCTGAAAGATTATGGGTTCAGTCTCTGACTAACATGGTCCGATCAGCATTTAAAATGCCTCTGGCGGAACCATCAACCACTACGGTTTCCTCGCTGGGGTCGCTGAAAGCTCCCCAGGCTGTCTGTTCCTTCCCAATCCACCCTTTATTGGAAGGGCTTATTTACCAGGATTGGGAGCATCCTGATAAAATATTTACTCCCCCCAAGAGATTTCCAGTGATCTATCCCATGAAGGATAAGTTCATAAAAAAATGGAGGGTCCCTACAGTGGACGCAGCCATCTCTTCTGTGAACAAATCACTGACATGTCCAGTAGATAATGTTCCAATGTTCAAAGACCCAATAGATAAAAAATTGGAGTCTTTACTAAAATCTGCTTTCTCTACAGCAAGCATGGTGACACAACCTGCGGTAGCAGCGATTGGAGTCTGCCAAGCGGTGAAAGATCAGTTGAAACAAGTCTTAAGGGACTTACCAGATCAGCAGGCTCTTGCCCTAGCTGACCTACCTAGAGCCTTGTGTTTTGCGGTGGACGCCATAAAGGATACAATCCAACAGGCCTCCCGCTTTACGCTGTCTGTAGTACATATGCGTAGGCTTCTATGGCTCAAAAACTGGTCTGCTGAAGCTCCCTGTAAGAAATTGCTGGTTAGCTTCCCATTTCATGGAGAACGCTTATTTGGAGAAGATCTGGACAAATATATCCAGAAAATTTCTGCCGGTAAAAGTTCACTCTTACCGGTTAAGAACAAGAGTAGAAGTCCTTCTTTTAAGAGGCCTACTTCTCCAGTCCCTGGCACATCGGCTGTGAAACAGTTCCGACGGCCTCCGCGGTCAAATTCAGGGGGCAGAAATCAGGGACAATCACAGGGTAACAAGAAACCCTGGGTCAAGAGAGGTACAAAACCTCCCCCCAAGTCATGAAGGGTTGCCCCCACTCAATCGGGTGGGGGGAAGACTTCAGTTGTTCACAGAGACCTGGCGGGACACCATCAGAGACAGATGGGTGCTCTCCGCAGTAAGTCTGGGATACAAGCTGGAGTTAAAAGACACTCCTCCTGCCCAATTTATGAGGTCAAACATGCCAAGCGATCCCCAGAAGAGAGGATCCCTCCTTTTGGCACTAGAACAACTATTGCTCCAAGGTGTAATCATGAAGGTTCCCCTGGAAGAATGTGGGTTCGGGTTTTACTCGAACCTTTTCACAGTCCCCAAACCAAATGGGGACGTGAGGCCCATATTAAATCTAAAAGGGCTAAACAAGTTCCTAAATATCAGGACTTTTCGGATGGAGTCGATCCGATCGGTGGCCACCGCCCTACAAGGGCAGGAATGGTTAGCCTCGATCGACATAAGGGATGCTTATCTGCATATTCCCATCTTTCCGGCCCACCAGAAATTTCTACGCTTTGCAGTAGAAGGGCGCCATTTTCAGTTCAGAGCCTTACCTTTCGGTCTGGCCACAGCACCACGAGTGTTCACAAAAATTCTGGCCCCACTATTGGCCAATCTAAGAACACAAGGTGTAACGATAATGGCATATCTAGACGACCTGCTACTAATAGACCACTCAGTGGAAAAGCTGGAAGTAGCTATTCACAAGACAATCAAGTATCTGGAATATCACGGTTGGATTATCAACCGGGACAAGTCAGCTCTAAGACCAGTCAGAAGTCTGGAATACTTAGGGCTAAGGCTGGATTCAAATCAGAGAAAGATTTTCTTACCTCCAGAAAAGGTGTCGTCTTTAAAAGATTTGACCCACTTAGTGGGTACAAAAAGAAAACCATCCATACGCCTGTGCATGAGGCTGCTGGGAAAAATGGTGGCTTCATTCGAAGCAGTACCCTACGGTCAATTCCATTCAAGGAACTTGCAGAGGGCCATACTGTCAGCCTGGAACAAAAAAGTTCAGGCTTTAGACTTACCAATGTCCCTGTCCCCTTCCGTTCGCAAGAGCCTCCATTGGTGGTTGGTGCCCCAGAATCTGGAAAAAGGGAAACCCTTCAGTCCGGTTTCTTGGAAGGTGGTCACTACAGATGCCAGCCTCATAGGCTGGGGGGCAGTACTGGAGCAATGGTCTCTCCAGGGCAAGTGGTCAGAAGCAGAGAAGGCCCTGCCCATCAATCTCTTAGAGATACGAGCAGCCCGGTATGCCCTAGTAGCATGGACATCCAAACTCCAAGGGTCCCCTGTCAGAATTCAATCAGACAATGCCACAGCAGTGGCATATATCAATCACCAGGGTGGCACCAGGAGTCGTGCAGCCCAGAGGGAAGCGAATTGCATCCTGGAATGGGCAGAAAGATATGTCCCAGCCATATCCGCGGTTTTCATCCCAGGAGTGGAAAATTGGAAAGCGGACTTAAGTCGCCAGCAATTATGCCCGGGGGAATGGTCTCTTCACCCCGAGGTTTTCCAGGCAATATGCCAGCGGTGGGGAACACCGGATGTAGATCTGCTAGCATCCAGATTCAATGCAAAGGTGGACAGGTTTGTCTCTCGGACAAGGGATCCCCTAGCTTGCGGCTCGGATGCCCTAGTGTTCCCTTGGGATCAGTTCAAGCTGATATATGCATTCCCACCGCCACAATTGTTACCGCGATTAATCCGCAGAATCAGGGTAGAAAAGAAACCAGTGATTCTGGTGGCTCCAGCGTGGCCCCGAAGGGCATGGTACGCGGAGATTGTAAAAATGTCAGTGAGGAGTCCTTGGACCCTCCCACATCGTCCGGACCTGCTGTCGCAAGGACCGATATACCACCCTTCCTTACCAGCCCTAGGTTTGACGGCCTGGCTATTGAAGCCCACATTCTGAAAAAGAGAGGGCTCTCTAATCCTGTGGTATCTACCATGATCAATGCCAGGAAGCCGGTATCCAGGCAGATCTATTATAGGATCTGGAAGGCGTACATTACATGGTGTGAGGCCAAGAAATGGCATCCACGTAAGTACGTAATAGGTAGGATTTTGGACTTCCTACAGTGGGCTGTAGATAGGAAGCTGGCCTTGAGTACTATCAAGGGTCAGATTTCGGCCTTGTCAATATTTTTTCAAAGGCCCTTGGCTTCGCATTCACTAGTCAAAGCTTTCATACAAGGAGTGATGCGTATTAGCCCTCCGGTTAGTATTCCCATATGTCCATGGGACT
Source organism: Rana muscosa (assembly GCA_029206835.1). Lineage (NCBI taxonomy): Eukaryota > Metazoa > Chordata > Amphibia > Anura > Ranidae > Rana > Rana muscosa. Next base: position 724,291,913 of record CM055121.1, on the reverse strand, counting down.
TAAACCTGGTTCTTCCGGTTCTACAGAAACAACCGTTTGAACCATTGCAACACATTTCCTTGGTTCTTCTCACCAGGAAATTGATTTTCTTAGTAGCCATTTGTTCGGCTAAAAGAGTATCGGAATTAGCCGCCTTGTCCTGTAAGGAGCCATATCTGGTTGTCCATAAGGACAGAGTAGTATTACGTCCTCATCCAGCCTTTCTTCCTAAGGTGGTATCGAGGTTTCATTTGAACCAAGATGTGGTTCTTCCTTCTTTTTTCCCCAAACCTAGCTCGGTAGAGGAAAAGTTATTGCATTCTTTGGATGTAGTAAGAGCAGTTAAGGCTTATCTAAAAGCCACTGCTCAGATTCGCAGAACGGATACTTTGTTTATTCTGCCGGAAGGCCCCAGAAAGGGTCAGGCAGCATCAAAATCTACTTTAGCCAAGTGGATTCGACAGGTCATAATACAAGCCTATGGCTTGAGAAAGAGACCGCCTCCATTCAAAGTTAGGGCGCACTCCACAAGAGCAGTTGGAACTTCATGGGCAGTGCATCACCAGGCCTCCCTGGCTCAAGTCTGTAAGGCCACAACATGGTCTTCGGTACACACGTTTACTAGATTCTACCAGGTAGACGTTAGAAGTCAGGAGGATGTCGCCTTTGGGCGCAGTGTGTTGCAGGCCGCAAAAGATCCTCATGCCTGATGGCGCCCAGCTTATGTATAGTGTATCCCTCCCCTCATTTGGCATTGCTTTGGGACGTCCCATTAGTAATGACCAAGTCGCTCTGTGTCCCGTGATGTACGAAAAAGAAAAAGGGATTTTTATAACAGCTTACCTGTAAAATCCTTTTCTTGGAGTACATCACGGGACACAGAACTCCCACCCCTCTTTTTGGGACACTTATTGCTTTGCTACAAAACTGAGGTGCTCCCGGATGGGAGGGGCTTATATAGGGGAGGGTACTTCCGGTTTGGAAGTTGCCAGTGCCAGCACCTGAAGGTAAACTATATAACCCATTAGTAATGACTAAGTCGCTCTGTGTCCCGTGATGTACTCCAAGAAAAGGATTTTACAGGTAAGCTGTTATAAAAATCCCTTTATCAGTGTCACCTACCAGTGCCGTTTTTCAGTGCCACCCATCAATGCCCTTCAGTGCCACCCATCAATGCTACCTCTCAGTACCACCTATCAGTGCCCATCAGCGCACATCAATGAAAAAGAAAAAGTACCCGTTTTCAAAATTTTATAACAAACTATGAAACTGTTTTTTTTTCAATTTTTTTGGTATTTTTTAATTTATTTTTTTAAGCAAAAAATGTAAAACCCAGCAGTGATTTAATACCACCAAAAAAAGCTCTATTTGTGGGGAAAAAAATGCAAACAATTTCACCTGGGTACAGCATTGCATGACCGTGCAATTGTCATTCAAAGCGTGACAGCGTTGAAAGCTGAAAATTGGTCTGGGCAGGTAGGGGGTTTAAGTGCCCAGTAAGCAAGTGGTTAAACAACAAACTGAAATCTTTTAGGTGGAGGGAAGTAAAAATAAAATAATATGGTTGCATAAGTGTGCACACCCTTAAACTAATACTTTGTTGAAGCACCTTTTGATTTTATTACAGCACTCAGTCTTTTTGGGTATGAGTCTATCAGCATGGCACATCTTGACTTGGCCCACTCTTCTTTGCAAAAACACTCCAAATCCTTCAGATTGCGAGGGCATCTCCTGTGCACAGTCCTCTTCAATAACCGCACAGATTTTCAATGGGATTCAGGTCTGGGATCTGGCTGGGCCATGCCAAAACATTAATCTCCTTCTGGTGAAGCCATTTCTTTGTTGATTTGGATGTATGCTTTGGGTTGTTGTCATGCTGAAAGATGAAGTTCCTCTTCATGTTCAGCTTTCTAGCAGAAGCCTGAAGGTTTTGTGCCAATATTGACCGGTATTTGGAACTGTTCATAATTCCCTCTACCATGAATAATGCCCCTGTTCCAGCTGAAGAAAAACAGCCCCAAAGCATGATGCTGCCACCACCATGCTTCACTGTGGGTATGGTGTTTTTTTGGTGATGTGCAGTGTTGTTTTTTTGCCAAATATATATTTTGGAATTATGGCCAAAAAGTTCAACCTTGCTTTTATCAGACCATAACACATTTTCCCACATGCTTTTGGGAGACTTCAGGTGTGTTTTTGAAAAATTTAGCCAGGCTTGGATGCCTTTTTTGGTAAGAAAAGGCTTCCGCCTTGCCACTCTACCCCATAGCCCAGACATATGAAGAATACGGGAGATTGTTGTCACATGTAACACACAGCCAATACTTGCCAAATATTCCTGCAGCACCTTTAATGTTGCTGTAGGCCTCTTAGCAGCCTCCCTGACCAGTTTTCTTCTTGTCTTTTCATCAATTTTGGAGGGACATCCAGTTCTTGGTAATGTCACTGTTGTGCCATATTTTCTCCACTTGATGACTGTCTTCACTGTGTTCCATGGTATATCTAATGCCTTGGAAATTCTTTTGTACCCTTCTCCTGACTGATACTTTTTAACAATGAGATCCCTCTGATGCTTTGGAAGCTCTCTACAGACCATGGCTTTTGCTGTAGAATGCGACTAAGAATATGTCAGGAAAGATCTACAGTAGGTGCCACCGATTTTGTATATCCAGCATGATGGGATCACGCTGGATATTGCTGCTGCGAGGCTGTGCTTCTCGCGCTCGCCGCCCCCACGAGATGCAGCGCATCCATAGGAATGTATTGCGGGCGGCGAGCGGGAGGAGCGACAGAGCTCGGCGCTGGCTCCCGCGACGGTGGTGGTGGGCGGCCAATGTCGCGCTGCCTGACCGCCATTATGTACAATATCGCGGTCAGGTACTGTACTAGAACAGCTGAACGTTATTTGGGGTTAATCAGAGGCACTTTAAATGATAGGAGGTGTGTACTGACTCCTATTTAACATGAGTTTTAATGTGATTGCTTAATTCTGAACACAGCTACATCCCCAGTTATAAAGAGGGTGTGCACACTTATGCAACCACATTTTATTTTTTTATTCCCCCTCCCCAAAAGATTTCAGTCTGTTTTTCAATTGAGTTGTACAGTTAATAGGTCATATTAAAAGGTGAAAAAAGTTCTGAAATGACTTATCTTTGTCTCATTTTTTACATCACAGAAACCTGACATTTTAACAGGGGTGTGTAGACTTTTTATATCCAGCGTATAATATGTTAGGATGTAGGGACCACAAAAATACAAAAGGAAGGGCAGTAGCATAACAAGAAAAAAAAGTAGAAGAAGCTAAGGGCTAGCATTAAAGCAAACCTGATGCTTTGCTTTGTATAGAAAAAGGTTCACTTTAAGCAAATGCATATTTGATGTTTTTCTTAAACACAAGTTGCAGCACTCAGTATACGTGTTTACAAATATGCACCGCATGAATATAACATCAGGTAGTATTATAGTAATTTGAAATAAGTGGTACCAAACACACAAAAAAACTGAATATAGCAAATATAAAATGTAATATTGAACTTAGGCTGCATTCACACCTGAGTGTTTTGTAGCCCTAAGCCTGAAGCTACAAAACGCTAGAAGGGAAAAAATACATTATTCTCTATGGAGATGGTTCACATCTCCACTCAAAAACGTCTAAAGCCGAACGCCTGAAGCTCAAACAAGTTCCGGACCCTTTTTTGTCGCGCAAATCGGGCAGATTTGGGCATTTTAGGAGTCATAGAATGTAATGGAAACGCCCGATTCAAGCGTCTAGCGCGACAACGAGCGCTTCGACGGGCGCAAATTCGCGCGACAAAACGACGGTAAAAACGCTTGAAGCGCTACGCTCAGGTGTGAATGCGGTCTTAGAGCTGCACAAAGACACTAACCAGAAAGAAATGTCATTCACACTTCTATCTTCATAGCCCAAGGACAGTAGATCATGAAATTATGGAACATGCTGTCTAACCCCAGTATTACTTCATGTAATCAACAATTACTGCTTGATGGTTACCGTATTTATCGGCGTATAACACGCACCGGCGTATAACACGCACCCCAAGTTTAGGAGGAAATTTTAGGGAAAAAAACTTTTAGCAGGGAAGTTTAACCACTTAACGACCGCCCACTGTAAATATACGTCAGCAGAATGGCACCGACAGGCAGAATCACGTATATGTACGTGATTGCCTTTGTATAGTTGGGGGGTCCGATCGGACCCCCCCTCTTTACAGTGGGTGGTCGTTTTACCTTCGGGAGCGATCCGGCATGAGGGGACGGCCGTTCGATTCCGGCCACCCCCTCTCGATCGCTCCCGGCGAATGAGAGAGCTTCCCCTGCCTGCCAGGAAGGAGGAAGTGATGTCATCTCTCCTGGGGCGCTCACATATACCGAGCGCCGTACAGGAGAAGATGCCAGGTTAGTACACACAACACTACACTGACACCAGGACACATAGGCACATAAATCGCCCCCCCAGGCCCCCCCAGATCACCCCCCCAGCCCCCAGTCACAGTGTCACTGATTGCAGTGACCATTTATTTAGTGATCACTGCAATCAGTGACATTTGTGACTGTAAAAGTGTCACTACATTTAGTTTTAGGTCCAGTGTAGCCCCCTAACCCCCCCTAATAAAGGTTTAATCCCCTGATCACCCCCCAGATAACCCTTTCACCCCCTAGCACCGCCGTCACTAAGCAATCATTTTTCTGATCGACGTCTTAGCGTCGGCGATGCTGATCGGTAGCCAGTAATTTTTTTTAGGTTCGCCGCAGGTTTTTATAGCGTCGGGAACCCCCATATATTACCTAATAAAGGTTTAACCCCCTTGATCACCCCCCAGGTAACCCTTTCACCCCCTAGCACCACCGTCGCTATGCGATAATTTTTCTGATCGATGTCTTAGCGTCGGTGATGCTGATCGGTAGCCAGTAATTTTATTTAGGTTCGCCGCAGGTTTTTATAGCGTCGGGTACCCCCATATATTACCTAATAAAGGTTTAACCCCCTTGATCGCCCCCCCCAGGTAACCCTTTCACCCCCTATCACCACTGTCACTAAGCGATAATTTTTCTGATCGATGTCTTAGCGTCGGCGATGCTGATCGGTAGCCAGTCATTTTTTTTAGGTTCGCCGCAGGTTTTTATAGCGTCGGGTACCCCCATATATTACCTAATAAAGGTGTAACCCCCTTGATCACCCCCCAGGTAACCCTTTCACCCCCTAGCACCGCCGTCACTATGCGATCATTTTTCTGATCGATGTCTTAGCGTCGGTGATGCTGATCGGTAGCCAGTAATTTTTTTTAGGTTCGCTGCAGGTTTTTATAGCGTCAGGTACCCCCATATATTATCTAATAAAGGTTTAACCCCCTGATCGCCCCCCAGGTAACCCTTTCACCCCCTATCACCACTGTCGCTAAGCAATCGTTTTTATGATCGTTGTCTTAGTGTCGGTGATGCCGATAGGTAGCCAGTAATTTTTTTTTAGGTTCGCCGTCAGGTTTTTATATAGCGTCAGGTACCCCCATATATTACCTAATAAAGGTTTTAACCCCCTAATTGCCCCTAGTTAACCCTTTCACCAGTGATCATCATATAAGTGTTACGGGTGACGCTGGTTAGTTAGTTTGCTTTTTATAGTGTCAGAGCACCCGCCATATATAACCCAATAAAGGTTTAACCCCCTGATCGCCCGGCGGGTGATATCAGTTAGGTTTTAGCGTCAGAGAGGGTCTGCGTCACACCCCAAGCAGCGTCAGGTTAGTGCCAGTAGCGCTAACACCCACACGTGAAGCATACACCCCCCTTAGTGGTATAGTATCTGAACAGATCAATATCTGATCTGATCAGATCTATACTAGCGTCCCCAGCAGTTTAGGGTTCCCAAAAACGCACTGTTAGTGGGATCAGCCCAGATACCTGCTAGCACCTGCGTTTTGCCCCTCCGTCCAGCCCAGGCCACCGAAGTGCAGTATCGATCGATCACTGTCACTTGCAAAACACAACACACATAACTGCAGCGTTCGCAGAGACAGGCCTGATCCCTGCGACTCCAGTGCTGTAGGAGGTGATTTCACCACCACAGTTAAAAAAAAAAAGCATATATGCCGAAGCATTGGGGCAGCAGGAGCGGAGGAGCGATTTTGCTCCTAATACCGCGTATATACGGTCGAAATTCCGACGGAGGCTTGCCCGTGGAAAAGTCTGACCATGTGTACGCGGCATAACTTTTGCGAGAAGATGCCCCCATGCTTCGGCATATATAACTGGTGCATGTATGCCCATCATTAGAAGTGGGTGGATGAAGGGCGGTATTCTAATGGTGGGCATACCCACCGATCAATCTTTTTTTTTCGTTCAGCCAACAGGCTGCATGAAAAAAAAGATTACAATACATGTCCAACAAGGACCAGCAACGTACTGGTATGTTGCTGGATTTTGAATGTTTATACCAGAATGATGCCTGCGGGTTTAGGTATCATCTTGGTATCATTCTTTTCAGCCAGCGGCCGGCTTTCATGTAAAAGCAATCCTAGTGGCTAATTAGCCTTTGGACTGCTTTTACAAGCAGTGGGAGGGAATGTCCCCCCCCCGGATATAAAAAGCGCCATTGGGAAATTGGGAAAGCATTTTATCACACCGATCTTGGTGTGGTCAGATGCTTTGAGGGCAGAGGAAAGATCTAGGGTCCAATAGACCCCAGTTTTTTCAAAAAAGAGTACCTGTCATTACCTATTGCTATCATAGGGGATATTTACATTCCCTGAGATAACAATAAAAGTGATAAAAATAAATAAATATGGAAGCAACAGTTTAAAAATAAAATAAAAAAGCAAAATTAATAATAAAAAAAAAAAAAAAAAAAAAAAAAAGCACCCCTGTCCTGCCCTGCTCTTGCCCAATGGCGAACGCAAGCGTCGGTCTGGCGTCATATGTAAACAGCAATTGCACCATGCATGTGAGGTATCACCGCGAAGGTCAGATCGAGGGCAGTAATTTTAGCAGTAGACCTCCTCTGTAAATCTAATGGGGTAACCTGTAAATGCTTTTAAAGGCTTTTAAAAATGTATGTAGTTTGTCGCCAATGCGCGTTTGTGCGAAATTTTAAAGCATGTCGTGTTTGGTATCTATGTACTCGGCCTAAGATCATCTTTTTTATTTCATCAAACATTTGGGCAATATAGTGTGTTTTAGTGCATTAAAATTAAAAAAAGTGTATTTTTTCCCAAAAAATGCATTTGAAAAATCGCTGCGCAAATACTGTGTAGAAAAAAAAAATGCAACACCCACCATTTTATTCTGTAGGGCCTTTGCTTTAAAAATATATATAATGTTTGGGGGTTCAACATAATTTTCTTGCAAAAAAAAATATGTTTTCATGTAAACAAAAAGTGTCAAAAAGGGCTTTGTCTTCAAGTGGTTAGAAGAGTGGATGTAAGCTTCCTAATGTTGTGTATAAAATGCCAGAACAGTTCAGAACCCCCCCAAATGACCCCATTTTGGAAAGTAGACACCCCAAGCTATATACTGAGAGGCATGTAATATTTTATATGTTGACACAAGTTGCGGAAAATATACAATTTTTTTTTTTTTTGCACAAAGTTGTCACTAAATGATATATTGCTCAAACATGCCATGGGCATATGTGGAATTACACCCCAAAATACATTCTGTTGCTTCTCCTGAGTACGGGGATACCACATGTGTGAGACTTTTTGGGAGCCTAGCCGCGTACGGGACCCCAAAAACCAAGCACCGCCTTCAGGCTTTCTAAGGGTGTCAATTTTTGATTTCACTTCTCACTGCCTATCACAGTTTCGGAGGCCATGGAATGCCCAGATGGCACAAAACCCCCCCAAATTACCCCATTTTGGAAAGTAGACACCCCAAGCTATTTGCTGAGAGGTATTGTGAGTATTTTGCAGATCTCGCTTTTTGTCACAAAGTTTTGAAAATTGAAAAAAAAAAAGAAAAAAAACCACCCATTTAAGCCACACCCACTATCGTGTGTAAACCACGCCCATTTTTCGCCGTGGCATGACACGCCTACAAACAGATGCCCCGCCCCCTAATTATAGCAAGGCTCCGCCTCAATACAAAAAAAGTGTCCCAGATGTTTTTTTTGCAATGTTGGCAACTATGATATATATATACACACACACACACACACACACATATATACACACACACAGTGGATATAAAAAGTCTACACACCCCTGTTAAAATGTCAGGCTTCTGTGATGTAAAAAAAAAAATAGGATCTTCATAACAGCTTACCTGTAAAATCCTTTTCTTGGAGTACATCACGGGACACAGAGCGACATAGCAATTACTATATGGGTTATACAGATTACCTTCAGGTGATGGACACTGGCACACCCAAGACAGGAAGTCCCCTCCCTATATAACCCCTCCCATACTTAGTCATTACTAATGGGTTATATAGTTTACCTTCAGGTGCTGGCACTGGCAACTTCCAAACCGGAAGTACCCTCCCCTATATAAGCCCCTCCCATCCGGGAGCGCCTCAGTTTTGTAGCAAAGCAATAAGTGTCCCCAAAAAGAGGGGTGGGAGCTCTGTGTCCCGTGATGTACTCCAAGAAAAGGATTTTACAGGTAAGCGGTTATAAAAATCCTATTTTCTTTATCGTACATCACGGGACACAGAGCGACATAGCAATTACTATGTGGTATGTCCTAAAGCAATGCCAACTGAGGGGAGGGAGACACCTATACATAAGCTGGGTGCCATCAGGCATGAGGATCTATACTGCAGCCCGCAGCACACTGCGCCCAAAAGGCGATATCCTCATGACCTCTTACATCCAACTGATAAAATGTAGTGAATGTGTGGACTGAAGACCAAGTTGTGGCCTTACAGATTTGAGCCATGGAGGCCTGGTGATGCGCTGCCCAAGAAGCACCAACTGCTCTAGTAGAGTGCGCTTTAATTTTAAATGGAGGCATCTTCTTTTTCAGACCATAGGCTTGAGAAATAACCTGCCGAATCCACCTAGAAATAGTAGATTTCGACGCTGCCTGACCCTTTCTGGGGCCCTCCGGCAGAATAAACAAAACATATGTTTTGCGAATCTGAGCAGTGGCTTTAAGATAGGCTTTAACTGCTCTTACTACATCCAAAGAATGTAATAACTTCTCTTCCACCGAACTAGGTTTGGGAAAAAAAGGAAGGGAGAACCACATCTTTGTTAAAATGAAAACTTGACACGACCTTCGGAAGAAAAGCTGGATGTGTACGTAGAACCACTTTATCCTTATGGATAACCAAATATGGCTCCTTACAAGACAGAGCTGCCAATTCCGATACCCTCCTGGCTGAGGATATTGCTACCAAGAAAACCAACTTTCTGGTGAGAAGAATTAAAGGAATGTGGAGCAAAGGTTCAAAAGGCTGTTTCTGAAGAACCGACAGAATCAAGTTTAAGTCCCATGGACACATGGGAGACTTAACTGGCGGGTTGATCCGAGTCACACCCTGTAAAAAAGATTTAACTAGCGAATGCATAGCTAGTGGCCTTTGAAAGAATATCAATAAGGCCGAAACCTGACCCTTAATAGTACTTAAGGCTAGATTTCTGTCTACAGCACACTGCAGGAAGTCCAGAATTCTGCCTATGACATACGAGGATGCCATTTCCTGGCCTCACACCATGCCACATACGCCTTCCAAACTCTATAATATATATGTCTAGATAATGGTTTTCTAGCATTAATTATTGTAGATACCACCGAGTTAGAGAGGCCTCTCTTTTTCAGAATGTGGGACTCAATAGCCAGACCGTTAAATTTAGAGTTTGTAAAGAAGGGTGGTATATTGGACCTTGCGAAAGCAGGTCTGGACGAAGTGGGAGGGTCCAAGGCTTCCCCACAGACATTCTTACAATGTCCACGTACCAGGATCTTCGAGGCCATGCCGGAGCTACCAGAATTACTGCCTTCTTTTCCAACCTGACTCTGCGGAGGAGTCGAGGTAATAACTGTAGTGGCGGGAACGCGTAAGTTAGTGCAAACTGATCCCATGGAACCACCAGCGCATCAGATCCGCAGGCTAGTGGATCTCTTGTCCTGGACACAAAGCTGTCCAACTTCGCATTGAACCTGGATGCCAATAGATCTACGTCTGGTGTCCCCCATCTCTGACAAATTGCCAGGAAGATGTCGGGGTGAAGAGACCATTTCCCCTGGGGATAACTGCTGCCGACTCAGGAAGTCCGCCTTCCAATTCTCTATTCCTGGAATAAAGATAGCGGATATGCATGGGACATGCCTTTCTGCCCATGTCAGGATGTGATTCACCTCCTTCTGGGCCGCACCACTCTTGGGGCCCCACTGGTGATTGATGTATGCCACAGCTGTGGCATTGTCTGACTGGATCCTGACAGGGCCACCCCGTAGCTTGAAAGTCCATGCTTCCAGGGCCAGACGTGCCGCCCGAATCTCCAGCAGGTTGATGGACAAGGCCTTTTCGGTATCCGACCATTTTCCCTGGAGTGACCAATGCTCCAGTATCGCCCCCCAGCCTAGAAGACTGGCATCTGTAGTTACCACTCTCCAAGAGATTGGAATGAACGACTTTCCCTTTTGCAGATTTTGGGGTAGCAACCACCAATATAGACTGCTGCGCACCGACGGCGTCAGGGACATAGGGAAGTCTAGGGCCTGAACTTTTTTGTTCCAGGCGGTTAGGATAGCATTCTGCAATTTCCTTGAATAGAATTGGGCGTAGGGAACTGCTTCGAATGAGGCTACCATCCTTCCCAGCAACCGCATGCAAAGACGAATGGATGACTGTCTTTTTGCACAGACCTCTAGGATTAGCACCCTTAAGGAAGAGATCTTTGCCTGAGGCAGAAGAATCTTTCTTTGGTCTGTGTCTGAGTAATCCCAAATATTCCAGTCTTTTTACTGGTTGTAAGGCTGATTTGTCCAGGTTTAGGACCCAGCCCCGGGATTCCAGGTATTCTACCGTATTTCGCACAGCAGCCTTTAGGTTGGGTACCAAGTGATCTATTATTAAAAGATCATCTAAGTAGGCCATTATTGATATTCCTCGAGTTCTTAAGTCGGCCAACAGAGGGGCCAAGATCTTTGTGAAAACGCGCAGGGCCGTGGCCAGCCCGAAGGGTAGGGCCACGAACTGATAATGGCGTTGTTCTACCGCAAAGCGAAGAAGCTTTTGATGCCCAGGGAAAATAGGAACGTGTAAATAAGCGTCCCTGATATCGATGGATGCCAACAATTCTCCCCCTTGTAGGGTGGCGGCTACTGATCGAATTGATTCCATACGGAATAACCTGACAATTAGGAACTTGTTTAGACCCTTGAGATCTAGTATGGGTCTTACATCTCCGTTGGGTTTCGGAATTGTAAAGAGGTTTGTGTAAAATCCCAACCCCTGTTCTTCCACCGGAACCTCCACAATTACCCCTTGGGATAATAATCGGTCTAACGCCAAAAGGAGAGATCTTCTCTTTAGCGGGTCTCTTGAGACGTTTAATGTTAAAAACCGAGGGGGAGGAAATTCCTGTAACTCCAACTTGTATCCTAAGGACACCGTGTAGAGAGCCCATCTGTCCCGGAGTGTCTCTCGCCAAGCCCCTGAGAACAACTGAAGCCTTCCCCCCACTCGTTTGAGTGGGGGCGACCCTTCATAGTGCCGACTTGGGGGTTGGTTTAGTACCCCTTCGGTTTCAGGGTTTTTTATTGCCCTGAGCCTGCCCGTGAGTTTTCCCTCCAGGATTTGATCGGGGAGGCCGTCGGAACTGTTTAGAGGCTGAAGTTCCTGGGACTGGAGAGGTAGGTCGTCTGAAGGAAGGACCCTTGAACTTTCTCTTAACAGGTAAAAGGGTACTCTTCCCACTGGAGATTTCCTGGATGTACTTATCCAAGTCTTCGCCAAATAACCGCTCCCCATGGAATGGAAATCCAGCCAGGAGTTTTTTACAAGGTGTCTCGGCTGACCAGTTTTTTAGCCATAGCAGTCTACGCATGTGTACCAACGATAGCGTAAGGCGGGAGGCGTGATGAATTGAATCTTTAATGGCATCAACCGCAAAACACAACACCCTAGGCAGATCCGCTAGATTATGAGCCTGCTGGGCTGGTAAGTCCTTTAAAACCAGTTTCATCTGGACCTTTAAAGCTTGACAGACGCCAATGGCTGCTACTGCAGGCTGAGTTACAGCACCGGCAGAAAAAGCCGTCTTTAATAAGGTTTCCAACTTTTTATCTGTTGGGTCCTTAAACATCTGTACATTGTCCACTGGACATGTCAGGGATTTGTTCACCGACGAGATGGCAGCGTCCACTATAGGGAGGCTCCATATTTTTGTGAACTTTTCCTCTATAGGATACACTACCGCAAATCTCTTAGGAGGAAGGAAAAGTTTATCAGGATGTTCCCAATCTTGATAAATGAGTCCCTCTAATAATGGATGTACCGGAAAGGACCCATTAGTCTGCGGGACTTTCAAAGACCCCAATGAAGAAACCGATGTAGCTGCTGGTTCAGAAAGGGGCAGCTTAAAAGCTGACCGAACCATGTCTGTTAGCGACTGAACTAACAATTTTTCAGTTTGTGAGGCTGAAAACGGTTCTTCTAATGTGGACTCTTCTGAGGCAGAATCATCCTCAGCCTGATCTTCTACAGGCACCTCAATCTCATTGAGGGATAATTGCTCTGCTGTTCGGCATTCTAACGGGGGAGACGGAGATCTGGTGCTTTTTTCCCCAGCAGGGATGAAGCGATTAATGCTGCCAATCTGTGCTCTAATCCTCCCAGAGCTGAGGTAAAAGCCTCTTCTGTCACATATACAGGAGCAGGTGAGCTGACAGCCGCAGCACCTAACACCCCTGGTGACTCCCTTTGGGTAGCTACTTCTGATTTATCAGGGGAGGATGGAACAGCGGGAGCATGTCTTAGATCCTCAGAGCCCTATGGTGAACCCTTTTGCTTTTTGGGATTCTTATTCCCAGAGCCTTTGGTAGGCATAGTCCCAAGCTCAAGCCGAGGAACTCACAGCCCAAAAATGCACCCACTACTAACTATAGTCTAGCGTACAAGCTTGCTATATGAGTTAGTTAGGTGTCTAAACAAATGTTCCTTGGAGATGCCTGTATCACCGCCTGTAGTATGCCAAATATCATGATATTTAAACGTCACCACTTTCCTAGCTCCTGTGTCCTCATAGCTGTGTGTCTTCACAGAGACTGTCCCTTTGAGGCAGAGGATGCCCGCACATGCACAGGAGGGCGCCAGGAATGACGAAGTGTCATTACGCTAAGCCCCGCCCCCCTCCGTGACTCGTTCCCTATATCTGAACTTTTGTGCGCGCGTGCACGTGTGCGCCACAAGGCTTCCCCATGGAGGGGTGGGAGAAAGGAGGGAGGCTGAGGACTGCTCCAAGCCTCTGGCTGAGCGGCGTAATATAGGGGCACCGCAGCGCAGCTGATCCTGCGATCCAGGCCCCCCCTCAGGTATGTGGCAACATTCTCAGATGGACCCTTGGAGCTGTACTTTAAAAAAACCAAGCAGCTCCTCCATCTGTCCAGGTATTACACTTGTAAAAAAAAAAAGGCATATCCCGGTTTTTTGACATCTCATAAGGTATCACGCTCTAGTGGTCAGACAGGGGTACTACTATAACGTCCAGCATATAAAAACCATACAAAATCATTTCAGGTTTTACAAGAACTTAGGCATCCGTATACAGCGGGAAATAATACCATATAGGTAAATTACAGGCAAAAAACACATTAGTTTGAAGGTTCCCTGCTGAACCAAGTCCATCAGAGACCCTCACTTACCTGTCTCCGCCGCAGGACCCTGTTCGGAACAGAAAGCCCAAACTTCGCCCCTCTTGGCGAGCCATGTCATCTGACCTTCAGGGACCGGGGTCCTACTGAAAGGAACACCACTCCCCTGGACCTGTATAGCACCCTGCCAGAAAACACTTGGTATTGGGTCTGACCAGAGTACTGGATCCCAGGGTCCAGCCCTCATTAAGAGAGGCATTACAGGCCAAACCTCGTTCTTCTTCACCGAGGCCTGGGTACCGTCCATTTTGGCTATGAAGCACTTTGGACGGGTCCGGAATAGCTTGCCTTAGGCCCAAAAGAACCAAATGCAGAGCTAACTTGAATACATGCTTAATCGTGACCAACACCTTAATCGTGACCAACACCTTAGACACTGACAAAAAACTGAGGTGCTCCCGGTATGGGAGGGGTTATATAGGGAGGGGACTTCCTGTCTTGGGTGTGCCAGTGTCCATCACCTGAAGGTAATCTCTATAACCCACATAGTAATTGCTATGTTGCTCTGTGTCCCGTGATGTACGATAAAGAAATTAGACAGATAAAAGAAAGATAAATCATTTCAGAACTTTTTCCATCGTTAATTATACCTTTAAACTGTATAAATCAGTTGAAAAACAAACTGAAATCTTTTAGGGGGAGAATGAAAAAAAATAAAAAATAACGTGGGTGCATAAGTGTGATAACTAGGGATGTAGCTGTGACCATGACGCGGCCTGTTCTGAGTGGAACCTGTCCTGTTTAACAGCTGTATGGTCTTGGCCACCGTGCTGCAGCTCAGTTTCAGGGTCTTGCAATCTTCTTATAGCGTAGCCCATCTTTATGTAAAGCAACAATTATTTTTTTAAGATCCTCAGAGAGTTCTTCTGCCATGAGGTGCCATGTTGAACTTCCAGTGACCAGTATGAGAGAGCGAAAACATGACACCGGGGAGGAAAATGGCTAATTGAGCCCAATTTGGACATTTTCACTTAGGGGTGTACTCACTTTTGTTGCCAGTGGTTTAGACATTAATGGCTGTGTGTTTAGTTATTTTGAGGGGACAGCAAATTTACACTGTTATACAAGCTGTACACTCCTTATTTTACATTGTAGCAAAGTGTAATTTCTTCAGTGTTGTCACATGAAAAGATATAATAAAATATTTACAAAAATGTGAGGGGTGTACTCACTTTTGTGAGATACTGTATTATAATAATAATAATAATTAATAATAATATAGCAGTAGGGCAATAGACGGTGTCAGTAGGGCAGTGGACGGTGTCAGTAGGGCAGTGGACGGTGTCAGTAGGGCAGCGGACGGTGTCAGTAGAGCAGCGGACGGTGTCAGTAGAGCAGCGGACGGTGTCAGTAGAGCAGCGGACGGTGTCAGTAGAGCAGCGGACGGTGTCAGTAGAGCAGCGGACGGTGTCAGAAGAGCAGCGGACGGTGTCAGTAGAGCAGCGGACGGTGTCAGTAGAGCAGCGGACGGTGTCAGTAGAGCAGCGGACGGTGTCAGTAGAGCAGCGGACGGTGTCAGTAGAGCAGCGGACGGTGTCAGTGGGGCAGCGGACGGTGTCAGTGGGGCAGCGGACGGCGTCAGTGGGGCAGCGGACGGCGTCAGTGGGGCAGAGGCTGGCGTCAGTGGGGCAGAGGCTGGCGTCAGTGGGGCAGAGGCTGGCGTCAGTGGGGCAGAGGTTGGCGTCAGTGGGGCAGAGGTTGGCGTCAGTGGGGCAGAGGTTGGTGTCAGTGGGCCAATGGACGGTGTAAGTAGGGTAGAGATTGGTGTCAGTAGGGCAGTGGACGGTGTCAGTAGGCCAGAGGTTGGTGTCAGTAGGGCAGAGGTTGGTGCTAGTAGGGCAGAGGTTGGTGCTAGTAGGGCAGAGGTTGGTGCTAGTAGGGCAGAGGTTGGTGCTAGTAGGGCAGTGGACGGTGTCAGTAGGGCAGTGGACGGTGTCAGTAGGGCAGTGGACGGTGTCAGTAGGGCAGTGGACGGTGTCAGTAGGGCAGTGGACGGTGTCAGTACAGTAGAGGTTGATTTTTTTTAGAAGCCCCATTGAGGGTGCTTTGGTCTTTTGAGACAGAGAAAGGGACTGAGGACATGGATTTCCCAGTCCCTTTTTCTGCAGCCAAGCATGAATCTTGTCTCTAGTTACCCATTGATTGTAGTGTGATGACAATATATCACGCATTAACATTAGCACATTGGTGCAATACAATCAGAGCCGCAGCTTACAATGCTGTACGGACTTTTTCTGAGCCACAACAAAATGGCCGCGGTTGTAGCCTAAGCAGTGATCCTTAGGAAAATTGGCGCTTCAATACCTATAACATGCGGTCTTAAAGAAAATGGCCGACCGCTAATTATGCTCTTTACAAACTATTTAAGGACACTTCAGTTTATCGTATCCTATCCCCGTTGAAGTCACGTGACAGTGACGTAATGCGTAGGACACAGGCATACGGACACCGGAAGTGACGTTCTAAGGTCTCGAGCTCGCTGCTCGTTTTTACATTGTGCACTAACCTACTTTAAATGTGAGTACTTTTAAGCTGTTAAAAATAAACATCAACATCAACTTTTAAAAACATACTACACTATAGAGGCTCTGTGTTCTCTCCAATTTTCCCACATATGTCCGGTTTATGAGCGGCCCCCAACACTGACCTTCACTTTAAGAAGGGGAGCATCCATTAGGCTCTACATACACTGGGACCCCCTGGAAGGAAGGAACGCGCAGAAAACAACCCCCCATCCTGAGTGCCCAACCCCTCTCTCCTGTATTTGTAATGCTGCTAGTGCTTACCTTACAGCAGTAAGGTAGTACACCCACGGGTGTTACTTACATCGAAGATCCACTACCACTGAAGTCACAGTGCCACCTGCTAATACTACAGAGAACATTTACACTGCACTTTGGATCCAGAAGAGTTCCTTTATCAGCACCATCTGCACCTTTGTAAATTTTATATGGACTCTATTTGAATCTAATAAATATTGCATATCTCTACTCATCGATTGAAAGTCATATTTCATGCACCACAGTCACTTGTTACAGCACCTATGCACTTTATTGGTTTTATTGTATAATTATGCAAATCTGCACTCCATTGGATCGATTGCTACTCTTATTAAGTGTTTGTTTTATATATTTATTTGCTGCAGTTTAAACAGACCATATATAATTTAAATTTATTTATATTTAGTTTTTGGGAGCGGAACACCAACCATTGATTTTTTCTTATACCTGCTTGTGGGTAGTGTTTGACCCTCACGGTGTTTGCGGCACCCTTTAGCCTCACAGTTGCTTACCCATATTAGCGCGGGAATACCCATTGCACAAGAGGTGGCTCAAGACCGCTGGTCGCCGGCACAGAGAATTTATTATTTATTTATTTCAGACTTCACATATACATTGTACATTCACATCAGTCCCTGCCCTCAAGGAGTTTACAATCTATGGTCCCTAACACACATGCTCGGGCCAATTTAGACAGGATCATAATAAAAAACAGTGCAGTGCAAAAGAAACAACAACAACTTGAAAGTCCATGTTTCATGTTCCCTTTCCGAATGCTATGCTGATATGTGTTGATTGGCCGGATGCCATTTGTGACATTCCATGCTTGATGACCTCTTGCAGGTCGAATCATTAAGGTGAGAGGCCAATCTGTGTGCGGTGGAGGGATTCTGTCTGGTCATCTGTTGTCATCCACATCACATGCTGTGAATTTTGCTGGTCATCTCTCACTCACTTATGGACTTTTGTCACCTGATGGACTTTCAAGCTATTATTGTTTCTTTTGCGCTGCACTGTTTTATTATGATGCTCTCTCTGAGGGATTTTTTATGAATTCCCCATGAGTGCTGGCTTGCAATTATTAGTTGTTTTCTGTTATATTTATTTCTCAGCGCTGAATACCTTTATTTTACACTTTAGACAGGAGCCAATTAACCTACCAGCATGTCTTTAGAGTGTGGGAGGAAACCCATGCAGGCACAGGGAGAACATGCAAACTTCAGGCAATTGGTGTCGTGATGGGGATTCAAACCAGCGACCCCTTTTGCTGCTAGGTGAAAGTGCTAACCACTACACCACTGTGCTGCCCATAGTATACATATGGCCTGAGCATTCAGGAGTGATCTTTAGAGGAGCTCGGTCCGTTCAGGGTGATATTGCACCTAACATCATTGATCCCCCAAAACGAGTTTCGTTTTTCCAAAATTGTAAGGGCTACTTCCCTTGTCGTAGGTGCAATGTTTGCTTGCACAACATTAGTGGTAGACGTAAGAATGAGACTTTTCAGTCTACGGTTACATTAAAGATCTAGCAAATGAAATGTTTCACCACTTGTGAATATACATTGTATACCTCATGACATGTCCATGCAAGAAACAATATGTGGGACGTACAATCAGGACTTTTACTGTTATGTCGCGTACACACGACCATTTTTAATGACGAGAAAAATTATATTTTTTAAAATGGTCATTAAAAATTATCGTGTGTGGGCTTCAGAGCATTTTTCACAACGTGAAAAACGGCCATGAAAAAATTGGAACATGCTCTAATTTTTCACGTAGTTTTTCTCGTCATGAAAAACGGCCGTGTGTGGGCTTTAACGACGTGAAAAAAAATGCGCATGCTCAGAATCAAGTATGAGACGGGAGCGCTCGTTCTGGTAAAACTAGCGTTCGTAATAGAGATAGCACATTCGTCACGCTGTAACGGACTGAAAAGCACGAGGCTGAAAAGCGTGAATTGTCGCTCAACAAACTTTACTAACATGAAGGGTGGCGCCATCCGAATGGAACTTCCCCTCCCTTTGTTTTTGGTTCTCCGGTTGGTGCTCTTTTATGCAGACAGGTATTATATTCCAGTCTCATTTTACATCATACTATAGGTTTTATCAATAAGGATAACACTTATTCTTTTTCATCCACTAGATGGTGCTGATGTTGCAGCTCATAGCACACCAGCCATATAGTTGGCATTGGCAGGTTTAGTGCATAGCTGAATTTAATTAATGTCTTTATTTTATTATGGAGTTGAGGCTTAACGCTTCCCCCATGTTAAAAATATTTTTGTTTGTTTTTCAGGGCAGCAGTTAAATTACTTCTATTCCCAGTTTCTCGTCCAGCGGCGCGTGATCACGTGATGTTTATGACGCCAGTGGGCGTCGTTAGGTCACGCGCCGCTCGACACACATGATGTCCGCGCATTCCCACTCGTGGCTATGGGCGTCACCATTACACAGGACGGACCGGGTTCCCGCCCATCCCAGAAGAATGGGAGGAACCTGTGCGATTCAAGCCTCACTCTGGTGCATGGCACTTCATGCGTTTGTCACGCGCCGCTCGATGCACATGATGTCCGCGCATGCCCACTTGTGGCTATGCGCGTCACCATTACACAGGACGGACCGCGTTCCCGCCCAACCCGGAAGGATGGGAGGAACCTGTGCGGTTCAAGCCTCACTCTGGTGCATGGCACTTCCTGCAGTGTTTGTGTCATGTTTGCCGTGATCATTATGTTATTATTAGATCACGGCGGACACCATTGTGACGGTAGGTGACAGATTGATGTTGGACAGAGTGATATTCTTATGCGGTGCGGCATGATCAGCCTATAGATCACTGCAACATATAGTATTAGCTTCATTGGCTATTCATTGTGGACGGATGTGTGGGCGTTCATCGCCGCACACCCTCCCCTTTTCCATCTTGCAAACCCTCCCCTTTTCCATCTTGCAAACTGCCATGATGTCTGCCATTGGAGGTCATCTAGTTTGATTTTTAGCCTGGCTAATAAACTACTGGGACGAACATGTGGGCGTTTACCGCCGCATGTCCCTCCCCCCTTTTTCATTTTGGCGGGATTTTCTGGAGTCCTTCATTGGGCAGCTGGTTTGTTAGTTTGTATGTCTGGCCCTTCATTTGTTGCTTCCTTGGAAGTTTGTCAATTTGGGCGATTATGATTGGTTGGCCATTGGAGATGACCGCCCACCAATGTTTAGGTGATGTTTCTCTCCAATCCCATCTAGGTACCAATAATCTCTCTGATTGGCTAATTATTATGTTAGATCAGGAGTGTTTATTATAAATGTTTGGCAGTGGAAGGAGTTGGTTGATGCCCCTGTACACTAGTACGAAACGCGTCGGGCTTGCTCACCACTCTACTTACTGCCCTTTTGAATGTTTTTTATGCTTATGTGATCACTTCTACTTTGTCGGTTTTAATAAACCCGCATTGACCTGCACTTTTCTCAATTTTTTCCTATGGTCGGTCGATTGAGTTGAAGCTCTCTCCCTATGTGCGATTGTTATTCCGGGAAGAACTTTTCCCCGGATTCTGTCTCATCTGATGTCTGTGGAGATCATGTTCGAGTCCTGAGTCTGCTTCCAAGTCGGGGAACCTGCCGGGAAGTTTTCGCCTGAGATTCATATGATCCCGCCTACAGACAAGCAGAGGGGAATCACCACTGAGTCTTTTCAATGCTGGTTTGATCTGCCTTGACCCGCAGATCCACCTTTTCCGGTAAGGGTAGTCTACCTCTCTTCACCTTCAGAAGTTGTGATGATCCATATTGTTTCACGTGTGGTTTCAAATACTATTTGTTTTTATCACGGATATGTTTATGGACATTTTGTGGACTCACTTTATTGTTGTAATTTTTTATCCACATTTATTTTATTTTGAGACCAACCCTTTGGCCTCTTTTTCACTGTTAGTGCTACATCTTCATTCACATACATATGGCCTTGGCTTCTCCTGCTTTCATCTATGATTTATAAAAAAAATTCAAACAGAATGCCTAATCCAAGCAGTGATTGTTGGTTCGAGATGTCACAGATGTAAAAACTGCATATAGCAAGAAGTCCCTGGTAAAGATGTGAAAAACAATTTGTCTCACTACTCTTCTAAACTGAAATGTTAGGGATTTGTGCAAATTAGCAGCATATGCAAGGTTATTTGTGTACATTTATGTAGCCCAAAAGCATCCTAAATACACCATAGATTTGTTAACCGGTTAAGGGCCGGCTCCTGTACATTTACGTCGGCAGAATGGCACGGCTGGGCAAAGTAACGTATATTTACGCCACTTTGAAATTCCCGCCGTGCGGACGCGCGCCGCAAGCTCCGTGACCATGCCCGCGGACTCGATGTCCACCGGTGTCCCGCGATCGGGTCACAGAGCTGCAGAACGGGGAGAGGCAAGTGTAAACAAGCATCTCCCCGTTCTGCCTAGTGACACTGTCACTAATCGTATGCTCCCTCTCATTGGGAGCAGGGATCAGTGACGTGTCACTCGTAGCCACGCCCCCCTAACAGTTAGAATCACTCCCTAGGACACACTTAACCCTTTCAGCGCCACCTAGCGGTTAACCCCTTCACTGCCAGTGTAATTTTCACAATAATCAGTGCATATTTATAGCACTGATCGCTGTAAAAATGACGATGGTCCCAAAAATGTGTCAAAAGTGTCCGATGTGTCCACCATAAAGTCGCAGTAACAATAAAAACCGCAGATCGCCGCCATTACTAGTAAAAAATAAATAAATAATAAAAATGCCATAAAACTATCCCCTATTTTGTAGACGCTATAACTTTTGCGCAAACCAATATACGCCTATTGCATTTTTTTTTACCAAAAAAATGTAGAAGAATACGTATCGGCCTACACTGTGGAAAAATTTAGTTTTTTTTATAGATTTTTTGGGGATATTTATTATAGCAAAAAATATTGCATTTTTTTCAAAATTGTCGCTCTAGTTTTGTTTATAGCGCAGAAAAAAAAACTGCAGAGGTGATCAAATACCACCAAAAGAAAGCTCTATTTGTGGGGAAAAAAAGGACATCAATTTTGTTTGGGAGCCATGTCGCACGACCGCGCAATTGTCAGATAAAGCGACACAGTGCCGAATCGCAAAAAGTGCTCTGGTCTTTGGCCAGTGAAATGGTCCGGGGCTTAAGTGGTTAAACTAAAACATTAAACTGCAAATATCTATTACAAACACTTGTATATACTGTATGTATAAAATGTATACATTTTGAGATTTAAAAAAAAAAATACCTGAGTGTGTTGGAGCTATTTAAAACATGATTCAGTAATTTTACAGTTGGTGTGAAACCAGTGCCAGCTACCAGAAGAAAAATATCCTCAACTTCATCAACTTGGGAAGTCTTAAAACATCCTCGTGGGTTGCTCATTAAGATATTGTCACCTGTGCCAATAAAAAGAACATTCAGATATTCAATAATGTATAGTTCTGGGCTTCTTTAAGAATTTGCCCTCTGTAACTGAAAATTATATTACATGTGTCTTGTGCAAAAGTAAAAATTAGTTTATGTTTTTGAATGGTTCTGGTCTCTGCTGACCCTGTTCAGACCGTTTATGTAAAAACCAAAAATAAAAGAGCCACTAAACAAACAAAAAATTATAAAGTTCCACACAAATACATTTGATGCTCTGAATGACATTTGCATTTACTGCGTGAGCATCAAAAACTCCAGTAAGTGAGCAAAATCTCTTTCTAAATATTAAAGCAAAAACCCCTACAAAAGAATACACATTTTTAGAGTATTGTAGACAAAACTGAAATGCAGTTAGAGTTTTCCCCTTACTTTGCTCGTGTATTTTTCACTACCCTGTGCACATCCTATTTACTCTTTGTATGAACTTCCTGCAGATTATGTGCATGCTGCAGTTGCAGCTGAACCCCACAGTTTTATTGCAGTTACTATGGCTTGTAGCTGAACTCTGAAACTTGCAGGAATATGTAATCATGCCACAACTAAACTGAGTAACTCAACTTCATTAAGAGGCATTTAAAGGGGTTTGATCACCTTGTATAAATACATAAATTGTCCATATATTAAACTTGGTGCAAAGGCGTTCATAAGGGCGCACGGGCGCCGCCCCCTCTCTCCTGCCACCCCCTCTATCACCAATAGATTTGCATCACATATTTGTATTTTTTGAAATCAGGGTTAGTTACATATGCGTATTTGTTTATTTCTGTTGTTTAGCTTCTTTAATTAGTGCACTTATCACGGTTTCACATATCGCATATTATTATTTATTTTTTATTTATATTTTTAATTAGGGATAGGCATTCATGCATATTTGTCTATTTTTGCTGCATAGCTTCTTGAATTAGCGCACTTTTCTTACATACAGACTAAGCATGCCAGAAATCAAATGTTTAGATTTTAGGGTTAGCAAGGTAGGAAATATAGTGGAAACACAGAATTTCTGCAAGCCTACTGCAGGGAACACTCTCCTCCACGCCACCAACAATCACCCGTGGCTCTTAAATAAGGGCATTACTATTCGTCAATACCTTCGAAGTTGCAGGAATTGTTACAATGTGCAGGGCTTTTACCAGGAAAGCAAGGAACTTAGAAGTAGCTTAAGGGCTCAGGGTTACGCTGATTCTATTTTGAAGAAAAGTAAGACACAAGCCCTAGCAAAAGATATGATGAATATCCTAAATAAAAACAAGGAAGAGCAAAGGGAGAATCAACAAGGTAATAGAGACCCAGAGAGAATAGTGGTAGTGACCACCTATAGTACTCACTGGAGCCAGTTGCAATCTTTATTGGAAAGGCACTGGCATATTTTAACGTTGCTCCATTTGTAAATATGTTTATAAAACTGACATTCTGACATTCTGCTAGTCAGAACACAAACATTCAATATTCACTCTTTCCTCAATTGCTCCTCGAGATGGTTAGTGTATCAAATTATTTGTTCAGGTTTTAAGATTTATATAGGTAAAACATAGATAGAACTAAGACAGAGGATAGAGGAACATGCAACAAGTATAGTTACTAAAGATGATCAGTTGCCCCTCGTCCTGCCTTTTCAAGAGTGTCTTAAGCTTAAGCCCCGGACCATTTTGTTGCTAAAGGACCAGGCCCCTTTTTGCGATTCAGCATTGCGTCGCTTTAACTGACAATTGCGCAGTCGTGCGACGTGGCTCCCAAACAAAATTGACGTCCCTTTTTTCCTCACAAATAGAGCTTTCTTTTGGTGGTATTTGATTACCTCTGCGGTTTTTATTTTTTGCGCTATAAACAAAAATATATAATTTTTTTTCCCCAGTTTAGGCCGATACATATTATTCTACATATGTTTGGTAAAAAAAAATCACAATAAGCATTTATTGATTGGTTTGCGCAAAAGTTAGAGTGTCTACAAAATAGGGGGTAGTTTTATGACATTTTTACTAATAATTTTTTTTTTTACCCAGTAATGGCGGGGATCAGTGATTTTTATCGTGACTGCGACATTATGGCGGACACATCGGACACTCGTGACACATTTTTGGGACCATTGGCATTTTTACAGCAATCAGTGCTATAAATATGCACTGATTACTGTGAAAATTACACTGGCAGTGAAGGGTTTAACCTCTAGGTGGCGCTGTAGGGGTTAAGTGTGACCTAATGAATGATTCTTACTGTAGGGGGGCGTGGCTTGGCGTGTGACGTCACTGATCATCGTTCGCTATGACAGGGAACAGACGATCACTGACATGCCACTAGGAAGAACGGGGAAAGGTTTGTTTACACTTACCTCTCCCCGTTCTTCAGCTCTGTGACCCGATCGCGGGACACCGGTGGCGATCGGGTCCGCAGGTCCCGCGGGCGCGGTCATGGGGCTTCGGACCGGGTCGCGAGCGCACCGGCGGCGGGGCGCGACCCACGGATGGGTTCTTAAAGGGGACGTACCTGTACGCCCTTGTGCCTGTCCGTGCCATTCTGTCGACGTACATCATCGTGCTGCGGTCCTGAAGTGGTTAAATCCTCACCTACAGGATTAAAAATACAGTATGTGGTATTTACCAACCTAATTTACCAGAAAGGAGAGGGGAAAGGGTTAAGTTCTTGCTGCAGAAGGAGGCTAGGTGGATCTTTACGTTAAAAACTTTATAACCCATGGGTTCAAATGATTTCTCTACAGCCCTTTCTTTAGAGGGCTAAACAAGTAGTAAAAACAGGCCTCCTAACAGCAGGATCTAAGTATGTTTATTTTATTTCCTCTTATTCTGCTTGCCCTTGTATCCCTCCTTACTTTTCATTTTCTTCCTGTTAGTAGAGAAGGTACTCCAAGTCATAAGTAGCTTGTCTGTACTCTGCCAGTGATGAAGAACTTTTAGTATTTACTGCATTCATTATAGTTGGTTTGGGTTGTTTAAAATGGGTGGGAAACATGGAGGCCACTATAGCTAAATATTGGTGGCAGCATAACCTCATCTAAAGCCTGATGAAGTTCCAGAGTGGGTGGGACAAAACACGTTGATTTCATGGGGCATGCCCCTCCCCCCGATGCTTCTGCTCCCTCTGCAATATGCCAGTACCGGATAAAAGCTGACCATATGATGGTGAGACTCTCATACTTTATATGCAGGGCTTTTTTTCAGCGGGAACGCGGGGGAACGCAGTTCCGGCACCTCCTGGACTGACTGTATGTAATGGCAAGGGGTGCTGGGGTGTGCTGCAAGGTATTGATACTCACTGCTGGTGGAACTATTCTAGCTGGAGGGGATCTATTTTTACAGGGGGGTCTATTGTTGCTGAGGAGGTCTAGTGTTGCTGGTGGGGGACCTATTGTTGCTGGGGGGGTCAGTTGTTGCTGAAGGAGATCTACTGTTGGGGAGGGGTCTATTGTTGATGGCTGCCAGATAGTCTATTAGTGCTGGCTGTGCGGAGATCTGTTGATGCTGCCGGGGGTCTATTGTTGCTGGGGGGGAATTTGGTGGGGGTGGTACATTGTTAGGGGGATCTATTGTTGCTGGCTGAAGGGGAAACCAAATTTCATACAAATTACTTAGCACCACAAAATGATACTTGGTTCTGTATTGTCTAAAAGGGGCGGTACTGGGAGGTGGGTAGGGTATGGAACCAAGGGACGTTGCTCGGAGGTGGGTAGGGGCGGAGAAAACAAGTGACTCGGAAAAGGGGAGTTCCTGCACCTATTGTCTGAGAGAAAAAGCCCTGTTTATTTGGCATCTTCAGCAGCTTTCCTGCATGCAAAAAGCCCACTCTACTGTTTAAGGCTCAGGGTCATATCAGCTGCACTGTTACTCTGACTCGAATATACACTACGGTGGATATGAAAGGTCTACACACCCTGTTAAAATGTCAGGTTTCTGTGATGTAAAAAAAATGAGACAAAGATTCATATTTCAGAGCTTTTTTTCACCTTTAATGTGACATATAAACTTTACAACTCAATTAAACAAACAGAATTTTTTTTTGGGGGGGGGGTAAAAATAAAAAGCTAAAATAATGTGGTTGCGAGGCGCATGCGCGGATGCCTGAGGGAGAAGTCGCATCCCCTTAGAGCTCCGCTCCCGGGTTAAACAAACCGGAGAACCGACTGCTGTTTTCACCGCAAACTGCACCAGCTCCCGCAAATTCATACCAGGTACACTTTGGCTTATTGAGGATGGTCACGAGGGGGACAAAAACAAAGTATAAGATTGGTATCTCTAAGGATACACCGGCCCGGCAGACATCCAAGATGGCGGCGCCTGGTACCTCACAGACTCGCACACAGCGGGTTCCTAAATCCCTGTCACACAATGTCAAAACTCTGGACACAGCTGGTGAGATTGACTCTGACTATGATACACCTGAAAATGTTATTCAGTCTAATATGTTTAGACAATTTGAGAAAATGCTTCAAAAAGCTTTGAAACAAACTTCTGACCAGATAACAGAGAAGCTGACAAGGGAGATTAGGGAGCTGGGGCATAGAACAGCTGAATTGGAAATGCGGGTAGATGATATAGAAACCACCACACAGCATTATGATGCTACTATTGAACAGCTTAAGGATGAGAACTCTTTATTACAAAACCGTTTGGAAGACCAGGAGAATAGGGACCGTCGCTCCAACCTAAGAATCAGAGGTCTCCCTGAATCAATCATAGACTTACAGGGAACTATATGTGCACTGTTTCAGGAACTGTTACCAGGTATTTCACTTGAGAGATTGGAAATGGACAGAGTCCACAGGGCCCTAACTCAACGCAAACCCAATGGACCCCCTAGAGATATTATAGTTAAATTTCATTACTATAAAACAAAGGAGCAAATACTTGCTGCTGCTAGAGGTAAAAACACTCTTGAGTTCCAGGGCAATATCTATCAGCTCTTTACAGACCTCTCCCCTCTAACTGTTACTAAGAGGCGTTCTATGAAACCACTGCTGCAAGTACTTCAAAAGCACCAAATCATATACCACTGGGGGTTTCCATTCTCTCTCCGCTTTACACACTTGGAAACTAGATATACCTGTCGCACGTCCGATGAACTTCGGTCAGCCTTAATTGATCTAGGCCTGATGGATCACACCAACTCTAAGGAGCAACCTCGTAGACGTGCGGCTTCTAGATCACCTCCAATTGAAACCGACCTGGACCCAAACCCCTCTGGCTATACTAGACAGAATCTTCATAAAAGAGGACGTTTTGATAGTCAGGCACCGATAAATGTCGACTCAATGGACTGATTGTTCACTTCTCATTAATCTTATCCATGTTTCTCCCCTTTTGTAGGGTATTAGCCCCATTGCTTTATTCTGAAAAGCATTGCACTATCTATGCTTGAAGAACTAGAATCCTGTTCTCAATTATTTTTTTTTTTTTTTAAGTGGTGTTTTGTTTCTGACAAATATGTCCATTTCTTTAATCTATATGCACATAATATATGCATATTAATTTGTACTTATGAAATATGAATCTAGGTTTCTATTTAGGGTTTTAATCAGCCAGAAGATTTATATTTCATTTACATTTTTGAGTCAAGTGTTTTTAAGGGGGTTTTTTTTTTTTTTTTCTCGTCTTATCCCCTTTCTGACAAATATGTCTACTTAGTAATTTATATGCATATTATATTATACTTCTGAAATATGAATTTGGGCATTTATTTATTGTTTTAGTCAGCCAGAAGGTCTATATTACATTTCTATTTTTTTTTTATTTTTTTTTATTTTTTTTATTTTTTATTTTTTTGGGTGTCTGTCCCCTTTCTGACAAATAGGTCTACTTAGTAACTTAAATGCATATTATATTGTACCTATGAAATATAAATTTGGGTAATTATTTATTGTTTTAGTCAGCCAGAAGGTCTATATTACATTTCCATTTTTTTTATTTTTTTTCTCTTTCTCTCTCCCTTCCCTTTCCTCTATATTTGCGAGCTTGTTTATTAATTATTTCACTTGCGTTGACGGTTTGCTTCACAAGTTTTAAGATTGATATTTTCCAGCCTTCTTATGGACGCATTCATCTAGAAATTGACTCAACATACTTCCCAAAGTTGGTATGCTTCCTTTCTCTCTCTTTTTTTTTGTTTAGTGCATCTCCAGTCTTCTTGATAGAGAATTATTTATGTTTTCTATTATAATACTTAAGTGTTCTCCGGCGTTGTTTTTCCCTCCGGAACTTCTTGCGGCCCCCTACGTACCCCCTGACTCCTGCTACTATTATGCAGGAGTCGGTCGGTGACCATGGAACCCCTCGGAGATTTTTTGTTATCTCTCCGAGATGTTCCTGCGCCCTACTAGTACATCATTATTTTATGACACTAATTGCAGTCATTAGGGCTTCTTTTTTATTTAGTTTCTTCTTTATTCTTTCTTTTCTGTCTTTCCTTTCTTCTCCTCTTCTGTCTCCCTTGGTGGCGGTTCGTACTCATAATATGGGTTTCATTAACCCTTATATAAAACTTACCCTTACTATGTCATGGCCCCCATAAACATTTTGTCCTTAAATGTACAAGGCTTCAACGTTTCACAAAAAAGAACTAAAGCTCTACGTTCCTTTTCAGCTAGAAAAGCTCACATCATTTTCCTCCAAGAAACGCACTTTATCAATAACGCCTCCCCTAAATTTCTTTCCTCCTCCTACCCTCAATTCTACGCAGCTTCAGCTACAACTAAGCAACGTGGGTCCTTGATTGGATTCCACCGTTCTACACCATTTACCTTTAATACACAAATATCTGACCCTGAGGGTAGATATGTTTTATTAACAGGCTTTATTGCTGATACTGAAGTCACATTAGTTTCGTATTACGCCCCAAATAAACGTCCTGAAGCTTTTCTATCACATCTTTTCCAACTAATCGAATCACATACATTTGGAACAATAATATTATGTGGCGACTCCAATACTACCATTTATCCTTTCTTGGATAAATCCCCGTCATCTCCTAACTCTCCTACCCATAAACGGTCCTTCCAATCCCTACTTACTTCTTTTAATTTTGTTGATACCTGGCTGGAACTTAACCCAACTTCCAGAAATTTTACACATTATTCTTACCCACACAAATCCTTTTCACGAATAGACCATATTTTCCTCCCCTCTAGTATGCTCCCTGAAGTAATATCCTCTAATATAATCCCATTTCCTTGGACAGACCATTGTGCGGTCACTGCTACAATTACCTCTCCTATACCTAGGTCACATGACACCACTTGGTGTATTAACGACTCCATCCTAACTCACCCCTCACACCGCTTAGATATTGAATTGGCTCTTAATGATTATATCTCATTTAATGACACTACTGATGTCTCTGCCCTTACATTATGGGAAGCCCATAAAGCTGTTATTCGGGGCAGCTTGATACAAAAGGCGAGATCTATTAAAAGAGATCGCAAGATTCTGTTCACCAAACTTGAAGCAAATTTTAACGCTTGTCATTTGGCTCATCAAGCTACCCCGAATGCAAACACTAACACTAAATTGGAAAGGGCCCGGCTTGAGTTGGATCTTTTTCTGACAGATTCGGCAGACAAATTCTTACGCAAGCGGCAACATACCCTATACCGCAAAGCCAATAAGCCCGATACCCCAATGGCCCGCAGCCTCAAGTCTATTGATCGTTCACAAGCTGCATTCCGACTTAGAACCTCCAGAGATGCATACACTAGTAACCCATTAAAGATCTTGGACATCTTTCAATCTAAATTAGCTAAGCTCTATGACCCTGGCTTAATCTTTGATAAAAACAAAGCAGACACTTTGTTCTCAGATGTTACACTTCCCACAATGACACCGGAACAGTGTGAATATTTGGAGAGTCCCATAACGGCCTTGGAAGTTAAAGCTGCTATTAAAGAATTGAAGCCTCACAAGAGACCGGGCCCCGATGAGTTTTCTGCACTATACTACAAACAATTTGACTCGATTTTAACGCCTCTATTGACTAGAGCCTTCAATTCTTTGTTAGCTGGTCATTCGTTTAAAACCGAAACACTAACTTCCATCATAGCAATGATTCCCAAACCTAAATCTGACACTACCTCTTGGTCTAATTACCGCCCCATATCTCTTTTAAATCTAGACATTAAGTTACTAGCTAAGATCTTGGCAACTAGATTGAATAGCATTATAGGTAAGCTTATCCATCGTGACCAAACTGGCTTCATGCCCTTGCGTCAAGCAGGGGATAATGTCAGAAGAGCACTTTTATTAATTCATGCCGCCAAAAAAAGACGTATCCCAACTTGCCTTATATCATTAGATATTAGGAAGGCGTTCGACTCAATCAGCTGGCCATATCTACAATATACTCTTCAAAAATGGGGTTTTGGGGAAAATTTCTTAACTTGGGTCTCCTCACTATACAGCACTCCGAAAGCTTATATTAAATATATGGGCTACAAATCAGCTATGATAGATATTAGGAGAGGTACTAGGACAGGGTTGCCCCCTATCCCCTTTACTTTTTGCCCTACTTATTGAACCCTTAGCATGTATTATTAGAAATAATCCTAATATCAAAGGTGTAGAATTAGGTGGACATCACCACAAATTGAGTCTTTTTGCAGATGACATTCTGATTTTTTTATCCCATCCCCATGTGTCAGCCCCAAATCTAGTAAATACTTTGGACAAATTTGCAAAGATTTCTGGATTGTGTGTTAATCATGCCAAATCTAATGCCCTTAATATTTCCCTTTCGCCATCTGAGTTACAACAAGCTCAAACGTCTTTACCTTTTCATTGGGAATTGCACCATATTTCATATCTCGGAGTCCAACTCACTTCTTCTATATCCGACTTATTTTCAGCTAACTACTTACCCTTATTGAAGTCAACTACTAATCTGATGAAACAATGGTCTTCTCTTCCTTTATCTTGGATTGGGAGGATTAATGCTACTAAGATGTCAATCTTACCAAAGTTCCTTTACCTATTCCGAGTTCTCCCCATACATATACCTCCTTACTTCTTGAGGCTCACTCAAAAGAGAGTGATGGCTTTTATATGGGGCTCTACAAAGCCCCGTATACCTAGATCGACTCTTTATCTTGATAAATTGAAAGGTGGTCTGGGAATTCCTAACTTTTCCTCATACTACTTTGCTGCTCAGCTAGCACAACTCCTCAAATACCATTCTACAATAGAATCCCCTCTATGGGTAGCGATTGAATCAGTGGATATTGACCCCATTTCTGTGAATAATTTGCTCTGGTTAGCTCCTAAAGATAGACTAAACTTATCTAACCCTGTAACCAAACATTCTATAGCTATCTGGGACAAATATAGATCCACAAAAAGCCTACAATCCACTCATAACCCTCTACTCTCTTTTCTTAGAAATCCCTCATTTTACCCCGCCTGGAAATTTCCCCTATCATTTGCAGCTTGGCCCAGAAGAAACCTACTTCAATTCCATAATCTAGTTTCCTCCAATGATATTCTTACGTTCCCAACATTATGTGATTTATACAAACTCCCCATGAAGGAGCTCTTCCGCTATCTACAAATTAAGAACTTTTATACACCCCTCGTTGATACGGGATCCCCTCTCACCCAAATGACTCAATTTGAATGTATCTGTAACAGTGATCCCCATACTAGAGGATTAATATCACTTTTGTATAAACGCATCAATTCCACATCCGACGATACTTTACCATCCTATACGACTAAATGGGCACACGACATGGATAGAACATTCAGTAAAAGTGACTGGGATATTATATAGTCAGCTACTAAGCATTCCTCGCCAAACTGTTTTGCGTTGGAAACAAATTATAAGGTCCTTTCTCGATGGTACCTGGTTCCGGCCAGGATTGCCAAATTTGCCCCCTCGTACCCAAATCTATGTTTCAGAGGCTGTTATGAACCGGGCACGCAGTTCCATATTTGGTGGCAATGTCCAATCGTTCAATCCTTCTGGAGTAAAATATTTCACATGGCCTCTACGGCCTTGGAAATACCAATCCCGCCAGACCCGGCACTGGCTCTCCTCAACCTCAAACCTCCTAATTTGAATAAGTCACAATTCAAATTACTACTACATCTCACCACGGCGGCTAAACAATCTATAGCCAAGGCCTGGAAAACCCAAACTTTGGTTGTGGCTGAAACTAAACATAGAATTAACAGAGCCCTTATCTTTTCCAAAATGTCTGCTATTGAAGATGACAACATTGCAACATATAATAAAATATGGAAACCATGGATTAAACACTTCTTACCCCCAGATTTTGATCAACTATTGTTGATGCCTCTTTGAAATACTTTAATGTTTATCTATTAATATAATATTTAAACGGGGCCTTGATCTGACTGGACCGCCACCCGGGGAGACAACCTTCACCTTTTTCTCTATTTTCCTATACCCATACCTTCTTTTCTATAAATTTTACTTTTCTCCCATATTTCTTCTTCTTCTCTCTTACTTCTTCTGTCTTTCTGTTCTGGTTAGTTTTGTTACTTGTGTAATACAGATTTTTTACACATGTGATGTTCATTACATGACTTATATATATAACTTTAAAGTTTCACTTTATCAATCACTAATATCTTTGTGTTTTAAAGATTTGTTAGGAAAGTCTCCACTAAACAATTGAGGTATGACAACGTTCATCTGGTGTATCCTTCTGGATAGCCCAACATATTCTCTCATACTTAATCGAGCCCCCATCTGCTCACGGCTTGCTCCCTTCGGGGGTGAGTGGTTGGTCTGGAGACGTGATGTTCTATCCTGAATATTGCTTATCTTCATTGCTCTAATCTTTTATACCTCTATTTGTATTGATATAATTGTTACTGAGGTTTATCCTCTACTGCCTTTCTTTCAATATGTATTTTTAGTGATTACTGTATTTATTTACAATTCTATTCTTGATCAGAATGTAATGTTCAGTATATTTGCTATTTACTTGTAAAATCTAATAAAAATATTAAACAAGAAAAATAATGTGGTTGCATAAGTGTGCACACCCTCTTATAACTGGGGATGTAGCCGTGTTCAGAATTAAGCAATCACATTCAAACTCATGTTAAATAGGAGTCAATACACACCTGCCATCATTTAAAGTGCCTCCTATTAACCCCAAATAAAGTTCAGCTGTTCTAGTAGGTCTTTCCTGACATTTTCTTAGTCACATCCTACAGCAAAAGCCATGGTCCGCAGAGAGCTTCCAAAGCATTAGGTCAGGGAGGCTGCCAAGAGGCCTACAGCAACATTAAAGGAGCTGCAGGAAGATCTGGCAAGTACTGGCTGTGTGGTACATGTGACATTAATCTCCTGTATTCTTCATATGGCTGGGCAATGGGGTAGAGTGACAAAACGGAAGCCTTTTCTTACCAAGAAAAACATCTAAGCCTGGCTAAATTTTGCAAAAACACATCTCAAGTCTCCCAAAAGCATGTGGGAAAATGTGTTATGATCTGATGAAACCAAGGTTGAACATTTTGGCCATAATTTCAAAAGATATGTTTGGCGCAAAAACAACACTGCACATCACCAAAAGAACACCATACCCAAAGTGAAGCATGGTGGTGACAGCATCATGCTTTGGGGCTGTTTTTCTTCAGCTGGAACAGGGGTCTTAGTCAAGGTAGAGGAAATTATGAACAGTTCCAAATACCAGTCAATATTGGCACAAAACCTTCAGGCTTCTGCTAGAAACCTGAACATGAAGAGGAACTCCATCTTTCAGCATGAAGACCAAAAGCATACATCCAAATCAACAAAGGAATGGCTTCACCAGAAGAAGATTAAAGTTTTAGAATGGCCCATCCAGAGCCCAGACCTGAATCTGATTGAAAATCTGTGGAGTGGTCTGAAGAGGGCTGTGCACAGGAGATGCCCTCGCAATCTGACAGATTTGGAGTGTTTTTGCAAAGAAGAGTGGGCAAATATTGCCAAGTCAAGATGTGCCATGCTGATAGACTCATACCCAAAAAGACTGAGTGCTGCAATAAAATCAAAAAGTGCTTCAACAAAGTATTAGTTTAAGGGTGTGCACACTTATGCAACCATATTATTTTATTTTTTTATTTTTACTTCCCTCCACCTAAAACAGTTCAGTTTGTTGTTCAACTGAGTTGTACAGTTTATAGGTCACATTAAAGGTGGAAAAAGTTCTGAAATGATTTATCTTTGTCTCATTTTTTTACATCACAGAAACCTGCCATTTTAAACAGGGGTGTGCAGACTTTATATATTCATTGTATATTGTCAAAAATATTGAGACGCCTGCCTTTACACGAACATGAACTTCAATGGCATCCCAGTCTTTGTCTGTTGGGGTTCAATATTGAGTTGGCCCACCCTTTGCAGCTTTAACAGCTTCAACTCTTCTGGGAAGGCTGTCCACAAAGTTTAGGAGTATGTCTATGGGATTTTTTGACCATTCTTCCAGAAGCGCATTTGTAAGGTCAGGCACTGATGTTGGACGAGAAGGCCTGGCTCGCAGTCTCCGCCTGAATTCATCCCAAAGATGTTCTATTGGTTTAAGGTCAGGACTCTGTGCAGGCCAGTCAAGTTCCTCCACTCAAAACTCGCTCATCACTGTCTTTATGTACCTTTACAGACACACTGTGTATATTATGCCATCATCCAGGGACCAGTACTTGACATATTCATCTCATGCATAAACAGGAAAGAAGCCATAATACAATTCTCATAGCGTAAAACTGTTTATCAAAACTACCTAAAATAGAACAAAAGGTTACACTCACAAATAAAATGCCTCTCCTGGCATCCGCAAATCACTTCCTGATGACTACCTGGATATGACGAAACACGTAGGGAAAGTAACTTCCAGTTACGCATTATTAGTTTTTTGGAACGCACGCCAGCTCCTATGAGGAACAGAGCAGTAATGTTCCTGTGAAAGCTTTGGCAGATCGTTCCAGGTGCCAGGAGAGGCAATTTATTTGTAAATTTAACGTTTAGTGGGGGAGGGAGGATTTGTGAATACTACAGATGGACACTAGTGTGTATAATATTTTTATATTTTCTATTGCGGTAGCAATTCAATGATTTGGTCTATTTGGTAAACTTGGTTTTGTGAAGACACCCCCCCAGTATTTGTATTTTGGGTTTAGGCACCGCTGTCCTACTTTTGGCAACTATCAGCTCCATTTTCAAATTATTGATATAAAATGAACACAATACATATTCCATGGAAAAGATAAGCGATTATAACTCATACCATAAGTACAAAAAATCCTAAAAGCAAAATACATATATTTTCAAATCTATAACAAGTAACGTATAAAAACAGTGTTAATCCTTTTAATCTTGCTTTAGTCTCTCGTGTCCAAAAATATATCTGTACATACCTACCCACCACCAATGGAATGTAGCTCACTGTTATAATATGAACCCTTATTCTAGAAGGTCAAAGAAGCTTGAAAGCCATCAACAATGGAACTCAAAGTCAGAATGTTCCCGTCTCAAAGCAATCCATCTATGGATAGATTTCACTAGTCAAATAAAATACGTATAGCGGTGTTTCACTAAGAGGGTTTTCTTTTTCTACTTTGAGTATATTGCTGAATAAATCAAGTTGGCAGACATTTTTACTTTCTATTTAAAGTGATTGTAAACAATCACCTTGTAAAACAACTCATTTAGTTTAAAATAGAAATTAAAGACAAAAAATTTTTGTATAGCTATAAAAAAACAGTATAAATACCTTTTTTCTCTTTTTTTTTTTATAAGTGATTACATTCCGTCTGTTCTCAGCTGCATAAGAGCTGAGGGGAGGAGAAACAGCAGGACACTGAGCTTCCAAGTTAATCGCTGTGCAGTGGGGGCATGTCAGGACAAGACTCATTGGAGGAGAGTACACTGTGTTCCCAGTATAGCTAGAGAACTGACCATGGTGTGCTCTCCTGCTTAGCGTGGTCACTTTTAAATAGGAAAGCGAAGGGGACTATCGGAACACCAGGGACTTCACATAAAGGAAGCAATACAAAAGAGAACAGGATACTTTTTCATACAAGTACATGGTACAGTAGGCACAGATCAGGAATAAAAAGTGCAGGAGTAACAAATGCTTTTAAGAATAACTAAAGGCAAAACATTTTTATAGTTTTGGATAGAGGGGAGAGGGAGATTCAGCCTCTCTTTTTGTCCTATTTTTACCATTATCATTGAAAATTAAAGTAAACGAAAATCCCAAATTTCAGGTTGTCCCCAGAAAAGTAATAGAGGGGAAATCTTCCAATTGGGACACTAGTTCTGGTGACCTGGGAGCCCGAAGATATGTCCTTAATCTGCAGGGATTTCCTCTCACTTCCTGCTTTGGCTATGGGACAGGAAGTGAAGATAAATCCCCTCAATGGGAAAAATAAACCTCACAGGGGTTATAACCCTCCTTTACTATATCCAAAATGAAAAAAAAAAAAAGTTTTGCCTATAGTTCTACTTTAGGGCAGAGTTTGACATCCAGTGTTACACTGCTGACGATTTCAAGCAATTTTTGGCCTAGAAATAGAGTTCATATCAAAACACTGAGCTGATTTCAATGGGTGGTGGGTTTTGAAGGCACAGATATATTTTTGGATACAAGTGTTGGTAAAGCAAGATTAAAAGGACTTTTACTGGCATTGACATGGAATATATGTTACTGGTTATGTATTTGCAAAGATTGCATTTTGCTTTTAGGATTATTGTATTGATGATATAATTTATACAAGTTATAATCACTTGTCAGTGCTTCCTCTTTAAAATCTGGTGCAGCTGTGTAAAGAAATCAATTAGCTTGCAGGTTTTTTGTCATTGTTTAACCGCTTGCCGACTGCCTCACGTAGATATACGTTGGCAGAATGGCATGGGCAGGCAAAGCAACGTATATATATGTTGCTTTGAATCTGCCGCCTAGCTGGACCCATGGACTCGATGTCCGCCGGTGTCCCGCGATCGGGTCACAGAACGGCAGAACGGGGGGATGCCTTTGTAAACAAGGCATCTCCCTGTTCTGCCTAGTGGCAGGACACCGATCGTCTGCTCCCTCTCATCGGGAGCAGTGATCAGTGTCATGTCACAGTAAGCCCCGCCCCCACACAGAATCACTCCCTAGGACACACTTAACCCCTTCCCTGCCCCCTAGTGGTTAACACCTTCACTGCTAGTGTCATTTAGACAGTAATCAGTGCATTTTTATAGCACTGATCGCTGTATAAATGACAATGGTCCCAAAACAGCGTCAAAATCGCAGATCGCCGCCATAACTAGTAAAAAAATAATAATAAAAATGCCATAAAACTACCCCCTATTTTGTAGACGCTATAACTTTTGCGTAATCCAATCAATATACGCTTATTGCAATTTTTTTTACCAATAATATGTGGAAGAATACATATCGGCCTAAACTGAGGAAAAAAAAATTTTTTTATAAAATTTTTGGGATATTTATTATAGCAAAAAGTTAAAAATATTGCTTTTTTTTCAAAATTGTTGCTCTATTTTTGTTTATAGCGTAAAAAATAAAAACCGCAGAGGTGACCAAATACCACCAAAAGAAAGCTCTATTTGTGGGAAAAAAAAGAACGTAAATTTTGTTTGGAAAACACGTCGCACAACCGCGCAATTGTCAGTTGAAGCGACGCAGTGCCGAATCACAAAAAAGTGGCCTGGTCATTTGGCAGCCAAATCCTCCGGGGCTGAAGTGGTTAATTGAACAAGTTGAAGTTAGAAGCCAATTGGCTACCATGCAGAGCTGCACCAGATTTTTCCCTCTCCAGTTCTAGTAAATCAACCCCATTAGGTCTCCGACTCCTCTCCTTTTGAGGCTGGGTTCACACCATTGCGAATTGGATGCAGTAACCCCACATACAATTCGCAATAGCAGGAGATTTTGACCGGCTCTCTATGGAGTCTGTTCACATATCGCCGCAGCAGGTCTGAGTCTTTTGGTCCATTTCAGGTCCGAATTCAGCCTAAAATTCAGGTTGAAATCGGACCTGAAACTGTGAACTAGGATGCACCGGACCCCTGCTGTGGGACAGATGCGGTGATGGTGTGAACCCAGCCTTAAAAGAGAACACTTTTCTTAGTACATAAAAAAAAAAAAAAACACCACAATCTTTACCCTCTTTTTCTTGAAGCCATGTAAAAACAGCAGCCAAAATATGCAGTACCTGCAGTCCTTCAATTGCAAATGTTTTATAGGGCATTCTCTAAGACCTAGTTTTGCTGTGTTTTCCTGTCTCCATCTGCTTCAGTTATCTCATTGAATGGGATCCCCATCCGTCTTCTTTTAGCAGACTGGATCGGATCGGATGCAGGCGGGTGTAAATGGACACATGTCCATTTACATCAGCCTCTCCATAGAGAACAATAAGAGGTCCGATTGGGCCCGCCTAAAAAACGAACAGGCAGACCCAATCGGTCTGCTGTGTGAAAGGGGCCTAAGCCTTGTTCACACAGGGCATAACACAGCGTACATCCCTGCAAGGCTGTAATTACCTTTACAGGGATGCACAGCCGTTCCATGCATCTCTGTGCAGACAGTCCCATTGATGTCATTTGGGATGTAGCAACTGCACAAACAGAGCCGTTGCTCCCAATATGACATCCATGTAGGTCCGCATGCATGTCCCTGAGCTCATACTGTCTGCATTCGGGGCTGTGTACCCATACCCACATGGATGTCAGATTGGGA
The DNA here is from genome assembly GCA_029206835.1 of Rana muscosa. Classification (NCBI taxonomy): domain Eukaryota; kingdom Metazoa; phylum Chordata; class Amphibia; order Anura; family Ranidae; genus Rana; species Rana muscosa. The sequence goes on along the minus strand of CM055121.1, from coordinate 724,253,171 downwards.
ACAGCAGCTATGCTGTGCAGCCGTTGCTGTGCAGCCGTTGCATTCCAATTGACAAACATTGGACTGCCTGTATAGGGATGCATGGAACACATGTGCATCTCTGTGCGGGTACACATGGCCCTTCATGGGCACACACTTTAGTATGTGAATGATGCTTTAGTAGTAATTTAGGAGAAATTTTGTAAGTTATGTTGTGTTTATGTGCACTAATAATGATTTTAGTTTATTTTTTGTGAAAATAGCGATATGATGAACATTTGTGTAATTATTGCGGGGCCCAAAAAAATCTGTAGCACTTTTTTTTATTTTGCAGGTCATGTGTTTTCAGAAAATGTATGGTTTGAGGGGGTCTTTTCAAATTCTGAAAGTTGTAAGTGAAAAATCGTAACCTCCGGATTTTTACAGTAAATCGTTTTTTTTTTTTTTTTTACAGTTTTGCGTACCTTTAGTTTTCACCATTTCCCAAAAAGGTGCAATTTAAAATGTACAAATATTTGTTATTTATTAACTCAATACAGTTTTACCTTTTATATTTACTAGGAATTTAGCAGTTTTGTAAATTTCGCCATGTATGAATCCACTATTAATGATTTGTGTATTTTTAGCGAAAATATTGGTTTGATAAACATTTGCGCAAATATCGCGGTGCCTTAAAAATCATTAGCACCTTCTTTTTACTCTACTGGCCATGTGCTTTCATAAAATGTATGGTTTGGGGGGTCTTTTACAAACTATGAAAGCTGTAAGTGAAAAAGAAAAACCTAGAGATTTTTAGAGAAATTTTTGCGTAGCTCCGATTTTCACTATTTCTCAAAAAGGCGCAATTTAAAATTTACAAATATTTATTTAATAACTCAATACAGGTTTAGCTTTTAGATTTAGAAGGAACTTAGCAGGAATTTTGTAAAATTTGCTGTGTTTGTATCTGCTAATAATGATTTTAGTGCATTTTTAGCGAAAATATTGATTTGGTAAACATGTTCGCAAATATCGCAGGGCCTTAAAAATCAGAAGCACCTTCCATTTATTCTACTAGTCCCATGCTTTTAGAAAATGTATAGTTTTGGGGGGTCTTTTAAAACTCTGAAAGTGAAAAATGAAAACCTAAATTTTTAAAGAAATTTGGTTATTTATAGTTTTGTGTACGTTAAATGGGTTGTAAAGCTTCAGTTTTTTTTGTTTTTTTTAAATAGAGGGGGGTTGGTAGGGGGTGGGTTGGGGTATTCTAAATTTAAAATAAGGTATTACGCATAGATTTTAAAACTCAATAAAGAAATTGGAAAAAAAAGGACATGTATAGTTTGGGGGGTCTTTTAAAACTCTGAAAGCGAAAAATTAAAACCTCCAGATTTTTTAAGAAATTTGGTTATTTATAGTTTTGTGTATATTAAATGGGTTGTAAAGCTTCAGTTTTATTTTATTTTATTTAAATAAACATGCCATACTTGCCTCCTCCGCAGTTGGTTTTGCACAGAGTGGCCCCGATCCTCCTCTTCTGGGGTCCCTCAGCGGCGCTGGTGGCTCCTCCTTCTCAAGTGCCCCTTCTCAAGTGCCCCGTCGGAGAAGCACTCTCCTTCGGAACTCCGTGCGGGCGCGCTCCAGAGTCCTGCTTCTGCGTCTATTGACACAGAAAGCAGGACTCAGCCCTGCCCCCGGGTCATTGGATTTGATTGACAGCAGCGGGAGCCAATGGCTGCGCTGCCATCAATCCATACAATCAGAACCTGAGACACCGACTTTTTCTGGCGTGCTCGACCCCGGCGTGAGATAGAGAGGGTATAGGTAAGTAAAACGGAGGCTCGGGGGGCTGCAGCATTACAGGAGGTTTTTCACCTCAGTGCATAGAATGCATTGAGGTGAAAAACCTTAAGGGTTTACAACCAATTTAAGTTTTCACCATTTCGCAAAAAGTTGCAATTTTAAATTTACAAATATTTGTTATTTATTAACTCAATACTTTTAGCAACAAAATTTTATTCCCTTATTAAATGATATTAAAAATAAAATTGCATCCAGACAAAGGCCATGGATTGGTAGGATAAACAGCTTTAAAATGATAATCCTTCCCAAGATGCTGTATAAGATGCAAATGTTACCGATCCTACTTCCAGAAGTAGATTTTAAAACATTAAAGATGTTACTATGTAGGTTCGTTTGGCAGAACAAAAAGCCCCGTACAAGTCTGGCACTACTAACGAGAGACAAGGCACAAGGCGGTTTGGGGGTACCGGATATTAAGATCTATTAAAATGCAATCCTTATTTCACGGGTGGTTGAATGGGTTAAAAAAAAATAAAGAAAAAAGGTGGGTCAAAATGGAAAGTATGATTCAACGGTTACACTAGGGAAAGAGCGCTGCTATCAATCCATCCAATCAGAACCCGAGACACAGGCTTTTGCTGGTGTGCTTGACCCCGGCGTGAGATAGAGAGAGGGTATAGGCAAGTAAAACGAAGGCTCGGGGGGGGGGGCTGCAGCATTACAGGAGGTTTTTCACCTCAGTGCATAGAATGCATTGAGGTGAAAAAGCTTGAGGGTTTACAATCAATTTAAGTTTTCACCATTTCGCAAAAAGTTGCAATTTAAAATTTACAAATATTTGTTATTTATTAAAGCGGAGTTCCACCCTAAAGTGGAACTTCCGCTCATCGGATTCCTCCCCCCCTCCGGTGGCACCTTTGGGGGGGGGGAGGGGGGACAGGATACCTGTTAAAGACAGTTATCCTTTCCCACTTCCTGGAGTCCGGCCGCAGCTGTGACGTCACCACGGGGCTCCCTCCTCCTCCTCCCCTGGCCGCCGGGCTAATAGGAGAGAGGAGCGGGGCCTCGCGCATGCACAGTAGGGTTCCCGGCGTGAAGCCGAAAGGCTTCACTGCCGGGTTCCTTTACCCGCAATGGCGACGGCAGCACCCGACAGCTGATGTGAAACATCAGCTGCGGTTCCGACATCGAGGGACACCAGGACAGGCAAGTCTCCATTGATTAAAAGCCAGTAGCTGCAGTATGTGTAGCTGCTGGCTTTTAATTTTTTTTTTTTTGCCCGGGGTTGCCTGGAACACCCCTTTAACTCAATACAGGGTAAGCTTTTACATTTAGTACGCTGGAATTTTGTAAATTTTGCTGTGTTTATATCTGCCAAGAATGATTTTATAGAATTTTTAGCGAAACTATTGTTTTGATAAACATTCACGCAAATATCGCAGGCCAATAAAATCAGTAGCACCTTCTTTTTATTCTATAGGTCATGTGCTTTCAGAAAATATATGGTTTGGGGGGTCTTTAACAAACTCTGAAAGCGGTGAGGGAAAAATTAAAACCTCTCGATTTTTAGAGAAATTTGGATATTTACATTTTCGATATTCACCATTTCGCAAAAAAGCGCAATCTAAAATTTACAAAAATAGTGGTCATTTTTTAACTCAATACAGGTTAGCTTTTATATTTAGATAAGAGAAGCCGTGCTTCTCTTATCTATTGTACTTGTTGCGTATCTCACATTAAGCTGCTGCTTCTTTTGATTTTATGTTTTGTAGACACACTAGTGCGGTTTTTAACCCCTTCTATAAGCTTTTATATTTAGTAGGAATTTTGTAAAATGTGCTGTGTTTTTATCTGCTAATAATGATTTTAGTGTTATATATTTTACCAAAATATTGTTTTGATAAACGTTTGCGCAAATATCATTGTGCCCTAAAAATCAGTAGCACCTTATTTGTATTCTATTGGTCATGTGCTTTCAGAAAATAGCAATGGAAAAAATTGCAAAAATGGCCTGACCAGCCAAGTTTAAAAGTGGAGCACAGGGCCTGGCAGTGAAAGGGTTAAAGGCACACCGTTAAACACAAGAACACCATTAAACACAAGAATCAGGAACCAGGAACCAGAGATGGCACCCAATTTAAAGGCGGCAGATTTTAAAGCTCTTCGAGATCTAAATATGCTCTTGCAAGAAAATGCCTCCTTTGATGAATCATGAGAGGATGACCTGCAAAGTGAGGAGAGTGGAGAGGAGGGAGAGGATAAGGTAATTAAAAAATTCAAGAGGAAATCACACAATTTTCCTCCTTTAAATCAAAATCCAGCAATAGTATTGTTTGTCAGACAAATTTCAAGAGAGATTGAGGGACTAAGACAGACAATGTTCATGACAATCTTAACTATGAGCAACAACATGCACTTAAAACCCTTAACAATAACTTGGAAATTACCATTAAAGCATCCGATAAGGGTGGGAATATTGTCCTATTGGCAATATTGATTATGAAAATATGTGCTTAAAAATATTAAACAATACCCAATGCTACCAAAAAATCTCTCCCGCAGTGGTAGATAGATTCAATCAAGAATTCTATCTGCTGGTGGATGAGTTTTTCAGTGAAGGAGCCATTACTAAGGATACTTGGGATTTTGTGCGAAATAGATATCCCCGTGTGCCTACCATGTATGCCCTTCCCAAAGTACACAAAAATATGCAGAATCCACCGGGGAGACCCATTATTTCTGGAAATGGCTCCATCTCAGAGGGGGTCAGCCAGATAATTGACCAGTATTCTTAGACTTCGTGTGATGGATCTGCCTTCCTATACAAAAGATACGATCTTAAGAACATTAAGAAAGATATTTTTCACCATATGACATCTGCAGCTAGAACAATAATAGCATGTAAATAGAGACAAAACAAAAGCCCAAAAATTGAAGATTGGATATGTGAAATGAACGAAATACAATATATGGAAAAACAAATAAGAGAAGAAAGGTATATTAATAGTCAAATGCCAACAATATGGCAAAAATGGGATGAATTCAGGCTTTCAAAAGGAATGGAAGAATATTTGTGATTGATGGGGAAAGAGAGAAGAGAGGGGAATAGGGTGGGTGTTTTTTTTTCGGTAGGGGTACGTGGGATGAATGAGGATGACTGGAATGAAAGGAGGAAGGATGTTGTTTATATTGTTTAATGATAATGAGTTTTTTTTTTAAGATTGATCAGGTTTCTGTACATTAGATAATAAGAATATATAGACATATAATGAAACAGTATCCTGGTTAAATGTTGAAACTTTTTTGTATTAAAGAAAAATAGGATTTTTATAACAGCTTACCTGTAAAATCCTTTTCTTGGAGTACATCACGGGACACAGAGCGACATAGTCATTACTATGTGGGTTATATAGATACCTTCAGGTGCTGGCACTGGCAACTTCCAAAACCGGAAGTACCCTCCCCTATATAAGCCCCTCCCATCCGGGAGTACCTCAGTTTTGTAGCAAAGCAATAAGTGTCCCCAAAAGAGGGGTGGGAGCTCTGTGTCCCGTGATGTACTCCAAGAAAAGGATTTTACAGGTAAGCTGTTATAAAAATCCTATTTTCTTTCTCGTACATCACGGGACACAGAGCGACATAGTCATTACTATGTGGGACGTCCCAAAGCAATGCCAAATGAGGGGGGGGATACACCATGCATAAGCTGGGCGCTATCAGACATGAGGATCTTTTGCGGCCTGCAACACACTGCGCCCAAAGGCGACATCCTCCTGACTTCTAACGTCCACCTGGTAGAACCTAGTAAACGTGTGTACTGAAGACCATGTTGCGGCCTTACAGATTTGAGCCAGGGAGGCCTGGTGATGCACTGCCCATGAAGTTCCAACTTCTCTCGTGGAGTGCGCCCTAACTTTGAACGGAGGCGGTCTCCTTCTCAAGCCATAGGCTTGCATTATGACCTGTCGAATCCACTTGGCTAAAGTAGATTTTGACGCTGCCTGACCCCTTCTGGGGCCTTCCGGCAGAATAAACAAAGTATCCGTTCTGCGAATCTGAGCAGTGGCTTTTAGATAAGCTTTAACTGCTCTTACTACATCCAAAGCATGTAATAACTTTTCCTCTACCGAACTAGGTTTGGGGAAAAAGGAAGGAAGAACCACATCTTGGTTCAAATGAAACCTCGATACCACCTTAGGAAGAAAGGCTGGATGAGGACGTAACACTACTCTGTTCTTATGGATAACCAGATATGGCTCTTTACAGGACATAGCTGCTAATTCCGACACTCTTTTAGCCAAACAAATGGCTACTAGAAAAATCTATTTCCTGGTGAGAAGAACCAAGGAAATGTGCTGTAATGGTTCAAATGGTTGTTTCTGTAGAACCGACAGAACCAGGTTTAAGTCCCATGGACATATGGGAATATTAACCGGAGGGCTAATACGCATCACTCCTTGTATAAAAGCTTTGACTAGTGAATGCGAAGCCAAGGGCCTTTGAAAAAATATTGACAAGGCCGAAATCTGACCCTTGATAGTACTCAAGGCAAACTTCCTATCTACAGCCCACTGTAGGAAGTCCAGAATCCTACCTATTACGTACTTACATGGATGCCATTTCTTGGCCTCACACCAAGCGATGTACGCCTTCCAGATTCTATAGTAGATCTGCCTGGATACCGGCTTCCTGGCATTGATCATGGTAGATACCACAGGATTAGAGAGACCTCTCTTTTTTAGAATGTGGGCTTTAATAGCCAGGCCGTCAAACCTAGGGCTGGTAAGGAAGGGTGGTATATCGGTCCTTGCAAAAGCAGGTCCGGATGATGTGGGAGGGTCCAAGGACTCCCCACAGACATTTTTACAATCTCCGCGTACCATGCTCTTCGGGGCCACGCTGGAGCCACCAGAATCACTGGTTTCTTTTCTACCCTGATTCTGCGGAGTAATTGAGGTAACAATTGTGGCGGTGGGAATGCATATATCAGCTTGAACTGATCCCAAGGGAACACTAGGGCATCCGAGCCGCAAGCTAGGGGATCCCTTGTCCGAGAGACAAACCTGTCCACCTTTGCGTTGAATCTGGATGCTAGCAGATCTACATCCGGTGTTCCCCACCGCTGACATATTGTCCGGAAAACCTCGGGGTGAAGGGACCATTCCCCTGGGCATAATTGTTGGCGACTTAGAAAGTCCGCCTTCCAATTCTCCACTCCTGGAATGAATACCGCGGATATGGCTGGGACATATCTTTCTGCCCATTTCAGAATGTAATTTACTTCCCTCTGGGCTGCACGACTCCTGGTGCCACCCTGATGATTGATATATGCCACTACCGTGGCATTGTCTGATTGAATTCTGACAGGGGACCCTTGGAGTTTGGATGTCCATGCTACTAGGGCATACCGGGCTGCTCGTATCTCTAAGAGATTGATGGGCAGGGCCTTTTCTGCATCCGACCATCTGCCCTGGAGAGACCATTGCTCCAGTACTGCTCCCCAGCCTATAAGGCTGGCATCTGTAGTGACCACCTTCCAAGAAATCGGACTGAAGGATTTTCCTTTTTCCAGATTCTGGGGAACCAACCACCAACGGAGGCTCTTGCGAACGGAAGGGGACAAGGACATTGGTAAGTCTAGGGCCTGAACTTTTTTGTTCCAGGCTGACAGTATGGCCCTTTGCAAATTCCTTGAATGGAATTGACCGTAGGGTACTGCTTCGAAAGATGCCACCATTTTTCCCAGCAGCCTCATGCACAGGCGTATGGACGGGTGTTTTTTTGTATCCACTAGGTGGATCAAATCTCTCAAAGACGACACCTTTTCTTGAGGCAAGAAATTTTTTCTCTGGTCTGAATCCAGCCTTAGCCCCAAGTATTCCAGACTTTTGACTGGTTTTAGAGCTGACTTGTCTCGGTTGATAATCCAACCGTGAGATTCCAGATACTTGATTGTCTTGTGAACGACCACTTCTAGTTTTTCCACTGAGTGGTCTATCAGCAACAAGTCGTCTAGATATGCCATTATCGTTACACCTTGTGTTCTTAGATTGGCCAATAATGGGGCCAGAATTTTTGTAAACACTCGTGGTGCTGTGGCCAGACCGAAGGGTAAGGCTCTGAACTGAAAATGGCGCCCTTCTACTGCAAAGCGTAGAAATTTTTGGTGGACTGGAAAGATGGGAATGTGCGAATAAGCATCTCTGAAGTCGATCGAGGCTAACCATTCCTCCCCTTGTAGGGCAGTGGCCACCGATCAGATCGACTCCATCCGGAAAGTCCTGATATGTAGGAATTTGTTTAGCCCTTTTAGATTTAATATGGGCCTCACGTCCCCGTTTGGCTTCGGGACTGTAAAGAGGTTTGAGTAAAACCCGAACCCCCATTCTTCCAGGGGAACCTCCATAATTACTCCTTGGAGCAATAGTTGTTCTAGTGCCAACAGGAGGGATCCTCTCTTCCGGGGATCCCTTGGCACGTTTGACCTCATAAAATGGGAAGGAGGAGAGTCTTTTAACTCCAATCTGTATCCCAGACTTACTGCGGAGAGCACCCATCTGTCTCTGATCGTGTCCCGCCAGGTCTCTGCGAACAACTGGAGTCTTCCCCCCACCCGATTGAGTGGGGGCAACCCTTCATGAATTTGACTTTGGGGGAGGTTTTGTACCTCTCCTGACCCAGGGTTTCTTGTTACCCTGCGATTGTCCCTGATTTTTACCCCCGGGATTTGACCGAGGAGGCCGTCGGAACTGTTTCACAGCCGATGCCCCAGGGAATGGGGAAGCAGGCCTCTTAAAAGAGGGACCTCTAACTCTGTTTTTAACCAGCAAGAGTGTGCTTTTACCGCTGGAAATTTTCTGGATATATATGTCCAGGTCTTCCCCGAATAAGCGTTCACCATGAAATGGGAAGCTAACCAGCAATTTTTTACAGGGAGCTTCAGCAGACCAGTTCTTGAGCCATAGAAGCCTACGCATATGTACTACAGACAGCGTAAGGCGGGAGGCCTGATGGATTAAATCCTTTATGGCGTCAACCGCAAAGCATAAGGCTCTAGGTAGATCAGCTAGGGCAAGGGCCTGCTGATCCGGCAAGTCCCTTAAGACCTGTTTTAACTGATCCTTCACTGCTTGGCAGACCCCAATAGCTGCCACTGCTGGTTGTGTCACCAAGCCTGCTGTAGAGAAAGCAGCCTTTAATAAGGACTCCAATTTTTTATCTATTGGGTCCTTGAACATTTGGACATTATCTACTGGACATGTCAGTGATTTATTCACACAAGAGATGGCTGCGTCCACTGTAGGGACCCTCCATTTTTTGATGAACTTATCCTCCTTGGGATAGACCACCGGAAATCTCTTGGGGGGAGTAAATATTTTATCAGGATGCTCCCAATCCTGGTAAATGAGCCCTTCCAGTAAAGGGTGAAGTGGAAAGGAACAAACAGTCTGGGGAGCTTTTAGCGACCCCAGCGAGGAGACAGTAGTGGTTGATGGCTCCGCAAGGGGCATTTTAAATGCTGATCGGACCATGTTAGTCAGGGACTGAACCCATAATCTTTCAGCTTGAGATGCTGAGAAAGGTTCCTCTACTGTTGATTCCTCTATAACAGAATCAACCTCATCCTGATCCCCTTCAGGCAGATCGATCCCTGTATGGGACTGTTGCTCCGCTAACAGGTACTCTGAGGGAGGAGACGGAGATCGGGCGCGCTTTCCCTCTGACAGGGAGGCAGCGATCAATGTTGTCAATCTCTCTTCCAATCCTCCCAGAGCTGAGGAAAAAACCTCCTCTGTTACATACACAGGAGCAGGTGAACTGAGGACAGCCACAGTACCAGGTACTCCTGCGGGGTCTCTACGGTCACTAACCTCTGAATTTTCAGGGGAGACTGGTGCAGCAGAAGCATGCCCAAGATCCTCAGAGCCCGATGGAGACCCCCTTCGCTTCTGGAAGATTTAGTTCCGGAGCCTTTGGACGGCATATTCCTAAGCCCAAAGCTGAGGTATTCCAGCCGTAATACACCACTTTTACTGATAATAGTCTAGCACAATTGCTGCTATATAACAGTTGGTGTCTACTAAAGTGCCTTTCCAGGGGATGCCTGCATCAACCGCCTCTGTGTGCCTTATTTTACTGTTGCTAGCTCTGTCTGTGCACTTCAGTAGCCAGCTGACACTTGTAACTGTGCCTTTAAACACGCTGGACGCTCGCTCATGCGCAGAAGCGCCGCGGCGCGCACCGAGCGTCATCCACCAGCTCCGCCCATTTTTCCCGGTCGCCTCTATATATAGAGGCGCAGGCACGTGCGCCTTCGGCGCTCTTTTTAAAAAATAAGGAACTAGATGGGAGCCAGGGTCCTGTTTTTCGCAGGGCCCGGGGATGGATGACCGCAGCAACAGGGCAGAGGAAACAGTTTCCCAGCAGAGAACTTACCAACTGCCTGGATTTGACTTTGGAAGAAAAAATCCACATTACAAGAAAAAACCACAGCGGCCTCTAGTGATTAACACAGGTACCGCGGTCTTACCATTTTATTTATTTTTTTTTCTTGACCACTATTACATTTTTTTACATTTTCTTAGTAGTAACAGGCATGCACAGAATATTAGCGGGAATACCTTAGGTAACAGGCAGAAAGACAAATTAGGCTTGGGGGTCCCCCAATAGAACCAAGTTCCTGAGGGGCCCCACTTACCTTTTCCTCGCCGCAGGACTCTGTTTGGTCCACAGAAGCCCAAACTTCACCTCTAACGGCAGGCATTGTAATTAAACCTTCAGGGACCGGGTTCCCAAGGATTCCACTCCCCTGGACCTGTATAGCACCCTGCACAGAAAACATCTTGGTCGTGGGTATGACCAGAGCTCTGGATCCCAGGGTCCAGCCCTTCTAAGAGAGGCATTACAGGCAAAACCTTGCTCTTCTCTTGCAAGGCCCGGGTACCGACCGTTTAGCTATGAAGCTTTTTTGGTCGGATCCGGAACAGCTTACTGAGGCCCATAAAAGAACCTGTACGCAAGCCCAGTGAAAACACATGTTACTCTTTGGCCAACACCTTAGACACTGGCAAAAAACTGAGGTACTCCCGGATGGGAGGGGCTTATATAGGGAAGGGTACTTCCGGTTTTGGAAGTTGCCAGTGATCGCACCTGAAGGTATCTATATAACCCACATAGTAATGACTATGTCGCTCTGTGTCCCGTGATGTACGAGTAAGAAAATTGAATATGCACACAGTGTGTCAACATGTGCCATCTGCCATCAGGGGATATCCATGTACGTCTTTTGGGGGTGCAACCCCTTCCTCGTATCTAAAGTAGGTGAACTGAGGAAGGGGTTGCACCCCCAAAACACGTCCATTGATCACCCCTGATGGCAGATAGCACATGTTGACAATAGGGATCAGGAGTCTCAAATCCCTAGTGGAAAATAATACAAAATCTGTGCATATTCAATTTTTGGCTGGGCAAGGGGTGGCAAGACCCCATATTAGGACGGGCACATAGAGACATAGTTTGTGTAAGTGAATGTGTCAGATTGCTCAGAGGTATCCAATGTTGTAATTTTTGGAATGCAACTGTTTTTGTATTTTCCTAAGAAAAGAATTGGCGGTTTGTGGCCAGGAAAAAAATAAAAAATAAATAAAAAAGGAAACGTGTGTGAATGTGCACAGAGTAAAATGTTTGAACAGAAACAACGTGTAGCTTCTTTTTTCAATACGCTCTAACCTGATTTGTGTTTTTTTTAAGGTTACATAGTGAAATGGTTGTTATTTACTAAAGGAAAATACACTTGGCACTACAAATGCACTAAGACAAACTAGGAGACAGGAAACAAACCTAAGTTAAAATTAGAAATCAGAATTTTATTTAAATCATTCTCCAGGAATCTTTAGCCATAGCCTGGCATAGGAATTGCCCCCCTACCCGTGAAATATTCCATATATTTGTCCCGAACCTCACGGGCATTTTGGGGGGGGCAAGCCAGGCCCGGCAGGGGATTAGCAGGTGAAAGTCCAGCCTCAGGCAATACTGAGGCCATATATGAATTGGATTTTCTGCTGAGAAAATTGTGTAGCACACAGCAGCATAAAACTACATAGTTTATTTTGTAGTCCGCCAAGTGTATGGAAGTCATAAAAATGCGTTACCGGCTGGCCATTATGCCGAAGGCATTTTCAACGACTCTTCGGCCCCTGGCCAGCCGGTAATTGAACACCCTCTTCTCTGGGGTCAGGGTCCTGTGAGGAAATGGCCTCATAAGATGCGGTCCGAGTCCAAAGGCTTCATCAGCCAAGAAAACAAAGGGGAGTCCTTCAATATTCCCTGCATCCGGTGGCAATGCAAGGTCGTCACTCTGGAGACGGAGGGCAAACTCCGTCTGGATGAAGGATCCCCCATCGGACATCCGGCCATTCTTCCCTACATCAACAGAGGAATTCATACCGTGCTGACACCACCGCCATCAGCACAATGCTATGAAACCCCTTGTAATTGAAGTAGTAGGACCCAGAACGGGGTGGCGGCACGATGCGGACGTGCTTCCCGTCTATGGCACCACCGCAGTTGGGGAAGTCCCACCGCGTGGCAAACTCCGATGCCACAGTCTGCCATTCCTGTGGCGTGGAAGGAAGCTGGGGAGTCAAACAAGATGAAAGAAAATTAGAATTTAAAAATATTACATTACAAGGAGATTATAATAAAAAACATTAGAGGCCAACATCAATCAAATTCTAAGTTTATTAAGGTGTTTTCAATAAGTATAATGGAAGGCTCATGTTTCATATTCATCACCCCCTCTGATGGTCCATTAATACATTATTTTGGGGGGGGGGGTAGATGTGTTTGGCCACAGGATAGCAGTGCAGTGGCGGTGCGTCCAGAGTGGGCGCTGGACCACTGCCCCCTCTCTCCTGTGCCCATCACTCAGAATACATAGGTTCTTGCCCTGCATTAACCTATGTATTGTCAATGCCGCCCAATATTCAGGTGTATGGCCCCCTGTTAAGCGACCAACATATGAATAACTGCGGCATTTATGGGGTGAAAATTGCATATCAGAAACAGGGAGGCAAATAGGCTTGCACATTACAGCCTGAGGGATGTAATTGGCTTCATAAAAGTTAAATAGGGGACGCAGGGGGGGGAGCATTCCTTGGGTAAACACTGACAGACTGCTCTGCCAATCATGTTCACCAAGTCTGTTTAATGGTAACATGATTGGCTGATGCAACATCAAGGGAAGGAGAAGACATCAAGGACAGAAGAAGGATGGCGCTGACCACAAGAAGGTATGTGCAGGGCTGGGGACAAAATGGCTGCATTTGAGGGGACAAAATGGCTGCATTGGAGGGTTACAAAATGGCTGCATTGGAGGGGACAACTGGGGGCGTTTAATAGGCACCTTTGCAAAAATGGAGGAAGTTTATTTCCTAAATTTGGGTTGGACCCCCAAACATTTGTTGCAACAGGTGCCCCTGCTGGAAAGGTTAGTGAAGGGAAATATGCATGGAGGAGAAAAAAGGGGCAATCTAAAGCTTCCAGCATGCATGGGGACAAAGGGGACATTCTCAGCATATTACAATCATGGTAATTAGGGAAGGATGAAAGAAATACAATACATTAGCATACATGGAATACATAAAATGTGATGTTAAAGGAGAAAACTTACCCTAATATAGTCCTCCTGCAGGACTTGTATAATGGCAGAACAGGTGTCTGGGATTATGAGGCCCAGAGCCTGGGGGGAGATGCCTGTCGTGAACTTCAAGTCCTGAAGACTTCTCCCTGTCGCCAGATAACGTAACGTGGCCATGAGCCTCTGCTCAGCACTGATGGCTTCCCGCATAACGGTGTCCTGCCTGGTAATATAGGGGGACACCAAAGCCAACAGTTCCTGAAAAACGGGGTCAGACATCCGCAGAAAATTCCTGTAGTCCTCAGGATTATTCTCGACTATCTCCCACAGCAGAGGCATGTGGCAGAATTGGTCCCGCTGGAGCAACCAATTCTTGGTCCATGAACTCCTCCTCACACCATTCATGGACTGGTCTTGGTCCAAAACAAGCAGACCAACACCAAGCGCACGCACAGCACGAACTCGACGACGAGAACGTCCAGGCAACATGGCTAGGAAACGGTCGTCTTATCAGAACGTACAGAACAGAACGCACTTTAGAACAGCAAGTCCTATGAATAACGAACTGAAAATCAGAAACGAACGGGCAAGAACGCACTGTAAAACAGATACGACCTGCCTAGACGCCCTGAAAGTCAAGATACGAACCCACAAGCACAAACTGAACCTCAGAAAACGAACTGAAAAGCACGAAGACTGAAAAGCGCGAATCGTCTCTTCCCAAACTTTTACTTCACACGCGGTAACACGAGATCAGCAAAAGCAGCCCAAGGGGTGGCGCCAAGAAAATCGATCTTCCCCTTTATAGTGCCATCGTACGTGCTGGACGTGAGCGCGGAGAACAACAAGGAAATTGGGAAATGTCAGTGTGTACGCATAGAAAGCTTGACGAGAAACTCGTCAAGGTTAACAAGAATCTCGTTGAAAAAAACGACGTGTTTTTAACGACGAGAAACTCGGTCTTTGTACGAGGCTTGAGACACTTTGCTAACTGCAAGACTCAGGGGGTCGACTACCTCATGCAGTGTCAGTGTGGGGCCTTCTACATAGGAAAAACAAAGCAGGAATTTGGAAAACAGCATGCGAATTGGAAATTTGTATCTTCCGTTGGGGAGACACATTGCTAAGACACACAACTACAAAATGCCCAAAGTAAATTTCACAGTAGTGGAAAGGATTCACATACCGATTAGAGGGGGCGACTGGAACAAGGTTCTGCTCCAGTGCTGGATCAGATACCTGAAAGCCACAACGCCCCCAGGTCTAAATGAAGTAGAAAGCTTTAGACCTTTGCTTGAAGGCTATAGCTCAGGAAAAACAGATTAATGTCAGGGATGGGGATCCTTTTCCTCTCTATGGGGTAAATGGGACTTTCGATTTACCCCTAACATCCTTTGGAATCAGGATATACCAATCCCTTGGGTTCTTTTCCCCATGTAATTTGAGCATTTTTCCTCTGTAGGTCCTCTGGTAGGATTCAATTTACATACCCATCTCTTCCCAGTTCATGTCCTCCCCTTTTTGAGCTGGTCGTTGGAGGAAACTATGGACATAGAATATAGATACATATGTAGGGTTTAGGTGTATGTATTCTTTTGTAAATTTTTGTATATTTTTTGGTCTATGCAATAGCTCTCTGTATCATTACCATATAGAGAGTTTTGTTATGTTCAAAACTCAATGTACAGCAGATTTGCATTACCCATGTAATTTTGGCAGAATTGGGGTTATTTCCCCTACTTTTTCTCCCGTTTTTCCACAGTCCCCAGGCTTGTATGGGTTGGAATAAATGGGGGGTCTCTCTGATGTAATCGTTTCTCTTTTTTCCCTATCCGGTGCCTGGGGCGGGGTCACACATAGTTATGGGTGGCCCCTCTTACCTCATTGGGTGTTCACACACCTTTAGAGGTTCAAAAGGCACCGGTGGTATTTGTCCCTGGCCTCCTCCTGCTTTTTGGATGTATCCAATGGGGGAGGGGTTTGAACCTGGAGATTCTGCCGTGGCACCACGGTATGTATTCTCCTACTTTTTGCTTCTGCACGACCCCGTTTTATTGTGGACCATCCGTCTGATGCGGTTCTGAGGTGATCCGTGATACTGCGTTGCCCTTTTCCAACATGGCCCCACCTGTCACTTCCAGATATTACCGGGATGGCAGGAAGTGACGTGGTTGCATTCAGCCCACTGGACTGCCTGTACTGTGTCGCATAGAGGGCGCATTTGTGAAGACGCGGTTTGTTGACATGCCGCGTCATCACGATGATGATGCAGCGCATTGTTTTGCGCGCCACGTCATCACGCAGACATGGGGCGTGTCTGACGCCCGGAACACTGGTTTAAAAGGACGCCAAGGAGGGCTGATGGGCGCCAGTTCCTCTCCTCAGTGTGACTGCTGTAGGAGCCTATCTGCGGTGCCAAGTGTTAGTACCATGATCGATGGAGTTTTCCACAAAGATCCGTGTATAAAGCTCAAGGAGGCTACATTTGAAACCACAGGCTGTCTGATATCTCATTAGCTGGATCTCACTCTCCCTATTTGTGGGTAAGTTGTTTGGTCCTCCTTTCTCCCTGTGATGGATTAGAAACCCAGTGATATCTGGAATCCTAACAGCCTGTTTTGTTTTACTTTCACTTTTTTGGCACAGCGCCGAATACACCAGCTTTTAAGCGCCACCTATTGGATATAACTATCCGGCCCTTCTATAGGGAATTGAGTGAGTGAGTGAGTAACTTGTATAGCGCTACAAATGCAAACTAAATCGCCTCAAGGCGCTTTTTGCAGCCAGTGTCGGCCTGTGTCCTCAGAAGAGGTGGGTCTTAAGTTTTTTCCTGAAGGTCATGTGGTTTTCTTCCATGCGGATGTCCATAGGTAGAGCGTTCCATAGCCGTGGTCCTTGGACTGCGAATCTTCATTCTCCTTTTGATTTGTATCGGGTCTTGGGGATGCGGAGGAGGTTTTGGTCAGTTGAACGAAGGGCGCGACTAGGGTTGTAGTGTTTTATTTTCTCGCATAGGTATTGCGGAGCGTTTCCATATGTGCATTTGTGAGTGAGGCAGAGGGTCTTGAATGTAACCCGATCCTTTACGGCTAGCCAATGGAGAGTCCTCAGGGACGGGGTGATTGATTCCCAGGGTTTTTTCCCCGTTACCAGTCTGGCTGCTGTGTTCTGGACGACTTGTAGACATGAAATTTGGTATTTGGGAGGTCCGAGGTAGCGGGTGTTTGCGTAGTCGAGTCGGGAATTGATTGTTCCGACTACTACTGCTGTGTCCCCTTCCGGGATGAAGGGGATGAGTCTACGCAGCAGGCGGAGAAGGTAGTGAGATCCGCTGACTACTGATACCATTTGTGCGTCCATAGTCATGTCTAAGTCAAAGATGACTCCAAGGCTTTTGACTTTGGTGCTAGGGGTGATGGTTTGTCCAAGGATGGTGGGTGGTGTGCTTGTTGTCCTAGAGTTTCTTTCGGTTTGCGTGGAGAATTAGAAGTTCAGTTTTGGATCCATTAAGTTTGAGGGAGTTCTCCGTCATCCAATCATCGATCAATGTGAGGCAATTTTCTAGTGCGTGGTATTGGTCTTTTTTGTTGGTGATGTGAAGTTAAAGTTGAGTGTCATCAGCATAGGAGTGATAGAGCAGGTCCTGATTGCTGATGATTTTGAGGAGTGGGCGGAGGTTTGAAGAGCATGGGCGATAGGGGTGATCCTTGAGGGACTCCGCATGTAATTTTACGTGCTTCCGAAGTGAAAGCTCCTAGTTTCACTGTCTGGGATCTGTTCTCCAGGAACGATGCGAACCAGAGTAGGTCTAAGTCTGCGACTCCGGCTACTTCTGTGAGATGAGTGAGCAGAGTTTTGTGGTCTACTGTGTCGAAAGCTGCGCTGAGGTCCAGCAGCACCAGGAGACATGAATCTCCGACATCTGCTGCTTCGAGGGCGTCATCCCAGATTTTGAGAAGTGCAGTTTCTGTCCCGTGGTCAGGGCGGAAACCAGATTGTAGTGGGTCCAAGAGTTTGTAGGTGTCTGAATTGTTTTTGCAGATGAGTGCGCTGCGTCTTGGTGCGACTGTGTCTGCTGTCTGTAGCAATGCTTTGTTAAGGGAGTTGAGTGTTTCTTCCGTTGAGTGGTTTTGACTTGGCATCGCTATTTTGTTGGATAGTGTGGTTTTGAAGAGTTGCGAGTGTAGTTTCTTCTGTGATCTTGTCCAGTGTGTTGTTGAATGTGTTGGTTTTTGGAAGATGGTGTTGGTAGTTATTTTAAAATTGATGGCGTGGTGGTCCGTCCATGGTAATGGCGTGTTGTCCAGTGTGTTGATGTCCATATTTTGTTTGAAGATGAGGTCGAGAGTGTGACCCGAAATATGCGTGGGAGCATTTATCAGTTGCTGCAGACCTAGTGCTTCCAGTTGGTTGATGAAGGCGGTGGCGATCGGGTCCTGGGAGGAATTAGCCCAGAGGTTGAAGTCCCAGAGTAACATGAGGTTTTTGGTTTTAAGGTGTATGTGGAGATGAATTTGGTGTAAGGAGGTGTCTCTTTGGTCCCGGTGGTCTGTAGCATAGCAGTATGTGGACGGTGTCCTGGGGTGTTTGAAGTTGAAGTGTGAGAGTTTCCATGAAAGGCAATCAGCTCTGTAAAGTTGGTTTGGTGAAAGAGAGGTGAGATTTATAGATTACTGCTAGGCCGCCTCCTCTTTGCCCTACTCTATATGCTCAGTTAGGATGCAGTAGTTCTTAGGCACTAATTCTGCCAGGATGGTGTTACAGTCAGGTGTTAGCCATCTTTCCGTGATAAAGAGGCAGTCTGTATTGTGTTGAGTGATGAAGTCGTGAATTTCCTGTTTGTGCTTGACTGCTGATCTGGTGTTGATCAGGGCGCATGATAGGTGTTGTACTTGAAGTGGTGCAGTCCTGTTTTTGGCGATCAATTGCCGATTGATTCTTAGAAGTTGTTATTTTCGTAGTATTTTTTGGATGGTGGTTGGTAGTGTTGAGGCGGTATTCATTAGGCTGCGGAGGGTGTAAGCTGAGTATTTGATGGTGAGCATGGTGGGAGAATACTGATGATGGGATGATGAGATGATAATGATGGGATGATGAGATGATAATGATGGGATGATGAGATGATAATGATGGGATGATGAGATGATGATGATGGGATGATGAGATGATGATGCGATAATGATGCTGATGACGGGGGTGATGATGCTGATGACGACGGGGGGTGATGATGCTGATGACGACGGGGGGTGATGATGCTGATGACGACGGGGGGTGATGATGCTGATGACGCTGATGACGACGACGGGGGGTGATGATGCTGATGACGACGACGGGGGGTGAGGATGCTGATGACGACGACGGGGGTGAGGATGCTGATGACGACGACGGGGGTGAGGATGCTGATGACGACGACGGGGGTGAGGATGCTGATGACGATGACGGGGGTGAGGATGCTGATGACGACGACGGGGGTGAGGATGCTGATGACGACGACGGGGGTGAGGATGCTGATGACGACGACGGGGGTGAGGATGCTGATGACGACGACGGGGGTGAGGATGCTGATGACGACGACGGGGGTGAGGATGACGATAGGGGTGAGGATGACGATGACGACAGGGGTGAGGATGATGAGGACGACAGGGGTGA
Organism: Rana muscosa; assembly: GCA_029206835.1. Classification (NCBI taxonomy): domain Eukaryota; kingdom Metazoa; phylum Chordata; class Amphibia; order Anura; family Ranidae; genus Rana; species Rana muscosa. The sequence goes on along the minus strand of CM055121.1, from coordinate 724,234,123 downwards.
GGATGATGAGGATGACGGGGGTGAGGATGATGATGACGACGGGGGTGAGGATGGTGACGACGACGGGGGTGAGGATGATGACGACGACGGGGGTGAGGATGATGATGACGACGGGGGTGAGGATGATGACGACGGGGGTGAGGATGATGATGACGACGGGGGTGAGGATGATGATGACGACGGGGGTGAGGATGATGATGATGACGACGGGGGTGAGGATGATGATGATGACGACGGGGGTGAGGATGATGATGATGACGACGGGGGTGAGGATGATGATGATGACGACGGGGGTGAGGATGATGATGATGACGACGGGGGTGAGGATGATGATGATGACGACGGGGGTGAGGATGATGATGATGACGACGGGGGTGAGGATGATGATGATGACGACGGGGGTGAGGATGATGATGACGACGGGGGTGAGGATGATGATGACGACGGGGGTGAGGATGATGACGACGACGGGGGTGAGGATGATGACGACGACGGGGGTGAGGATGATGACGACGACGGGGGTGAGCATGATGACGACGGGGGTGAGGATGATGACGACGGGGGTGAGGATGATGACGACGGGGGTGAGGATGATGACGACGACGGGGGTGAGGATGATGACGACGACGGGGGTGATGATGCTGATGAAGACAACGGGGGGTGATGATGCCGATGATGACGACGGGGGTGATGATGATATAGATTACGACGGTGGTTATGATGATGACGACGGGGGTGATGATGATGATGATGACGGGGGTGATGATGATGATGACGACGGGGGTGATGATGATGATGATGACGACGACGGGGGGGGGGTGATGATGATGATGACGGGGGTGATGATGATGATGACGACGACGGGGGTGATGATGATGATGACGACGACGGGGGTGATGATGATGATGACGACGACGGGGGTGATGACGACGATGATGCTAATGAGGAGATGATGATGATAATAGGGGTGATGATGCTGATGAGGAGATGATGATGATGCTGGTGATGGTGCTGATAATGATGATGAGGATGATGAGGTTTGAAAAGTAGAAGATTTTGGAGATTGTAAAAAACAATCGGAGTAGTGGTGATCGGTGTTGCAGACTGGGGCAGCCCGGGACGTCGGGGAGGAGATTTCAGCAGAAAGTTGAAAAAAAGAAAAGTTAAAGGTTTTAAAAGAGTTTTTTTTTAAAGTACTGCAAGTAAAAGTGAGTGGGTGCAGTCCGGTGATTTTCCTTGGCAAAGTTGTCTTAGGGTGGTCGGGCGAATTAGGGACAAAAACTCCGCAGAGAAAGTTAAGGGGACCCCCACTACTGCCATCATGGGGAATGCATCTGCTTCTTGATGACATTGTAACCTGAAAAGTGAGTCACCACTTTTTTACACTTCAGAGTGTTGGGAATGTGGCTCTTTGTTTTGTTCGACATTAAATTGAATTTTCTTGATTTATTTTAGATTGTGATACAACAATATCCCTGATGAAGAATGTTTTTATAATAATTTGAAAAGCGTTGGATAAACCGCCGTCTGTCACCACCAGTTGATCTGGAGGTCCCTGAATCGGCTAGCAGATATCACTTCATCTATGTCATCCAAATCCCTATGTTTTTAATGTCTAAAACTGATACTATTGAAATCTCAATGAATATATTTATATATCTTTTTTGTATAATAAATGAATTTTTTCACTAAATATTTTTGATTTCTGTTGCCTTAAAAATCCCACAATAGAGGTTATTAAATTTTTCCTCAGTCTACAAGGGAAAATGGCAACTACATGTACTCATACATGAGTCGTCCTAATTTAAATTTATCCAGGGTAGACAATACACCCATTTAACCTCGCTCCTAGACATGTATTTGAACGTGGACCCTATTTTTATGTAAATAATTTTGATTATAAGCACAGGCTTTTTTTTTCTCCTGAAATTCATCCTAAGGAGAAGTGTCTGCGCTGATTCCGGGCTATTTTTCTTGTATTTCAGCTTATTATTTAAAATATCTTTGTTCTCCTTGTTCTTCTATTCTGTGTTCAATTATGCGGGATTTACAGGGAGGGGAATGGGAGGAATTAATGGCCAAAATCCAGAAAAGTTATCAGGGGAAAGAACAGATTACCTGAGATCTGTTCTCCCTCTTTTTCGGTCTCACTAAGACCCTTGAAAAAAAGTCAGCTCTACACTGGCATATTCAATCATTGGAGAGCTACATTGGAGAACACATCAATCCCATTGGCTTGAGCATCCAGACATTTCCAATATTGGATAATATCAGTAAAGATCTTAAAGCCAATTGGGAGATGAAACTTAATGATTGTTCTAAGAATTTGATATTATTACAAAATTAATACAGACAGCAATTAAAAACTCTGGATGCTGAGATTGGCTCACTGTATGCTCAACTCGCGCCTTTAAAAACACATGTGGAATATGTGAATTCAGAGATGAAACTGAAGGAACATTTAGAAAATTTTGGGAAGCAAATTTTGATTAAGAAAATAAATATTGGAGCGATAAAAACGCATTCTGTGAGGGCCGAGCATACAAATGGAACCAAGATAAAAAAAATTAGAAATAATAAAAAAAGTGACCAATTCTGAAAATGTGACAGGGTCTAATGATTATTCATCAGATACCCCCTCTAATTCCTCCTCGTCAGTCTCCTCCAATACAGGTTGTCTCTTTGGTAAGAGAAAAGTTTCTTTCTTAAACCAACATGAAATGGAAGGGGAAATTCAACAAAAAAGCCACAACTGATCAGCAAGTTGATTCAACACATGGTGGAAGAGGTGGTGGACACACCAGAGGCGTATACAATGGTAATATGAAAGGCTCCTCATCCAACAGAGGTAAAACCAACTCCCGTAAAGATCTTGGAGCTATTCCAAAAGTACAACAAACCCAATTGGATGATTTTTTAGACAAGAGCGGGACGCCGCTGGTGTCCCCCTCACCTCTGACACAAATGGGAATGGAACCCTTTGTAGGTTAAGGTGACTCAAGGGGAAAATTAAACATTGTCAATCATTCATCACATACTTTGACACCAATTGAACATGAAGTATTATCCTTTGGTCTTTCCTTTTGCCCCAATAACAGCATGGACAATTTTGAGACAATCAAAGACATCAATTTGTTTGCACGAAAGTTGTTCTATAAAAGTCTATACGTTAAAACACAAGAACCAGGAACCAGAGATAGCACCTAATTTAAAGGCGGCAGATTTTAAAGCTCTTCGAGATCTAAATCTGCTCTTGCAAGAAAATGCCTCCTTTGATGAATCATGGGAGGAGGACCGGGAAAGTGAGGAGAGAGGAGGGGGAGGATAAGGTAATTAAAAAATTCAAGAGGAAATCACACAATTTTCCTCCTTTAAATCAAAATCCAGCAATAGCATTGTTTGTCAGACAAATTTCAAGAGAGATTGAGGGACTAAGGGAAGACAATGTTCATGACAAGCTTAACCATGAGCAACAACATACACTTAAAACCCTTAAAAATAACTTGGAAATTACCATTAAAGCATCCGATAAGGGTGGGAATATTGTCCTATTGGACAATATTGATTATGAAAATATGTGCTTAAAAATATTAAACACTACCCAATGCTACCGAAAAATCTCTCCTGCAGTGGTATATAGATTCAATCAAGAATTATATCTGCTGGTGGATGAGTTTTTCAGTGAAGGAGCCATTACCAAGGATATTTGGGATTTTGTGCGAACTAGATAGCCCCATGTGCCTACCATGTATGCCCTTCCCAAAGTACACAAAAATATGCAGAATCCACCTGGGAGACCCATTATTTCTGGAAATGGCTCCATCTCAGAGGGGGTCAGCCAGATAATTGACCAGTATCTTAGACCTCATGTGATGGATCTGCCTTCCTACACGAAAGATAGGATCTACCTCTTGCAAATCTTAGAAGACTTGGTGATTCCCCAAACAGCCATTCTAGTAACCATTGACGTGGAATCGCTGTACAACAGCATCCCACATAACCTAGGAATAGCAGCCATCAATTGGGTATTGAGACAGCGATCCACAACTGATTGGAAGTTCAACCGTTTCATTTTACGAATGTTGGACTTCATATTGAGACATAATGCCTTCCTTTTCAAATGCTCCCACTACCTCCAGGTACAGGGAGTGGCTATGGGGACGTGTTGCACACCCTCATATGCCAATCTGTACCTGGGGGAGTGGGAGAAAGGCTTCTGGATGGTCTCCTGAATACTGTATTCTGTACAATGGGTTTTGGGTTACATACTCCTGAGCCCTGTACTCTGTATGCTGGACTGCATATTACATATGCTTTACCACTGCACTGTGTGCTGGGCTCTATGTTACATATTCCTGACCACTGCACTCTGGACACAGAGCTATATGTTGCATATTCCTGAGCACAAGGGACGTTTTGCATTGAATGTAAATTCCATCAGATTTTTTTTTTCTGCACCCTGTGTAATATGTACTTATCACAACTGCACAATACACACTCCTGAGCCCTACGTGTTATACACTTTTGAGTCCTGTACTTTGTGTGTTACACATTCCTGAAAAATGCACCTTGTTGGCCAGGGAGGATAAGTTCCTGCACCTATTCTGAGAAAAAAAGCCCTGATAAAGCATGTTACTCCTACCTATTTCCAAGTTGTCAAGCAGAGGTGTAAAGCTTCCATATGGGTAGATTTTGATGATTATATAGATATACTTTTCAATATTGCCAGATGTTTGTTGTAGATCTGACACCAACGTCTGGGAAACTGGCGTATAAGGTTTAACCACTTCCACACCTAAAACAAAGGGATATATTTGTTTAACACAATTTAAGTAGGTGATTCAGAATTCGTTTATGCAAATGCAACAAAGTAACCCTTCCATGACAAAATGCTTTCCAGAGACATGGACACTGAAATTGCTGGAGTGTGTACAGTATGTATATTCTGATAGAGTAAGGAGAGGAGCTTAGCAAGAAAAATGTATCCAGATGATCAAGGGAATAGTATTTAAAATGTGCATAGGTTCTACTAAAACAAAGAAGAGTCTGGGCCTCTGTGGGTCTTCAACCTTCCCTTTAATCTTGCACAGTTGTTCAGGCTCCTCTCCTGTACTCTGATTTCACTGCACACTGTGAGCCTCTCACAAATATGTATTAGAAGCTACAGAACGTCAGATACAGCTTGCCTCATTTCCTGACTGGAAGAAATTGAGCATATTTGAGCCTTTCCTCCCCAGCCTGACTGTCCCTGGTCCACCCCTTTCATCCATTGGATTTCATGTAAATAAAGAAGGAAATTGTGACTTTAAATGAGGCTATTGACATTGTGGAGGTGGTGAATTGGTAAAAGGACATGTTTATTAACATAGAAAAGATGTAAAAAATACATATCAATCAAGCAAAACAAATACAAATGTAATAATCATTCATATATATATATATATATATATATATATATATATATACACACATATACATACACACACACACACACACACACACACACACACACACATATGCACATGTAGAATGGACATCAAGGATATTGCAATAGAAATAAAGATGATGTAAAAACATGATTGATTTGTAGATAAGCTGGATTAATTCCTAATACGGGCATGTATCTTCATCCTGAATTTCAGACGCGTTTCAAGTATGAACACTCATCAGGGGCGGATGCTCAAAAAAATATAGAGTCAAATATGATGGAGTATGGTGAATGTGGGGCCAGGAGGGTTGTCTATCCTGGGAGCTGAGGTAATCTGGAGCCGCGTGTCAAGCAGGGCGCACACACAAATCCCCCCCAGAGCACAGATTGCCAATCTTCATAGTGAATTAAGATGATGAACAAATAGTGACTGACAAAACGTATGTGTACAAAAAGAGCAAAGTGCTGCTTCAAATGTGTGCCAAAAAAGGGCATTTCATGGATTTCAGTTCTTTTTATCATGAAGACTCAGCATCACATGTCAGCATTACCTAGGGCAGTCTGAATTCAAATACAGCTTGCCTAGTAACACCCATTCCTCCAGACTGACATCTACCCGTCAAGTCATTTTGATATTTGCATGATTCCTCCTAACTGCCAGCCCACTGCTTGCATCAGGACTAAGGTTCAGAGGAAAACTGAGGTAGGGTGCTGTAATGTTTTCAGGAAACTATGTACAGCACAGTGCCAGCCCATAAACTAGCCATGATCTGCCTGCACTGCATAGAAAAGCACAGGGTCCAAAGTAAAATCGATCATAGAAAATTTGAATCTCGGCCGGATCAGCAGGGACCGGCCGAGATTGGAACATGTATGGTTCCAATCGATCAACTTGAGTACAACTAGCATGTCAGATTTTTAATGCAATTATTGTCAGCGACTAAAGCTGCTAGCAATAATTACTGTGTGTTCTCCCAGGTGGGACGGCTCTCTGTGTCTCCCTGCTGGGAGTACACAATAAGTCCGCGGGAGGGATTCCCCCATCAACACAGTCAGTGTTAATTATTTCACGTGTGGTAAACTATAGGATCCTTTGTTACTGACAAAAGCGTATATTGGCCTCTATATGGCCAATATTCAAGGCAAGGTAGATGAATAGGTTTTCCCGGTTTACAAAAAGCACTTTGGGCAATAGTTTGAATACTTCTCACAATCTTTATTTCTATGCCAAACAATAAAAAGGTACCTACTACAAAAACAATTTAAAAAGAGTTGCGACACTGTATAAAATCTACATAAAAACAGAATGCAATTATTTGCAAATCTCATAAACCCATATTTTATTCACAATAGAAATAGAAAACATATCAAACGTGTAAATTGAAAAAAACGTACCATTTTAAGAAAAAAAAGAGGTAGTTTTGGAATTTATGGCAGCAACATGTCTCAATAAAGTTGGGACAGGGCCATGTTTACTACGGTATAGTATCCTGTCTTCTTTTAACAAAACATCTGGGAACTGAGGAGACCAGTTGCCGGAGTTTTGGGAAAGGAATGTTTAATCATTGTTATCTGATATAAAATTCTAACTGCTCAACAGTCCTAGGTCTTTTTCATTTTAATTTTTTTAATTGGTGAAAGGATTGGACTGCAGACAGGCCAGTTAAGCATCTGAACTCTTCTACTACAAAGCCATACTGTTGTCATAGATGCAGCATGCGGTTTAGCATTGTCTTACGCAAGGCTTTCCCTGAAAAAATGTTTTGTCTGCATGGGAGCATATGCCTCTCTAAAACCTGGATATACAATGTATGTACCTAATAATATATTCTAGAAGTCCAATATTAGCTATTTACTAGATCACACTAGCGAGTGCTGCAGTTAGACCTAAGACTAGTTAAACAGAACTGTATAGTTAAACTACAATAAACAGTGCTAAAAATGGTTTTACTTCTAGCAGAATGCCATAAAAATACATGGTCCACTTATCTGTTAGAACCCTACCCTCTCCTTTAAATCTCTCTTTTAGAATCCTGCCAGGCATGAAATTATCCAGTAAAGAAAGATTGTCAATTTAGTGTAGCGGGTTCTCCTTTAAGGCCCCGGGACTACGCTACCCAGAACCCCGTTCGGCACCCAGGGTGCATTTAGCCACCGCAGAGACTCATGGAAGGGGCTATATAAGAAAAGGGCGAGGCTGGGCTCGGCCTCTTTGGACACCGCGCTGCAATCAACAGATCTTCCTGTGCGGATCTGCTGCAGTGCAGGGCCTGAAGCCAGGGCCTTGCACAACTTTCCAGACAGCCTTTCACCCCACTGCGGAGCCTGGGTGGCACCTGACTTTGTCGAGTTTGGACATCAGTTGGACCGGAGACCCGGCCGTTGCAGACACTGTGTGCAGAGACACAGTAGGTGGAAGTCCCGGACTGGGATCGTGTCCGGAGTGGTGAGCGAACACCTGCTCATTCATATAGACCGTACATTGATTAGGCCTAGAGACTGCCTTGGCCCTCCTGGTTCTATTTTACAGTCCCACAGGAGACTAGTGGTGGAACTGAGTTGAGTAGTCTCCTGTGAGTGGTTCATTTTGCCCTTTTTATTTTTCAACCCTTTGGATTACAAATTACTGTTCCTGTTGTGCACCACCAGTCAAGTTGCATGCGAAAAGACTGTTCTTCTAGAGACTGAGTTTAACATCTGAATCAGGCCTGATCCGTAGGTAGAATTTGTTGCTGCGCCATAAGTGCGCATAGATAGAGATAGCTGCGCTCGGTGGACAATCGCCTGTATTATACTTTCTGCTGCAGGGCTCTGCAGACATATGTGTGTTATGTGTTAACTTCGTGCCCTTTTATTCAAAGTAAAGAAACGTTATACTTTATCACTTGCTACTAGTGTGTTATATTCATGCAAAGAGGTTACCCTTGCAATACTGTTAGATTGTGATACCAGAACAATCCCTAGTCTAGCTGTGCCAGAGTGGGTCGAGTAGATTGCCGGGGGTTGGCGGTGCTGTACACAGGGCCCGAAACAAAAATCCAGCGGCTCTCTTGACTGGGGGTAGCGCTACACGTGGGGGCTCTTGAGTCCGGGATCCTGTTGCAAGTAACGCGCCAAAAGTACCAGCATGGACCCACTGGAAGTAGAACAGTGGTGCAAGGCGGCCTACACAGATTTAGCCGCGGCAGTAGTCATAGAACTCCCAGGGACCTGGCAAGAAGAAGGGGTGAAGCGGTTAGTAACCTCACTGTCCCCGAAACAGAAGGTATGGGTGATGGATATCAGAAGTAATTCCTCACTGACCCATGCACTAATAGCATGGATGAAGGAAATCCCAGAACATTTCAAGGGTCCAAGTATAAAAGCAACAGATGATCAGACCTATAGCTTAATACATGCGCTGCCACTCATACCACGAGGATGGATTCAGACACCTAGACCATCTTCTCCACAGATATCTCCTCCACAGTCCCCAAAACCCGAAAACCGGAAGGCTAAAGAGAGTCCCGGGTCACCACCGGCCACCCTCAGCGCAGAACTCTGCGCGGTTCTGGGGGTGATTGTAGCCCAGTGTAAGAAAGATCCTACAGATTACCAAATGTCGGGATACAGAAAACTCAGAATATTCTCTGGAAGGAAACCTGTACCTTCGGGTGAAGAGGGGTTTGAGGAGTGGTTAGACGGTGCCAGTCAGGCCTTAGAGGAATGGGAAGTCCCAGACCACAGAAAGAAGCAGAGAATTGCTGAGAGCTTGAAGGGGCCTGCTCTAGAGGCCATACGCAACCTCAAGATGAGCAAGACAGACTGTGATGCGCAGGATTATCTGGACATTCTACAGAATGTGTTCGGTGGAACGGAGAAAATCACTGAGCTCACTTACCAGCTGGAGCACTGCTACCAAAAGACAGGAGAGAAACTGTCAGAGTTCATGAGGCCAATAAAAGATACTAAAATACCCTGGCCCTCCTTCTCAGTATCACTCTGCGCTTCTGGATAAAACCATAAAAGATATAAACAGTAGTATAAAAGTGTGTGTGTGTGTAAACAGTAGTGGTGCAACGGATCTGTGACGATCCGTGATCCGAACGGGTCACCCCGTTCGGATCGGCACACACCGCGATCCGCGGCCTCGGCCTTAGGAAAGGCCGCGGCTTCGGCCTAGCTCCGGAGCCGCGGCCATCTTGGGACACCCGGGGGCGGCGGCCGCCTTGTGACGTCATCACCCCTCGCTGCTCGTGGATTTAAACTGGCCGGCGGGAGAGACTGGTAAGTGGGGGAGATGCCCATTACTGGGGGAGATTGTGGATATTACATACGGGGGGAGATTGTGGATATTACATACGGGGGGAGATTGTGGATATTACATACAGGGGAAGATTGTGGATATTACATACAGGGGAAGATTGTGGATATTACATACAGGGGAAGATTGTGGATATTACTGGGGGAAGATTGTGGATATTACTGGGGGGAGATTGTGGATATTACTGGGGGGAGATTGTGGATATTACTGGGGGGAGATTGTGGATATTACTGGGGGGAGATTGTGGATATTACTGGGGGAGATTGTGGATATTACAGTGGGGGGGATGACGTGGATATTCGTAATTTTTTTTTTTTTGCCGATCCGAAATGATCCGATCCGTGGTTTTGATCCGAGGATCGATCCGATCCGTGAGTTTTTTGATCCGTTGCACCCCTAGTAAACAGCAGCTGCTTAAAATCAAATGCACATATATAAAATACAGTAATAAAAAAACTTTGCTTAAAAAAGTTCAGACTAAAACTGTAGCAGCGCTACGGACACAAGTTCATATGTACGTCTGCTATATTGATTGCTTATATAGGTGATGAAGTAGTGGATAGTGAGTCTAGTTGTATTTAATCCAAATCCTAGTTCCAGTGCTCCTTTCACCAAAGTGTATTTCACCACGTCGGGGGATTTTTGAAAGTCCCCTTCAGGGGGCGCACTCACCAGATATTAGAAAAATGCAAGCATAAATAAACCATCCTCCTCCAACAATGTTACAATATCCTTCTCTTCTTCTCCACAATAAAATCACCAAGGTATCACAGGTATATGTAAGGGTAAAGAATATATCCACATAGGGTGGTATTGTTTGAACAATTTATTGAAGATAAAAACCCTTAAGTATCCCCCCTTACAAAATGTGCGTACCAAAATGAATTAATATGCAGGCAAAATGATAATGAATGACCGCTTCTGTGCTTGAAACTTGCCCCTGATGAGCGCCGAACATGAAATCCTGTTGGCGTCTTCCTGTAAGGCAGGTTCTGGAACGCACCAGCGTCACTTCCGGTTTGCTAGATGTGTTGGTCACGCCCTGACGTTTCGTCACTTCCTGACTTCTTCTGAGGGCGTGACCAACCGTCATAGCAACCGGATTATATACACACCAGAATCCCGCCCCCCGGCTGAACGTCAGATCACGCTCGGCGCGCCCGCGTCATAACGCATGCGCACTGAGTCAATGTGCGTCCATGCCCTGATGTGGGCGGAAGTGCTCCGAAGTGCAGAACGAAATGCCCCGCTCTGATTGGCGCTTGCACTCGGACTGCACCTCGATTGGTTGATGTACGTCTGAGTGTCAGGATAAGGTGGACATACATAATTACGAGTCTCGAGTGGACATCTGTGTGCTGATTGGCAGGGTTAACCCTATACAAAACTTCATAGTTCAGTCACCACCGCGGACAACTCCGATGTGAGAATACTAGATGAGCATGTGTAAACTGCATGGGATGTTGCAATGCCCTCGGTGCCAGGCTTCCCTGTTTGTATGTAGCTACCCGAGGCTTGAGATAAAACAATCTAAAAATACATACAATAAAATCCAATAAAATGCAATAAAATACATGCACCATCAGACTAAAAAATCAACCATAAATTACAAATATAAAATTACAATGTAAAATCTATATAAGCATATAAAGCCCCATTCCTTTGAATTAGTTCCCCCTAGTACTGGTTTAGGTTTGATCTGTAGGCACGTTAATTTGGGCCGGTCCAGAAGAATCATTACAGGTTTTCTTAAAAGCTTTAAACATCAATAATAACAACATTAGACTAACCTCTGAGTGGAATAGAGAAACAATAAATTTCCTGGATGTTACAGTCTTTTGGCATAACGCAGAATTTGGAACCAAGGTTTATTTTAAAGCAACAGATAGGAACAGCTACCTTCCTATCACTAGTGGACATCATCCACAATGGCTGAAAAATATTCCGAAAGGCCAAATCATGCGAGTGAAACGGAATTGCTCAGACAATGAGAATTTTCTTACACAAGCAAAAGTCCTCACAGATAGATTTGTAGCAAAAGGCTATGCCCCTGGGCGCTTGCAGAAAATCGTAGAAGAAGTTGAACAAATACCCAGAGAAACGTGCCTACAGATCAAACCTAAACCAGTACTAGGGGGAACTAATTCAAAGGAATGGGGCTTTATATCGCAATTTCACAGTCAATTTAGGGAAGTAGAAGACATCTTCAAAAAACACTGGCACATATTACCTTTGGACAAAAAATTGGGCCCTGTGCTGCCCTTGAAACCGCAATTCATATATCGAAAAGCTCCCAATCACGGGGATCGTGTAGTGAAAAAAATTCTAGACCCTCCAAGCAAACCTCAGACGTTCTGGAATAAAAATGGTTTCTTTGCCTGCAGGAGGTGCAGAGTGTGCAAGGAAGTGACACGACCAATTAGAGGCCTAGAGAATTTCATCTCTCCTTCTAATCACAAACAATTTGACATTGAACAGTTTATCACGTGCAACAGTAGCTTAGTTGTTTATGCTCTGAAATGTCCGTGCGGACTTCTTTATATTGGACGCACAAAAAGACTACTGCGAATCAGAATAGCAGAGCACGTCAATAACATAAAGACTGGTTATAAAGACGACAACGTGTCATTACACTTCAAACTCAAACACAACCAGGACCCCTCAGGCTTCCAATTCTGGGGGATTGAAAGCCTGGAGCCACACTGGAGGGGCTCACACAGAGTCCGCGAATTATCCAAGAAAGAAACAAAATGGATTTTTTTAACTGAAGTTTTAGCGCCCAAAGGTTTAAACAGAGATTGACATCAACTGTTTTATAAGCGACTCATAAAATCAGTATGATACACCATTACAGTGTCACTCATAAGGTACACGAATATCCACATATATCGGCTTTTCTCAATGATAGTCAGTTCGGGGAACCCTCACCTCATTGTGTAAACATCACCCACACTTGAATATAATACACCAATAGTGGGGGGCCCAATAAGAAAGGTTGACCATCACCGGGTTATCCTAAACAACCCAAAACCCCTAACAAAATAATCAATAGGAGGTTTTAGGGCGGTAATTTTAGGTATTATGAGTTCACATTTACGGTAGTTTTTGAGCACATCATTAACAGACCTAACATTGTGCTCTAGGTACGAATATATATGCTTATATAGATTTTACATTGTAATTTTATATTTGTAATTTATGGTTGATTTTTTAGTCTGATGGTGCATGTATTTTATTGCATTTTATTGGATTTTATTGTATGTATTTTTAGATTGTTTTATCTCGAGCCTCGGGTAGCTACATACAAACAGGGAAGCCTGGCACCGAGGGCATTGCAACATCCCATGCAGTTTACACATGCTCATCTAGAATTCTCACATCGGAGTTGTCCGCGGTGGTGACTGAACTATGAAGTTTTGTATAGGGTTAACCCTGCCAATCAGCACACAGATGTCCACTCGAGACTCGTAATTATGTATGTCCACCTTATCCTGACACTCAGACGTACATCAACCAATCGAGGTGCAGTCCGAGTGCAAGCGCGAATCAGAGCGGGGCATTTCGTTCTGCACTTCGGAGCACTTCCGCCCACATCAGGGCATGGACGCATATTGACTCGGTGTGCATGCGTTTTGACCCGGGCGCGCCGAGCGTGATCTGACGTTCAGCCGGGGGGCGGGATTCTGGTGTGTATATAATCCGGTTGCTATGACGGTTGGTCACGCCCTCAGAAGAAGTCAGGAAGTGACGAAACATCAGGGCGTGACCAACACATCTAGCAAACCGGAAGTGACGCTGGTGCGTTCCAGAACCTGCCTTACAGGAAGACGCCAACAGGATTTCATGTTCGGCGCTCATCAGGGGCAAGTTTCAAGCGCAGAAGCGGTCATTCATTATCATTTTGCCTGCATATTAATTCATTTTGGTACGCACATTTTGTAAGGGGGGATACTTAAGGGTTTTTATCTTCAATAAATTGTTCAAACAATACCACCCTATGTGGATATATTCTTTACCCTTACATATACCTGTGATACCTTGGTGATTTTATTGTGGAGAAGAAGAGAAGGATATTGTAACATTGTTGGAGGAGGATGGTTTATCTAGGCTTGCATTTTTCTAATATCTGGTGAGTGCGCCCCCTGAAGGGGACTTTCAAAAATCCCCCCACGTGGTGAAATACACTTTGGTGAAAGGAGCACTGGAACTAGGATTTGGATTAAATACAACTAGACTCACTATCCACTACTTCATCACCTATATAAGCAATCAATATAGAAGACGTACATATGAACTTGTGTCCGTAGCGCTGCTACAGTTTTAGTCTGAACTTTTTTAAGCAGAGTTCATGAGGCGCCTGGATAAGATCCTGCATAAGATGATCCTAAAGAAGGGGATCGACCCGCGAAAGGTGGATGAGGCCCGTGTTCAGCAGGTGATGAGAGGATCTCAGCCCCTGGACCCCATCGCATTGGCACTACGCACAAGACAGGACGGGAAGAGCCTGGTGTACCCTGACTTGATCGGGGTGGTCAGAGAGGAAGAAGCTATGCTGGAGGAAAAGAAGAGGAACCAACCAGTTGAGTCAGTTAATCCTCCTCCGGTGATGGTCAGGATGGCCATGACCCTGGAAAGAGACTCAGAGGTGGATACCTTGAAGTCACAGATGTCCCAGGTATTGGAGATGCTGACCTCTCTGATGGAAAAGGATCCAGGGATACCAGAGAGGGAAGGACCAAGGAAGGAACTATTCCCAAACACCTCAGCGCCCGCATCCCTACAAGATTGGGGGGACATGACTTGTTTCAACTGCGGAGGGGTTGGCCATGCGGCCAAAGTGTGTTCCAGTCCCAAGAGAAAAAAAAACGGAATAACCGCAAGCCGGCGGAAAACTTCAGAGGGCCCCGGTGAAGGAGTCAACTGGGTGCCCATCATCTGCAGTGAGCTCCAAACTGAATGAGAAGCACATAAAAAGAGTGGATAAGACCCCTCAGAAGAAACACAAGGTTCCTCAGTGGGAACGTATCCCAAAGAAAGAGAGTAATGTCCCTCAGCGGGTAGTTACACCCATTAAAAGGAGGGAGATCAATGCATACCAGGCCCAAGAGAGACTTAAGTCCAAAGAGAAATGGAAGAAAGAAAGTCCAAAAGAGAAACGCAAAGATCCAAGGAAAAAAACCCCTTTGAAGCGATATCCAGAGAAGCTGGTGGGTCCCTCCCCGATAGTACCTGTCCAAGTGGCGGGAGTCTACACAAGAGCCATATTGGATACTGGGGCGCAAGTGACCCTGTTGTACCGGGACTTTTATGACAAGCATCTAAGTCACCTACCCATCCAGAAGATTGAAGAGCTGGAGATATGGGGGATCGGGACAGAGAGTTTCCCTTATGATGGCTATCTGCCTATAAAACTGACTTTCGACCCGTCCATAGCCAGGAAGGCCGAAGTGTTCGATACCTTAGCTGAGGTATGCCCCCGACCGCCTGGAGCTAACAAGAGTTCCCTAATAATAGGGACCAACACGGATCTGGTCCGGAGACTCTTGGCCCCTCTAACAAAAGGAAAAGACCCCAGCACTGAGATCCACCCAATGTTGAAGACAGCCTACCAACGACTGATCTTAGAACAGAAGGCCCCAGAAGAGGGGGCAGGGAAGGTCTGGAGGCTGGGAAGAAGAGGAATAGTGCTGCAGCCTGGTGAAGTAGCCTGTTTGAAAGCCACTATGAAACTCACTTGGGAGCAGCCTGGGCCCTTTGTTATGTTGGAACCCGACCGAAGGGGAGAACATTCGGGCCTAGACGTAGTCCCAGAAGTGGTTCCGTTGAGGGCCCTGAAGAAGGCCCACTGTAAGGTACCTGTGAGTGTCAGGAATACTACGGAGGGCCCCATGGAGATCCCAGCCAGGATGTTGCTGGGCCAGGTGAGCCCTGCTACCCCAGTTGCTCTGCCAGATGTGGAGAAGACAGATGGAGAAAGCACTGTGTGGGAGAAACTTTCCATGGAGAACCCAAACCTGCCCAGGGCTTGGAAAGAGAGAGCCAAGGCCCAATTGACCAGGTGGAAAAAGATCTTCTCCCAAGATGAGTTCGATGTGTGGTGTGCAAGGAGTGCCACCCATCGAATCCGCCTCCAGGAAGACAAGCCCTTCAGGGAAAGAGTCAGGCGAGTTCCGTTAGCAGACCTCGAGGACTTGAGCGAACAGCTCGCCGAGCTCAAGCGAACCGGTGTGATTCGAGAATCTAGAAGCCCCTATGCCTCCCCGATAGTGGTGGTCAGAAAGAAGAATGGGACGTTGAGGCTGTGCATAGACTACAGGACCCTCAACAGAAGAACCATACCAGACCAATACACCACTCCGAGGATAGAGGATGCCCTACAGAGCTTGTCTGGAGCCAAGTGGTTCAGTGTTATGAACCTCAAAAGCGGGTACTATCAAATCCCTATGCATCCAGAAGACAAAGAGAAGACGGCTTTCATAACCCCAGTGGGGTTCTTTGAATTCGACCGGATGCCTCAAGGTCTGTCTGGAGCCCCAGCCACCTTCCAACGTCTCATGGAGAAGACTGTAGGAGACATGAACCTCATCAAAGTCCTTGTATACTTAGATGACATCATTGTCTTCGGAAGAACCTTGGAAGAACATGAAGAGAGGCTGGAGAAAGTTTTGAAAAGACTGAGTGAGGAAGGACTCAAGCTCTCACCTAAAAAATGCCAGTTCTATCAGTCATCAGTCAACTATCTGGGACACATAGTGTCCGAGGATGGGGTAGCCACAGACCCCGAAAAGTTGGAGGCAGTCACCCTCCTGGCCAAGGCCCACCACTGTGACAGAACTCAGATCTTTCTTGGGGTTCTGTTCCTATTATAGGAGGTTCGTGGAGGGGTTTGCTCGGATAGCCAGGCCTCTGAATGAGCTGCTCAAGACGGAGGGGGAAGAGGATGACTCAGGCCCCAGGAAGCCAGGGGAGTCAGTCAAGGACCAGTGGAACGAGAAGTGCGAAGATGCCTTTCAGATGTTGAAGAAAAACGTAACCACTGCCCCTGTCCTGGCTTACGCAGACCCTAAGAAGCCTTATGAACTTCACGTAGATGCCAGTCATGACGGTCTGGGAGGAGTGCTCTACCAGGAGCATGAAGAGCAACTGAGGCCCGTTGCGTATGTGAGCAGAAGTCTGACTCCCTCTGAAAAGAACTACCCCACACATAAGTTGGAGTTCCTGGCCCTTAAGTGGGCGGTAGTTGACAAACTCAGAGACTATCTGTATGGGGCAGAATTCACAGTGAAAACCGACAACAACCCCCTCACCTATCTTTTCACCACAGCAAAACTGGATGCCACAGGACATAGATGGCTGGCGGCACTGTCTGCCTTCAATTTCAGCCTAAAATACAGGCCTGGGGCTGGAAATCGAGATGCAGACGCCTTGTCTAGAAGATCTCATGTCCCTACCTGCAGTACAGAAGATTGGACCCAAGTGGCACCCGACGGGGTGCGGGCCCTCTGCCAAGGGGCTGAACTCCAAGCCAGTGGCGGCTCAAGAGCAGAAGAAATAGGGGTTACCATAGTAGGAGTCCCCAAGCAGTACTGTGGGGTAACCCAACTGGGGGACGATAACTTGCCAAAAAGGAGTTGAGAACTGACCAATTGGAAGACCCCATGGGGAGATTGGTTCTAGAGGCCCTGGAGAATCAGGACCTGAATAGGCTCCTACGTCACCCTTCAAGGAAGCTCGCCTGTTGAGGAAGGAGTGAGACAGGTTGCAGGTGTATCAGGGAGTGGTCTACCGAAGGGGCCCCTCTGATGACCTGGAAGACAAATGGCAATTGTTCCTGCCCGAGAAGCACAGAGAGACTGTCATGGTTGCTCTGCACGACAACCATGGCCACCTAGGGGCGGAAAGGACCTTCCAACTCGTTAGGAACCGTTTCTATTGGCCCTGCATGAGGGCTGAAGTTGAAGAATACTGCCACTCATGTGCACGATGCATCCAGAGAAAGACTTTACCCCATCAAGCTGCCCCAATGGGCCATCTGCAAAGTCAAAGCCCACTTGATCTGGTATGCATTGATTTTCTCTGCCTCGAACCCGAACTGAGTGGACTAGGAAATGTTCTGGTAGTAACTGACCATTTCACCCGGTATGCCCAGGCCTTTCCAACCAAAGACCAGAGGGCTACCACTGTAGCCAAAGTGCTTATGGAGAAATACTTCGTACACTATGGGCTACCACAACGGCTTCATTCAGATCAAGGAAGGGATTTTGAAAGTCGGTTGATCCGGAAGCTTCTGGATTCCTTGGGGATCAAGAAGACAAGAACTACCCCCTATCATCCACAAGGTGATGCTCAGCCGGAGAGGTTAAACCGAACCCTGCTCAACATGCTGGGGACCTTAAGCAGTGAGAAGAAGCAGCATTGGAGCAACCACATAGCGGCAGTTGTGCACGCATATAACAGCACCACCAGTGACGCTACAGGGTACTCACCCTGGCGACTTATGTTCAGAAGAGAAGCAAGACTACCGGTAGATCTGGCCTTTGCCACCTCCATAGACCATTGTTCTGCCACTTCTCACAAAGGATATGTTGATGGACTCAGACACAATTTGAAATTGGCCTATGAACAGGCCCAGGCGGCCTCAGAACAAAGGGGGGCCCGCAAGAAGAAAAACTTTGATCTGAAAGTTCGGATTCAAGATTTACAACCTGGGGACAGAGTGTTGCTACGGAACTTGGGGGTCCCTGGAAAACACAAGCTTGCAGACAGATGGAGACCCGAACCCTATGTTATTTGCAAGAGACTACCGGGCCTACCCGTTTACAGACTGAAGCCAGAGGGAAGGGTGGGGCCCTTAAAGACCTGGCATCAGAACCACCTACTCCCACTGGCTGAAGTGGTTCGGATTCCCCCTGCAACGAGTTCCCCCGAACAAATTTCCATCCTGGATACTCCCAGACCCAACACTCGGTCCCAGACCCCTCAGATTGGGGGTAGAGAGACCTCGGAGCTAAGTGAAGATGAGGGAGAAGAACTTGATTGGCTTTGGCCTTCCCAGGCCCCAGAAACTTCCGCTATTGATCTTCCACCTGAAGAAGACACCATAGACGGAACACTGAATGCAGAAGCTACTGGGTTCATCCCGTCCAGTCCTTTGTTGGATTCTTGGGAAAATGCCTGTGACATACCCCCAGAAGAGGATCCGAGAGATTCCATGTACCTCCCTGCCCCGGAGTCAGGTGTTCCTGAACCAATGGAAACTCCCAAGTCGGTTCCAGAAGTGGAACCTGTTTTAGCAGAAACAGAAAACCCAAGAGGACAAAGGATGCGAAGGGCCATAAAGCCTCGCAGAAGATTGACTTACCCACAGATGGGGAGGAGCTCGGAAGACACTGTGGTTACTGCCAGGAGGAGTATGGAAGACCCTAATCCCTCCACTGTTCATTTGGTGGGGGGCAACCCCAACTCACTCTCTGGCACAGTTAGGCAGGACACTAATGATAGTGTGACCTGTGGGCAGGGAAGTTCACCTCCTTGTTTTTGGTGGGAATTTCCTCTGCCAACATCATACGCAACTTTGGTTGATGTTGTGCGTGCTATAGTTTGATGTTATCTTTGGGGACCAAAGAGTTTAAGTGGGGGGAGTGTGTAGCGGGGTCTCCTTTAAGGCCCCGGAACTATGCTACCCAGAACCCCGTTCGGCACCCAGGGTGCATTTAGCCACCGCAGAGACTCATGGGAGGGGCTATATAAGAAAAGGGCGAGGCTGGGCTTGGCCTCTTTGGACACCGCGCTGCAATCAACAGGTCTTCCTGTGCGGATCTGCTGCAGTGCAGGGCCTGAAGCCAGGGCCTTGCACAACTTTCCAGAGAGCCTTTCACCCCACTGCGGAGCCTGGGTGGCACCTGACTTTGTCGAGTTTGGACATCAGTTGGACCGGAGACCCGGCCGTTGCAGACACTGTGTGTGGAGACACAGTAGGTGGAAGTCCCGGACTGGGATGGCGTCCAGAGTGGTGAGCGAGCACCTGCTCATTCATATAGACCGTACATTGATTAGGCCTAGAGACTGCCTTGGCCCTCCTGGTTCTATTTTACAGTCCCACAGGAGACTAGTGGCGGAACTGAGTTGAGTAGTCTCCTGTGAGTGGTTCATTCTGCCCTTTTTATTTTTCAACCCTTTGGATTACAAATTACTATTCCTGTTGTGCACCACCAGTCAAGTTGCATGCGAAGAGACTGTTCTTCTAGAGACTGAGTTTAACATCTGGATCAGGCCTGATCCGTAGGTAGAATTTGTTGCTGCGCCATAAGGGCGCATAGATAGAGATAGCTACGCTTGGCGGACAATCGCCTGTATTATACTTTCTGCTGCAGGGCTCTGCAGACATATGTGTGTTATCTGTTAACTTCGTGCCCTTTTATTCAAAGTAAAGAAACGTTATACTTTATCACTTGCTACTAGTGTGTTATATTCATGCAAAGAGGTTACCCTTGCAATACTGTTAAATTGTGATACCAGAACAATCCCTAGACTAGCTGTGCCAGAGTGGGTCGAGTAGATTGCCGGGGGTTGGCGGTGCTGTACACAGGGCGCGAAACAAAAATCCAGCAGCTCTCTTAACTGGGGGTAGCGTTACATTAGATTCCACCTTATTGATATCTGACATTATTAAAAGTAAATTATATACGTAGTACTACTAGGCATTTCAGTCAAGATAAATGTCAGACACTGCCAAATTTGTGATTTATCCAAGTTTAATGAGATCTGCATTTATAAAAATAGTTCTATTATTCAGAAAGAAGAATAGTAAAGAGCACGTTAAGGGCCCTTGGGTAAATCCTTCAGAATAAAAATGTACTTTGACATAGAGTGCTCGATTCCAGCTTTTAGAATCAGCTCTAGTATTCTTGGAATAAAAAAAAAAAAAAAAAAAAAAAGGATTATTTTCCATGAGATTTGTGTGCCACTATAGTTCAGTCCTCTGTATCCTATTAAGAGAGGTTTGAGATCACTTATAGGGTATTCATCACCCTGGATACATATTAATTTAGCGGAAGTTGGGAAAATAGGAAATGTTGGTACAGAAGATTAATACATTTAGCAGAAAAGTTACATAGTGATGGAAAAAAGACTGTGTGCACCTAGTAAAGTAAAAGCCACCACTCAGCGGCATTAACAATGTTTCAGTCCCTATTACTCCCGGCACTTATGTTCACCAATGGTTTTGGCTATTTTCTCAATTGCCGACATAGCATTGGATGCACCAAACGATGACGATTTCCAGACATATCTGACTGAGCAAGCAACAGTTCTTTTGAAACCCATCATGCATTCTATTTCCAACAACATAAGCCCCAGCAATGATGCTCAATGCAGAAATACAGGTTGTTTTCAAACTGCGCAAGCTGTGCCTCTGTCTGCACAATCCCAAGCAAATGCTACCTGTCATAATTACCATGTAAGAATGACTGTGTAAGAATCACTATTAGGAGGGAGGCAATTTGCTCCATTTCAGCTCATACTGGTACTGCCCTCCATTAAATATTTGTAAAAATGTACCCAGTATATCTTTGCTGTATGTTACATACTCCATCCTGCCAAGATTCACACACATTTTACACTGTGGACCACAAAAAATGAATAGCATCACACTGTAATGTATGTTACATATATCCGACTGCTTCACTTATGCATTGTGCTATACGATACATACAGTACTTCAGACCAGTATACTTTGTAAGTTGTGCATCACATATTCCAGACCACAACTCTATGTGCACTGTAATTTACAGAATTTAGTACACTCAAGACTGTCACGCTACCTATGTACATTGTGATGTATGTTACAAACTCCTGACCTCTCCAATCTGCTATTACCGGTATGTTACATACTCCAGAGCAGCAAACTCTATGCTGCACTGTACTTTACTCCAAACAACTCCACATGGTATATACAGTATAATATAATTTGGAATGCTGCAATCAATACTCTGGCTGGACATGACAAATTACAAACTGACTTATCCTGGGCAGAGTGCTATATGTTATATACTCCACAGTGTGTAATTTTTTACACTGTACTTTAGGTTATATAAAAAAAATACTGCCTATGTATATACTGTATGCAGTATAAAAACCAAGGCTGATTTATTTTTAATGTTTTCATTTTAACCAACTAAGGAACAACATGTTAAACCAGCCTCCTAACCAGACACATTTTAGTTTTTAGCACCGTGAAACTGACTGACAATTACTCTGACTGAAAATTTTTGAAAAAAAAACAAAACACTTGCCTTCCTTACTTTTTGTTATAAAACATTGCAAATATTTTAAATCGTCTTTCTTCATAAACTTAGGCCATGCGCTACTGGCAATCTCATATATACACACAAATACACACAGTGTGTGTGTATGTATATATATGTGTGTGTATATAATATATATTTATATATATATATATATACATATATATATATATATACACACATACACACACACACACACACAGGGCTCAAAATTTCAAGTCCTGAGCTACTAGCCAAGCCTCAAGGGTTACTCGCCACCAGTTGCCCCACCCAACCCCTACCATGCCCCGCCCCTAAACACGCCCTCATAAATTATCTAATGGAATGACACTTAAATGTTTTATGCATAGAATTAAGTTCTTAAAATAAATATTAACAACAACTTTATCTGTGTCCACCAATGCAGCCTGCCCGTGTCCACCAATTCAGCCTGCCCGTGTCCACCAATGCAGCCTGCCCGTGTCCACCAATGCAGCCTGCCCGTGTCCACCAATGCAGCCTGCCCGTGTCCACCAATGCAGCCTGCCCGTATCCACCAATACAGTCTGCCCGTGTCCCCCAATGCAGCCTGATCGTGTATCATGCTGCTCATGCCCATCATACTGCCAATCTGTGCCTAGCATGCTGCCTCTGCCCATCATGCTGCCTGTGTCATTCATGCTGCCTATCTGTGTCATTCATGCTGCCTATCTGTGCCCTTCATGCTGCCTGTGTCCTTCATACAGGGGAACAGAGAAGAGGGAGTGGATTACCGGTGGATGATGAGAGCGCAGAGGAACATCACAGCTTTCATTTCAATTGCTGTGTGTTCCCGCCGCTCGCCGTCACATACAGCCCCGCCCCCTGGCCGGGGAACTTTGATACACGTCACTCGTGATTTGACGGGTGATCTGTCTATCAAAGTCCCGGGACCAGGGGGTGGGGCTGTGTGTCACAGCGAGTGCGGGGAACACACTGCAATAGAAATGAAAGCCGCGAGTGATGTTCCCTGCACTGTGATGATCCGGCCGCCTGCTCTCCTCTCTTCCTCTCCGTGAGTGCTGGGAGAAGGACTCCCATACAACCCCGCATGCCGGCGGTGCTCACCCCCCCTCTTCCAGGCAGCCCTTCCTCGCCAGCCCTCAAAATTCCCTCGCAAAATGCGAGCAGGCGAGTGGAATTTTCGAGGGCTGTGTGTGTGTGTGTGTGTGTGTGTGTGTATGTATGTGTGTGTATGTGTATGTATGTATGTATGTATATATATATATATATATATATATGAAAATGAGGTAAACAATAAACAAAGTGGTAAGCTTGGTTATTAAAATTACACCAAACAGCGCTAAAATATTAAAATACTCAAATAAGACTCGTGGTCAGAAACCACTAGTAAAGTCCAAGACGTAGATTTGTGGCAAAGTCAGTCCAGAAAAAAATAATAGTGAGTAACAGCAATTGTCCATGTGAACACCTTCCTCCACCAGAGACATGTATTGCAATCCACCACGTGATGTAACTTTCCCCTTAGGGGTTCACACTCACCAGAAACACATAATAATCATGCCTTGTATGTAAAGTGGATACATCCGTTAATCTGTTATGGCTTGTCACTTCTTATCAAGGGTCACCAGAATGAAAATAGGCTCCACAGCAGGTCATAAAATAACAGAGAAATAACAGCAAATAGCGTAATCCTGTTTAATTAAAAGAACTGATTCCCATACATTTAGGAGACCCCTTTAACTAGCTACGTACAATAATGCAGAATAAAACAAGCATTGAGTGGCCCCAGAGGGCGCTATCACCGTATATGGCCGTCACTCGGAGCGTGTGTGTATCCTGCAGACACTTCCGATTCAGGAGATGGGCGGTGGAGCGCAACGATGGAGCGCACTCGTCACTTCCGGGTCGCGTGTTGTCGTAGTTACGCCCTGACGCGTTTCGTCATCTGACTTCGACAGAGGGTGTAACGTAACGACACACACGGGATCCTTAAATTACCATGCTCATAGAGTAACCGCCAATCAGCGTACCTGGCAACAGATGACAGGTGCTAGATGCTGTTGCCTCATAGGACGCTGACGGCGCCCTCATACAGTTTGAAGCACGGATGTAAACATTAAATATAATTCAATGGTAATGATAAATTAAAGATAAAAACAGGTATATAATTGCTATGAATTGATAAACCACATAAAAGGGATATAATGATAAAGAATATGTGCAATTAATCGATAAACTATTATGGCCATGCAGCACAACCATACACATTATAGGGGATCATAACATAATCTCCCCCACAGAGAGAACTTGAAGGTGAACAATAATGTGGTGCATACTTTATCCCTTGTGGACAAACAGTACATTATATTTATGAATATATCACATTTTTTTTTTAAGTTGTATAGCCAACAATGCAAATGATATGGACTGGAAAACGCACATCTGAACAGTCCTATCACCAACATGTAGCTCATAGACTATTTGTAACCAATAGTGTTTGGTCATAATCTATATACTGATTATATAAAGTGCATAACAGCATAGTAATAATAATAAAACCAATATCATAAGAACAATATCAAAGCTAAATAAATTAATAAATTCATATATTAAAAGATAAATTCATCTATGAGAGAAAAATATCTTAAAAAATATCTAATAAAAAATATATATATATAAAGAGTCTAAAATATATATATATATATATAGATAGAGTACAAACACCTCAGATAAAACCCACATACCTAAAATTCATGTATATAAAATACAAGAATTAAAAGTGTATATGTATATAGAAGACTGCCATCTGAGCATTTAGAATATACGATGCTAAAAACTTTATGTTAATAAAATCTGGAGACACCTCTACGTGTATATAACACAGTGTATGTGTATATCTGTGTATGTGTGTTTTGAACTGCGTATTTTGACAAAACATTAAAATTGCTATATAGTAAAAAGATGGATCAGTAATCACTTATAAAACAATTAATATCTAGGTCAACATTCAACCCTTTCGGTGCCAGTGTGTCTATCAGGAAAATCCATTGGGTTTCACGTTTGGAGAGTTCTCGTACAAGATTTGATCCTCTCCAAAAAGGTTTGAGATGATCAATCCCCCAAAATTTTAGTCCTATAGGGTCCTGGTTATGATGGAGTTTAAAATGTAATGACACATTATGGTCTTTAAAACCTAGCTTTATGTTGGCTATATGCTCAGCAATCCGAATTCTCAAAAGTCTTTTAGTACGGCCTATATATATTAAGCCGCATGGACATTGAAGAGCATATACTACATATGTCGTATTACACGTAATAAATTCTTTTATCCTGAATTCCTTTTGGTTTGAGGTGGATGTGAATTTATTTAATGCTCTTATTGGTGTTCTGACCTCTCTGCATGCCCGACACTTTCTACATGAATAAAATCCATCCTGATCCCAGAAGGAGGGGGGTTTAGCCGGGGGGTCAATCACTTTTTTTACAATTTTATCAGCATAATTGAGTGATCTTCTATAGATGAAACCAGGGGTGTTTGGTAATGAAAGATGCAATATTCTGTCCATTAATAAAACATGCCAATGATTGGTGAAGATAGCTTCCACTTCCTTATATTGGGCATGGAAGCCAGACACAAAGCTCCATTCCTGGTTATTGGTGTTGAGAGTCTGTGTTGTTTCTACCAAGAGGTCTGTTCTGGGAACTTGGGCAACTTCTTCAATAATTTGATCAAGAATGTGTTCATGATATCCTTTCTCCTCGAATTTTTTCTTAATGATCAGGGACTGTGATTTATAATCAGAGATCTCAGTGCAATTCCTTCTTATTCTAGTCAGTTGGCCCTTGGGAATGTTTTTTAACCATAGGGGATGGTGGCCACTCTGCATGGGGAGGTAACTATTAGAATCTGTGGGTTTAAAATAAACTGAGGTACCTAGTTTATCTCCACATCTATTATGCTGATAAAATTGTAAAAAAAGTGATTGACCCCCCGGCTAAACCCCCCTCCTTCTGGGATCAGGATGGATTTTATTCATGTAGAAAGTGTCGGGCATGCAGAGAGGTCAGAACACCAATAAGAGCATTAAATAAATTCACATCCACCTCAAACCAAAAGGAATTCAGGATAAAAGAATTTATTACGTGTAATACGACATATGTAGTATATGCTCTTCAATGTCCATGCGGCTTAATATATATAGGCCGTACTAAAAGACTTTTGAGAATTCGGATTGCTGAGCATATAGCCAACATAAAGCTAGGTTTTAAAGACCATAATGTGTCATTACATTTTAAACTCCATCATAACCAGGACCCTATAGGACTAAAATTTTGGGGGATTGATCATCTCAAACCTTTTTGGAGAGGATCAAATCTTGTACGAGAACTCTCCAAACGTGAAACCCAATGGATTTTCCTGATAGACACACTGGCACCGAAAGGGTTGAATGTTGACCTAGATATTAATTGTTTTATAAGTGATTACTGATCCATCTTTTTACTATATAGCAATTTTAATGTTTTGTCAAAATACGCAGTTCAAAACACACATACACAGATATACACATACACTGTGTTATATACACGTAGAGGTGTCTCCAGATTTTATTAACATAAAGTTTTTAGCATCGTATATTCTAAATGCTCAGATGGCAGTCTTCTATATACATATACACTTTTAATTCTTGTATTTTATATACATGAATTTTAGGTATGTGGGTTTTATCTGAGGTGTTTGTACTCTATCTATATATATATATATATATTTTAGACTCTTTATATATATATATTTTTTATTAGATATTTTTTAAGATATTTTTCTCTCATAGATGAATTTATCTTTTAATATATGAATTTATTAATTTATTTAGCTTTGATATTGTTCTTATGATATTGGTTTTATTATTATTACTATGCTGTTATGCACTTTATATAATCAGTATATAGATTATGACCAAACACTATTGGTTACAAATAGTCTATGAGCTACATGTTGGTGATAGGACTGTTCAGATGTGCGTTTTCCAGTCCATATCATTTGCATTGTTGGCTATACAACTTAAAAAAAAAAAGTGATATATTCATAAATATAATGTACTGTTTGTCCACAAGGGATAAAGTATGCACCACATTATTGTTCACCTTCAAGTTCTCTCTGTGGGGGAGATTATGTTATGATCCCCTATAATGTGTATGGTTGTGCTGCATGGCCATAATAGTTTATCGATTAATTGCACATATTCTTTATCATTATATCCCTTTTATGTGGTTTATCAATTCATAGCAATTATATACCTGTTTTTATCTTTAATTTATCATTACCACTGAATTATATTTAATGTTTACATCCGTGCTTCAAACTGTATGAGGGCGCCGTCAGCGTCCTATGAGGCAACAGCATCTAGCACCTGTCATCTGTTGCCAGGTACGCTGATTGGCGGTTACTCTATGAGCATGGTAATTTAAGGATCCCGTGTGTGTTGTTACGTTACGCCCTCTGTCGAAGTCAGATGACGAAACGCGTCAGGGCGTAACTACGACAACACGCGACCCGGAAGTGACGAGTGCGCTCCATCGTTGCGCTCCACCGCCCATCTCCTGAATCGGAAGTGTCTGCAGGATACACACACGCTCCGAGTGACGGCCATATACGGTGATAGCGCCCTCTGGGGCCACTCAATGCTTGTTTTATTCTGCATTATTGTACGTAGCTAGTTAAAGGGGTCTCCTAAATGTATGGGAATCAGTTCTTTTAATTAAACAGGATTACGCTATTTGCTGTTATTTCTCTGTTATTTTATGACCTGCTGTGGAGCCTATTTTCATTCTGGTGACCCTTGATAAGAAGTGACAAGCCATAACAGATTAACGGATGTATCCACTTTACATACAAGGCATGATTATTATGTGTTTCTGGTGAGTGTGAACCCCTAAGGGGAAAGTTACATCACGTGGTGGATTGCAATACATGTCTCTGGTGGAGGAAGGTGTTCACATGGACAATTGCTGTTACTCACTATTATTTTTTTCTGGACTGACTTTGCCACAAATCTACGTCTTGGACTTTACTAGTGGTTTCTGACCACGAGTCTTATTTGAGTATTTTAATATTTTAGCGCTGTTTGGTGTAATTTTAATAACCAAGCTTACCACTTTGTTTATTGTTTACCTCATTTTCATTTATTTTTCTATTTTAAACAGCAGCTTAGTATTTTAGAATATTTTGAGAAAAATATTTTATTATTTTCAATTTTATGTGCTACTGCTGTATACTGCTGGTTTGAACTGGCGCTAAGTGTGTGTTACATTAGGCCTTGTTTAACACACCTCTTATCCAATATATATATATATATATATATATATATATATATATATATATATATATATATATATATATATATATTCTATTATATATGAAAAGAACAAGAAAAGTGCGCCTAAGTACAGTATGTAAAACAATGATGGGTTTATTAATAAAAATCAGCCAAATGGCTGCTCACAAGACAGTGGTGGAATACACGCATGCAGAATAGGAATGTTAGGTCACTCTGTCAATATCACTCTGTCAACTGAAGCTCCGTGCAGTATAACATCTCCTCCGGTGCTGGACTGTCCGTGCCGTGGCGGGGGGAGCGTTGTAGGGCTCGGTGAAGGTCGGCTGAGCCGGAACTAGCCCCGCAGCGGCATGCGTTTCAGCCTGGAGCGCAAACGGCTGTCGGCGGCAGGAAGTGACGCCAGACTTGGCTCGGGTTGATGATGTGTTTCAATGCTTCCACATTTTCTTCAGATCTAATTGGGAAAGGACGCTGTCGGTCATATATGTGCTCCCCGGGGCGGAGCGATGGAAAAATTATTATAAAATGAGCACTGCTATTAGGCGGCCACATTAGATAAGATACTAGACCTTCTATTAAAACAACGATGATGTAAACAACAATAATATAAATATAAACACACACAAGATAGATAGGAACGAATGGCAAATTAGATAATAATAATGTTACGAGGATGATTAAGAACCTGCTGACAAAAGGAGGTGGCATTGTGATACAGGATAAAAACGATTACATAAAAGAAGCCCATCGTCTTCTTTCAGACAACACCACTTATGAGAAATTAAGAACTGATCCACTACCCAAATTCACTGTAGAATTAAATCAAATGGTCGATAAGGCACATACAGATGGTATACTATCCAAATCAGAGACAGCCTTTTTCCATAAATCTTTTTTTCAGGTTCCTTATTTTTGTCACCTACCAAAAGTTCACAAAAACACAGATAACCAACCAGGACGCCCTATCGTTGCCTCCATGGACAACATAACTTCCAGTTTTTCATTATATATCGATTATTTTCTCCAACGACTGGCACAGGCCTTGCCCTCTTACATTAAGGACGGAACACACCTAATAGAACAATTACGCCCATACACCTGGGAGTCCACCTATCAGCGGATCTCCCTAGACGTGTGCTCCTTTTACACATATATCCCCCATGAGATAGGACTACAGGCCGTAGCCCATTTCCTAAGAGAAGATTCCTACCTTAACATACAACAAATAGAATTCATTCTCCTGGCTACCCACTGGCTAGAACACAACTATTTTCTTTTTGAGGGTGTATACTACCGGCAGAAACAAGGCACGGCCATGGGTGCTAATTTTGCACCAAGTTATGCCAACCTGACTATGGGTTCGTGGGAGACCAGGTGAATTTGGGCCAACAACCCATTTGCGGCACACCTGGTCTTCTACGTACGCTATATAGACGATATTCTAATCATCTGGGATGGCCCAACTAATCTGATTACAGAGTTTGTCTCATATTGTAACGCCAACCCCTTTGGTCTTTCCTTTACCTCAGTAGTCGATCCTATGTCTATACGTTTTCTAGATTTGGAACTCTTCCATATTGATAAAGATATAACAATTAAAAATTACACTAAACCCACAGAAGGAAATTTGTTTCTGCACTATACCAGCTGTCACTATCCTAGATGGGTTCATAATATCCCGAAGAGCCAATTTCATCGCCTCAGATGGAACTGCACCAGACTAGATGATTATGAGACGCAGAGTCTATTGCTGAAAACTAAATTCATTGACAAAGGCTATCCATCTGACCTTGTGGACAACGCATGCGCAGCATATTGTATCGATAATGTGCCAAACAAGTCAAAACAGACCTCCATGCCTGTCACAAGATTCATTACACAATACCACTGCAGTCATAAGAAAATGGAAAGTCTTTTCAAAAAACACTGGTCTATCTTGACACAAGACCCTCATTTAACCAAATCGCTATCCACAGTACCAAAATTTGCATATCGTAGGTCCCCTAATGTAAAAGGCAAAATTGCACCAAGCTAAATTAAATCACAAGCCAAAACTATCACTTTAAAACAGCTACCGTATTTATCGGCGTATAACACGCACCTTTTTCCCCTTAAAATCAGGGGAAAATCGTGGGTGCGTGTTATACACCGATACTCCGTCGAATTCCCCTGCTGAAACGAGCGAGAGGAGCCGAAGTACACTCGGCTTTACTCGGCTCCTCTCGCAGTCCCGCCCATCTCTGACTGCGCCGCTGACATAGAGAAAGCCGAGTGTACTTCGGCTAGTCTTGGCTCCTCTCGCAGTCCTGCCCCTGACTGTGAGCAGAGCAGAGTCTAGCCGAAGTACACTCGGCTTTCTCTGTCAGCGGCGCAGTCAGTGGAGATGGGCGGGACTGCGAGAGGAGCCGAGTCTAGCCGAAGTACACTCGGCCCCGCTCGCTCCTCTCCACAGAAATCGGCGCCAAATTAAAAAAAACGCAGAGACTGACAAGACTGCAAAGGCACTGGGCAAGGCTGCAGATGGACAGATGGACACTGGGCAAGGCTGCAGATGGACAGATGGACACTGGGCAAGGCTGCAGATGGACAGATGGACACTGGGCAAGGCTGCAGATGGACAGATGGACACTGGGCAAGGCTGCAGATGGACACTGGGCAAGGCTGCAGATGGACAGATGGACACTGGGCAAGGCTGCATGCTGCATTTAAATGTAAGTTTTTTTTCCTTGAATTTCCCTCCTAAACTTGGGGTGCGTGTTATACGCCGGCGCGTGTCATACACTGATAAATACGGTAACTATGATACCTTTGGTAGGCATGTTTAGATGCAAAAAGGCCCTGTGTCTTACTTGTTCACATGTCCATCATGGCAAAAAAAGCTTTATAGCCAACGATAAAACATTTACTTCCTTTTACAACTGCTCCATGACCTATGTCGTGTACTGCCTGTCCTGCCCTTGTGGTTTGTTATATGTGGGCAGAACCATTCGAGCATTACGAGTTAGATTTGGTGAACATCGTTGAGCAGTCAAGGAGAGCAGTCCTCAGTACAGTGTGTCTCAACATTTCAATATTCACCATCATAAGGACATCTCGGCCCTTCAAGTATGGATTATTGAAAGCATACCAGATAAACACCCGCTGAAAGATTTCAGCGGTTGTGTAAACAAGAAACTTATTGGATATACTCTCTTAATACCCTATGGACTCAATGAGGAGATTAAAATCCATACGGTCATGTAATGATATGATGTATGTGTGCATGTGCGCATATATATGTACATACTTCTTATACTTTAGCTATATGTATATTCATGATTGCTTGTTCATTTCAGGCTCTGGGGTCAATTTCTTACATACAATTGAGATCTTGTCTGTATTATTCTTGTATTTTCCTTCCCTTTTTTTACCTTTATTATTTCCCCCCTCCCCCCTGTACATCTTTATGTCATACTAGTCTGCATTTGTGTTCAGTACCATATGTGCATCTACATATGATCTAGGCCTACAATTATCTACACCACTTTTTAAGCGAGTATAATTATAATTAGTACACGGCATGTGTGTGCATCCAGCCAGTTACATACATGCACATCTTTAAATATTTATGTGTGAAAAATACATAAAACACACACATATAGTCTCTTTCATTTTTGTGTTCCCTTTTGTCATTCCATATCGTCTGGTAGGCTCATAGACCTCATGCATTTAGCTAACAAATGTGCAAATTTACATCCATATGCACGCATGTGTAAGTGCACACGCACTCACACATGTTTATGACATGCATGACGTCATATAGATTATTCTAATTATTAGATATGACATCCTCTTGTGTCATATCCTATGATAAATACACATATTCATTTTCATTATTATTTAAATTCATTTAGATTTATTTCCATTTTTAACATATTTACTACTATATATAATATAACTTAATTGTAATTCATGTGTGTATCCATATATGAATTCTTTTATTTTTTATTTGTTAGGCACATATAACACATAAAAATACACATATAATAGCCACCGTGTATTAGCATATAATTCTTAGTGCATTATATATATACACACACACACACATGTATTATCAATATGCCAAACATAGGAGATTATTATCATTCATCTTAATTATCCTTCTGAATCATCCTTGTAACATTATTATCTAATTTGCCATTCATTCCTATCCATCTCGGTGTTTATATTTATATCATTGTTGTTTACATCATTGTTGTCTTAATGGAAGGTCTAGTATCTTATCTAATGTGGCCGCCCAATAGCAGTGTAAGGTATAAGAAGACCATGAACCAATATTCATGGTTAGAGTTCTCCTCAAATATATATATATTTTACAATAATGTTTCTCTGACATGAGTGTGAACAAGATGTGTGGTCAGGCTAATCTTTCTTCTGTGTAACTGACAAGCATGAAATGTGACTTTGTGGTTAGGCCTTTTCCGGGAAAAAGTTTATCTCACTTCTGCTTTTTAACTGACAGACTGACCACACTGACATCTGGCGTTTCTTATCTTCCTGTTTCAAATGTCAGAACATGTCTAGTTTGACCACAATTGACGTATGTTAACTGACCGCTTTTGCAGAAGTCAAAAAAACCTGTTCGAATTTATTTTTGTCTAAATCATGAGGTTTTTGCTTATTGCTGATAGGTCCATAGGAGGGAGGCAACTTTTCTCGCTGTGTATAAAAAAGGACATGTAACCATTAAAACACATATTCTAGTATACCCATTCACTGTTTATTGGTGTCTTGAATATCCGACCGGTCAGAGAGACTTCCACAGATCCTGAGTCCAGCTCGAGCCAAGAAGGTCCAACAGAACCAAACAGTGCCAGAACCTTTCAGTGGTACCAGAAGTGGGGTGATCCAATTGAACAGGTAAGACCCCCTTTAATTATTATTGGGAACAACAGTCTTGCTTTGTCAATTGGTTCACCATAAAGTAGACTCTCGAGAAAACTACAAGTTTTCTGGGACTCTGTTAAGATTGAAAGGTAGATTTAGAATAGATACAGAGGGTCTCGCTAGGTTGGCCAGACCAGGTTATTAGATTGAGAAAGAATCTTAAATTCTTCTCTACATAGGACGGATCTGTGGAAACTCTATATCTAAAGGTGTACACAAAAAGGGTTACCTTTTTAAATGTCGACTGTATATTGTTGTCCTGAATGTAAAACTGGTTTATTGTTTGCCTATAAAGGGAAGACCACGTCATTAGTGGCAATTGTTCCAGGGGGGTATCATGTCAAAATTGGCAAGGGTCCTATGTTCCAGGGATCAAAACAACATATGTTAAGATTTAATATACATAATTCTTTATCATATAGTTTGACACTCGAGGGCCTAAGTGTGGCTGAAATCCAGTGTCTAATTATATACCAAAAAAAAGGAGAACACTGGGTTCCTTGTCATAAATCTATAAATTGTCATAAGTTTAAGGACATTTTCCGCCCCTGGAATGAAATAGAGAAAGCAAGACAGAAATTTTTTAATTTTAAAGTATAAGTATTATTGTTTGCCTTAATGGGTAATCAAGCAGGAAAGGAAGCTGAAGGTAAGCAGCACCAACCCTCTCCGATTGATTACATTAAAGTCAATTATGGGAAAAATTATACTGATCCTTTTTGGTCACTAGTTTTAAAAAGAGCACATCAGTTAGAAGTGCCATGTTTGGGGGAATACGGATCATGTTCCGAGGAAGAGTGGGAGGAAGTGACCAGAATATGTGGCCAACATAAACAGTATAATTATCCCATAAAAGACCTTGACAAAGATTACATGACTAAATGTTGTAAGATTTGGGCAAAAGGGTATGAAGGAATATAGAAAGAAATATACAAGTGTAAAAATGGAAAAGAAAGAGCAATTAGAAGACGCAATAGGAAGTCCATCAGCTCCCCCTAATTTTTATCAAGAAAAACCCCCTCCATATGCTATGGTAAAAGATGAATCCCTTGTCCCAAAGAAAATATACCCCTCGTTAGATCCAAATGTTATAGCAGGAGTATTAACCATAGCTAAACAAAAGGGAACTAATTGGTTACGGGAGGGGGAAGATAGAAGACAGATACAGGAACGTTTAAGTCAATTAGTAAAGGAGGAAGAACAGTGTATTAAAAAAAGAGGAAGATGAAGAAAAAGTGATAGAAGGAAAGCTGAGGAGGATAAGGATGATGAGGCAGTGGGTGGCTTGACCTCGGGGATAGAAGCCCTCGAATTCCCAGTTATTCACATGGGAGAAACCCCGGTCCATATCCCACTCCCCCTCGGGACGTTAAGGGATATTAAAGATCTTTGCCCAAAGCCACGTAAATACCCCAGAGAGGCAGCTCTGTTCTTACAGAGACATTGCGCGGGCACTGGCATGAATGCCGATGACTGTGAAATAATAATACAGACAGTGGATCCAGATCCTATCTGCGATGTAGAAGTTAAGACATTATTTGCTGATACTGACCCCTTTAAAAATGCAAAGGGATGAGAATCATTTTGGGCAGCTGTTTGGCAGTAAAGTTACAAAGGAGAGAGCGCTTTGCAGATAATGTGCACTGCAAAGCAGGGACCGGGAGAAAACTTTTATTCATTTTGTAAACGGATACACCAGTTATACAAAGATACAGGAATGGAGAACCCTGAACTGTATGTGAGCACAGTCATGTCTGGGGGAGATCCCAAAACAACACAGTTACTTAAATTAATTACCCCCAATTGGTCAACATTAAAACCTGATGCCTTTCTCAAAGACATTAAAAAAAGCGTGCATCCTCGGGCTTATTCACGACAAAAGGAGGGGTATTTCCCTCATTTAACCCCGAACAGATAGAAAGCCAGCAGTTAGCTGCTGCACAAATGGTTGTCCCTTATACAAAACCAGTTCCCCAACAATCCCAACAAGCACAATAGCAAGCATATCCCCAGGATAACCAGCAGGGTTGTTTCACATTCAGGGACATGGGACATTGGAAGTCAGAATGCCCCCTTAGGAGAGGAACAAGTAGGGCAGCTAACCGCAGGGGTAATATGGGAAGAGGCAGATTGCCCGTTGGTACAGTTCATGACCAACATCTTTTTAAATGAGTTTTGCCATTCTGACTGACCACTTCCTCTGGGAAGAGACTTAATGTCAAGTTTAAACATTCACATCAAATTTACAAAAGATGGGGGCCTGCTAGCTACATCAGAAATCTGTGATTTGTCTAACCCAAAAAAGACAGGATTTTAGAGGGTACTTTATGTTACTACCGCCACACCTTAAAGCACACCCTATATGGGCACTGCATACATTGTACACTATACAAGCCCATCATTGGGGAAGGAGCAGTAGTACATTACCAAAAACAATATCCCCTGTCAGAAGGAATACTGAAACATACAATCAGTCCCTGGAACACCCCCATTCACCCAGTCAAAGCCAGTGGTGAATGGCGCTTTGCACAGGACCAAAAGGGCCCTGAACAAAGCTATTGTCCCCCTTCCACCTTTTGTTGCGGATATTGCTACAATATTTTGTGAGATACCGGCAACGTCCAAGATCTACATGGTCATTGATTTAACCACTTAAGCCCCGGACCATTTGGTAGCTAGAGGACCAGAGGTGAATTCAGAATTTTGCACTGCGCTGCTTTAACTGTAAATTGTGCGGACATGCAATGTTGTACTGAAACGAAATTTGCGTCCTTTTCTTCCCACAAATAGAGCTTTCTTTTAATGGTATTTGATTGCCTCTGCAATTTTTATTTTTTGCGAGATAAACGGAAAAAGACCGAAAATTTTGAAAAAAAATGATATTTTCTACTTTTTGTTATAAGAAAAATTGAATAAACTCAATTGTAGTCATACATTTAGGCCAAAATGTATTCAGCCACATGTCTTTAGTAAAAAAAATGTCAATAAGCATATATTTATTGGTTTGCGCAAAAGTTATAGCGTCTACAAACTAGGGTACATTTTCTGGAATTTACACAGCTTTTAATTTATGACTGCCTATCTCATTTCTTGAGGTGCTAAAATGGCAGGGCAGTACAAAACCCCCCCAAATGACCCCATTTTGGAAAGTAGACACCCCAGGGAAATTGCTGAGAGGCATGTTGAGCCCATTGAATATTTTTTTTTTGTCCCAAGTGATTGAATAATGACAAAAAAATATATAAAAAAAAAAATTACAAAAAGTTGTCACTAAATGATATATTGCTCACACATGCCATGGTTATATGTGGAATTGCACCCCAAAATACATTCTGCTGCTTCTCCTGAGTACGGGGATACCACATGTGTGGGACTTTTTAGGAGCCTAGCCGCATACGGGCCCCCGAAAACCAAGCACCGCCTTCAGGATTTCTAAGGGCGCAAATTTTTGATTTCACTCCTCACTACCTATCACAGTTTCGAAGGCCATAAAATGCCAAAATAGCACAAAACCCCCCTAAATGACCCTATTTTGGAAAGTAGACACCCCAAGCTATTTACTGAGAGGCATGATTAGTCCATGGAATATTTTATATTTTGCCACAAGTTGCAGGAATAGGACAAACTTTATTTTTTTTGCACAAAGTTGTCACTAAATGATATATTGCTCACACATGCCATGGGCATATGTGAAATTACACCCCAAAATACATTCTGCTGATTCTCCTGAGTATGGGGATACCACATGTGTGGGACTTTTTGGGAGCCTAGTCGCGTACGGGACCCCAAAAACCAAGCACCGCCTTCAAGGTTTCTAAGGGCATAAATTTTTGATTTCACTCCTCACTACCTATCACAGTTTTGAAGGCCATAAAATGCCAAGATAGCACAAAAACCCCCAAAATGACCCCATTTTGGAAAGTAGACACCCCAAGGAAATTGCTGAGAGGCATGTTGAGCCCATTGAATATTTTTTTTTTGTCCCAAGTGATTGAATAATGACAAAAAGAAAAAAAAAAAATGTACAAAAAGTTGTCGCTAAATGATATATTGCTCAAACATGCCATGGTTATATGCAGAATTGCACCCCAAAATACATTTGGTTGCTTCTCCTGAGTACGGGGATACCACATGTGTGGGACTTTTTGAGAGCCTAGCCGCGTACGGGCCCCCGAAAACCAAGCACCGCCTTCAGGATTTCTAAGGGCACAAATTTTTGATTTCACTCCTCACTACCTATCACAGTTTTGAAGGCCATAAAATGCCAAGATAGTCCAAAACCCCCACAAATGACCCCATTTTGGAAAGTAGACACCCCAAGCTATTTGCCGAGAGGCATGGTGAGTATTTTACAGCTCTCATTTGTTTTTGAAAATGAAGAAAGACTTTTTTTTTTTTTTTTTTTTTTTTCAATTTTTAAAACTTTGTGACAAAAAGCGAGATCTGCAAAATACTCAACATACCTCTCAGCAAATAGCTTGGGGTGTCTACTTTCCAAAATGGGGTCATTTGGGGGGGTTTGTGCCATCTGGGCATTCCATGGCCTCCGAAACTGTGATAGGCAGTGAGGAGTAAAATCAAAAATTTACACCCATAGAAATCCTGAAGGCGGTGCTTGGTTTTCGGGGTCCTGTACGCGGCTAGGCTCCCAAAATGTCTCACACATGTGGTATCCCCGTACTCAGGAGAAGCAACAGAATGTATTTTGGGGTGCAATTCCACATATAACCATGGCATGTTTGAGCAATATATAATTTAGTGACAACTTTTTGTAATTTTTTTTTTTTTTGTCATTATTCAATCACTTGGGACAAAAAAAAAAAAATATTCAATGGGCTCAACATGCCTCTCAGCAAATAGCTTGAGGTGTCTACTTTCCAAAATGGGGTCATTTGGGGTGGTTTTGAACTGTCCTGGCATTTTATGCACAACATTAGGAAGCTTATGTCACACATCATCCACTCTTCTAACCACTTGAAGACAAAGCCCTTTCTGACACTTTTTGTTTACATGAAAACATTTTTTTTTTTGCAAGAAAATTATGTTGAACCCCCAAACATTATATATATTTTTAAAGCAAAGGCCCTACAGATTAAAATAGTGGGTGTTGCATTTTTTTTTTCCACACAGTATTTGCGCAGCGATTTTTCAAACGCATTTTTTGGGGGAAAAACACACTTTTTTTATTTTTAATGCACTAAAAAACACTATATTGCCCAAATGTTTGATGAAATAAAAAAGATGATCTTAGGCCGAGTACATGGATACCAAACACGACATGCTTTAAAATTGCGCACAAACGCGCAGCGGCGAGAAACTACATTCATTTTTAAAAGCATTTAAAAGCCTTTACAGGTTACCACGTTGGATTTACAGAGGAGGTCTACTGCTAAAATTACTGCCCTCGATCTGACCTTCGCGGTGATACCTCACATGCATGATGCAATTGCTATTTACATATGACGCTAGACCGACGCTTGCGTTCGCCTTTACGCAAGAGCAGGGGGGGACAGCGGTGCTTTTTTTTTTATTTATTTTTTATTATTATTTATCTTGCTTTTTTATTTTATTTTTAAATTGTTCCTTCCATATTTTTTTTTTTAATCATTTTTATTGTTATCTCAGGGAATGTAAATATCCCCTATGATAGCAATAAGTAGTGACAGGTACTCTTTTTTTGAAAAAAAATGGGGGGTTAGACCATAGGGCTTTCCTCTGCCCTCAAAGCATCTGACCACACCAAGATCGGTGTGATAAAATGCTTTCCCAATGGCGCTGTTTATATCCGGGGGGGGGCATTCCCTCCCACTGCTTATAAAAGCAGTCCAGAGGCTAATTAGCCACTAGGATTGCTTATACATGAAAGCCGGCCGCTGGCTGAAAAGAATGATACCCGCAGGCATCAATCTGGTATAACCATTCAAAGTCCAGCAACATACCAGTACGTTGCTGGTCCTTGTTAGACATGTATTGTAATCTTTTTTTTCATGCAGCCTGTTGGCTGAACGAAAAAAAGAGATTGATCGGTGGGTATGCCCACCATTAGAATACCTCCCTTCATCCACCCACTTCTAATGATGGGCATATATGCCGAAGCATGGGGGCATCCTCCCGCAAAAAAGTTATGCCGCGTACACACGGTCGGACTTTTCCACGGGCAAGCCTTCGTCGGAATTTCGACCGTATGTACGCGGCATAAAAGGTTATGCTGCGTACACACGGTCAAACTTTTCCACGGGCAAGCCTCCGTCGGAATTTCGACCGTATATACGCGGCATTAGGAGCAAAATCGCTCCTCCGCCCCTGCTGCCCCCATGCTTCGGCATATATGCTCTTTTTTTAACTGTGGTGGTGAAATCACCTCCTACAGCGTTGGAGTCACGGCTTTATGTATCGTGGGAGCAAACGCTGTTGCTGTCAAGATAAATAAATCCGCGATGCAACTGAATGGCTTACCTGCTAAGCAAATGATGGTTAACATTAAAACAAAGTAACATTACAGTACAACAGTAAGACCTTACCATACCATACCTGCAAAGCAAATACCAAAACAAAACCTAGTAAAAAATAAAACATTTTTTTAACGCAACCTGTGCCTAAAATATATATATGCCGAAGCATGGGGGCATCCTCCCGCAAAAAAGTTATGCCGCGTACACACGGTCAAACTTTTCCACGGGCAAGCCTCCGTCAGAATTACGACCGTATATACGCGGCATTAGGAGCAAAATCGCTCCTCCGCCCCTGCTGCCCCCATGCTTCGGCATATATGCTCTTTTTTTTTAACTGTGGTGGTGAAATCACCTCCTACAGCACTGGAGTCACGGCTTTATGTATCGTGGGAGCAAACGCTGTTGCTGTCAAGATAAATAATTCCGCGCTGCAGTTGAATGGCGCACCTGAAAACAAAAAATTACATACCTGAAAAGCAAGCATGATAAAACATTGCAGAATGGAATACAGTAAAAAAGAGCAGAACAATAGAGAGAAAATAGAGAGAGAGAGAGAGAGAGAGAGAGAGAGAGAGAGAGAGAGAGAGAGAGAGAACAATAAAACTACAACTATTTTTGTTTTTTTTATTTTATATTTTTTTTGTGTTTTTGTTTTTTACGTTTTTTTTTTTCTTTTTTACACTTTTTTTTTAAACTTTAACAACTGTAATGGTTCGGGTCTCTCAAAATGTAATGGCATCTTGGGAGACCCTGTGTA
This sequence comes from Rana muscosa, assembly GCA_029206835.1. NCBI lineage: Eukaryota > Metazoa > Chordata > Amphibia > Anura > Ranidae > Rana > Rana muscosa. The sequence continues at coordinate 724,193,635 of CM055121.1, read as the reverse complement.
AGTGTGTCCTAGTCTGTGAAATGCTGTACCCTACGCTAAAACTTCACTTTTGAGTGGTAGCGTTCAAAACATTCACCAACGCAAAGACCAGGTTTGTCAGGACAGAGTGGACAATAATAACGGGTGTCACGCCTAAATCCGCGCTTGCTACAGACACGACATCTTTTTTGGGGGGTTCGTTGGGTAGGGGTACTCGGGAGGAGATGCGTATAATGCCTCTCATGCAGCCGGCTTACTGCATTTGGTAGGGGATGGTGAGGTGCAGAACCGCCTGGATACAGGAGTTCTGTGACTATCTCATTCTGGAATTTTAGAAGAGATAAAGTCCCGCCTGAAGCTCTGTATAGCACATGAGCGTTCAGCAAAGCCAATTGAAATAAGGATAGAGACACTTTTTTGTACCAGCGTCTCGCCTTACGGTCAATTAGATACGGCGCCATCAACTGGTCGTTGAGGTCCACCCCTCCCATATTTTTGTTATATTCGTGGACACAGAGGGGTTTCTCCACAACACCAGTCGCCGTAGGAATTTGGACTGTCGTGTCTGCATGAAGGGAGGTAAGAAGGAAAACATTCTTATTGTCCCTCCACTTCATAGCGAGCAAGTTATTACACTTCAAGCATGCTCTCTCCCCCAGCCTAAGACGGGCATCTACAAGCCGCTGGGGAAAGCCCCGGCGATTAGGTCGCACGGTGCCACATGCTCCAATCTGATGATCAAACAAGTGACTAAACAGTGGCACGCTCGTGTAATAATTGTCCACATATAAGTGGTACCCCTTTCCGAATAAGGGTGACACCAAGTTCCACACTGTCTTGCCAGCGCTCCCTATGTAATCCGGGCAGTTGACCGGCTCAACCTGACTGTCTTTTCCCTAATAAACCATAAAGCTCCATACATAGCCTGTTGCCCTGTCACAGCACTTATAGAGCTTGACCCCGTATCTGGCACGCTTGCTGGGAAGGTACTGCTTGAAAGCCAAGCGGCCAGAAAATTTAATCAGGGACTCATCAACGCAGACAACTTGATCGGGAATAAACAAGGCTGCAAAACGTTAGTTGAAGTGGTTTATGAGGGGCCGAATTTTATAGAGCCGGTCGTATTCAGGGTCCCCACGTGGACGACAAAGTTCATTGTCGTTGAAGTGCATGAACCGCAAAATCTGCTCGTATCGTTTCCTGGGCATGGAGGCAGAGAACACGGGCATGTGGTCAATTGGGTGCGTGGACCAATAAGCACGAAATGACGGGAATTTATGTGTGCCCATGTTGAGGGAAAGGCCCAGAAAGGTCTTAAATTCGGAAACCGTAATTGGTTTCCAATCTTTGGCAATGGAAGGCAACTGGGGATTAGCGGCGATGAATTGACCAGCATATAAATTACTCTGGTCCACAATAGATCTATAGAGATCTTCCGTGAAAAACAGCGAATAATAATCGATTGGCATAAAATCAGCTGTTTCCACCTGAATACCGGGTTGGGCAGTGAATGGGGGAAGTACGGGTTCTGCAGAAGTGGTGGGGACCCAATCAGGATAGGCGAATTCTGCAGGAAGGGCACTATGGGTACGACGGGCCTGCCTTTGTCTTCTTATTGGTGGCAGCGGGACACTACTTGTGCTTGCCACCTCGCCAGCTTGAACTGCACTTATGGGACTCGCCACGTCACCACGTGATACTGCAGTGCTGGATGTACGCCCAGGCTGTACTAGGCCGCTGGTGCTTGCCAATTCACCAGAAGGAATAGCGGCGCTAGTACTCCTCTGCTCCATGATACGAGAGCCCTGCGGTTCTTGCTCCTCAACAACCTCAGAAGATCGGGATCGGGTACACCTGACCTTAGCAGGGACCTCAACTTCGTCATCAGAGCTATCTGACGTGGGGCCGCTGACGTCACTGTCTTCTACGGGAAGATATTCTGAGCCTGAATCTGACAGATACGTGACCTCCTCTTCACTATCTGTCATGCTCAGAATCTCGTAGGCCTCTTTACTAGTGTACCTTCGACTTGCCATTTTGGGCTCTAAATTTAGGGGTACACTAGTAAGATTCACAGGAAAAAAAAGCACCCGACTGTCGTCAGCAAATATATCAAACGCTACAAAAAAACTGTTAGCGGTCGCAGGGATCAGGACTGTCTCTGCGAACGCTGCAGTTATGTGTTTTGTGTTTGGTAAGTGACAGTGATCGATGGATACTGCACTTGGGTGGGCTGGGCTGGGCTGGGCGGAGGGGCTAAACGCAGGTACTAGCAGGTATCTGGGCTGATCCCGCTAACACTGCGTTTTTGGGAACCCTAAACCGCTGGGGACGCTAGTATAGATCTGATCAGATACTATACCACTAAGGGAGGTGTATGCTTTGCGCGTGGGTGTTAGCGTTACTGGCACTAACCTAACGCTGCCTGGGGTGACGCAGACCCTCTCTGGCGCTAAAACCTAATTGATCTCACCCGCCGGGCGATCAGGGGGTTAAACCTTTATTGGGTTATATACGGCGGGTGCCCTGATGCTATAAAAAGCAAACTAACCAACCAGCGTCACCCGTAACCTTTATATGGTGATCACTGGTGAAAGGGTTAACTAGGGGCAATCAGGGGGTTAAAACCTTTATTAGGTTAAATATGGGGGTACCCGACGCTATATAAAAACCTGACGGGTTACCTAAATAACTAACTGGGTAACCAGTGTCACCAGTGACGCTTATACGGTGATCACTGGTGAAAGGGTTAACTCTAGGGGCAATCAGGGGGTTAAAATAATATATGGGGGTACCTGACGCTAATAAAAACCTGCGGCGAACCTAAAAATAATTAACTGGCTATCTAGGACACCACCGGCACTAAATACAGCGATCGAAAATACGATCGCTTAGTGACGCTGGCGTTAGGGGGTGAAAGGGTTACCTGGGGGGCGATCAAGGGGTTAAACCTTTATTAGGGGGCTACCCTGGACCTAAAGGGGCCTAATCCTAACTGCCCTGCAACTTTTTACTATCACAGATGACACTAAAAGCAGTGATCAGTAAAATAAATGATCACTGCAATCAGTGACACTGTGATTGGGGGCTGGGGGGTGACCTGGGGGGTGATCTGGGGGTGACTGGGGGGTGAAATGTGTGCCTATGTGTACCTACGTGTCAGTGGACTGCTGGTGCACTAACCTGCTTCCTCTCTCCTCGGCGCCGGAATCGAAAAGACCGCCGCGAGGGAGATGACATCACTTCCTACTGCCTGTGTTTACATCACATGGCAGAGGAAGCATTTTCATTGGCCGGGAGCGATCGCGAGGGGGTGGCCGAAATCGAATGGTCGCCCCCTCATCTCCGAACGCTCCCCAACGATTAACGGCCGCTCACTGTATAGAAGGGGGGTCCGATCGGACCCCCCAACTGTACAAAGGCAATCACGTATGCTCTACGTGATTGTGCCTGTCGGTGCCATTCTGCCGACGTATATATACAGTGAGCGGTCGTTAAGTGGTTAAGTATCGCATTCTCTTCCATACCTGTTGCAGAGGAAGCCCAAAATTACTTTAAACCTGGGCTAGGCTCCCGCAAGGCTTTGCGAACAGTCCTGCAGCGTGCTCCATGGTCTTGAATCGATCTTTGAGCGATTGGGTACCAAAAGAAGGCTCAGTGTTGCTTCAGTATGTGGATGTCCTATTGCTGTGTAATGAAAATGAGGTCAGCTGTGCGGAGGACTCAGAGCACCTACTAACTCACCTCGCCTCAAAAGGTCACTTGGTGTCTCGCAAAGAGATCCAGTGGTGCAGGTCGCAGGTTGAGTACTTGGGGTGTATAATCCGAACCGAACGTTTGGTGTCACCAGCTCGAGTCAAGGCACTGTCCTCCTGGAGTCAACCAAGAGACAAGTCAGCGCTTCTCTCTTTCCTAGGGTCCATAATATACTGCAGGCAGTGGATACCTGATTGCTCTTATTATGATTCTATCCTAAGGTCTGCTACCCTGCAGGATGCCCCAAAGTTTATTGATTGGACAACAGAGAGGGTTAAGGCTTTCACAGCATTAATCAGCTCTCTAAGGCAAGCCCCTGCATTGGGACTTATAGAGTGCGCAGGGCCTTTTTCATTGTACTGTGTGGTATCTGGACCTACGGTTGCAGCGGTCCTAGCACAATCACATGGGAATTCTCTGAGACCCGTATCATACATCTCAAAGAAACTTCCAGATCAAGTTCAAGGTATGCCACATTGCTTACAGGCCGTAGCAGCCTGTGCAATGGCAGTAAAAGAGGTTTCAAAGGTGGTTCTGGGACATGACCTCACACTGTATACTACACACCTCATGACAAACATGAACACACAACACATGACAATGCAAAGGTGCAGCGGCTATGAGATTATCTTGCTAAAAAACACATAATCTAACCATAAAAGCATGTTCAGAAACCTCAAAGCCTATTAGGTTTTTACACTCAGGAACACAATTGCACTGAGGTACTTGCAGAAACTACCCTCCCTAGACCAGACCTCACAGATGTTCCGTATCCAAATGCGGAAAATGTTTATGTAGATGGCAGCTGCTCCCGACCTGATGACAAAACTTATCAAACTGGTTATGCCATTGTTCAATTGCCAGATGTAATGATTGAAGCCAAATCTCTGAATGCTAGTTCAGTCCAGATTGCAGAACTTATTGCTATAACTATGGTTTGTCAGATTTTTGAAGGAAAAGATGTAAACATTTACACTGACAGCAGATATGGGTACACGGGTTGACAAAAGATCCTACTGGACTTTGGTCAATCAAGGAGGGAATAAAAGGGAATAAAAGGGGTGCACCACATGATAGAATCCCTAGATTACACACAAGTCCCCACACAGATGGGCAATTTAGAATATCTTTTGGTTATAGTTGACAGATTTACAGGATGGGTAGAAGCAATCCCTACCACAAGAGAGACAGCTAGAGTACTAATAAATCAGTGGATCTGTAGGTTTGGCCTTCCGGCCACTATATGGTCAGATCAAGGTCCAGCATTTACCTCAGCCTTAGTGAAGGAGCTAGTAAAAATTCTAGGCATCCAATGGAAGCTGCACATTCCCTACCACCCACAGAGTTCAGGAGTAGAGGAAAGAATGAACAGAACCATAAAAGACAAATTGAAAAAAGCAACAGGTGGCACAATGAAAAACTGGTTAGATTACTTGCCAGCAGTCTTATATCAAATCAGGACTACCCCCCCCCCCCCCACAGAACAGGAATATCTCCTTTTGAGATACTTATGGGTAGGCCAGCACAGAGGAAACCTGATGAGGGAGAGGAGGTTAATCTTTATAGGAAGAGTACGTGAAACATCTGGTAAGTAGCTTTAGTGAAACAGAGGACAAGGTTGCTGTCACTTTTCCTCCTCTCTCCACAGAGCCTACACATCCGTATATCCCAGGAGACAAAGTATTGATAAAACAACTTGCCGTCCGGAAACAACCAGGCCCTATCTTCCAAGGACCATTTGAAATTCTGAAGGTTGCCAGAACAGCCGTTCTTACAGATCAAGGACCACAATGGATCCATGCATCCAGACTAAAGACATTTCCGAAGGGAAACTGGAAAAAGGTGAAGGAGAAGACAAAGACCTCTGTTCTGGAGAGTATTCCAGCAAAGGATCCGGAAAATACTCCCTAGTGGACCATAAAAAACAAGAAACTCAGAGTTCCATACCCATAGACACTAATGGTCAAAAAGGAGGGGTCACTTCGGCAAAACTTTTTATTTTTTCCTTAATGATTACATTGTTTATTTTAATGCTCATAATCATAGGACACTGTTGGTCAGATAATTCTAACAGACCAAAAAGAAGTATGGAAGACAATTTTAGTGGTAAAATGCTGCTGCTTAAATTTAAGTATGCTTATGCTTAAAAATCAGGATATGAAAAATGTTGGATATGTAGTAAACTCCATTCTAGCACTGCTAGGATCCCCTAATGGCAGTACCTCTAAACTTCACCCCTCTCCTAAACGGCACACCACCTGTCGTCCTTAATAATCCAATGATCGATGGGCTTCAATTCTTGAAGCCATGATCATAAGGAGGGGTTGTAAGGTATAAGAAGATCATGAACCAATATTCATGGTTAGAGTTCTCCTCAAATATATATATATTTTACAATAATGTTTCTCTGACATGAGTGTGAACAAGATGTGTGGTCAGGCTAATCTTTCTTCTGTGTAACTGACAAGCATGAAATGTGACTTTGTGGTTAGGCCTTTTCCGGGAAAAAGTTTATCTCACTTCTGCTTTTTAACTGACAGATTGACCACACTGACATCTGGCGTTTCTTATCTTCCTGTTTCAAATGTCAGAACATGTCTAGTTTGACCACAATTGACGTATGTTAACTGACCGCTTTTGCAGAAGTTAAAAAAACCTGTTAGAATTTATTTTTGTCTAAATCATGAGGTTTTTGCTTATTGCTGATAGGTCCATAGGAGGGAGGCAACTTTTCTCGCTGTGTATAAAAAAGGACATGTAACCATTAAAACACATATTCTAGTATACCCATTCACTGTTTATTGGTGTCTTGAATATCCGACCGGTCAGAGAGACTTCCACAGATCCTGAGTCCAGCTCGAGCCAAGAAGGTCCAACAGAACCAAACAGTACCAGAACCTTTCAAGCAGTGCTTGTTTTATAATAATTTTTCCATCGCTCCGCCCCGGGGAGCACATATATGACCGACAGCATCCTTTCCCAATTAGATCTGAAGAAAATGTGGAAGCATTGAAATGCGTCATCAACCCGAGCCAAGTCCGACGTCACTTCCTGCCGCTGACAGCCGTTTGCGCTCCAGGCTGAAACGCATGCCGCTGTGGGGCTAGTTCCGGCTCAGCCGACCTTCACCATACCCTACAACGCTACCCCCACCACGGCATGGACAGTCCAGCACCGGAGGAGAGGTTATACTGCACGGAGCTTCGGTTAACAGAGTGATATTGACAGTGACCTCACATCCTATTCTACATGCGTGTATTCCACCACTGTCTTCTGAGTAGCCATTTGGCTGATTTTTATTAATAAACCCATCATTGTTTTACATACTGCACTTAGTAGGCGCACTTTTCTTGTTCTTTTCTTGCCATTTCAGAGTCTGCTTCACTCCTAAAGTGCTGCCGCCAACGGTGCCGATGTAATTTTTTAACTACATATATGGACTTTATTCATCACATATATGGACTTTATTCCCTTACATAAATTGGGGCATTATTATTAATACTATTATCATTGTCAGTATTATTATTGTTATCACCACGGTGTGTTAATCACACATTTTTACTTATTTCAGTTTACATTATTAACATTGTTTGTGGTTCTGGCCTTCCTCTCGCGCTGTCAGTCTGTCTGTAATAAATATAAATATATATATATATATATATATATACACACACACACATACACACACACACACACACATACACACACGGTTTATATATTTGACATTTATCAACCCTTAAGACTGCCTATAGCATTTTTGAGGACCTAAAATGAAAGGAAAAATGTTTTAAATTATATTTCATTTGTCGTTCATAAGTTTGTCATTTTAATAAGGTATTTCTCATGCACAGCAGGGGCATATTTACAAATATACCTCAAAACTCATTCTGCCAGTAGTATCTGTGGGGATACCACATGTGAAACTTTTTCACAGCCTAGCCCAATGCTCCTTCAAGCATCTTTAGGTTTTTATCCATCGAATTTCCTAACTGCTCATCACAATTTCAAAGGCCCCAACGTGCCACGACAATTGAAAAACCAACAAAATTACCAAAAACAGACACCCCAATGTATTTTAGGTGGCCTGGTTTGCCTATTGAAGCCGTCAGATTTTTGCCACAAGTTTATATAAAGTAAAGAAAAAGAAAAAAATGTAATACAGGGTTGTCAATATATCAAATATGTCTCACTCACAGCATATGCATACTTAGAATTTTACCCCAAAACACATTCTGATACTCCTCCTGAGTATGGAGATACTACATGTGTAAATTTTTTTCACAGTTTAGCTGGATAGAGGGGCCCAAAATCAAAAGGAGTACCTTGAGGCTTTCAAGGGGCATTAATTAAGCAATTAATTCCACTGGCACTAGTGTGGACTGGTGATGCGGACACAGGTTCTGGCTGACATTGGCACTGATGTTGGCTGGCAGTGATAAGGACCCTGGTAATGGCCGATGCTTGTACTAGATTTCACTATTGCTGGTGCTGACTGGCGATCAGGACACTGTTTTTTGTTAACAATGGAACCTGTCAGCACCCCAAGCATGAAAGGGGTTAACGCCGTTTAAGATATTCCCTCTCTGGACACACATCCACTGCCGATCCTCCACAGTCAGGCGACCGCTTCCCATAGGATTAATCCTTCCAGACATACGAGACAAAACGCTCTGTATCTTTCCAACAGGAATTAATCTTTATTGCAAAAACACTACAACTTTTATACACACAGAGAGAATCTTCTGATTTTCCTCTCATAATACACCCTTGACCAGACCCAATCCACATGAGCCAATCAACTCCAGCCAATGACTCAGACACAGGACATCCAGGCCAGCCCCAATGTCTCCCAATACACATTTTGAAATCTCTTAAGAGACAATAGGTGGGTTCGTTAGCTAATCCCTTTACATCTTAAATGACTACGCATAACCTTTATGTTCCCCAGACTGTCTGTTTACAATACACACAAGTACAGAGTTAATTATCACAATGAAAGAGCCTCAGAAGCCATCCTAGATTAATTTACATCACACAGGCAGGGGCTGGAGGTGATGACATTAGCATCTAACAGTATATGTCCCAACATCATGAAGGAGTCACTTTTCAGTTAACCTGTTGAGTTTATAATCAAACAGTAAATAGTTCTTTACAGATATCCTGGGGAATATTGTGGAAAAATACCACTGTCCCATTTTAAAGCAATCCAAGACATATTCTTAATGTCCATTATTTTCTTGCTCACCCTGTGCCCAAAGTGACCCCTGTCACAGAACCTAATGACACTGGTACTGCTTTGGCCGGCAATGAGGACACTGGTGCTGGCTTACACTGGTATTTAATGCCACTGGTACTGGAGCTGACTGGAGATCAGGAAACTGAAACTGGCCGATTAGTATTGGTTCTGGCTGACAATCAGGTCACTGGTTCTGGGTAACACTGGTATATGTGCTACTGGCGATAAGGACACTAACGTGCTACTGGAACTCAGGGCACTGTTACATTTGCTGCTGACAATCACGGAGCTAGTCCATGTGTTGCTAGTGATCAGAGCACTGGTATATGTAATGCTGGTGATCATGGCACTGGTACATGCGCTACTGGCAACCAGGGCACTGGTACATTTGCTGCTGGCAATCATGGCACTGACACATGTACATGTAGCAATCAGCGCACTGACACATGTGCTTCTGACTATAACACAGAGCACTACCACTAGGTCTGCATACCAAACTTCTGAGTGCTTGACTGGCAAGGCTGCTTGGCACCAATGTTATAGGAATACCAAAACTGGTACATTTGCTGCTGGCAATCATGGCACTGACACATGTACTTCTAGCAATCAGGGCACTGACACACGTGCTTCTGGCAATCAGGGCAGACTTCTCCTACTAAAGAAACTGTACATTGAATTTAGTCAGGCCTGACTAGAACTGTTAGTGACGGAACCCGGGTATAGTACTGCCCATTAGGGAAAGCTTGCGAGCATAAGGCTGTTACTTATGTAGGAAGTGTGTATTAGCACTGTGTTTACTATTGCCCTAGATATATTATTGACTTTGCAGGGCCCTGCATTAGTCAACTGCAATACTGTTTAACTCTGCTATCCTTTTTTATTATTGAGTAAACTTGGTCTTTGATTAAGCAGAACACTGTGTGAAGTCCTCTGTTATCCTGCTGGATGAGTGGTTATACTAGGTAACAATTTTATGTGCCATTATACTGTTGTGTGGTATTATTGTGTTCCCAACCATCAGTGGGTTCACAATTACAGTGCAGACCAGTTTTGCCAAGGGAGGGCTCGAGCCAAGTTTGTGGGGCTGATAGCTAGGGTACAGGCCCGAAACAAAACCAGCAGCTCTCTTAACTGGGGGTAGTGCTACACGTGGGGGCTCGAGTCCGGGATACTGTACTCTACAATCAAGCCCCATCCCGTTAGTACCAGCATGGACCCTTTCATTGTGGACCAGTGGTGCGAATCGGTAGGCGCCCGCTCGGACGTGAGCATAGCAATTTAACTCCCTGGTAAGAACTGGGACGGGGAAGAAGTTGTCGAGATTATAAAGACACTATCTCCAAATAGGAAAGCACGGGGACTTGCTCTCAGGCTAGATCAGGGAACCTCTAGCACCCATACGTTGTTGGAATGGAGAGAGGGAATACCAGAGATCTTCAAAGGAAAGAGTGTGCACTTGGGAGGCAAGACCAAGCTTTATATAGTACACCCAAGAGCCCTCAAGTGAAGAGTCTACTGGTAATGGTCAGGAAGCCCCAGATGGAGGAAAGAGTCAGGAAGGAGGAGCCACAACCTCCCCTGCACCCCTGACCACGATTGGTCCAGAGCTCCTTAACACTTTGGGAGATTTTGTGTCAAAGTGTCAGAAGAGCAACACAGTATGTGTAGAGGCTGGATACAGAAAACTGAGGATTTTCCCAGGGAGACAGCCAGTGCCAGCTGGGGAAGAAGAATTTGACACCTGGATAGAGCAAGCCATGCAAGCTATAGAAGGATGGGAATTGCCTGAGGCCTAAAAGAAGCAGCGTATAAACGAAAGCTTGAGAGGAGCCGCTGCAGAAGCTGTCAGGAACTTAAGGTTCAGTAACGCCACTTGTACAGCCGACGACTATTTAGTCATGCTACAGGAAGAGTTCGGACAGTTGGACCTCATCTATCAATTTGAACACACTCTCCAACAACCAGGAGAGTGCCTGTCTGAATATATCAGAAGACTAAACAAAATGTTATGCCAAATAGTCTTGAAGAAGGGAATGGCACCATCTGCTATAGACCAAGCTAGGATGCAGCAAATCCTAAGAGGGGCTTTACGTTCTGATCCAGTTTGGCGCCACTTGAAAACCTCAGAGGGTGTTATGTCATTAAGTTACCCTGATCTCATCAGAGTGGTGAAAGATGAAGAAGCACTGCTGAACGACCAACGAGCAACCATACAACCCAGCTCTCCTCCCTCAGCAGGGGTCAGATCTGCAATGACTATGGAAAGGGACTCTGAAGTAGCTATCCTAAAGTCCCAGATGACACAGATGATGGAGATGCTGACTTCATTGATGACCAAAGCTTGAGGAGCAAGTAAGGAAGGGGGAATCACAACGGAAGTGAACCAGACTGCATCCACTTCTCCTTCTCAACGCCCAAAGGATGAGGAGTTTTGCTTCAACTGTGAAGGGACTGGACACTATAGTCGAGTGTGCCCCAGCCCGAAGAAAGCTGCAGCACACTACCGCAAGCCGGCGCAAAACTTCAGAGGGCCCTGGTGAAGGCGTCAACCGGGTGCCCATCAGTCTCAGCCAACTCCTGAAAGTTCAATAACAAAGGAAGCCAACAGAGGGAAAATAATTCCTCATCCAACACCCCTGTTGTCACCTCTGAGCGACATAATACCTCCCACTTCATGTCTAAAAATGCTCAACGGCAGGAGATCAGTGCATACCAGGCCCAACAAGGGTTGAGATCCAGGAAAAGGCTTAAGAAAAAAGGGAGAGGAAAAAAAGTACAGGTCACAGAGTCAAGCAAGATGCCTTCTCCAAGGAAACTCCCTGTCAAACTAGTGGGACCCTCCCCAGTTGTCTCTATCCAGGTAGAAGGAATCTATACAAAGGCCCTCCTGGATACTGGAGCTGAACTAACTCTTCTATTTAGAGACTTTTACAACAAACACCTCAGACATCTACCGCTCCAAAAGCTTGAAGACCTGGAGATATGGGGCATTGGGACACAGAGTTTCCCTTATGATGGATACCTTCCAATCAAGCTGACCTTTGACCCCTCAGTGGCGGGAGTAGCCGAGACCTTCGACACCCTGGCTGTAGTTTGTCCCCGACCGCCAGTTCCCTCATCATAGGAACCAACACTGACCTGGTCAGGAGGCTGTTGACACCTGTGGCACAAGAACAGGATAACAAATGGTGTACAAGGTGAACCAATATTTGCGCTAACAAAAAAAATTAAAAATAATAAATAAATGTATGAAGCAGCGTGCACAGTCTGTGAAAAGCAAACTTGAAAATATATGAAACCAAAAATGCAGCGCTTCAATGTGAAAAATCAGTCCATGTGTTTCATAACAAAGGAAATAGATGCAGGAAATTGAAGAACTCCACCACCAAGGACTTCAGTGTGAACAGATAACACACCACCACAAAAAACGTGCTCACTAACTGCTTACCAGAAAGCGAGCATTATAGGCATATAGTGAAATGCAGGGGGTCACAGATGGATAAGGCTCTCCAATCTTGATAGGACAACAACCGAGGTATCCGACATCATCAACATCCAAGGAACTTCCAGGACTTAGATAACACTAATGCAGACCTCAGCAGGAGATGTTAAACCCATACAAAAAGAAAGGCAGCATAGTGAAAACCGTAAGGTAAAAATGTAGGTTTATTTAAAATTCTACTTACAGGGTAAAAGATCATCAAGGCAAAAAAGTATAATCCGCGGTTCTTAGCGTGCTCACATTGGATACCTCCATCCCAAGAGTACACCCCATGCTACAGCGGGCCTACCAGCGCTTGGTGTTGGAGCAGAGGGAGTGGGGAAGATCTGGAAGCTGGGTAGGTCGGAAAAAGTTCTTCAACCAGGAGAGGTGACTTGTTTGAGAGCCGCTATCAAACTTACCTGGGAACAACCCGGTCCCTTTGTCAGTCTCAAACCAGATCCACATGAAAATAAAAGGGGGCTAGAAGTAATTCCCGAAGTGGTCCCACTGAAGCCAAGCTTGTGGGGTTGATAGCTAGGGTACAGGCCCGAAACAAAACCAGCAGCTCTCTTAACTGGGGGTAGTGCTACACTAGCAATCAGGGCACTGACACATGTGCATTTGGCAATGCTGACGATTACATTAATTCTGGGGTTCAGGGCACTGTTGCTGTACTGGCAGTGATGAGGGCCCGGTCACAAGTACTGGCTGCAGTCTGGGTACTGTTAATGTACTGACTGCTATCAGACACTGCTAATGTAATGCTGACAATCACAGCACTGGGTGTACATATACTGTATATTTTGCCTCAAGACACTATTCTCAGCGAAGAGGCACCATCTACTATAACAGAGCACTACCACTAGGTCTGCATATCAAACTTCTGAGTGCTTGATTGGCAAGGCTGCGTGGCACCAATGTTATAGGAAATATCAAAACTGTATTTTGTTGGAGAAATATGCAGGAGATATGGGACAGAAGATGAACTTCTAGAATTTAGGTTTTTGTTAGCTGGTGGTAATTAGAGACATACAGTAAAACACATGAAATCTATATTGCTAATCCTGTTATTTCAAATACTTTTGGGGATGGAGACATTGCCTTACTCTATAGTGAGTATTGTAAATGCACACAGTCAGATTTTTTTTTTTACAGATCTGCATACCTATCATATAAAATGTTTTAACACACCTACTTTAAAGAGCCTCATTTATACCACAAACCCTGCTTAGCAAGCTTTAATTTCTGCTAAAGCATATTAAAATTGCCAGTGTTTTTTTAGTTAAAGTGATTGTAGAGGCAGAAGTTTTTTTTTATCTTAATGCATTCTATGCAAGCTTTCTGTGTGCAGCACCCCCCCCCCCTAAGCCCCTCCAATGCTTACCTGAGGTCCCTCTAGATTCAGCGATGTTGCAGGAGTGTCTCGGCTCTCCGGGATTCCCCTCCTCATTGGCTGAGACAGCTGTGTGGAAACATTGGCTCCCGCTGCTGTTAATCAAAGTCAGTCAGCCAATGAGGAGAGAACGGGGGCTGCTTGTTGCGGGGGCACTCGTCGGGAGGGGCCAAGAAGAGGAGGATCTGGGCTGCTCTGTGCAAAACCACTGCAAAAGGCAGGTAAGTATAACAGGTTTGCTATTTTTAACAAAAAAAAAAACCTGAGACTTTACAATCACTTTAAGCTAGTATTATGCACACAAATCTGTATTAAATCATTTAAAGCCCAACTCCAGGAAGTCCCAAAACCTTCCCTTGCAGTGAGACTGCAGCAAGCTTTGCCCCCAGCTACGCTAACATTTACATGGGTTATTGAGAAGACCTTTGTATCTGGGCCAACAACAACCCTTTTTCAGAACATATAGTCCTATATAGGCGTTAATATTGAAGATGTTATCACGATCTGGAGCCCTATTTATGATTTCATCACCAACTGCAATTCCAATTCTTATGGAATTTCCTTTACATTTGTCATCAACAAAGAAATGCTCAACTTCCTGGATGTTGATTTATTTTATGACAACTCAGGGAAAATTTGTATACATTTCAAACCCACGGCCAGTACGGTAATTCGTATGTTTAAAAAAAAGAAGTCATCCGGACTGGACATGAAATATTAAAGAAAACTACTGCACATGTCAAAAATTACAAAAATTGTTAAATTAAATAACTGCTGCTGCAACTGAAAATGTGGATACACACAATAACAAATACTAAAGAAAAAGGCAGTTGCGCTGCAAAAAATTAACAACACATATGATATATGAAATGCTATCTTAGTATATACATATATATATATATATACATAGTGAAGAAAATTGACCAAAAGGTCTACATTGAAAAGAAAATAGCTAGTATGTGACAATCTGAGGTAATCCTTAAAATGTCCACATTGCAATACTGAAAGGCAGGAGTGACCATATGTAAAGTTCCACAGTGATAATATAGCAGGTAGACAATCTCTCGTGCAGGTAGATAATTGTGACTCCACACACTTAGACACCAAAGGAGAAAGTGCAATGATGATAAAGCAAAGATCCTCCACCTCAGATATCAGATCCGCTTACCAGCGAAAGAGATCCCTGGAAGACGTCATCTCTGACGAAACGGCGTAGGGAGGAACGGCGTGCTGACGTCACTGACTATACAACGCTATCCCGGAAGGAACGAGTGGATAGTAAGAGCCGGCCGGCTTGAATTTTTTAACAACTGCTTTTATCTTGCATTGGAATTGTAAGTGCAATTTTTTCGTTTTATTTAATAAATTTTAGTATGTACTTCACTATTGTGGCCCTTATATATGTCTTTTTGGGGATCATACTCCCGGGAGTGCATTGAGGAGCCAGAGTGTTGAGGAATACATCTTGTATGCTGATCTACAGTGTAAAGACCCTTGGCGGGGGAATAAAGCCGCAAGCGTTTGTGATCTCTTTTGCTGGTAAGCGGATCTGATATCTGAGGTGGAGGATCTTTGCTTTATCATCATTGCACTTTCTCCTTTGGTGTCTAAGTGTGTGGAGTCACAATTATCTACCTGCACGAGAGATTGTCTACCTGCTATATTATCACTGTGGAACTTTACATATGGTCACTCCTGCCTTTCAGTATTGCAATGTGGACATTTTAAGGATTACCTCAGATTGTCACATACTAGCTATTTTCTTTTCAATGTAGACCTTTTGGTAAATTTTCTTCACTATGTATATATATATGTATATACTAAGATAGCATTTCATATATCATATGTGTTGTTAATTTTTTGCAGCGCAACTGCCTTTTTCTTTAGTTTTGGACATGAAATATACCATATAGCCAATTCTGTTAAGTTGGAGGATTATTGTTCTTTAGGCAAGGTCTTCAGATAAAGGGTATAGCATAGAATCCATCAACATGGCATTTGAGAAATATCGTCCCCAGTATTTCAATCCCCCAACTATACGTGCCAGCAAAAAGTGACTTGGTGGCCTCTCAGGGTCCACTTTGCTCCACAAGGTTCAACACCAGGTTCCGTTCAGTTCAGTTCTTACGATACTGGAGTGACATTGGAGTATCATTCAATGTGACCCTCTTCTGGCCCCAAAGATTTCCGACTGACCCAATATAGTCAACAGGAAGGTCAAGAACATTAAAAATATCATTGCAGAGTAAACACAGCTTTTCCAAACTGGCCACCAGTAATAGTAAACCCACATTTTTATCACTTAAGGGTATCTTTGATTGCTTCACCTGTTCTTTCATCACACTCAGCCAATCACTCTTTGAGGACCCTTCATCTCGAACCTTTACCAGCAATGAGTTCCTGACCTGTTCTTTTATTATCGACTGTATTACCTGTGCATAGGACAGTCAAGACTCTGAGGGCATGTTTCGGGGAACATAGAAGAAATATTGTAGGTAGTCCCCCAAAATATAGTGTTTTCAGACTCTTCAGTTGGTACCATGACAAGGACCCCAGGAATTTTAATGTTTTTTGCTATTGAGTCAGTTCCTCAACATCTCCTGGAAGGTGAGAGGTTCAAAAAGCTATTCTGGATTTTTAAGCTCAACGTACTGTCCCTGGGAGGTTTAAATGAGGAACTAGGTATTTCTACCATCCTTTAGGCTAGTTTCCAATCCTTCAACTCTTTCCTTGCCAGGTGACTGGATTCTTGTTACGGTCGGCTTCATTCAGTTGGTGGAATAGCCCTGTTTTTGTTTTTTTTCATAGCTACAAATCTTACTGGGCTTTTTACATTGTCTGATGTGTCTATATTGGCTTCACTGAGGCTCATCTCTTGAGGAGCCACTATCCACGTTCTTTCAGTCCCCTTGTGGCTACCAGCATAAGACAGGGCCCCACTGTCATACCCACATCCAGGGCCCCTGTACTATGAATTTTATTTTATGACTTTTCTTTTCTGCATTTTAAAAATATTTATGACCCCCACTATCCTTGAACCTATGGGCCAGAGATTTCATCATACTTTCGTTGTTTGTTTTAATACCTTTTTATTTTACTCTTCCATATAACCAAGATTGCATTTAAACATTTTTTTTATATTTTCTTATTGGTGAACATGAGCATACCTCTTAAACATGTGTTGGTTTGTCGTTTTTGGCTTTTGGACAGTGCATATCTACATATACATAATTACATAGTATAATCTTTTGATGTTATACTCTGAAGGATGTTTTTTCACTGGCGTTTTATTTATTTTATATTTTTCTGTATCCAATTCATGCCTTTTTTTTAAAATTTATTATTTGAATACCGCTTTTATTGTAGTTTCCTTTTCTTTCCCTTTATTTTTATTTTGGAATGGTTCAATATTTGTAGGTAATTATATTTTTTTATATATGGTTTCCTTTATCATGTGCTCCTTCACTACTACGTGTGTACGTTGACTTCTACAAACTGCTTTGTTCCTGGTGCATACACCTTTTTGGGAGCCATACATTTTTGGTCCCCAAGCGCCCGATACCAAAACAGCTCTTGATGTGCCCCCTGTTTTCAGCAATGCGGCTTAAGTTTCCAGCAGGTAGCCCTGCAGGTTAGCTGATGAAGAAGGGGAGTCTTCGAAACGCATCCTAATTGGTGACGTCACCCCCAAGGTGACTTCATCGGTGGGCTCGTATATGATCAGTTCCCAAGACACCATAAGGCTCATTCATCTCCACGCCAGGCAGTACATCCTCCAAGTTGTTCGGATGCCAGGATTCACACAAGTATTCCTGCCAGCTTTACCTTGAGTGGTCTTGGAAGATCGGGTAAGTAAAAGTGGTTTACCAAGTCCCCTACACATAGCTAAGCAGTTAACCTGTACAGTGTGGGTGCAGCCCCATTGCAAGATGATTTTTAGGTTTCTTGGGGATGAACTTTAAAGCAAACATCCTTTTGGATTAATTGAATGTTACTGTTAAATATATTTAAGATGTACTGCCCATATATGTGATATTTTATACAGACATGCAATGCACTTTACATTACCTGAAATAGTTAAACTGAGGTAAATATGGTATCCCACGGGAACCTCAACATGACAGTCCTGAGGAAGAGCAAAGCAAAATAGCCTGGTATTATGACTGACGTCCATTTTTGAAGATAGTTTGCATTTCCTATAATAATGGCCTAGAGGGAATATATATGAAAAATGCATGAATGCCACATAGTTGTACAGCTAATGAAAAACATGTCGTCAAATATATAAATAATTCACTTCAGTAAGTCAAATTTAAAAGATATTTATGTGTTAATGATTAGGTTCAGAAATTATAATGACAACAGAAGACAAGCAATATTCCCAATTTAAAGTGTATGAATCAGAGTGTCGCTATAAATAGCTTTATAGCTTTCATCTATTTTCTGTAGTTAAGCCCTATGCCAACATGGTGTTTAGAATGGAAATTTAAAGAATAAGTTCACCTTTTAAAAAAAAATAGATGCACATTTTTTTGCAGATAAAAAATGTGCATTTATTATCTTTTTTCTAAGGAGCCTGCAGAGCATTGCACGGTGCACCCATGGTCAGCAGATCGTGAGTGCAATCTCAGGCTCTTGCAGACTCAGCATAACGGTCGCCCATACCTCATTCATTAAGAACTACAAGCTGTCAGCCGCAATGGCTGACGATACCTGTAGGCATTCATTCATGGGCGGAGCCCCACATGGCTGCGTTGTTTTCAAATGGTGAAAACAGATGCGGGGAGGGTGGGTAGGATGGTGGCGGAAAAGAGAGGCTGCAGATGCTGGAACATGTTACATCCTTAAAGGGTAAAATGAATGAATAAATTAATTTATGGAAACTTACTTAGTCCTAAGATGTGGGGGGCTGCATTTCTTTTATTTTTCAGGCCAAGAACTTTGGCAGCAAGCACAGAAAACTGCAGTCTAAGGCTGGCCATATATTATGTGATTTCCTTGTACAATTTTCCTTTAGATTTACCAAAACGATATAATATAAAGTCAATTCTAAACACTTTCAACGTGAATGCAATCATGCAGGCCCTTGCACTACATAGTTGAAGGTAAATCTAATGGAAACTGAATAAGAAAATTGTATAACGTATAGGCAGTTTTAGTCATTTTCTGTGAGCTGGACTGAAAGCACAAATAATGTTAAACTTCCAGTGGTGTCGCTATTGGTGGGCAGGGGGTGCGTCCGCACTGGGCGACACCCACCAGAGGGGTGACACCTATGTGCAGCAGAACCGCTAACGCCGCACGGTCCTCACTGAGATCTGCATCTCAGATCTTGCTGGCTGCCTCACACAGCCGAGCAGACCAAAAAGTTGCCTCCCCCTCCTCTCTGTTTACATCGACAGGAGGGGAGGCGGCTTCGGTTTGCTCCGCTGTGTGAGAGGGAGCCCAAGGGACACAATGCTGTATGCGCTGTTCTGAGGTCTGAAAATTTTAATGTCTGCACTGATGGAGGAGGAGGGAGAGTGGGTGCCTGCACTGATGGAGGGGGGCGTTTGCACTGAGGGGGGTCTGCCATGATGCGGGGGGTCTGCACTGAGGGAGGCCTGAACTGATGGAGGGGGGGTGTCTGCACTGATGGGGGGGTGTCTGCACTGAGGGGGTTCTGCACTGATGGAGAGGGGTGTGCACTGAGAAGGGCTGCAACGATGCAGGGGGGTGGTCTGCACTGATGGAGGGGGGTGTCTGCACTGATGCAGGGTGTGTGTCTGCACTGATGCAGGGGGGTCTGCATTGAGGGGGATTGGCACTGATGGAGGGGGTTCTTCACCTTTGGAGAGCTGCACTGATGGAGGGGGGTGTCTGCACTGAGGGGGGTCTACACTGATAGAGGTGGGGGTCTGCACTGATGCAGGGGGGTGTCTGCACTGATGCAGGGGGGGGTGTCTGCACAGAGGGGGGTTGGCACTGATGGAGGGGGTTCTTCACCTTTGGAGGGGGGTCTGCACTGAGGAGGGCTGCACTGATGCAGGGGAAAATGTCTGCACTGATGCAGGGGGGACACTGATGGAGGGGGGTCTGCACTGAGGGGGTTTGCACTGATGGAGGGGGGGTGTCTGCACTGAAGGGGTTCTGCACTGATGGAGGATGGGGGTCTGCACTGAGGGTGGTCTATACTGGAGGGGGTCTGTAATGAGGGAGGGGGATCTATAATACGGGAGGGGGATCCGTACTTAATGGAGGGGGATCCGTACTTAATGGAGGGGGATCCGTACTTAATGGAGGGGGATCCGTACTTAATGGAGGGGGATCCGTACTTAATGGAGGGGGATCCGTACTTAATGGAGGGGGATCCGTACTTAATGGAGGGGGATCCGTACTTAATGGAGGGGGATCCGTACTTAATGGAGGGGGATCCGTACTTAATGGAGGGGGATCCGTACTTAATGGAGGGGGATCCATACTTAATGGAGGGGGATCCATACTTAATGGAGGGGGATCCATACTGCGGGAGGGGGATCCATACTGCGGGAGGGGGATCCATACTGCGGGAGGGGGATCCATACTGCGGGAGGGGGATCCATACTGCGGGAGGGGGATCCATACTGCGGGAGGGGGATCCATACTGCGGGAGGGGGATCCATACTGCGGGAGGGGGATCCATACTGCGGGAGGGGGATCTGTACTGAGGGTGGACTATAGTTGGTGGAGGGGGGGTGACCCCAATTTTTTCCACACCGGGTGACACCAACCCTAGTGACGCCACGGTTAACTTCCTACTGCAAACTGCAGATTTCCTCACCCCCATGCAATAGAGAGACAAAGGCATTTGTGTTTGATATGCAGCCTGGGTGACAGGTCTCCCTCCAGAGATACAGTGGAGTGAGTCTGCCAAGGGAAAAAGTTGTGGTATTCACAGGATTACCAGGTGCAAAAAAATGTTTGTTTACTTTTTCAGCATATTTATTTAAACCCAAAAACAAATAGCCTTAATCATATTAATTTGACTGAAGAATTCTATGACCCATATTTGGCCAGATTAATATATAACACATTATATAATAACATAATAATATACAGTGGAACCTCGGATTGCGAGTAACGCGGTTAACGAGCGTTTCGCAATACGAGCACTGTATTTTGAAAAATCCTAACTCGGTTTCCAAGTGTTGTCTCGCAAAACGAGCAGGATTCAGGCCAAATCGGTGTGCAGTACCGCGTTTGGCCTGAGGTGGGGGCCGCCGGAGCCGAACGTCACCGATCGGAGACATTCAGAAAGACTCGGAAATACTACGTTCCCGAGCCTTTCCGAGGTTTGCCGAGGTCAGCCGCACTGTCCTCGGGCCTTTCCGGCTGTTTCCGAGGCTCTCCGGCGCCCCCCGCCTCTGGCCGCATGTGGTATTGCATGCCATTGAAGTCAATGCGGAACAAATTATTTTCGTTTCCATTAACTTCAATGGGGAAACTTGCTTTGATATGCGAGTACTTTGGATTACGAGCATTCTCCTGGAACGGATTATGCTCGTAATCCAAGGTTACACTGTATATTGTATAACATTATTTAACACTTGAGGAAGTTCATTATTCCCCATGCAAATAAACCTTCAAAAGAAAAAGATGTAGGTGCATTTATGGACTTTATAAAAGGGTCAAGGTTCTCCTTACTGTAGATCATTTTATTATATACACCATTAATACCAATGTGCAAGCATTTCTTAGTTTAAAGGTTACATTTGAAATTAATATTGATTAGATACTGAAACTGGAAGATTTTTTATAAAATCGTTGTGCTCAAAATTGGCAGCAAAATACTTCATAGAGAAGCAACACACCAGTCATTTTGAAACCAACCTGAGGTTAATCCCTTCACATATAGCATTGTCAAATCTGCTCCATACTGACCTCTTTGAGAGCTTTTAACAAAGGAGTTGTTTCCCTCTAGTGACTTCCCCAAGCTCTTCCAGACAGTGCAATCCTTCTTCTGCAGAACCAATTCTACTTTTCCAGTCTTCCCTGAAGCATGAACTATATATAAAGCACATTACTATTATCAAAAATGGCTATTGCTATAAAGGGTGAGTTATAGTCAATGAGTCATATACAGAAGAGGAAAACAAGTGCATGGTACATTTTCTTTTGAAAATAAAGACCGGTTATCTTTGTGTCAAGTAGAATTTAAAGTGGTGTTCCGGCCGAAATTACACTTTTTAAATAAAAATACCCCTAGAATACACAATTTTAATGTATTCTAGTAAAGTTAGTCTGTAAACTAAGGTCTGTTTTGTTAGGTTATTACAGCATTTAGATAGTGTATAAACCAGAAATAGGCCGTGGCCATTTTAAGTGTGGGCATCTGAAGCCAGACTGCATATGTCTTCCTGGATATCACAAGCAGTGTAATCGGTTTCACTTTCACGTTATATTTGCTCTCCAGTTTCATAGCAAGTTGCCACCCCCTATTTATGTAAACATCTCCTCCCCTCCTCCCCTTCAGTATGTACAAGCAATAATATTCTAGAAATACAGAAATCTGCTGCTAAGGGTAAGAGCTTTAAAAAATTCCTAATTGTAAACAAAATCATTTGTTTCTGTGCAGATATATATATATATATATATATATATAATCTTATTATGTAGATAGATCTGCACAGAAACAAATGATTTAGTTTACAATTAGGACATTTTTAAAGCTCTTACCCTTAGCAGCAGATTTCTGTATTTGAAGGTGAGGGATGAGGGGTATGTGTGTGTATCAATCACAGCACATTGCATCACCCCCAGCACATCGAATCGCATGGGCCCACAGCACATTGAATCACCCCCAGCATATCGAATCGCATGGGCCCACAGAACATTGCATCACCCCAGCACATCGAATCGCATGGGCCCACAGAACATTGCATCACCCCAGCACATCGAATCGCATGGGCCCACAGAACATTGCATCACCCCAGCACATCGAATCGCATTGGCCCACAGCACATTGCAACACCCCCAGCACATCGAATCGCATGGGCCCACAGCACATTGCAACACCCCCAGCACATCAAATCGCATGGGCCCACAGCACATCGTATCGCACGGTCCACAAAACATTGCATCACCCCAGCACATCGAATCGCATGGGCCCACAGCACATTGCAACACCTCCAGCACATCGAATCGCACGGCCCACAAAACATTGCATCACCCCAGCACATCGAATCGCATGGGCCCACAGCACATTGCAACACCCCGAGCACATCGAATCGCATGGGCCCACAGAACATTGCAACACCCCCAGCACATTGAATCGCATGGGCCTACAGAACATTGCATCACCCCAGCACATCGAATCGCATGGGCCCACAGCACATTGCAACACCCCCAGCACATCGAATCGCATGGGCCCACAGCACATTGAATCGCATGGGCCCACAGCACATTGCAACACCCCCAGCACATCGAATCGCATGGGCCCACAGCACATTGCAACACCCCCAGCACATTGAATCGCATGGGCCCACAGAACATTGCATCACCCCAGCACATCGAATCGCATGGGCCCACAGAACATTGCATCACCCCAGCACATCGAATCGCATGGGCCCACAGCACATTGCAACACCCCCAGCACATCGAATCGCATGGGCCCACAGCACATTGCAACACCCCCAGCACATCGAATCGCATGGGCCCACAGCACATTGCAACACCCCCAGCACATTGAATCACATGGGCCCACAGAACATTGCATCACCCCAGCACATCGAATCGCATGGGCCCACAGCACATTGCAACACCCCCAGCACATCGAATCGCATGGGCCCACAGCACATTGAACACCCCCAGCACATCGAATCGCATGGGCCCACAGCACATTGCAACACCTCCAGCACATCGAATCGCACGGCCCACAAAACATTGCATCACCCCCAGCAGAGGGTGCCGCCGCGGGACGAGTTCCTTTTTTTCAATCCCACTGTAAAGTTGTTCAGCGGGGAGGGTTGTGCCACCGCGGGACGGGTTCTTTTTTTTTTAATCCCACTGTAAAGTTGTTTAGCGTGGGGGGGGGGCTGCCGCGGGACGGGGTTTTTTTTTCATACTGTAAAGTTGATGAGTGGGGTTTTTTTTTTACTGCAAAGGTTAGGGGGGGGGGTCTGGGATGCCGCCGCGGTGGTTTTTTTTTTCTCCAATTGAGGTGGGGATGGGGGGAGGGTTTGCTGGGCAGGGTTCTTATTTTTAATCGCACTGTACAGTTGTGGAGCGGGGGGGCTGGTTCTTTTTTTGTAACTGTAAAGATCTTGGGGGTGTGGTGGAGAACTTGAACGGGTCCTTTTTTTTTTGAGGGGGGGAATGCTGCTGCCGCGGGACGGCTTTTTTAAAAAAATTTGCTGTGGGGGGAGGACTTTTTTTTTCCGACACTGTTGTTGAGGGGCGGGGGGGTGTACGCTGCTGCCGCGGGACGGCTTTTTATACATTTGTTGTGCCGGGGGGGCGGGTGCTGCCGCGGGACTTTTTTTTTTTTTCGACACAGTTGTTGAGCGGGGGGTGTGATTGGACGCGGCTTTTTACACATTTTCTTTATGTACATGCAATCGGACCCCCACCCGCACCTGTTGTTCAGAATCTTGGGATGAAGGGGACAGCTCGTCAGCACGTCACATCAGTCACAAAGCAGCTCGCAGAGTAGGGAGGGAGGAGCTCCAGGCGGACCAAGGGAAGGGAGGGCGTGCCAATGGAAATGAGATGAGGGTACAGGGCCTCCTGGGATTGAAGAAAAACATCTCCCAGGAGGCATAGCGGTCAGTGTATGACGTTAGAAGACCTGTTGCGGCCGCGGCGCGAGATATAAACATACCCATATAATACAGTAAGTTTAAAAAAAAATAAAAAATTATATGCCAATTAGTCTTTAGGGGACATAAATACATTGGATGCAAACAAGTTGTAAAAGAGGGTGGAACTCCACTTTAACAATTAATTTTGTGGCTTTGACAGTTCTGCATGCTTGCATGGGATTGATGGAATAAAATAGTAATATTCGGACGCTTGTAAAAAGAGAAACACAGAGAGCAGGCGCCACTTAAAAAAAACTGTTCACTTTAACAAGGGGGCCCACAGATCCCGCCCACCCCCATGTGAATGAGTATGGGGTACATTGTACCCCTACCCATTCACTAAAAAAAAAAAGTAGTGTAGTGTTAATAAATACAGTGAACAGTTTTTGACAAGTCTTTTTAAAAGTCTTCTTCTCCGCTTCTTTCTCCATCTGCCGCATCTCCATCCTCCGGTCCTCCCCCTGCTTCTTCTTCCGCTGTTCTGTTCTTCTGTCTTCTTTGTCCGGTGTTCTTCCTCTGCCGCCGCTCCCGCCACCGCTGCTCCTCCGATGCTGAGTCCCGCTGATCTGTCGGCGCCGATGTCCTGCATTACTTAAATAACGGCAGGGGCATGGCAATCGGATTACGTTATCTGGTGGCCACACCCCTTGTGACGTCACGGACCCATCATGCCCCGGGTGGTGACATCACAAGAGGGCGTGGCCCCTGGATGACGCAATCCGATTACCACGCGCCCGCCGTTATTTAAGTAATGCAGGACATCGGCGCCGACAGATCAGCGGGACTCAGAATCGGAGGGGGAGCGGCGGCAGAGGAAGAACAACACCGGACAAAGAAGACAGAAGAACAGCGGAAGAAGAAGCAGGGGGAGGAGAAGACCGGAGGATGAAGATGCGGGAGAAGATGGAGAAAGAAGCGGAGAAGATGACTTTTAATAAAAGACTTGTAAAAAACTGTTTACTGTATTTATTAACTCTACACTACTTTTTTTTCCCGTGAATGGGTAGGGGTACAATGTACCCCATACTCATTCACATGGGGGGGCTGGGATCTGGGGGGCTTCCAGATTCCGATAAGCCCCCCGCCTGCAGACCCCGACAACCACCGGGCAAGGGTTGTCTGGAAGAGGCCCTTGTCCCCATCAACATGGGGGCAAGGTGCTTTAGGGCGGGGGAGGGCAGAGCCCCCCCCCGCCCCAAGGCACCCATCCCCCCATGTTGAGGGCATGCGGCCTGGTATGATTCAGGAGGGGGGGGGGCGCTCGCTTGTCCCCTCCCTTTCCTGACCTGCCGGGCTGCATGCTCGGATAAGGGTCTGGTATGGATTTTGGGGGGACCCCCACGCCATTTTTTATTAAATTTTGGTGTGGGGGGGTCCCCTCCGAATCCATACTAGACCCATGGGCCTGGTATGGACCTGTTTTTTTCTCGATTTTTTTTTTAGCCGGCAATTCTTTTTTTTTTAACATTCAGCTGGAAGCCCGCTGACAACTGATGACTCATCTGTTAAGGACGCGACGGCCGGCTTCCCGGCCCCCACCTTAGCAACCAGTTATATACAGTGTAAAAAAAATAATAACAAAAACCGCAAAACGCAGCAAAATCGCTGTAAAAACGCGGTACTTGCGTTTTAGATGCGGGTCCGTTGAATTCTATTACATGCAAAGTGCTGCTTTTTGTGGGACAAAAAGTCCCCGACTCTTTCCAAAAACGCAGAGGCACAAAAAAGCATTGATGTGGACATGTTCCATAGGAACCTATGTTAAAAAAATTCCCTGCATTTCTGCAAAATGCATAAAAAAACGCATTAGTGTGAATCGAGCCTAACACATTATCAGTGCTGCCAAAATACAGAAGTTATTTTAGGTACATCGGTGATAAAGGAAACAATATAATGAGATCACTGAAATGAAAACTAAACACAACACTTATCTTGAGGTAGACCTGGGTGTAGCAAACCATTTAAACAACTACTTTTATTCAGTCTTCTCAGAAATAAATTGTACTAACAATAACAAGTTGGAGGATCATATTAGTTTTGGAGATGACTGTTTATTTTCAGATTTCTGGAGACAGAGGTAGCATAGGAACTGGCTCGGTTAAAGCTTCATAGGCAATGGGTCCTAAAAGGTATTCACCCCTATTCTATCGACTTAGATAACTGAGGTAAAAGTTGTTGGACCATTAAACAGATCTTATTAACCAATCTCTTGTAACAGGAGAAGTACCCAATGACTGGTGGACAACTAATATTGCACCTATCCACATAAAGGGTAACAAGGTAGCAGCTGGCAATTGCAGGCCAGTGAGTTTAACATCTGTTATGGTCAAGTTTTTTTTTCCCTTAACAATAATTTTTATTGAGAAATAGAAAAAAAACGTAGTCTCATAAAGAACAAAGACTTGGTTTACATACAATTAGGCAAACACACACTATAAGCATTTTAAGTGCATGTCTAATACTAGGACAATTAAAAAAAGAAAACACAATAAATTGTCAATAGAGTCGTTATTTAGGACCCCCTATTAGGGAGGAGAGCCTGTCAACCTGAATGTGTTCAAACTGTGAACAGGCTCCTGCCCTATATATGGCCGAGGCCTTAGGAAGGGCCTCCTACAGGAGCAGACATCAAACATATGAGAGAACATAAACCAAAAAAAAATTAACAAATGAAGTTGCATACATCCCCTCTCCATCCAGAAATATGTGTCAGTAATACAGGGCATTAAACTTGAACTATATATGTGGCGAGGCCTTAGGATAGTTTCTCCATGAGTCCCACTTTTTATGATATACAGTGGGGAAAATAAATATTTGCTCCCCTGCAGATTTTGTAAGTTTGCCCACTTACAAAGAAATAAAGGGTCTGTAATTTTTATCATAGGTGTATTTTAACTACTTCCCACCCAGCCACTGTACATATTTGGCCGGGTGGGCACTCTCTCCTTCTGAGTGTACGTTCAGGAACGCCCCTCAGAAGGAGGGGGATCGCGCGCACATGCGTGCCAGCGCAATCCCGATGCGCTCGTATCACCCAGACACGGCACATCTCAGATCAGCAGGAGAGCTCTGTGATTGGGCCCCCCCTGATCACATGACGGCCGTGTCCACTCACAGCCATCATGTGATGTAAATACAGAGCCGGTTGCTAGGCGATCGGCTCTCCTCTCCTCACACAGAAGGAAGTTGTCGGTGAGAAGAGGATCTCTGCAGCCGGCGGGTAATCAGTGAGTATGAGCTGTTTTTTACACACTGATCACCAGCCTACTGTAAGCACACAATGTAAAACACACATGTCCCCAATGTCCCCAAAACACATGTCCCCCACACAGTAAAAACACCTGTCCCCCACATATGTGACAGCAAAATCATATGTCCCAATGATCATCTGCACACATCTGTACATGATCATCTGCGTACATCTGTCCGTGATCACACGAACCAATTGTTATACACTTAACTGGATTTTTTTTTACCAAAGACATGTAGCAGAATAAATTTTGGCTTAAATTTATGCCAAAATTCGATTTTATTGTATTTCTTTTCAAATAGAAAGAAGAAAATATATTTTTTTCCAAATTTCCGCTCTTTTTTCGCTTATATCGCAAAAAATAAAAACCGGAGTCGTGATTAAATACCACCAAAAGAAAGCTCTATTTGTGCGAACAAAATGATAAAAATTTCAGTGAGTAAAATAATTATTTGATCCCCAAGCAAAACATGACTTAGTACTTGGTGGAGAAACCCTTGTTGGCAAGCAGAGGTAAGAAGTTTCTTGTAGTTGGTTACCAGGTTTGCACACAGCCCAGGAGGGATTTTGGTCCACTCTTAATAGATCTTCTCTAAATTCTTAAGGTTTCTTGACTGTCACTTGGCAACTCGAAGTTTCAGCTCTCTCCATAAATTTTCTATAGGATTAAGGTCTGGAGAAAGGCTAGGCCACTCCATGACCTTAATGTGCTTCTTCTTGAGCTACTCATTTGTTGCCTTGGCGGTAGATTTTGGGTCATTGTTATGCTGGAAGACCCATCCACGACCCATCTTCAATGTTCTGGCTGAGGGAAGAAAGTTCTCATCCAAGTTTTTACAATACATGGCCCTGTCCATTGGCCCCTCAATGCGGCAAAGTCGGCCTGTACTTTTAGCAGAGAAAAGCCCCAAAGCATAATGTTTCCACCTTCACGCTTGTAGGGATGGTGTTCTTAGGGTCATATAGTCAGCATTTTTCTTCCTCCAAACACGGCGAGTCGAGTTAATGCCAAATAGCTTAATTTTGGTCTCATCAGACCACAGCACTTTCTCTCAATCCTTCTCTGAATCATTTAGATGTTCATTGGTAAACTTTAGACGAGCCTGTACATGTGCCTTCTTGAGGGGGACCTTGTGGGCATTGCAGGACTTCAATCAATGGCAGTGTATTGTGTTACCAAATGGTTTGTTTGGTGACTGTGTGAGATTATTCACAAACTCCTCCCATGTAGTTCTGGGCTGATCCCTCACTTTTCTCATGATCATCCTTACCCCATAAGGCAAAAAGTTGCATGGAGCTCCAGACCTAGGGGTGAATGATGGTTATTTTGTATTTCTTCCATTTGCGAATAATCGCTCTTACAGTTGTCTCCTTCTAACCAAGCTTCTTTCGGATGGTCTTGTAGCCCATTCCAGCCTTGTGCAGGTCTACAATCTTGTCCCTGGTGTCCTTTGACAGCTCTTTGGTCTTGTCCATGATGGTGGGTTTGAATGGAAGACAGATTTTGTGGACAGGTGTTAGGAGCACCTTCTTACACTGACAAGATTAATCTGTGTACCACAGGAGCACATACTGTAGCCGGTCTGTAAGAGCCAGAATTGTTGTTGGTTGGTAGGGGATGAAATACTTATTTTACTCACTGCTCTGCTACCCCCTACTATCACAGCTGCAGTAGATAGAGCAGTGGCAGCAGGCATTTTCTCAGCTGAGAAAGGAACTTGGGGATCACGCTAAAAGGCTGTCAGAACTTGAACAAACCCAGCAATATATTCTTGAAAAATTGGACAATCTTGAAAATCGCTCCCGCCGAAACAATTTGAGGATAATAGGACTCACAGAGTCTTTCACTCCTGGCGTTCTACACAAAGTTTCTTCTTTGCGCATCCCAGTTGCCCTGGGCTCACGTCTCCATGTCTGGTAGAAAGGGCTAATTGCCTGGGATCGCCCTTGAATGATAGTCGCTCCCTTCGGCCTATTACTCAGAGTGGCCCTCCTGCGGTCCTTCTGCAACTCCAAAGCTCTCCAAGTGGATTTGCAGACTACTCCCAAGAGGTGTCACGGCGAAGAAAAGCTTTTCAACCTATTTGTGCGGCTCCCTTTTTCAGATCCATTTGGTGAGCCAAAATCATTCTCACATCAGGATGAAGCTACCCACTACCTACAGACCTACCTGCATCTGCCAGTAGAGCCATCTTCTCACGCAATCTCAACTTGCCCAATTGGACCTAGGGATCAATGCAGTCCGAGGAAGGACCCCTTCGAAGAGACCCCGCTACGCAGGGGTCTCAAGTCGGACCAGGCACCGCTGAGCTATAGATGGACTACCCATTATTAACGGATCGGTATCATACACCCAATGCCGCAAGTTATGCCCTCTCCTCATTGTGTTTGGCAATATAGTATTTTGGGGGATTTCCTACTTGCCTAGCCTGCTCCCAACTGTCTGGTCACAATAATTTGCTAAATAATATTGTCTATTTTGTTGTTTACAGCCTTATCGGGGAAAGCTCATATACCCTTGGATAGCATTACGGAGGGGACACATACTTTGTCCTTTGCATCCCACACACCCGCATCGGGTTTACATCATCTGCAGCCTGCAGGCAAACACTGCGCTCTTCTCTGGTAGCGCTGTACCCTCATTGGTGATACACATGTGGAAGAAGGAGAAGTCAACACTGTTTGGTATGTTTATGTTATTTTGTGCTACACTCCCTTTACCCCTGTTGGGTCAGTTGTTTTCCCAAACCTTATCTCTTAAGGAGGCAAACATCACTTTGTATAGGCTAGAACACTAGGTGGCACCTCGACGACACCATCCTTTTAAAATTTTAAACCAACTTGTATCCTTCCCACTCTGCATCCAACATCCCGCTACAATGTTAAACATGAGAATTATTTCTTGGATTGTTAAGGGGCTTCGTTCCCCCCCAAACACATGGCGATTCTGCGACACCTAAAACGCCTTAAAATGGACATGGCACTATTGCAGGAAACACACTTAGCTGAGGCAGACTTCCCCCATATGCGTAAACTGTAGGTAGGGCAAGTTCACGGCTCAGCAGCAATCAAGGGGAAGACAAGCGTGCTATTGCTCATTCGCAAGAACCTCCCCTGCGATATTATATCGCTAGATCAGGATAGTGACGGTCGTATAGTGACAGCTAGACTGAAGCTTTCATCCTGGGAATTGACCTTCGCTAATACTTATGCTCCAAACTCCAAACTATTTTTTCAGCAGCTAACCTCCCATTTAGCCCCTTCCTCGATCAATCCCTCCTAATCGGAGGCGATTTTAATTCAGTAATGCATCCCTTGGAGGATAAGTCCAGAGGCGGAAGCCCCCAGGGTGCTCTTTCCTCCACAGTAGACACTGCGCTGTCAAACTTCGTGGACAGCCTACAACTACTTTATAATTGGAGGTTAGCCCATCCTAACGGTAATGACTATTTGTTCTTCTCCCCCCCCACACCACAATTCATCAAGAATTGACTATTTACTTTGTAACTCCATACTTGTACAACACACCACTGATCCCTGCATCCACGACATAGCAATCTCTGACCATGCCCCGGTCTCGGTTGATCTAACAGCCTTCACCCCACAGAACATGGAGCTTCCCGTCGTACTTGGCCAACAATCAAGATCTTCTCAAAATTTAAAAAAACACTTGGTCAGACTATGTAGCCACCAATTCTGGCCACAGCATCAATCCTAATCTCTTCTGGGAGGCAGGAAAAGCAGTGTGGCGTGGAAAGATCCTGGTGCTCTCTGTAGGCTACAAAAAGAACATAACCAAACAGTTTAGTGAAGAGAGTGCAGCGCTTCGCTCGGAGCAAATACAGCTAGCACAACAAACTCCCCAGACCACAGAGGGGTTTGGAGGGAGGCTAAAGCCCGCTTCGACCTATGGGCTGATTCTCAGGAAAGGATTCATAAATCATTGTCAGATCTCCAATATCTCAAATATGGAAATAAGGCAGGAAAATTGTTGGCATGTCTGTGCAAGGGCCCCTATACCCCTATCCACAGTCAAGGTCTGAAAGACACCCAAGGGAAACTCACTTCAGTCCCCAAGGACATTAACGCCATGCGCTTCTACGCTAATCTATATGGCCATCACCCCATAGATGACACTGTTGCAAAATACTTTTTGGCTCAAGTCACTCTCCCAAAGGTAGATCATGTACTCTTAAACTAACTGAACGCCCCAGTCATCCTCGCTGAGGTTTCATCAGCCATTGCGACATTGGCCACCCGGGCCCTGACGGGTATACGTCAGAGTTCTAAAAATTGGCCTCTGGCGCTGCCTCTCCATTGCTAGTTTCTGTATGTCAATCAATACTAGATGGAGGACAATACCTCCCCCTCTGGGCTACCAGGCTCATATGAAGTTAATCCAGAAAAAAGGGAAAGACCCCACAGGACCGGGATCATCCCGCCTGAACCCGCTACTAAACATCGACTCCAAAATACTTAACAAAATTATTGCCAATAGCCTAGCTTTAATATTGCCAACTCTGAATCACCCAGCATAGATGGACTTCATTAAATGGAGCTCCGCCACAGCTTATATCTGCAAAGTCCTCGCAGTTTTGGAACACGCAAGGACCAACACCTCCAGCAATGTAGCTATTATCATGCTAAATGCAGAGAAAGTGCTTTCAATGGTTGCAGTTGGTCCTTCAGAGTTTCGGATTCCCTGACCCCTTTCTTCATTTAAGCTCTACTATATTCTCGGCCCTATCATCATTTGTGATTGCTGCGGGGTAACATCTCTACCAAGATCCAGTTACACAATGGCACTAGGCAAGGGTGCCCCCTGTCCCCCCTCCTCTTTAACCTAGCCTTAGAACCCCTGTCCCGATATCTCTTGTTTCATTCCCATCTACATGGGGTCACAGTGGGCAATCACGAACTCCGTACAGCATTATTCGCTGATGATATCCTCATTTTTACCTCTGACCCAAAGTCAGATATGCTCCACATCCAATAATTTTTTTCTCGCTTCCAGGCCTGTTCAAGGTTAAGGATAACCTTCTCTAAGAGTGAAATCCTACCACTTTATCATGCTCGCCCACCTCCATGGATGACCACATCGGTTTTCCCTATAGCCAAGTCAAATATTACCTACTTAGGGATCAAGGGTTGGGACTTTATATGAAACATGCACCTAAAGGGTGATAACGGGCAATAGATGTCTGACCAATAAAATTAATATTGTGACTGTACTAGCTGAATCTCAATACCCAGCACACAGGACAATAATACATAACAGTAGCTTTTATTTCATATATATATATATATATATATATATATATATATATATATATATATATATATATATACACACACACACATATATATATATATATATATATATATATACACATATAATACATTGTAGCATAATAGCATTATAGTAAATGGTAATAATTTAATAAATCGTCAGGCACATTAATTCATATATCACATAATAACTAGGGGTGTTACTGATTAAAATTTTCGTGTTCGATTAATCGTTTTTTTTTTTAATCGACTAATTTCGATTAATTATAACGCACATACAGTTTTTCCAATTTTCCACATCTCCCCCCATACCGTAATATCCACATCTCCCCTATACTGTAATGTCCACATCTCCCCCCATACCGTAATATCCACATCTCCCCCATACTGTAATGTCCACATCTGCCCCACATACTGTAATGTCCACATGTGCTCCCATACGGTAATGTCCACATCTCCCCACATCTCCCCCCGTAAAATCCAGGTAGAACTGTCTGCAGACTCGCAGAGTAGACGGCACAAGCAGGCGGCTGATGATGACGTCAGCGCGCCGCTACTAGGCCGCCGCCGGGGGGACCAAGATGGCCGCGGCTCCGGAGCTAGGCCGAAGCCGCGGCCTTTCCTATGGACGAGACCGCGGAGCTCACTCTGCGGATCGTCCTCGATCAAAATTATTTTGATCGATCCAAGAAATTAACGATTAATCGAACAATTAATCGTTAATTTCCGCAGCCCTAATAATAACCATATAAAAATCAATGTATACTTTTTCTACCTCCTTCTCCCTATACCCTCCCGTTATCTAAGACCCTGTACCAATAGTTAAATTAGAAATCCTATCAATTTCAGATATTTATCAGCTCCTGATGAGTGGAGAGTTCCACGAAACGCGTCAAGCTATTTCGATGCTACTATCATGTATTACATGGGATCATCTAATTACTTCTACTGTTTTTCAATTGTATTATGCGGTAACAATCATGATTTTTATATGGTTATTATGTGATATATGGATCAATGTGCCTGACGTTTTATTAAATTATTACCATTTACTATAATACTATTATGCTAAAATGTATTATATGTATATATATGAAATAAATGCTACTGTTATGTATTATTGTCCTGTGTGCTGGGTATTGAGATTCAGCTAGTACAGTCACAATATTCATTTTATTGGTCAGACATCTATTGCTCGTTATCACCCTTTAGGTGCATGTTTCATATAAAGTCCCAACCCCTTTTTTCAGCATAACTGCTATACAGGGATGGAGACATCGGACCTACAAGTCCTTTGCCTCATCTAAAGTCCCAAATTCCCCGATCTCCTCCCTCTCCCTCTATCCTGTACTTAGGGATCAAAAACAGGTAAACTCCCTTCCTCCCTATACCACCTTAACTACACCTCAGTTATTTCAAAGTTGATAGGAGAACTGGAAACCTGGGCTGAACATCCCCTCACATTCTTTGGGAGGTGTCGCCTTTTTCAAGATGGTTGGTTTACCTAAATTTCTTTACCCCCTCCAAACCATACCAATGTTACGAAGACACAAAGACCTCCAAAAACTCCACAAAGCCCTCACTGTCTTTATATGGCATGGTCGACTTCCCCGCATATCACTCCAGAATTATGCCTACCTAAACACGAAAGAGGGGGGTTAAATTTGCCAAATACCAGGGTGTAAAATTTAGCTTGCCTCTTAAGAGTGGGGTTGGACATCTAGTTACTCCAATTTTGAGCTTGAATCCCAAATGGTAGACCCATTTGGCCTACCCGCCTTGCTGCACGCCTCCACCCAAATGTGAAGAACAAACTGCTCTTACGAGATACGTTGGTGGCCTGGAGAGATGTTAGAAAAAAAATTGGGGCTTTCTCATTCTGAAACCTTCCTATCCACAGGCATCCTATGTTTCCGCAGGCGCAGCAACATGTGGCTTATACCTTCTGGGCTACCCAAGGTCTAACACACTTTGTCCACCTTTTTGACCCCTCCGCTGGTAAAGCCTTGCCTTTCCCACGACTCATGAGTTGATATCACCCGCCTGCCCACCACCATTAGGGATGAGCTTTGAGTTCGAGTCGAACATATGTTCGACTCGAACATCGTCTGTTAGGCCGTTCGCCGAATTTCGAACATTATGGGCAGTTCGCGCCAAATTCGAGTGGCGCGTCACAGCCCATAATTCACTGCGGCAGTGCACTGCTGGCTGATAAATGGCCAAGCATGCACTATGACCCGCATGCTTTGGCCAATCACAGCGCGGAAAAAAGCGGAGAGCCATAATTGGCCAAAGCCAGGGTGGCTTGTTCCAATTATGTCTCAGGGGGTTTAGTACACGCCCCACACTATATAAGGCCGTCTGCGTGGCGGCCTTGTGTACTGTGTTAAAGACAGAGAGAGAGAGACAGTGTCATTTAATTTGAGTTAGAGCAGGCAGGCAAGTCAGTTAGCTGCAGTTACAGTGTGTAGAGTATATATATGCATCCTAGGTGTTGTATATATATTTATACACTGTATTCAGTTTTGCTAGATCCGTTCCTGTTATTCTCTTCCGAATATACTGACAGGCAGGCAGGTGATTGTGCTAGCTGCAGTATTTTCACTTAGTGTACTGTGTCCTTTGCACAGTGTGCACCTAAAGCTTACCTGAATACAATTGCTGGTGTTCTCATACTAATACAGGCAGGGAGCTGCAGTATTTTCATTTAGTGTCCTTTGCACAGTGTGCACCTAAAGCTTACCTGAATACAATTGCTGGTGTTCTCATATTAATACAGGCAGAGAGCTGCAGTATTTTCAGTTAGTGTACTGTGTCCTCGGCACAGTGTGCAACTAAAGCTAACTGAAGACAATTGCTAGTGTTCTCTTACTAATAATACTACAGGCAGGCAGTTGATTCTGCTAGCTGCAGTGTAATCAGTATATATACACACATCCCAGCTTTGTGCAGCTACATCTTCCTGCAGGCCATTAGTATGTCTGGAAGGACAACAAGGAGAGGCAGACAGTCACAAGACAATAAAAGAGGGCAAGCAGGCTCTGTGTCTAGAGGCAGCAGCGCTGGTCGTGGACACGGTGCATCCTCATCAGCACATGGCCGTGGGACACACTTGTCCTTTTTTCCGGCAGCTGGCCGTGTTGAGCCGCAACATGCCAAAGACTTGGTAGAGTGGATGACCAAGCAGTCCTCATCCTCCTCATCCTCTTTCACCCAGGCTCAGGGTACTTTGTCTGGCAAAGCAACTGCCAAAGCGGCCTCTTCCCTCGGCTCAATGGCATCAGTCACTCCTTCCGTAGCCCCACCATGTCTTCCTGAGGAGTCCCCCGAACTGTTTGACTACACAGTGTTGGGTACATGCTGCAAGAGGATGCGCAGCATTTTGAAGGCTCCGATGATGGTACCCAGCTAGAGGAAGGCAGTAAGGTGAGCCCCGAGAGAGGGGGTGCCCAAGAAGGACAGCAATCTGGCAGTCATGTTCCCCCAGCTGCAGCATACTGCCATGTTTGCTACAGTGATGTGGAGGGAGGGGATGATGAGGTCACGGACTCTAGGTGGGTGCCTGATAGGAGAGGAGGAGGAGGCACATCTCCAACGAGGCAGGATGCCCTCCAGGGGCTAGCTTAAGGGCATCACACAGACAGCATCACACCGCAGAGCTCCGCATGTGCAGGCCGCTGCTGTCTCTGTGCGTTATTCCAAAAGTTCTTTGGTGTGGGCATTTTTGAGACGAGTGCATCAGATTGCAGCGCTGCTATTTGCAACATGTCTCAGGCGTATCTCTCGTGGCCAAAACATACCCCGCTTGGGCACCACATGCTTGATCAGACATATGTCAACCTGCCATTCAGTTCGTTGGCAAGCACACCTAAAAGACCCACACCAAAGAACAAAGCGGACCTCTCCTTGCTCATCAGCTGG
Source organism: Rana muscosa (assembly GCA_029206835.1). Taxonomy (NCBI): domain Eukaryota; kingdom Metazoa; phylum Chordata; class Amphibia; order Anura; family Ranidae; genus Rana; species Rana muscosa. The sequence continues at coordinate 724,156,510 of CM055121.1, read as the reverse complement.
GATCTCCAACCCCACTATACCTTCAGTCCTCTCTGAAACCTGCACCGAGAGGAATGAAGGTGTAGAATTCGGTGTGTCACAGCAAAGTACTTGCGGGCAATCTGCTATCGGTACACCAACGTCAGATTGTACCAGGCAAATTTCCCTGCCCCAGCTGCTGCAACGCCGAAAGAAGTTTGTTCCCAGCCATCCACATGCCCAGCGGTTGAATGCTAGCTTGGCTAAATTGCTAGCACTTCAACTGCTGCCTTTTCAGTTGGTAGACTCTGCCCCCTTCCGTGAGTTTGTGGAATGTGCGGTTCCTCAGTTACAGGTTCCCAAACGCCACTTTTTTCACGGAAGGCAATGTCTTGGCCTCGCTGGACAGGGCGGTCAGCGGAAAGGTGCATATTACTGCTGACTCATGGTCCAGCAGGCATGGACAGGGACGTGCAGGGGCAGGCTCAGAGGTGGTTGACACCACGCCAGCTTAAGCCAGGAATGGTAGTTTCCGACAATGGCACCAACCTCCTCTCCGCCCTCCGACAGGGACACCTGACCCATGTGCCCTGTTTGGCTTACGCCCTTAACTTGGTGGTGCAGCAGTTCTTGGGCAGGTACCTGGGCTTACAGGATGTCCTGAGGCAGGCCAGGAATGTCTGTGTGCATTTCCGCCGGTCATATAATGCCAGTGCTCGGCTGGCTGACCTGCAAAAGGAATTTAACCTGCCCAAGAACCGCCTAATCTGTGACATGCCCACCAGGTGGAACTCAACGTTGGCCATGCTGCAGCGGCTGCACACGCAGCAGAGGGCCATCAATAAGTATCTGTGCCAATATGGCACCAGGACAGGGTCAAGGGAGCTTGGTTTATTTTTGCCACACCAGTGGGTCATAATCAGGGATGCATGCACTGTCCTGTCACCATTTGAGGAGGCCACTAGGATGGTAAGCAGTGACAGTGCATGCATCAGTGACACTGTCCCTCTTGTCCACCTGTTGGAGCACACGCTGCGTGGAATAATGGACAGGGCACTTGAGGCAGAACAGAGGCCCCCTTTATCCAGACAGTGTTCCCTCTGGCCCGCCCATCACACAGGAAGAGGACAAGGATGAGGAGGATTGTGTCAGAATGGAGGTGGAGCCTAGCACTCAACATCAGCAGCAGTCTTCAAGGGATCAATTACAGTCCCAAGACACTCATGGACTTGTACGTGGCTGGGAGGAGGTGGCTGCGGATCATATCGTCCTGAGTGACCCAGAGGACTCCGGACTGAACGCCTCAGCAAACCTACGCTGCATGGCCTCCCTGATCCTGCAAAGCTTGCAGAAGGATCCTTGTATTCGTGCTATCAAGGAGAGGGATCATTACTGGCTGGCAACCCTCCTTGATCGACGTTACAAGGGTAAGGTTGTGGACCTTATCTTGCCGTCGCAGAGGGAGCAGAGGATGAAACATCTTCGGGAGGCCTTGCAGAAAGGTCTGTGCAACGCGTTCCCAGAGACTGGGAGGTTACAAATTCCTGGCCCTGGACAACGTGTTGCTGAGGCTTCGGTCAGTCAAAGAAGGAGCGGTGGAGAAGGTGGCCGTCTGACCCATGCGTTCAGAGAATTTTTTAGTCCGCAGCCCCAAGGTATGATCGGTTCCAGCAACCATTGCCAGCGTCTGTTTTACATGGTGCTGGAATACCTAGGGACAAGATCAGACTTGGACACCTTTCCCACCGAAAATCCTCTGAGTTACTGGGTCTTGAGGATGGATCACTGGCCTGAGCTTGCACAGTATGCAATTGAGCTACTGGCCTGTCCTGCATCCAGCGTTCTTTCGAAACGCACATTCAGTGCTGCTGGAGGCTTTATAACCAATCACAGGGCGTGCCTGTCCACCGACTTGGTTGATCGACTGACCTTCATAAAAATGAATCAGTCTTGGATAATCACCAGCTACCAAGCACCTGATGCTGATGTAATCGAATCATTTTTTTTTAAATGTCATATCCCTTCAAGACTGCCTATGCTGATGCTGAGTGACTATCCTGTTATGCTGAGTGACTATCCTCTTCCTCCTCAATGATTATGCTGACAGCTTGTAAGAACATTTTTTGTTCTGGGCACCGCCACCAGTGGCTAATGCCCAATTTTTCAGCCCCTGTTTAACAGGGGCGTGTAATTACAATTTTTGATGCAATACTTTGCAGCAGGGCTCATTCCTCCGCTCCCACTAGAGCAGGAGTCTCAAACTGGCGGCCCTCCAGCTGTTGCAAAACTACAAGTCCCATCATGCCTCTGCCTGTGGGAGTCATGCTTGTAACTGTCAGCCTTGCAATGCCTCATGGGACTTGTAGTTTCACAACAGCTGGAGGGCCGCCAGTTTGAGACCCCTGCACTAGAGTATCTGTGAGTGGTTGCAGTGTTGTGGCACCAGTGCCTAAGGCCCAATTTTTTTGCCCCTGTTCAACAAGGGCATGTAATTACAATTCTTGATCTAATATTTCACAGCTGGGCCCATTCCTGCACCCACCAAGAGTAACTGTGAGGACTTACAGTGTTGTGGCACCAGCACCACCACCAAAGGCCCAATTTTTCTATCACTGTTCAACAATGGCATTTAATTACAATTCTTGATATAATAGTTCACAGCAGGGCATTCCAGCGCCACTAAGAGTAACTGAGGGCTTACAGTGTTGTGGCAACACCAACACCTAAGGGCCAAATTTCTGCAGAGTATATACAGCAGGCCCCTACTTTCAAACATCCGACTTACAAACGACTCCTACTTGCAAAAGGAAGGAGACAACAGGAAGTGAGAGGAAATCTACCCTAGGAAGGGAAATTCTCTCCTGTAAGAGTTAATATGGGAAAAACGTGTCTCCTCTCCACTGATGCTTTATCACCTATCCTTGTTTTACTAAAAACCCCAAATTTTCAAAAAACATTTGTCATTGGGACGGAAAGTGAGGTGAAATGTTCTGAACAGGTGCACAGACAGCAAAACAAATGTTACAGGGGTGATAACCCTTCCCTATGTTTTCCAAAAAAGCTTAAAAATAGATTTTTTGGCTGGAGCTACACTTTAAAAATGTACCAGTTCAAAATTACAAACAGATTATACGTAACAACAAACCTACAGTCCCTGTCTTGTTTGCACCCCCTGGATACTACTGTTCAAAGTATATAGGGCCTGGGGGCCCCACGCCTTTCCTTTTTTTAATTTGGGTGCGGGGTTCCCCTTAATATCCATACAAGACCCAAAAGGGGCTGGTAATGGGCTGGGGGGGGTACCCATGCCATTTTTCTCAATGATTTTCATCCATATTGCCGGGACCAGACATTACATTAAAGCCGCAAGCAGTTTTAAATTACTTTTTTTCCCTTTAGAAATGTAATTTTGTGCAGGGACAGTTCTAAACACGGGTAACACATGCCACTTAACAGGCATACAATAGACACCCCCCAGGGACGATATTTTTTTTTCACTTTAAGCATCATTAAAATCACTGCTCCCGCAAAAACGGCCGTTTTTAAAACTTTTTTTTGCAATGATACATGTCCCCTGGGGCAGGACCTGGGTCCCCAAACCCTTTTTAGGCCAATAACTTGCATATTAGCCTTTAAAATTAGCATTTTTGATTTCGAACGTTCGAGTCCCATAGACTTTAACGGGGTTCTAAAGTTCGCGCAAACTTTCAGTCCGTTCGCAGGTTCTGGTGCGAACCGAACCGGGGGGGTGTTCGGCTCATCCCTAACCACCATTTGTACGCTCAGCAAGCAGTTAACTTTATAGTCGGTGTTTGCCCTTCCAGGGAACGTAGATTTCATACCTCACTTTTAGACAATCTTTTACATCACAACCGCCTTAAGCGCTCAGATATCTACAAACTCCTAAACTCTCGTTTTACCAAGCCACTGCACCTCTGCTCGACCGTCTCCTGGGGTAAGGAACTCAGCTCACCAGAGGCTGTGGACCATATCCTTGCTGGCTATAACACCACCTGTGCTTTCGTCACCAACGAATTCTGGCAAGAGCAGCAATTTAAAAATGATGCATCATGCCTACATCCCTTTCTGCCATCCTCTCAAATGATGGGGCAACAGCAGTGCCCTTGGTGTAAATGGAACAAACCCTCATTGTTCTGCAGACTGTGGCCCTCTCAACGGATTTGCTGTGACTGGGACCAATTGGAGAACTTTACCGCCACGATCACAGGCTACCAACCTTGCAAAGACCGTCCCGTCTTGCTTTTCGGCTTCTTAGATGGCTACTGCCCGGCCACTTGGATCACGCAACAAAGCCTGGCTGGCGACCTGCTTTATGGTGGCCAAAAGAGCCACACTTAAACAATGGACATCCATATCCTCTCTGAAGATTGCAGATGTGAAAACAGATCTGTTGGGATTGTTTTGTAAAGACAAGCTGGATGCAACCCTGTCTCACCGAGATTTAACTTTGCGCTTCCATCACAAGTGGGAAATTTAGCTCTAGCCATCACTCCTGCATTGTGCTCCCCCAATCTCCCACAAAACTAGAGGTGCTAGCTTATTTGCCACCAATGAAAAGACAATTAGGGTATAGTGTTGTTTGCTATATTACACTAGTATCCCATGATACTAGATTATGCCTTGTATTCTTTTCGTGTACATCTGTGTTTCATCAGAGTTAACTGCTAGCTCCTGGTTTGGAAGTGCTTAACCCCAGGTTTATGGCCCTTCTCCCTTTACCCACCTTTTCCCATCCCATCCCCTTCATCCCATTACGTAATTTCCCATGTTATTTTGTTTGTGCTATTTGGCATTTACATCAGATAATACTCATGGTGTTATTGTCTATGTTTCTTATGATGTAAAACTCAATAAAGTTTCCTTAAAAAAACATTATAGACCTTTAATTTTTTTGTAAGTGGGCAAACTTACAAAATCTGCAGTGGATCAAATTTCTCCACTGTATATGTGCCTTATGTTCTATGTAGGCTATCAATTTTTCGAGATGACACTGCATATTTACTATAGTAATTACTGTCTCCAGTGTAGGTATATTTGCAGACTTCCATTCTTTAGCTATGGAGGTTCGAGCTGCAAACAGTATGTGTAGGATGATAGTTCTAACCGCTAAAGGGAAACTTCCGAACTTGTTGTGGACAAGTTAATGGAATCACTCCTAAAAAGAAGGATCATTGATCACTTAGTAACACACAACTTGCTGGACCCAAAGCAGCATGGCTTTACTGAGACAGATGGGAGGTTGATTTACTAAAGGCAAATTGACTGTGCACTTTGTAAAGTGCAGTTGCACGCTGCAAGAGCAGTTGCTCCAGAGCTTGGTAAATGAGCAGAAGCTCTGCTGACTTCCATTATCCAATCATGTGCAAGCAAAAATGCTGCTTCTTTTATTTTCCTTGCACGTGATTGGGTATTCTTTGCAAAGTTAAGCTTTACCTAATTTACTACGCTCTGGAGCAACTGCACTTGCAAAGTGCACAGTCTAGTTGCCTTTAGTAAATCAACCCCAATGTCAGACTAATGCGACCAAATTTTTGGACTAATGTTTTGGGACCAGGGTGGTGCTGTGGCCTCTTGATTTCAGCAAAGCATTTGATACAGTTCCACATAATGATCTAATAAAAAAAAGTTGTACAAGCTACCCTTGGGTGGTTTAGTGAGTTTGCAGTTGGCTTAAGGATAGATACCAGAGTGTGGTACAGAGCAGAAAAGAAACCAGTCACTAGTGGTGTACCACATGGTTCAGTACTATTCCTATTCTATTTTATTTATTTGTAAGTGATCTAACTAAAGGGTTGGTGAGTAAGGCATGTCTTTCTGCTGAAACCACAAAATGATGCACCTAGGGAAAAAGAATTCCTTGATAGAATGCAATATTGGGGGTACAGTGTTGGTCAGCAGTACAGAGGAAAAATATTTGGGAGTACTTACTTCAGATGATTACAAAATGAGAAAACAGTGTGGCCAAGTAGTAGGAAAAACGAATAGAATTCTAGGATAAACAACTAGAGTGCTCACCAGCAAGGGGAAGGAAGTCCAGATTCCCTTATATAGATCTTTAGTTAACAGTAGAGGGGTCACCAGCAGGAGGAAAGAGGTCCTTATTCCCCTGTAAAGATCTTTAGTTAGACCTCATTTAGAATACTGTGTCTAGTTCTGGAGACCTCACTTACAAAAAGAGATTGATAAAATAGTATGGGTCAAAAGACGGCAACAAAAATGTTAAAAGGCCTGAGGGATTAAAAATATCAGGAGAAACTTCAGGAGCTTAATCACTTTCCACCCGGCCTGTAGCAGAATGACGGCCGGGCGGTGGTTTCATTATCCTGACTGGGCGTCATATGACGCCCAGCAGGATAACAGCCGCCGCGCGCCTGTGGGGGCGCGTATCGTGGCGATCGGTGGTGCGGTGTGTCAGTCTGACACACCGCTACACCGATCTCGGTAAAGAGCCTCCGGCGGAGGCTCTTTACCACGTGATCAGCCGTGTCCAATCACGGCTAATCACAATGTAAACAGGAAGAGCCGCTGATCGGCTTTTCCTCACTCGCGTCTGACAGACGCGAGTAGAGGAGAGCCGATCGGCTGCTCTCCTGACAGGGGGGGTATGTGCTGATAGTTTATCAGCGCAGCCCCCCCTCGGATTACCGCACAGGACCACCAGCATGCTGCCCAGGACCACCAGGGATGGGAATCCACACTGGACCACCAGGTATGCCCCCAGACCAACAGGGAATGCCAATCAGTGCCAAGGCAGCTGCCAATCAATGCCCAGGCAGCGGCCAACCAGTGCCCACTTAAAATCCCTGCCAGTGCCCACCCAAAATCCCTGCCAGTGCCACCAGGGATACCCATCAGTGCTGCATAACAGTGCCCCATGTCAGTGCCCATTAGTGCCAATCAGTGCCATGTATCAATGCCCATCAGTGCCGCTTATCAGTGCCCAGCAGTGCCGCCTATCAATGCCACCCATAAGTACCCACCATTTCAGCCTTTCAGTGCCCATCAGTGTCGCCTATCTGTGCAAATCAGTGCCCACCAGTGCCACCCATGAGTGCCCATCAGTGCCGCCTATCAGTGCCACCCAACAGTGTCACCTCATTGGCGCCGCCTCATCGATGCTGCCTTATCAGTGCCCGTCAGTGCCACCTTATCAGTGGCCATCAGTGAAGGAGAAAACGTACTTATTTACAAAATTTTATAACAGAAAAAAAATAAAAACTTATTTTTTTCAAAATTTTCTGTCTTTTTATTTGTATAGCAAAATTTAAAAACCCCAGAGGCGATCAAATACCACCAAAAGAAAGCTCTATTTGTGAGAACAAAATGATAAAAAATCTGTTTGGGTGCAGCGTAGCATGACCGTGCAATTGTCACTTAAACAGTGACAGCGCAGAAAGTTGAAAATTGGCTTGGGCAGGAAGGGGCTCAAGTGCATGGTATTGAAGTGGTTAAAGTGATTGTAAAGCTAGGTTTTTTTGTTTTTTTTTAAACAACAAACATTTCATACTTGCCTCCACTGTGCAGCTCGTTTTGCAGTGCGGCCCCGATCCTCGACTTCTGGGGTCCCCCCGGCGGCTCTCGCGGCTCCTTCCCGCATCAGATAATCCCCTAGGAGAAGCGCTCCTCCCGTCCACAGACACGAATGCCGGACTCGGCCCCGCCCCCCGTGTCATTGGATTTGATTGACAGCAGCCGGAGCCAATGGCTGCGCTGCTATCAATCTATACATTCAAGAGCTGGGACCCCATAGAGAAAGGGACTTCCCCGCCGAGGGAAATTCGGGGCTCAAGTTAGTAAAACATGGGGGCTGGGGGGCCAGTGACTCCCAGAAGTTTTTTCACCTTAATGCATAGGATGCATTAAGGTGAAAAAACACGAGGGTTTACAAACCCTTTAATATGTACAGATTCGGGGAAAGAAGGGAAAGACACATGATTAAAATACATCAAAGGGGTGAATAAGGTTCAGGAGGGCACTATATTCAATATGAATTGATGTATATTAGTCAAATACCTAAGCTTTGTGCCGATAAGATATACACTTGCTACCAAAAGTATTGGGACGACTGCCTTTACACACACATGAACTTTAATAGCATCCCAGTCTTAGTCCGTAGGGTTCAATACGGAGTTGGCCCACCCTTGGCAGCTTTAACTCTTCTGGGAAGACTGCCCACAAGGTTTAGGAGTGGGTCTATGGAAATGTTGGACCATTCTTCCAGAAGCGCATTTGTGAGGCCAGGCATTGATTTGGATGAGAAGGCCTGGCTCGCAGTCTCCTCTCTAATTCATCCCAAAGGTGTTCTATCAGGTTGAGGTCAGGACCAGGTCAGCATACCAAGACATTTTGGACTAATTCACGCTCCCAACTTTGTGGGAACAGTTTGGGGGTGACCCCTTCCTATTCTAACATGATTGTGCATCAGTGCACAAAGCAAGGTTCATAATGACATGGATAAGCAAGTTTGCGGTGGAGGAACTTGACTGGTCTGCACAGAGTCCTGACCACAACCCGATAGAACCCCTTTGGGATGTATTAGAGCGGGAACTGGGAGCCAGACCTTTCACCAGTCCACATCAGTGCCTGACCTCACAAATGCGCTTCTGGAAAATGGTCAAACATTCCCATAGACACACTCCTAAACCTTGTGGACAGCCTTCCCAGAAGAGTTCAAGCTGTTATAGCGGCAAAGGGTGGGCCAACTCAATATTGAACACTATGGACTAAGACTGGGATGCCATTCAAGTTCATGTGCAGGCGTCCCAATACTTTTGGTAATATAGTGTGTGTATAATAAATATATATATATATATATATATATATATATATATATATATAGGTGTTCGCAATTTTTACCATATGGTGAAGGATTGCATGACAAGTTTGGGTAGAGAGTATATGCTTTTCTGCTGCTTAATATTTGGCAGCATTTATTTTTGGTGAATTTTTCACATCGGCTGATTGGGAAAGAGATACAGCTATATTTCTTGGTGTATATATACTGCAGGGTGAAGGAAGCTTCTTCTAATTTGATTCGCACATTTGGGCCAATATATTTTGCACGCATGTGGACTATGTTGACACAATATTATGTGATTTAAAAAAAAAATTGTTATAGAGCTGCATTACTTGTTATTTTTTCTGGATTATTGGTTGTATGTACATAAACCTATATGCAAGCTGTTTATGTTTAACCCCTTCCATACCGGGCCATAGCAGAATGACGCCAGCAGGAACCCTCTCTCCCTCCGGGTGGACGTCATATGACGTCCTGGGTTTGAGGGGGGATATCTGAATGATGCCTGCAGCTAGAGGCATCATTCAGATATCCTTTTTTCAGCCGGCGATCCTGCGCACAATAAGAAGGATCATAGCGGCGGTTCCGCCGCTTGATCGTTCTTATAGGCGGCGGGAGGGGACATCCCCCCCCTCCCGCCGCCATCCGGTGCTTCTCCGGGCTATCCCGTGCGATCGGGGACCCGGAGAGAATCGTCGACGCCGGTGGTGGGTCACGTGATGAGCATAGAGATGACTGGTGACCAGATGGTCACCAGTCATCTCTATGATCGTCGGAGGCCCGGGCGCGATGTGATGACGTCACGCCCAGGTCCTCAAATGTAAACAAAGCCGCCATTGCGGCTAGTAAGTATGAGATCGGTGAAAAAAAATTCACTGATCTCATACTTTCCAGCCTGGAGGAGAGATGTGGGGTCTTATTGACCCTGCATCTCTCCATAAAGAGGACCTGTCACACACATTCCTTGTAATAGGAATAAAAGTGATCGAAAAAAAAAAAAGTGTAAAAAAACTAGAGTTAGACTTACCGGTAACTCTATTTCTAGGAGTCGTCCAGGACAGCACTAGAGAGAGATAGGCTCCACCTCCAGAGGCAGGAAACACATCATACCAATCTTTAAAGGGCGGCTTCCGTCCCTCGTCCTCAGTCTTTTAACCGAGAACTTCCCCGGAACGGCTTCTGAAACAACAAAAAACACTCGTCCACCATTATAACAGCATATAGGGAGGGAATCCCTGCTGTCCTGGACGACTCCTAGAAATAGAGTTACCGGTAAGTCTAACTCTAGTTTTCTCTAGTCGTCTGTCCAGGACAGCACTAGAGAGGATCAGCGAGAACTTACCAGATTGGGGGGGGACTACCGCTTGGAGGACTTTATTCCCAAACGCTTGGTCTTGCGCTGAGAGAAGGTCCAATCTATAATGCTTCATGAACGTCGAGTAATTTGACCATGTTGCTGCTCGACAAATTTGTTCTGGTGTTGCTCCAGCTCGCTCTGCCCAAAGGGCCGATAGTGCCCGTGTGGAGTGAGCCATGGGGGAAAAAGGGCATTCCTTTCCTAAGATTTTATAAGCTTCCACAATAGCCTGCCTAATCCATCTTGCGATTGTGCCTTTTGAAGCTTGAAACCCCAATTTTTTTTCCCGAATGCAAAATAAATAGAGCATTGGATTTCCTAATGTTTTTGGACAACTCCAGATATTGTAAGACACAGGCTCTCACGTCCAGATTGTGGAATTCTGTCTCCCTTAGACTGGTTGGGGACCCAAAAAAGGAAGGTAAAACCATTTCTTGAGCCCTATGGAACTTTGACACCACTTTGGGCAAAAAACCTGGGTCTGTCCGTAATACCAGCCTGTCTTCAAAAACTTGTAGAAAAGGCTCCTTAATGGAAAGTGCCTGCAGCTCACTAATGCGTCTCGCAGTGGTTATGGCCACTAGAAAGACAGCTTTGAGCGTGACCCATTTTAGGGACAGCTCTTTCTCTTGTGACCATTTAGCCCAACCCTGCAACACTGTCGTCAGGTCCCATTTTGGCAGGACTTTAAATGGAATGGGTCTAATTCTGGCTAACCCCTTGAAGAACCTGCTCACTAGCGGGTCTATAGCCAGGGGTCGCTCTAAAAAAACTGACAAGGCCGATACCTGTACTTTTAGTGTACTAATGGCCAGTCCTTTATCCGCACCATCTTGTAAAAACTCCAAGATGGCTGGGATACTTGCAGACACCTTTTTGGTATCCAACCAAGAACAAAAATTTTTCCAAACTTTAACATAAATCGCTTGGGTAACCTTCTTTCTACTAGAAAGAATGGTGTTTACTACCCTATCCGAGAGCCCCTTAGACTTCAGGAGACTCTCTTCAGACACCAGGCTGACAGCTTCAGGGTCTGAACCTTGGATAATAGGACTGGGCCCTGGGATAGCAGATCCTTCCTTACGGGCAACATGAGGGGGGGTTCCGCTGTCAGGCGTAACAGTATGGAAAACCAAGGCCTCTTTGGCCAATACGGGACCACTAGGATCATTGTGGTGCGTTCCTGCACAAATTTCCTCAGAACCAGAGGAATAAGTTTGAACGGGGGAAAGGCGTAACATAGATGAAACGGCCACTTCTGGGCTAGGGCATCTATCCCTTTGGCCCCTATTTCTCTTTCTATCGAAAAGTAAGCTGGAACTTTGGCATTCGACCTGTTGGCAAACAGGTCCACTTCGGGAATGCCCCACTTCTCTATTATTAGTTGGAAGACCTCCCGGTTTAGCGACCACTCTGATTCGCACACTTGGTGTCGGCTCAGAAAGTCCGCCAGGCAATTGTCCACTCCCTTCAGATGGACCGCGGATATGGACTTCAGATTTTTTCTGCCCAGGCCAAGATAGCGCTCGCTATCTTGATTAAGGATGGACACCTTGTTCCTCCTTGCTTGTTTAAATATGAGACTGCTACCACACTGTCTGAGAGGACCTGTACGTGGTGATTTTTCAGCTCCGCGACAAATGCCCTTAGGGCTTCCCAGATTGCTTGCAACTCCCTCCAATTGGCTGACCTTTGGGACTGCACTTTTTCCCAGCGCCCTTGGGCTACCTTTGATCCCCAATGGGCCCCCCAGCCCCAGGCACTGGCGTCCGTGGTTATTCGGACTGACACCGGAAGAGACCAAAACAGACCCTGCACTAGGTTCTCTTCGTCCCTCCACCACCAAAGAGACCTTTTGGTCTTTGGGGATAGGTGGAAGGTCGCGTCCAACGATTCCTGCGTTCCGTCCCAGTTGTTCAGAATATTTGCCTGAAGACACCTGAAATGGGCTCTTGCCCATGGAACCGCAGGGATTGTTGCCGTCAGGACACCCAAACCCGACATGGCTGAGCGGATAGAAATTGCCAGATTGTTTTGAAGGAAGGCTGCCGTAGCCTTTACCTTTTTTACTTTCTCCGCTGTGAGATAAATTTTCTGCGTCACTGAGTTTACTAGAAAGCCCAAGTACTGCAGGACCTGTGTCGGGGTTAGGTTTGACTTCTCCCAATTTATTAACCACCCCAGTTTTTCCTAAAAGGATATGGCCACTCGTAGATCCTCTTGCAGTTGGAGCGCGGAGGGTGCAAAAAATAAAAGGTCGTCCAGGTAAGGGATGACTGATATCCCTTCCAGTCTCAGGGGGGCCAGTGCCTCCGCCAAAATTTTTGTAAATATTCTGGGGGATGAAGACAGGCCGAATGGCAGGGCCCTGAATTGAAAATGTCGGACCTGCTTTCCCCATCTGATTGCTACCCTTAAAAACTTTTGAGATTCCGGATGGATAGGGACGTGTAAGTAGGCATCCCTCAAATCGAGGGAGGCCAAGAAACAATCCGGGGGAAGAATTGACTTCACCGAAAGGATTGTCTCCATCCGAAATTTTCTGTAAGCCACCCACTTGTTTAGTGATTTCAGATTTAATATTGGGCGGAAATTGCCCGACGGTTTTCTCACTATGAAAACATGCGAGTAGAAACCTAGGTTTATCTCCTGCTGTGGCACTGGGATAAGAACCCCCTGGTCTACCAAGTCGCCTAATTGTGACAGCAAGGCTGTCTTTTTCTGAAAATCCCTGGGCGGAGAGGTTACGAACGTTCTTGTGGGCGGAGTGCCCCTGAACTGAATTCGATAGCCTTCCCTGATTATCCTCCGAATAAATGTATTTGGGGTAGTCTTTTCCCACTGTGGGAGGAACTGCCCCAATCTCCCTCCCACTGGAACTAAGTCACTGGGATTTGGTGGTCTTTTTAGGAGAGGAAAACAGGACACCTTTCTGTTTACCCTTTCCCCACTGCTTCCCAGAGGACGACCCCTTAGGAGCCTGCCCCTGAATCGGCCTTTGTCCTTGGGGACGAAAAAAAAGTTTCCCCTGAACCCTTTTATTTTTGACCGGGAAGGCCTTTTTCTTGTCGGCAGTACGGTCTAGCACTTTCTCTAGATCTTGCCCGAACAAAAGGTCTCCTTCAAATGGGATGCCACATAGTCTGATTTTTGATGCCGGGTCTCCCGACCAGGACTTTAGCCATAAAGCCCTGCGTGAGGAATTGATTAAGGCAGCCGTCTTTGCCGATAGCTTGACCGACTCCGCGGATGCGTCCGCCATATAGCCCGCCGCCTTGTGTAGCATAGGCAGGGAATCAAGAATCTCCTTCCTGGAGGTCCCACTTTCCAGATGGTTTTGCAGCTGGTCCAGCCAGACCTCCAAGTTACGCCACTATAGTTGTAGCCATTGCTGGCTTTAAACTTGTCATGGCTACTTCCCATGACCTTTTCAGCAGTACCTCCATCCTTTTGTCCATAGGTTCCTTAAGGACACCCATGTCCTCAAAGGCGAGGTCTGTAGACTTGGAACACTGGGAAAAGGCCGCATCCACTTTGGGCACTTTGTTCCAGATACAGGAGGAATCCTCACTGAAGGGAAATCTCCTCTTCAGACTTTTGGGAACAAACAATTTTTTCTCTGGTTCCCGCCATTCCTTTTTAATAGAATCTGCCAGTGTACTATGTACCGGAAATACCCTGTTCTGATCCGCTTTCAGGGTTTGGTACATCTGGTCATGCAAGGACAAGGAAGCCTGCTCTTCTTTGATATCGAGAGTCTCATATATCACCCCTAATAAGGCATCCACCTCGAGTGAGAGCCTGTATCTGGGCGAACTTGTCCCCTGGCTCGGAATATCTCTGGATGAAGCCGCCTCACTTAGCTCGTCCAAGGAATCTGGTTCCCCTCCGTCTGATGCGTCACCCACCTCTGGGGCCGAATCAGGGGGGGCTGCAGCTGGTGGTTTTGGGGTTTCAAGGCTTGCCAGCATTGATTTAATGGTCTTCATTTCTTCCTGCACCCCAGCAATTAGTTCTTTACATGCCCCTGTTGCCTCCTTGTAAACCAATTTGTCAATACAAGGTTTACAAAGGGGCTTGCTCCATCCCTCCTTTAGTTTGTTCGTACATGACGGACACCTCTTCTTCCCCCTTGACCTCTCCGGGTCTTTAGGCTGAGCCTGGGAAAGAGAAGGAGAGAAGAAACCAGGGCAAGTAGTCAGAAACCTTTTAGACAATCGGGGATTGTACCTTCACCACACCGATGTGCACCCCCACCAGCCGCTGACAGGATTCACATGGCTCTTTAGCCCGGATCCTGTCGCTGAAGGAGGGGGGGGTATTTCCCCTTTTTCCCCCTCCTTCCCCAGCCCTGTAGGTCCAGGGCACCCCAGTGTCTGCCTACCTGAGCTGGGCCGGCACCACTGCCACCTGGTTCCATTGTCTCCATGCTGTCTCCTACCTCTGTAGTCAGCTGCTGGATCATCTTCAAGGAACCGTCTATCTTGTGGCCAGCGTTTTTTTTTAAATTTCCCGCCATGGCCCCAGCGTCCACGCTCGCCGCGCGACCCGGAACCAGAAGTGTTGCGCCGGAAGTCCCCGCCCTCCTCCTGCGTTCCACAGGCCGGAACTCGAGGCCTACACCCGCCCCCCGCTGAACACCCACGCCAGAGACCACAGTAACTGGCCGGCAGATGCCAGGATGTCCTGCGGGGAACGTCAGCCCTCCTCGGGCTATACCGGAGGATTGCGCCGGTACCAGCTTCACTGCAGCCTGACCGGGGGACCCAACAAAGCCTGCCACCTTCCAGGTATCGCAGACCTCCTTCCCCCTTCCTCGAGCAGTCTGCCTCGGCTTAGGGGAAGGAGAGCTCCATCCAGCCTCCTCCTCCGGTGGAGGAAACACAAAGACTGAGGACGAGGGACGGAAGCCGCCCTTTAAAGATTGGTATGATGTGTTTCCTGCCTCTGGAGGTGGAGCCTATCTCTCTCTAGTGCTGTCCTGGACAGACGACTAGAGAAAAAAAAGTTTAAATAAAAAAAAAATAAGTAAAAAAAATTAAAAAAAGATATATATATAATTTTTTTTAAAACGCCCGTCCCCAATAGCTCACACTTAGAAGCGAACACACACGCAAGTCCCGCCCGCATATGTAAACGCAGTTCAAACCACACATGTGAGGTATCGCCGCGTGCGTTAGAGTGCGTGCAACAATTCTAACACTAGACCTCCTTTGTAACTCTAACCTGGTAACCTGTAAAAAGTTGCAACGACCGTCATTTTATTCCCTAGGGTGTCTGCTAAAAAAACATATATATATATATATATATATATATATATATATATATATATATATTGTGACAGCAGGAAGGTAAAGTCACCTGGTTGCATCCAGGGGGGTAGATATATTTCTCCCAGATTCAGGCTTTACGCCGACTTATACAACTAGGTGGAGAGTTGTATAAGCCCAGCTAAGGCTAGTGGGCTCATGGATGACTCATACCTCTAGGGAGAGTTGTATAAGCCCAGCTGAGGCTAGTAGGCTCATGGATGACTCATACCTCTAGGGAGAGTGCTGGGCGTCGTGCAGACAGGGAGTTGATGAGACCAGCTGAAGCTTGTCAGCTCATTTAGGCCTCTATAAGAACTCCCAGCTTCATTAGATGTTAGCTCATGCCTGGACCCAGACCTGTGTGGACTGTCTAGGGAGAGTGAACCCCTGTGCGGTGAGAAAAAGCCTGTGTGGCTATTTGTTTGGACATTTACTAAACCAGGGACTTAGGGACTAGGACAGCACCAGGCTGATCCCAGTTGTTAGTTTAGGAAACCTGCATGTTTAGTCAGAGGTCAAACTGACCAGGATTTATTTTGTTTATGTTTCTTTTTGGCTTTGCTGTGTTTTTGTCACTGTACATAGAGAAATAAACCGCACCTTTTGATTTTGAAAACCACAACCTCCGTCTGCTGGCCCTGTTTTTGTGTGGGGAGCCCAACCAGGGGGTCACACACACCCGCTACCGAGTTAACCCCCTCACAGTTGGTGGAGAACCAGTGGCAGTTTTTTTTAAGCCAGCATGGAGGAGATACTGAAACAGCTGGCTCTAGCAAATGCCAATCAACAGCAGACAAATGCAGGTTTGCAAAGGAGCCTTGCAGCCCAGCAGCAAGCTCATCAACAAGCCCAGCAGCAATCTGAGGCCCGCTTCATAGACCTGTTACAGAAGCAAGAGCAGAGACTACAACAAATGGAAGCAGTAATGCAGCAACGTCCGCAGACCAGTGAGGAAAGCCGTCCCACTAATACCGCGTCCTTTGGGGTGAGTCGTTTATTGACAAAAATGACTGGAGAGGATGATCCAGAGGTATTTTTGACCACATTTGAAAGGACTGCTGAAAGAGAAAAGTCGCCTGAGGAGCAGTGGGCTGGACTGGTGGCTCCTCTGTTAACTGGTGAATCGCAGAAGGCTTACTATGACCTAGAGCCTGACCAAGCAAAAGACTATGTGATGCTAAAAGCTGAAATATTGGCAAGGCTGGGTGTCACCCTGGCTGTCCGGGCTCAGCGTGTGCATAACTGGACTTTCCAGCTTGGAAAACCCCCCAGGTCTCAAATGTATGATCTCATTCACCTGAGCAGGAAGTGGCTACAGCCAGAGACTTTGTCCGCACCAGAGATTGTGGAACGTGTTGTAATGGATCGGTTTTTGAGAGCTCTTCCTACTGCCATCCAAAAGTGGGTAAGCCATGGAGACCCAGAGACGGCCGGTGGTCTTGTGGATCGTGTAGAGAAATACTTGGCTACAGAGAACCTGACGGCCTCTTCCAGAGACTCTCGGACTTTCCACCCTAAGACCAGACCATCCCCAGGGGCGGATAAGAGGATTCCAAGGGGTGAGGGTGGAGAGAGTGAGAGGATGGGAGCTGGCGATTTTGTAACGATTTTCGTCAGTTGAACAAAGTTACAAAATTTGACACCTACCCCATGCCACGTATAGATGAGTTGATCGACCGGCTGGGAACAGCCCGATACATGACGACTCTTGACCTCACAAAAGGGTATTGGCAAATTCCCCTGGCCAAGTCGGCCAAAGAGAAAACCGCATTTGTAACCCCAGACGGGGCGTTCCAATATAAAAGAATGCCGTTTGGGTTACAGAATGCGCCGGCCACATTCCAGCGGAAAATGGACCAGATACTGAGGCCCCATCGGAAGTATGCTGCGGCTTACCTGGATGACGTAATTGTCCATAGCACAGATTGGGCCTCACATCTGCCAAAAGTGCAAGCAGTCCTAGACTCTATCCGGGAAGCGGGGTTTACGGCTAACCCCAAGAAGTGTACCATTGGGCAGGAGGAGGCCAAATATCTTGGGTACACCATTGGCAGGGGAGTGATAAAACCCCAACTCAACAAAGTCGAGGCCATCCAGAGTTGGCCACGTCCCAACAGCAAGAAGCAGGTACGGGCCTTTCTGGGAATCGCGGGTTATTATCGGCGCTTCATTCCCCACTTTGCTTCTAAGGCTGTGCCCCTAACCAACCTGACGAAAGGGAAAGGGTCGGTCATGATTAAATGGACCCCCGAGGCTGAGGCAGCATTCCAATTCTTGAAACAAGCCTTATGTAGCCAGCCAGTGTTGTACTCACCCGACTTCTCTAAAGACTTTGTCGTACAAAGTGATGCGTCAGATGTGGGGTTAGGAGCAGTATTGTCCCAGGTCTGGAACGGGGAAGAGCACCCAGTCATTTACCTCAGCAGGAAGTTGAAGTCCCATGAGGTAAATTACGCCACCGTTGAAAAGGAGTGTTTAGCGGTGAAGTGGGCTCTAGATTCCCTTCGGTACTACCTGCTAGGTAGGCACTTTGACATGGTTACGGATCACGCTCCGTTAAAGTGGATGGCTCAAAACAAGGAGACAAATAGAAGAGTGAATAGGTGGTTCCTGGCCCTACAGGAATTCAACTTCACAGTAAAGCATCGCCCTGGCGTTCAAATGGGGAATGTGGATGCTTTGTCTCGAGTACATGAATGCCTGATTGCTGGTGTTCCAACCCCAAGGTTAAAACAAGAGGGGGGGTATGTGACAGCAGGAAGGTAAAGTCACCTGGTTGCATCCAGGGGGGTAGATATATTTCTCCCAGATTCAGGCTTTACGCCGACTTATACAACTAGGTGGAGAGTTGTATAAGCCCAGCTAAGGCTAGTGGGCTCATGGATGACTCATACCTCTAGGGAGAGTTGTATAAGCCCAGCTGAGGCTAGTAGGCTCATGGATGACTCATACCTCTAGGGAGAGTGCTGGGCGTCGTGCAGACAGGGAGTTGATGAGACCAGCTGAAGCTTGTCAGCTCATTTAGGCCTCTATAAGAACTCCCAGCTTCATTAGATGTTAGCTCATGCCTGGACCCAGACCTGTGTGGACTGTCTAGGGAGAGTGAACCCCTGTGCGGTGAGAAAAAGCCTGTGTGGCTATTTGTTTGGACATTTACTAAACCAGGGACTTAGGGACTAGGACAGCACCAGGCTGATCCCAGTTGTTAGTTTAGGAAACCTGCATGTTTAGTCAGAGGTCAAACTGACCAGGATTTATTTTGTTTATGTTTCTTTTTGGCTTTGCTGTGTTTTTGTCACTGTACATAGAGAAATAAACCGCACCTTTTGATTTTGAAAACCACAACCTCCGTCTGCTGGCCCTGTTTTTGTGTGGGGAGCCCAACCAGGGGGTCACACACACCCGCTACCGAGTTAACCCCCTCACAATATATATATATAATGTTTCGGGGTTCTGAGTAATTTTCTAGCAAAAGAATGATGATTTGTACATGTAGGAGAGAAGTGCCAGAATAGGCCCGGTATTGAAGTGGTATAAAAAGCCCTGTATGGAAGTGGTTAAACTAGCGCTGACATATATATTTTGCTATTCATATAATTTTTATGTTAAATTTAAGATAGATCAATTATTCAAATAGACTATATATCATATAAGACTACAGATCTCTTAATTCCCATACAGGATACAGAAATGTATATGCATGCTTCAGGTAACTGGCTCGTCAGTGTTGTATTATTGTTGCTATTACCAATGTATCCCCAGGCATTTATGCATAAACAAAAAAGATCATCCAGCCTTTTTGTATCAATCTTTTTGCTGGATCAAATCGGACAGCCTCTCCCTCATCCAAAGAGAATGACATTAATTATTCAGGCAAAAGTTACATGAATTTAAAGAGTTAAAAAAGCGAAAGGTGTTACCCTACAGCTGACAGTGTGAAGACTAGTACACGCTATCCGTTTTTTTTGTTCAACCCAGCGGGCTGAACGAACAAAAATTGAATGGCTTGGGAGGAGATACTGTACTAAAAATCTGATGTTAGTACAACGATTTCCCCGCTGAGCTATTGGGTTCTGACAGGGCCCCCCCCAGCAACAAAGAACCGGTCACCCTAGAGCACTGATCGGATGCCGATTGGTAGACTTTTTTCAGTCATGCCCCTTCGACAGAAGTCAGACATTCGGCTGATACCGCTATTTGGCCCGTGTGTATGGCCCTTAAATAAGCAGTAGTCAAATGATGAGTGTAATGGAGGCTTATCATAGATGGACAGAACAGCATTTAGTCTGCTTTCACACTGAAAGCGCCAGCCATTAGCGGTAAAGCGCCGCTTTTAGGCGGCTAGTGGGGCGCTTTTAACCCGAAAGAAGGGGTTAAAAACGTCTGTTTCAGCGCTTCCGAAGCGCTTTCCAATGGGCAGGGCGTTTTGGGAGTGCTGTATACAATGCTCCCAAACCACCCCAAAGATGCTGCTTACAGGACTTTTTCCAACGTCCCGCAAGTGCACCGCTCCAGTGTGAAAAGACACACTGAAATGAATTGGAGACGGTTTTCAGGTGCCATTTAGAGGCTATTTCTAGCGCCTCAGTGTGAAAACTGCTGTCCAATTTTATACTGTTCTCTATGACTTAGTATTAATTTTTTAATTTATTTTTAGTGCTGCAATCATTATTGTTTTTGCCAGAGGTTTGGATATTGACCTAGATTGCAAGCAGCTTTTTGTTATAGCGCTGGCTTGTTAGGTTTTTTGTTTTCTTTGTACACTATAAATGTGCATATAATGCAGAGGTAACGAATTAAAATTCACTGAGATCCGGTCAGCAAAATCTTCTTCCAGCAGAGGTCCGAACATCATGTCGTTACCCGTGGCGCCTTTTCGCATGTGCCAAACCGCATGTTGCTGCCGCACTATTAATATCCACAACTCCCCCACTGCAATATCCATATCTCTGAGTCCCCACTGTAATATCCACATCTCCCCCACTGTAATATCCACATCTCCCCCACTGTAATATCCACATCTCCCCCACTGTAATATCCACATCTCAGACTCCCCAATACATCACAGTCCGCTCAGCCCCCCCCCCCCCCTGATGTCCTTAGCCCACCACATCACAGCCTTTAACAACTCCACTTTAATGTCCTCAGCAAGTCAGCACACACTTTCCTCCTTTTGAGACTAGTGTCCTCACTCCCTGTAACTTCGCCCCCTTCCTCACTCCCTCCCTCATTTACCTTGCACAGACCAAAGATCAGAGGGAGGCACGGCATGTCTCGGATGGAGGGCTGGTGTTGCAAGATGGTGATTGGTTGCTAAGACCGCCCTTCATCCTAGCAGCCAATCACCTGCTTGTTAACCTCCGGCAGCCCCGCCCTCCATCCAGAACTGTCCCTCCTCCCTCTGTCGGCTCTGTGTGAGGATTACAGAGACGGCAGGGGCAAGAAATAGCTGCTAAATGGCGGTACCGTGGCGGGCCGCACAGGAGAGTGAGGCGGTCCGCATTTGGCCCGAGGTCCGCCATTTAGTGATGCCTGATATAATGGGTTATATACTGATTTCAGCATGTATAATAGACATAATAAGACAACAACAGAGCTAAGAAATTGTCTTAACCACTTTATGACAGGGCACTTAAACCCCCTTCTTACCCAGACCAATTTTCAGCTTTCGGTGCTCTCACACTTTGAATGACAATTACTCAGTCATGCAACACTGTACCCAAATAAAATTTGAGGCCTTTTTTCACACAAATAGAGCTTTCAATTGGTGGTATTTAATCACTAGTGGGTTTTTTATTTTTTGTGTAAATAAAAAAAAGACCGTAAATTTTGTGAAAATTTGCCTTTTTCTTTGTTTCTGTCATAAAATTTAGCAAATTAGTAATTTTTCTTCATACATTTTGGCCAAAATTTATACTGCTACATATATTTGGTAAAAATAACCCAAATTAGTGTATATTATTTGGTCTTTGTGAAAGCTATAGAGTCTACAAACTATGGTGCCAATCCCTGAAAATTGATCAATCTGATCACACCTGAAGTACTGACGGCCTATCTAATTTCTTGAGATACTAACAAGTCAAAAACAAATACCCCCCAAATGACCCCTATTTTAGAAAGTAGACATTCCAAGGTATTAAGTAAGTAGCATGGTGAGTTTTTTTAAGTTGGAATTTTTTCCCACAATTCTTTGCAAAATTAAGATTTTTATTTATTTTTTACAAAAAATTGTCATATTTACTGGTTATTTCTCTCACAGAGCATATGCATACAACAAATTACACACCAAAAATACATTCTGCTACTTCTCCTGAGTATGGGGATACCACATGTGTGGGACTTTTACACAGCCTGGCCACATACAAAGGACCAACATTGAAGTAGCACCATCAGGCGATCTACGAGCATAAATTGCACATCTAATTTCTCAACCACCTATTACACTTTTGAAGGCCCTGGAGCACCAGGACAATGGTATTGCCCACAAAATGACCCATTTTGGAAAGCAAACACCCCAACGTATAATCTATGAGGCATAATGAGTCTTTTGATCGATTATTTTTTTTCCAGAAGTTTTTGGAAAATGTGGAAAAAAAATGAAAACGCGTTTTATTTACACAAAGTTGTCCATTTATAAGATATTTCAAACACATAGCAAATACATAGCAAAAATGACACCCCAAAATACATTCTGCTACTCCTCCTGAGTATGGGGATAACACATGTGCGAGACTTTTACACAGCTTGGCCACATACAGAGGCCCAACATTCAAGTAGCACCACCAGGCGTTCTAGGAGCATACATTACATATATAATTTCCTGGCAACCTATCATTTTTGAAGGCCCTTCATATTTCTAACACATAGCATGTACATACCAAGAATTACAATCCAAAATAAATTCTATTGCGGAAAGGGTAAAAAAAAAAGTATTGCCTTTGCTTTTAGTAGTGTGAACAGAAGCGAGCATTGGTCCAGGCAGCAGTCGGGGATGTGCTTAGCGATAGCAATAGTAATTATCCAGGCAGCAGGCAGGAACATTATCTATGGTCAGCACAAGGATATTGTCAGCACAGCCAAAGCATTTGTCCATAAAAATTGTCCAGGCAGAGACAGCCATAATATTGGTCTTGGTACACGGTTACCTGCAGACACTCATTGTACCGCTCTCCAGCCCTTCATAAACATACTGCCTCTTGCTACAGCTATTTGCATAGTCCAGGTAGCAGGCAGTGGTGTGGTCCGTGTAAGGTTATCCCTAGTGTATTTCACCTTTAGAGTTATTCTTTAATACTTGTTATTGTAGAAATGTATAGAATGTTTTTCTTGCTATATGTCACTTACACAGTTGAGTCAGAATGACAGGATATGTATGACGTGTGGTTAGGCTACTTCTTTAAAGAAGTGTCCCATGTTTCAGGATCTGGCTCAATGGCCGGATTTTGCGGTGAGTTCTATTTAGATAAACTTGCCTTCTGCCATCTCTGGGCAGTTTAGTTTGTGTAACCTGTTAATATGCAATTTGTATAATAAAGGAACTGTTCCTTGGTGGGTTTAACCAGGGGCGGTTCCTCTCGTCTTGGATTGTACAAAATAAGCTTGTATGCAATAAACCAGTGTAATTGGGATTCACCATATTCTGTGTGTGTCTTAAATTACCTGATCGATCAGAGAGACTCCATACACCCAGGTCCAGCCTAGGCTCTTGAGGTTAGCAGCAGTTTACAGCGGATTTTAACAGATGGTATCAGGAGTGGGGTCAATCGTTTGACAGGTAAGTGGGACTTTGTGGAGCACATTTCTGCAGAGTTAAAATCACTTATTCTGTCTCGATTGACTACCCCATTTTTTATTTATTTTTTCTCTCCTGGTTGCTTAAGTTAAGAACTTTCTCGAGGGATGCTAGGTTGGCCTCCCTGGGAATAATTGTAAGCGTGTATGTTTAAATTAAAGTGGATTATAGGTTAAAGACGTCCCGCTAGGTTGGCCGGACAGGTTTATAGGAAATTTTGGGGTAGCGCAATTGCACTCCCCATTTTAGAAAGGACGGGTGTGTGGACCTCTAAAGGTTTAAATTGGTAACTGCAAGCTTGCTTAAATTAACAATTGAATTTTATGAAATAATTTGTATTTTCTTTGCTTGTTTATACTTTCATGTGGTTCACACAATTTTAAGTCTGATTGTTATTGTATTTTCTTTGCTTGTTTATACTTTCATATGGTTGATACAATTTAAAGACTGATTGTTATTTTAGGATAAGATTTTTGTTTATATATTATTATATATATATATATATATACATATACACATATACATATATATATATATATATATATACACATTTGTGCCAAATAGATGCCTCAAAATTGTCCAGAGTGTTTAACAGGTCTTCTGTTTATTTTCCGTGGGCAAGTGCCAACATTGGTGGCTACGGTCCCCGGAGGATATAAGGAAAGAATTGGCAAAGGTCCTTATTTTACAATCCACTCTCCAGGCACCCCTAAGTTCTGGGTCCTGAGATTTAATATACATAACCACAACCAAAACGGTAGATTCTTTGAAGGGCTAACTCCGCGGGGACTCGCCTCAGTCTGTAGAAGAGGTAGGGAAGGTTATACAGTGTGCCCTAAATCAGTAGCCATTTGTGGTTATAAAGCCCTCTATTTGGCATAAAGGGGAATAAATTAGGGAAGAATGACCCTGAAGGTGAGCAGTGTCAGCCTTCCCCTGTTGATTTTGTAAAAGGTACCCGAGGGCCGAGTTATACTGATCCATTTTGGCAAAATGTGTGCTGCAGAGCCCAACAGCTACAGATTAGTGGTCTAAGTCCTGCAGGTCCCTGTTCGGAAGAAGACTGGGTAGAAATACAGAAAATCTGTGGCACACATAATCAGTATAACTATCCGCCGGGTGATTGGGATGAAAATTATATGAAAAAATGTATGAAGATATGGGAAAAAGCGATGAAAGAATATAAAAAGAAATTTAAACCAAGGGAAGCAGATAAGCCACTCCCGCTACCCCCATTTACTCCTCTGCCCAGTGCACCTCCACCATATGTATTTTTAAAAGAAGATAAAACCCCTATGCCAACCACCCCCGCAAAATTGTACCCCTCCCTAGACACCGCTAATACAGCTGTTCTAGTCCATACCCTACACAGACAAAGAGCTCAGGCAGAAAAGGAAGCTAGAATAAGAAGGGAACGGGATGCAGCATGGTATGAGAAACAAGGGCAAAGGAAGAGAAAGAAGGGTTGCTACAGGAAATAGCATGGCTGTAGAAACTAGACAGTGACAGACAGAAGGAACAAAAAAAAAAACAGCTGGGCAAGGTACTGAACAGGATAGTGATACAGAAGGGACAGAGCAAGTAGACTGGAAGGAACCCCAACAACTTGGGATGAGCTTGAGTCCCTTAGAAAGTATGTAGAAGAGCTAAGACAGAGAGAGGAGACACAAAAAGCCAAATCCACCCTAGATATTGCCGCACTGACACAACAAGATAAAAAGGCTAAGCAGATTTTAGCAGATCAAGAATTAGCAGAAGCCCTTGATGCTTCAGTGGGGGGTAAGGTCGCTCCGCTCGGGGGCCAAACTTGGAGACAAGCTTTTAAAATTCCCACTCATTACTGTAGGGGGTGAGGATATACAGATACCGTTGCCCATAGACACAGTCCAGGACATTAGAACTAACTGTCCAAAACCTAGGAAAAGCCCAACCGAAGCTGTTACATTTCTCCGGAGATATTGCAGCGGGCGTAGAATGAGTGTAGACGAGATTTTGGCACACATGAGTTTTGCTGTTTTAACCAGCTGTCCCCTTCCCCTAATGGGACAGGATCTGATGTCAGTATTACACATCTGTATCAAATTCAATGCAGATGGCAGTCTAACAGCACAGTCCTCAAAATGTGATCTAGCTAACCCCAAAAGGAGGGATCTCCAAGGTTATTTTATGCTCATACCTGCACATTAGGAAGATCACCCAATCTGGGCAAAAAGCAAGTCCTCTGTGGGCTTGTTAAATTGCACACCGTATGTCCCCTCACGTAAACCTGACACCTTACCACGTTTCAAAAAACAATAGCCTATTGCACAAGACAAAAGAGATGGTATACAGGGTCAGATAGATGAATATCTGCAGGGAGGCATTTTAGTCCCCACAATCAGTCCTTGGAACACCCCCATCAATCCGGTGCGGAAGGCCGATGGAACTTGGAGACTGATCCAGGATTTGAGAATGGTAAATAAAGCTATTATCCCTCTGCCACCATTGGTGTCGGATATAAGCTCAATTTTTACCTCAATACCCCCAGATTCCAGCTGGTATACTGTAGTTGACCTTTCAAACTTTTTTTTTTTTTAGCGTTCCAGTGGACCAAGAGTCCCAGAACATGTTTGGTTTCACCTGGGGTACTTCCCAGGAGACGGGCCAGCTTACCTGGACTCGTATTCCACAAGGCTTTGTGGACAGTCCTGCGGCATATTCCATGGTCCTGAATCAAACATTGACCGATTGGGTGCCTCCTCCACGCGGGTCCACTTTGCTCCAATATGTAGATGACCTATTGTGCAGTAAAGAGAAGGGCTAATGCGAGGCAGACTCAGGGAACCTTTTGACCCACTTAGCTGCTAAGGCCCACTTGGTGTCCAGGAGAAAGATCCAGTGGTCCAGGCAAAAAGTGGAGTACTTGGGGTGTATAATCCAAAGTAACAAGCGCTTGGTGTCACCGTCCCGAGTCACAGCCCTCACTAGCCTAAGCCCACCCAAGGACAAAGCAGCACTACTGTCATTTCTAGGGTCTATAGTCTACATAAGGCAATGGATTCCCGATTGTTCCCATTATGATTCGGTCCTGCGGAAGGCCACATTGATCACTGCCCCAAAGCTAGTGGAATGGTCAGAGGACATGCTCAACGCTTTCAGGGGTTTGATTAAGTCTCTACAGCAGGCACCTGCACTGGGTCTAATAGATCACAGTAAGGATTTTTCCCTGTACTGTGTAGTAACGGGTAGAACATATGCAGCGGTTCTGGCCCAAGAACATGGCACAAGCCAGAGGCCAGTCTCCTACGTCTCAAAAGTCCTTCCAGTACAGGTACAGGGCATGCCGGGCTGCCTGCAGTCTCTGGCAGCCTCGGCTATGGCAGTAAAAGATGCATCAAAACTGGTGTTAGGACACCCCATGACTCTGTATACCACTCACACTGTCACACATCTGCTTCAAAACATGACAACTCAACACATGTCAGCACAGAGATCTAGCGGCTATGAGGTTATACTTTTCAATACACAGAATTTAACTATTAAAAGTTGCTCTGATACATCACCACAGGTCTGCTACTTATATTCTCTGTTGCGGCTTACTGATGACAGTATACAAACAGCACATAATTGTGGTGAACTCCTTTTGAAAACCACACTTCCTTGCCCTGATCTCGGTGATCTCCCTAACAAGGATTATGACCATGTTTTTGTGGATGGCAGCTGTTCACGACCTGAACGACCTGTTCCTCTGCACAGGCAGCTGACCTAGTTGCTTTAATTCGTGCGTGCCAACTTTTCAAGGACAAGTCAGTTAATATTTACACAGATAGTAGATATGCTTTTGGGGTGGCACACACACAAGCCACCCCAACAGACATAGCGTCATGGGCACAAACAGGGTTGACCAAAGACCACACGGGCCTTTGGACAACCAAGGAGGGAATTATAGGGATACCTGCAGCAGCGGCACCTTTGCTTTTGTCATACCTACATGGTACAGGCCATATCAGATCAAAACCGATGCTTTTACTGTACAAACAAACATTTCATACAGGAGGCATAACTAAATTAGCAGAAACTCTGGTCCAATCATGTTTGACTTGTGCACAAAACAATGTCCAAGGTAAAAGACAAGGTCTTCATGGCCACTTACCGCCCCCTAGCGGGCTGCTTTCAGACCTACAGATTGATTTTACACACATGCCCAGACAGAAAGGTAATTTGAAATATATTTTAGTGATAATGGATAAATTCTCTGGGTGGGTGGAAGCAGTACCCACAACGGGAGAGACAGCCAAAATCACAGCTAGGGTATTAGTTAACCAATGGATATGCAGGTTTGGAATCCCTACCACAATATGGTCGGATCAAGGCCCCACTTTTACCTCAGCTTTGACAAAAGAAGTTGCAAAATTACTGGGAGTAAAGTGGAAACTCCACATTCCCTACCATCCGCAGAGTGCAGGAATAGTAGAAAGAATGAATAGGACTATTAAAGACAAACTTAAAAAGGCAACAGAAGGTACTCTAACTATTTGGCTGGACTTCTTTCCAGCTGTCCTATTCCAAATAAGGAGCACCCCCCCATTCTAGAACAGGTTATTCCCCTTATGAGGTATTAATGGGGCGACCAATGGCTAAGGTGAAATGGGGAACAGGTGACCCTGATATTTATTCTTTACAGGAAGAGTACGTGCAACATCTGGTAAGTAGCCTTAGCAAAATCTATGACAATGTGGCTGTCACGTTTTCTCCTCTTCCAACAGATCCGACACACGGATTCATCCCGGGAGATCAGGTGCTGATCAAACAGCTGGCTGTCCGGAAGCACAAAGGACCGGTCTACATAGGACCAGATGAAGTAGAGAAGACTTCAATAACTGCAATCCTCACTTCCTACAGCCATCAATGGATTCATGCATCAAGAATAAAGAAGGCTCCAACGAAGCCCCAGACTCCGGATCCACCCCCTTCAGCGACCCAGGAGCCAACATTGAACCCCCAGGACTCAACCCCACTGCCCCAATAGAGACTGAAAATTTGAAAGAAGGAGTTTCCTCAGGCAAACTTTTCTTATACTCATTTTTGGTGTCAATATTGATTTTTTCTTTAATCATTATAGGATATTATTGGTCAGAGTCATGCGAAGTAAGCAGGGATCCAACATGGTTATTCAGTCATATTAGACCAAAACGAGAAACTGATGAAAGCTTTTCTGACAAAATGTTGTTGCTAAAATTTAAGTATGCTTATGCCCAGAGATCAGGATATGACAAATGCTGGATATGTAGCAAGCTCCACCCTGGATCCCTTTAGAATCCCAGGGATGGTGTTATCTAGCGGCCCTAGTCCCTGTAATGGGAATACTGGGAGACAAGGGGGGAGGACACATTCTAGAAGCTAGCCTTCACCCTAGGTATCCCCTTAAACATCGTACCAAAAGAGAGTTATTCCTTGAAAAGGATTTGGTCTGGGCCTGGTTCCCTTCCAGTACAGGTTGGGGAATAGATTTAATGAAAAGGCTCAATAATTACACGGGTATTATTGATGAGGTAATGGAAAAGAATTCTGATATTACCAAATTAAATATAGAAACTAGAGCAATCAGGAAACAATCAGAACTCCATGACCTTGCCATTGAAAGTATGAGTGCTGCACTCACAGGCTTATGTGAGGTTACAGAGGACTATGAGTGCTGCACTTGGGTCCACAACACATCTATTGAGGTGCCCGATTACTATGATGTAATTTCCCAACATAGGAAAGAGGTAAATAAATTACAACAAGAAGCAAGGGACATTGCTAAGACATGGAGCCCTTTTGGAGAAGGAGGTTTTGGCCTCAATGGAATTTCTTCCTGGTTGAAAGATATCGTAATGACCATCGTAATGATACTGGTTTTTATCCTTGTTTTGTATTTAGTTTTTAAATTAGTGGTTTGTGCATTTGGGAAAATAACTAGCTTAAGAGCAAAAAGAAGAGACCCTGCACTTGGAATGTCAATGATTGCCCTAAAGCAAAGATGGTATATTAGTGATTGATCAATACATACATTCTGTATGCATGATCAAAGGAGGGATTGTAAGGTTATCCCTAGTGTATTTCACCTTTAGAGTTATTCTTTAAGACTTGTTATTTCACCTTTAGAGTTATTCTTTAATACTTGTTATTGTAGAAATGTATAGAATGTTTTTCTTGCTATATGTCACTTACACAGTTGAGTCAGAATGACAGGATATGTATGACGTGTGGTTAGGCTACTTCCTTAAAGAAGTGTCCCATGTTTCAGGATCTGGCTCAACGGCCGGATTTTGCGGTGAGTTCTATTTAGATAAACTTGCCTTCTGCCATCTCTGGGCAGTTTAGTTTGTGTAACCTGTTAATATGCAATTTGTATAATAAAGGAACTGTTCCTTGGTGGGTTTAACCAGGGGCGGTTCCTCTCGTCTTGGATTGTACAAAATAAGCTTGTATGCAATTAACCAGTGTAATTGGGATTCACCATATTCTGTGTGCGTCTTAAATTACCCGATCGATCAGAGAGACTCCATACACCCAGGTCCAGCCTAGGCTCTTGAGGTTAGAAGCAGTTTACAGCGGATTTTAACAGTCCGTTCATGTGGCAGGCAAAGGCATGATGGCAGTAAGTCAGCAGCAGGCTGAGGGCCGCAATCGGGTAAGACCTGTGCACATGGGCAGAGGCTTCGACCCACCCAAATCTCTATGAAGCCTCCGGACTCCAGACCCTAATCCGGAAATTAAACCCAGAGAAAACAAAAAAAATAGTTTTCTCTACATGGAAAAACTATTCTGGAGCCCCTCACATATGTGAGACCCCTGTGTACTACAGTAGCAGGGCAACAGATCAGTCCAAGCGGTAGGCAAAAGCATAGTCCATAAAACAGGCCAGGGTCAGTTCACGTGGAAGCAGTCCAAATGTTAGGCAGAGGCATAGTCACAAAACAGGCCAGGGTCAGTTTACGAGGAAACAGTCCAAACAGTAGGCAGAGGCATAGTCAAAAAGCAGGCCAGGGTCAGTTCACGTGGAAGGCAGTGGCATGGTTATTTGGGGAAGCATGGAAAATGGTCAGCACAGATTATGAAAATGGGGGGGAAATGGTTAAAAATATGGGCTAATATTTTAGGGATGTGTGATAAAATTCGAAGCATTCACCAATGCAAAGGCCAGATTGGGAGGGACACCGGGGACAATGGTAGCTGGTATCTTTTCGAAAGTCCTCCTTTGCTGCACACGCGACATCTTTTTTGCCGTCTTCGGTCTGCTTCGGATGGTGGGATGTTGTACGGGAAGTGCCGTCCATGAAGTCTGCTAACAGCATCAGAGAAAAGGTTTTCTGGGGGGGGGGGGGGGTCTTTGTTGATAGATGAGGGACGTGACTAATTCTTCTGAGAATAGTAGGAAGGGGGCTGGGTTGTCTGTGGATTTGGTGTAGACTATGTAGGAATTTATAAATGGCCAAATGGATGAGATAAATTGCCACCTTCTTGTACCAGAATTGGGACCTCCTAATGGACAAATAGGGCTGAATCATTTGGTCATTGAAATCCACCCCCCAATGTAGAGATTATAGTCTTGGACACATGTCGGCTTTTCAATGGGACCTCGTCTTTTTCGCTGAACTAAAACTGCAGTGTCATCATGAATGGTGGACATCATGTGCACGTCCCTGTTATGCTTCCACCTGAAGGCCAGCACTTCGTTGCACCTCAGTGTTGCTCTTTCCCCCTTCGCAGCTTTTTGTTTTTGTTCACAATGGATTGTGGGAAGCCATTCCTATTTTTCCTGGAGGTTCCGCAGGCCAGGGTTTTTTTGATGTACAAGTGTCTGAAAAGGGGCAGGCTGGTATAAAAGTTGTCAAGGTATATATGATATCCTTTTTTTTAGAAGTGGGTAAGCCAGGTCCCATACAATTTTTCCAGCTGTGTCCATGTAGGCCGGGCACTCAGGGGGCTGGAGCTGGGAATCTCTTCCTTCATATATGCGCAACGCATAAAAATATCCCGTGGCTCTCTCACAGAGCTTGTAAAATTTTACTCCATATTTGGCCTTTTTGATAGGAATATATTGTTTTATTCCTAGCCGGCCTGAAAAGGGTACCAGGGACTCATTCACACATATATGTTTCTCGGGGACATAAAGTTCTGCAAATCGATTGGAAAGGAAATTTATCAGTGGGCGAAGTTTATACAGCTTATCAGATTCTGGATGATTGCGGGGAGGGCACTGGGTGTTGTCATTAAAATGAAAGAATCTCTTTATCATCTCATATCGGAACCTGGGCATTACAGCAGAAAACATGGGCATGTGGTAGATGGGTTTCATGGACCAATAGGCATGTCCTTGTTTTTTTTTTCTGTAAGCCCCATGTTTATGGTGAGGCCCATAAACAATTTGAACTCCTCCAAATTCAAATCTCTCCACTCAAATGGACAGGCATAAGATGATTGGGGGTTGTTGGCAATATACTGCTGGGCATATAAGTTTGTCTGGTCTACAATGAACTGCAGAATAGTGTCGGGCAAAAACAGATGAAAGTACTCAATCTCTCTGAAATTTTGGGTGTTAGCCTGCACACCTGGCTTTGCTGTGAGAGGGGGAATAATTGGTGATCCCAAGTCGGAAGGCAGTCATGTTGGGTTGGCAAGACCATCTGGCATGTATGTAGCGGCCCTGGCTCTTGGGGGACTTGACACTCCAGTAGTTGGGGGGGTTGCATTTCCTGTGCTGGTACTCAGGTGTGATGTGGCAGCACCGGTACTGGCCCTGGGCATTTGTTCGCGGGGCCTTTCGCTGGCGGCACCACTGGTACTGGGCCCTTTGTTCCTGGGGCCCATTGCTGGTGGCAGCACTTGTACTGGGCCTTTGTTCCCGGGGCCTATTGCTGGTGGCAGCGCTGGTACTGGGCCTGGGAATATAATCCTGGTTGCTGGCGGCTGCCTGGTTTCCAGAATGCCGTGCCCTTTTAGGAGGGACCCATTCTTCATCCGAATCGTTACTATACTCGATCGGTTCAAATTCCAAGTTTGATTCGGAATCAGAATTGGAATCTGATGAGAACTCCCCGGTGCTCTCATCAGTCATGGAGAGGATCTGGAACGCCTCTTAACTGGTATAGACTCTTTTGAACATGGCTGTGTGGCGGGTAGCTGTGCGACAGGTGACAGATGGGTGGCAGGTGACGGTCACTGATGGGCTGTGCGATGGGTGGCAGGTGACGTTCACTGATAGGTGATGATGGTGTGACAGGAGATGGTCACTGATGGGTAAAAGGCGATGGTCACTGATGGGTGACAGGCCACGGACGGTGACGGTCACAGATGGGTGACAGGCCACGGTCACTGATGGGTGACGAGTGATAGGCCACGGTCACTGATGGATGATGGGTGCACCGCTGATGGTCACTGATGGGTGACAGGGCACGGTCACTGACCGGTGATGGGTGATAGGGTGTGAGGAGAGAAGAGCTGGCAACAGTTAGTTACAAATCTTTGTTTACACTTAGTGATCAGGCTGTGAATGGATCACAGCCGATCACATGGTACACAGCCCTGGCCAATGGCTGTGTATTATCGTCGGTGACAAGCAGTGTTCCCGGAAACACACTGCCACCGACGGACACGCGCAGCGTTCTCGCGATCGCGCGCATGCGCCGTGTCAAATGGGGCATTACCATCCGTGATCAGCTGTGACTTCATCACGGCCGATCACATGATAAACTGCACTTGCCGGCGGCTGTTTACCCCTGTCGGTGACGAGCGGTGTCTCGGTGACACGCCGCCACCAACAGTACAGGGATGCGCGTACGCGATCGCGCGCATTCCCTGTTTTAAGGGTCAACGTCATATGACGTCCGGTCAGAACAATAGCGTCTTCCGCCCGCCGTCATTTGACAGTGGGCGGTGGACAACTGGTTAAAGTGGATGTAAACCCCAATTTTTTTTTTTTAAAGGCTTGCACATTGTACAGTATAGGATTTTCATGCCATCTGTGCCCAGTCTTGCCACGAAGCAGTCCTCTTATCTTTCTTCAGTAAGATAAAGAATGACACACTGAGAAATAGGAGTCAGTTTCTCCGCCTTGCTGTGAGTAACAGGTGATTTACATATTTCATGCCCAAGCCTGAGAAAGACATTCAGTGTACTTCATATCCCCTCCTCCTTTCTTCTCCAGCTCTCCCAGGATTGGCTGCTCCTAACCTAAGCATGATGAACTCATGTGGTGACATTTCTGGGTTTTGACTGGATATTAGTGATCATAGCAGAAGTTTAGTGTAAGAAATACACAGGAGAAAATGCATGTTGACAAGGGGAGTGTAGAGGTG
Organism: Rana muscosa; assembly: GCA_029206835.1. NCBI lineage: Eukaryota > Metazoa > Chordata > Amphibia > Anura > Ranidae > Rana > Rana muscosa. The sequence continues at coordinate 724,122,951 of CM055121.1, read as the reverse complement.
GGCAGGGAGTCTACTGACATCACCCACCCACTGAGCTCCGGACAACAGACCCACCCACAGAATCTGCAGTTTTTCTGGTCTCATAACAGACAGAGGGAAGACATTTGACAGATAAGGATACATTGCAGGAGGCATGTATATCCTTATAGATAACCACTATGGCAGTAGTTTAGAAAGGATGAGAGTGGGTTTACTTCCACTTTAAATTACTATATGGTTGCACGAAAACTACAAATACAATAGTGTACAATAAAATGTAATCAGGGTTAGTTAAAATGTTACAGAATACGAAATCATGCATATTGGCACATTCTTTTGTTAAAATCTATATACAGTTGATGGTAAAAATCAAGGTTAACATCTTTACGCTGAGCGCAAGCAAATACGCGTCCGGGCCTTATTATCCATCCCCCTTGGAGTGGAATGCAGTGCTGTGTGTGGGAAGGAATGCCTGGTATATTGACGGTTGCAATGAGTAACAGGAGAATACCCGTCACCACTCCCCTCTTAGGAAGTGCACGTGTGTCAGACACACGGCCCGCCAGGCTGTTTTATGTGGCCCTCGCACCTCTTCTGCTGCTGCGGCACCACCCTTGGCTCAGCAGATCCAGATCTTCCCTGTGCAGCAGCGGAGAGGCTGGTGTCTAATCACCTCCCTTAGACCCTGCACTCTTTGCTTTCCAGCTCTGCCCCCACCCCCCAACTTCTTCCTGGCAGCAGAACAAGGTGGGGGGGGGGGTGCACTGTGATGTAAGGGAGGGTGGGGGACTCTTGACTTCTAATGGTGTCGGGCCCTTGACCTCTGATGTAAGGGGGGGGTGCCCTGGACCTCTGCTTATAATTATTATGAGAATAATATAATTCGATGCCAGTTGAAAAGGAAGGTCGAACACCGCTGGTATCATCCACAGGAAATGTTTTTGGAGACTGCTCAGATATAACACCATGGCAGAACCAGGTTCTGTCCTCAGCAGCCTCCAAAAAAGTTTTTTCTGGATATCAGTGGTATGTGACTCTCCTTTTCAGATGTGCATCATCTGCTACAGGAGTGTGTGTGTGGGTTTCGTGCTCGTCTGCTCCTGCCCTTCACAGCTTAAAGCGGGCCTTTAGTAATTTTTTTGCAACTTTCCATCTATTACATTTTCTGCCCTTGTTGTTTTAACTTTGGATAGTAAAACATTTTTTTTTCCTGCCAGTAAATACCTTATACAGCCCACTTCCTGTTTCTTGTCTGGTGAAAAAACCTAGCCTTTTGACATCATGCACAGCTCTCACTCTCCTGAGTTTGCCAGGAAGGGAGGGGGGGGATGAGTCATGAGGGCCAATGAGAGCTGCAGAGCTGGAGGTGTGCCTCTGTGTGTCTGTGTAAATCCCGGAAGTAAACAGGCAGCAGCTTCAGCTGCCCACAGTTAAAATGGATGCAGCCAGACTCAGTGGGAGATTTTTTCAGCATATTTGGCAAGTACAGAATCACAGTACATATAAAATAATATGCAAAGTTGTTGGAGGGAAGCTTCAGAATGGCAAAGCTGTATTTATTACAAATTATGTGAGCAGACTGCAGTTCCTCTTTAAAGGAGTTATAAAGTCTCAGGGTTTTCACCTTAATGCATTCTATGCATTAAGGTGAAAAACCTTCTGTGCTGCAGCTGCCTCCCAGAGCATTCTATGCATTAAGGTGAAAAACCTTTTCTTACCTGAACCCGATTGTTTCAGCAACGAGCACGAGCCCAGCAGCTCCAGTCGCTGTTTCAGTGTCCTCATTGGATAGATAAATAGCAGCAGGAGCCATTGGCTCCCACTACTGTCAATCAAATCCAGTGACACAGGAGCCAGGAGCCAGGCCGAGTTCTGCTGTCTGTGTCAATGTGTCAGCAGCAAGACTCGGGAGCGTGCCCACACGGGTGCCCCCATGGAAATCGGCTCTCCGTGAGGGCACTTGATGAAAGAGGAAGAGCCAGGAGCACCGCCGGGGGACCCCAGAAAAGGAGGATCGGGGCCACTCTGTGCAAAACCTTTGCACAGAGCAGGTAAGTATGACATGTTTGTTATTTAAAAAAAAACAAAAAAAAAACGAACCTTCACAATCACTTTAAACCTCAAGGTATTACTAAAACCAGGAATAATCAAATGCAGAGGCAATCAATTAATATGATGAAGAGCAGCTACATTTGTAGATAGAACTGGCCCTTTGAGGGAAACCATAATGCTGATACGGCCCATGATGAAATTGAGTTCGACACCCCATCCTTAGTGGGTGGAAATGCACCAGAGAGATGCGTTCTGACAGCCGCTTTCCTGTGTGGTTGACTGGCGATAGATTCATGGAGGGTAATTAAAAACTGGCAAATCAAGGAAGTTTTGTGACTGTATTGAAGCTGGGCATCTGTCAGTGTGATTTGGCTGGATGCTAAGTGGCACAGGCTGAAAGGTTAGCTGATTTATAATGAAGGTGGATACAAAAAGTCTAAGTGTAGCGACATCACCATAATTGCTGCAGTCATTTAACAATAACTCATTCATATGTCACCTCAGCTGCTTCTTTCTTTATGTTTGAGTGCAGAAACATATTGTTAACGGTTTCAGCTGCTGCACTTTCTATGGCATGCAATTATATAAGACTGATGCAGAGTTTTCTGCCTTTTTCACAGTATATTGCTACAGTGCAGGGATTAGTTAGCATATCCAGTGGTCTAGCACATGGCAACATCTGAGAGAGTGCTAGGATGATTTTGATGCAATACATTTGTCTGCATGCTACAGAATTTGATTATGTGTAGAAAGAGCCAAAGTCAGCAGAAACACAGTGAGTGTGGACATAGGCGTCCGTTGAACTTTTTTAAGGGGGGGCATCATTTTAAGGTCATCCATGCATCTTTGGGGCAGTGGAGCAGCACTGTATACACCACTCCTCCACCGCCCCTGCCCATGCGCCTGCAAAGCGATTCAGCATCGGCGATACACCGTTGCATTTAACCGTGTCTTCGACCGCTAGTTGGGGTTAAAAGCGCCCCACTAGCGGCCGAATAGCGCCACTAAAACTATGGTAAAGCACCGCTAAAACTAGCGGCGCTTTACCGATAACACGGCCAGCTGGTAGTGTGAAATAGCTCTTGAGTATAATTCAGCTTCACTCCACCATGTCCATATAAATATAGCCGAGAATGTATATCGTTCTATATTGCAATGTATTGCAATACATCTGTTGTGGCCATATTTTGATCTTTATGAAAACAGCCTATACTGTATAGGTTGTTTTCATCAAGATCAAAATATGGCCGCCCACAACAGATTTATTGCAATACAAAAAGATGTACACAGTGGTGTCGTAGCACAGGCACTGCTGTTACCTGTAGTTCTTTAGCGATAGGCCCAGGGCAGGCAGTGACAGCGTAGTCTCTCGTCTCGGCCACTGCACGCCACGCACCTGTGGGAGGAGCCGGCGCATACATTTACACAGGCAGAGACAGGCTGAGGCAGCAGCCAATCACGGAACAGCCGGGTCACGAACAGTGATGTTAAGCAGAGCCCCAAGCGGCAGAGCCAATCCGATGCTCAGGCCAGGGATGAGGAGGGAGGGATGGATGTGTAGTCGGAAAAGACAGAGCAGCCCCAGCCCCCAGGCCAGCAGCAAACTTAGAAAAAAAAGTCCACGGCTGCCTCGGAGGCAGCCATTGCAACACAGGGGGCAAGTGTCTTCACTCTGACTTCTGATTCCGGGGGGGGGGGGGGGGCAAATGTGCCAATAACAAGTGATGAGATGGAAAAGGAAAAAACAGTAAATTCATAAGTCCACCAATGAAGTCCAACATGAATAGATGGGGTATTTTCGTTAACATTTGGTGATATAAGACACTTGTGTGCAAGATCTGTGAAGCTGAGCAAAAAACAGCAGATGAATAAGGATGAGCTCCGGCGTGTTCGCACACTCCACACTCCAGTGAGACATTTCCCGATCTCTGCAGCCGCGCATCGGGACAATGTCTCAATGCCTGTGATTAGCGCAGCGCAGTGCCGACTTCCTGGCAGGCTCTGCACGTGGAGTGTGCGAACACGCCGGAGCTCATCCTTACAGACAAAGTGTCGTGCCCCACAAACCAAACAGCGTGATGAACTGCTTACCAGACGGTATTGAACACTGGATTACAGGTGGTCAAATAGGGATTTAGGTCTCCCGCAGACCTTTCTATGTCTATGTGACTCAAACAATGCTCAAAAGGTAAAGAAAAATAGCGCTCTCATAGTGTGGTAATGTAATTAAAAGCCTTAATAAAGAAGTAAATAATGCACTCACAGAATGGTAAAATGAAACAGGCTCAGCGAACATCCAAACATAACAAATGGCGTTCCTACAGGCTCCACCCCGGGCACAAATCCAACCAACCATTTGGATCCAAGTAGCGTGACGATGTCACCATCAAAGGCCCCCATCCTACGCATTTTGTCAAAGATGACGTCTGGGGACGGGCCGGAAGCATATACTGTATGTGGATGCGAAATGCTTGATTGCACAAATACCTAAATACAAGCTATGCCTATCTAAAAAATTATCTGCGATCCTTCCAGTCGCCTGCATTGCCCACCCTATTATACTTGCAAATGGTTTCAACTACCTACTTACTATGCCTTTTGGTTATATTACTGACATATAAAACCAATGCCATAAGTTTTGTCCTGTCCATCTATGATAAACCTCCATTACACTCATTTGGCTACGTCTTGTTTATGTTGTCAACTGTAAAATAACACCTTGCTTCTCTAGCGTATGCTATTGTAACTTTTTAAAGGAGATTGATTGCCACAGAATACACTTTTATTACATAACATCAGCATTGTAATAAGAATACAAACAATTTCACAATCCAATATAAGCTTACTTGAAAAATCTCTTTTCATGTAGTTAGTGCTGCCTGTCTGCTAGCCATCTCTTTCCACAACTTCCTGTATTCCATGCATGCTTTGCAACTTCTCCTCTTATGTTTATATTCAATTTCTAAGGACTACATATCCCATGGTACTTTGGCGCCTGCAAGCAGTGATTCTTGTACTGACTCCACCTACTGAGACTCCTCTTCTCAGCACCTCTGATACTTATCCATCCTGCCATACCCTCAGGGAGGTGTGTGATTGGCCCCAAATGTATTCTGCAGCAGGACAATGACCCCAAATATAAAGTAAAAGTCATTAAAAAGTATCTTCAGCATGAAGAAGAACAGAGACTCATGGAAGTGATGGTTTGGCCCCCCAAAGCCCTGATCTCATCATCACTGAGTCTGTCTGGGATTAGATGAAGAGACTGAAGGATTAAGGCTGCCAACATCCACAGTTTATCTGTAGTTAGTTCTCCAAGATGTTTGGAACAACCTACCTGCTGAGTTCCTGAAAAAATAATGTGCAATTGTACCCAGATCTGATGCTGCAAAGGCAAAAGGTGGTCCCACCAAATTTTAATTTGATTTAGATTTTTCTTCTTCACTCATTTTGCATTTTGTAAATTGATAAAAGTAAACAATTAAAATATATATTTTTGAAAGAATTCTTACTATACAGCATTTCCTCAAACCTGTCTAAAACGTATGCACAGTACTGTATATTTACATAGTTACAAACTTGGTAAGGTTGAATAAAGATAACAGTCCAGCCAGTTCAACCTGTGTAGGTGTGCAGAAAATAATTTCTCATATCCCCATATATGCCGACACCACCGATTGTGGAATAGAGTTCCACATCCTTACCGCCTCACAGTGAAAAACCCCCTACACAGCTTAAGGTTAAACCGCTTCTCTTGCAGTCTCATTGTGTGGCCTTGTGTCTTCTTACATTCCCTGGGACTAAAAAAAATGTCATACTTACGCCTGGATCAACGTTAAGATATTTGTATATTGCTATCATATCTCCACTCAAAGGTCTCATCTCTAGGAAAAATAAATTTAGCGCTTGTAGTCGTTCCTCATAATTGAGGTCCTCCAGTCCCCATATTAATTTAGTTACCCTTCTCTGGACGCTCTCCAGCTCCAGCACATCCTGAGGATTGGCGACTAGAACTGGACGGAATACTCCAGATGCAGTCGAACCAGAGTTTTATAAAGTGGCAAATTCCCTTTTTAATGCATGCCAATATTCTGCTAGCTTTGGTAGCTGCAGCTTGACACTGCATGCCATTTCTCAGTCTGTCTTCTACTAGGACCCCTAGATCCTTCTCCATCTTGGAATCCCCTAGGGGTTCTCCCCCTAATGAGTAACTTGCGTTTATATTTTTACCCCCCAAGTGCATTACCTTACATTTACCAATGTTAAACTTCATTTGCCATGTAGTCCACTCCATTCATTTATTCAGGTCCTCCTGTAACGTTTCTATATCCTACTGTGATGTTATTGCCCTACATATTTTTGTGTCATCAGCAAACACTGAGATTGAGCTATGTATCCTGTCCTCTATATCATTTATACATAACTTAAACAGAATTAGTCCCAGGACAGAGCCTTGGGGTACCCAACTAAGCACTCTAGGCCATTCTGAGTTCACGTTATTTATCGCCACCATTTGGACTTGCCCCCGTAGCCAGTATTCTATCCAAGAACAAACCCTATGGTCTATACCCACCAACCTCAGTTTGTAGATTAAGCGTTTGTGAGGGACTGTTTCAAATGTTTTTGCAAAATCCATATACACCACATCCAAAGGCCTCCCTTTGTCCAGATGGCAGCTCACTTCCTCGTAGAATGTTAATAGGTTGGTTTGGCAAAGAGCGACCTTTCGTAAACCCATGCTGATTACTGCTAATGATACTGTTTTCATCAGCAAATTCTTGGATATGGTCCCTGATCATCCCCTCAAATAGTTTACAAACTACCGATGTTAGACTGACAGGCCTATAGTTTCCAGGAATATATCTCTGCCCTTATTTAAATATTGGTACCACGTGGGCTTTTCGCCAATTAGCTGGTACCAATCCTGTTCATGAAGATTCGGAATAGTGGTCTGGCTATAACTTGACTGAGTTCTTTAACCACTTAAGCCCCGGACCATTTTGGCTGGTTAAAGACCAGGCCCCTTTTTGCTATTCGGCACTGCGTTGCTTTAACTGACAATTGCGCGGTCGTGCGACGTGGCTCCCAAACAAAATTTACATTCTTTTTTTTCCACAAATAGAGCTTTCTTTTGGTGGTATTTTATCACCTCTGCGGTTTTTATTTTTTGCTCTATAAACAAAAATAGAGCGACAATTTTGAAAAAAATTCAATATTTTTTACTTTTTGCTATAATAAATATCCCCCAAAATTATATATAAAAAAAAAAAAAATGTCCTCAGTTTAGGCCGATACGGATTCTTCTACTTATTTTTGGTAAATCTCAATGGGCGTTTATTGATTGGTTTGCGCAAAAGTTATAGCGTTTACAAAAAAGTTTTATTTCATTTTTATAATTTTTTTTTTTTTTTTACTAGTAATGGCGGCGATCAGTGACTTTTTTCGTGACTGACATTATGGCGGACACATCGGACACTTTTGACACCATTGTCATTTTCACAGCGATCAGTGCTATAAAAATGCACTGGTTACTATGAAAATGACACTGGTAGTGAAGGGGTTAACCACTAGGTGGCGCTAAAGGGGTTAGGTGTACCATGATGAGTGTTTCTAACTGAGAGGGGGTTGGGCTCTGTGTGACATGACACCGATCTCCGCTCCGAGTACACGGAGCAGAGATCCGTGTCATTGTCACTAGGCAGAGCAGGGAGATGCTTGTTTACACAAGCATCTCCCTGCTCTATGTCTCTGTGAGACGATCGCGGGGATCCCCGCGGCGATCCAGTCCGTGGGACCCGCGGTCTGACTCACGGGGAAGGCAGCGGGGTCCCGAGCGCGCCGACGGCGGCGCGCAACCCCCACGTCAGGCAATTAAAGGGGACGTACAGGTACGTTGATGTGCCTGTACGTGCCATTCTGCCGACGTATATCTACTGGAGGCGGTCGGCAAGTGGTTAAAGGACTCTCGGGTGTAAGCCATCTTGTCCTGGTGATTTATTCATGTTAAGCTTCTCTAATCCTTTCTGGACTCCGGCCTCAAGGGTAGATCCTGTCCCGTGTTACTACCAATACCGTTGTGGTTGTTATACCCATCCTTTTCCTGTGTGAAGACTTTGGACATTTAGTACAGCTTCCTTCTTGTCATCTTTAACAATCCACCCTTCCTCGTCCTTTATGGGGCCAATCTGTTCCGACCTCGCCTTTTTACTATTAATATATTTAAAACATTTTTTTTGTCCTTCATATGATGTTTTACGTTTTTGTTCAGCCACCCAGGTTTACCTTTGTTCTTCTTTATTTATTACCCCTTGGAATGCACTCAGTGATACTTGTATCTAATATGTTCCTAAAGCACTCCCATTTTTCCAAGATGTTCAAGATTTGGTTCCACTTAATAACCTGTAGCATTAAGCGCAGTTTAGAAAACTTGGCTCTTTTGAAATTGAGTGTCCTTGTACTCCCCTCTTTCCTATGATTTATGCCAGGTGTAGGCAACCTGGGGCCCTCCAGCTGTTTTAGAACTACATTTTCCATGAGGCATTGCAAGGCTGGCAGTTACAATTACTCCCAGAGGCATGATGGGACTTGTAGTTCTGCAACAGCTGGAGGGCCCCAGGTTTCCTACCCCTGATTTATGCTAAATGTAATAATTCTGTGGTCGCTAGTTCCCAAATTGTCCCGTATTTCCACATCTGCAATCAGATCTGTATCATTTGTAATTAATACATCTAGCAATGCGTTATTTCTAGTTGGGGAATCCACCAATTGGGAGATGACTTTGTCCTGTAAAACATTTAAGAAATGGCGGGCCTTTAATGAGTCCCTTCCACCCAGTCAATGTGGGGATAGTTGAAGTCCTCCATTATGATGATATTTCCCTGCCTCGCTGCCATTTCTAATCGTTACAGGAGATCCAACTCCACCTCTTCCTTCAGGTTAGGAGGTCTGTAACATACCCCCACTAGTAATTTCCCGCTTACGTCTACCCTTTGGAGTTCCACCCATACGGACTCCACCTCTCCCCTTGCCCCATAGAATGCATTAGGGTGAAAAATGGCAAGGGTTTACAACCCTTTTAAGATCATTATTAACCACTTCCCTACCCAGCCATAGTCAAATGACGTCCACAGATGGGATCTCCCATCCTGCGTGGACGTCATATGACGTCCTCGGCTTTGTAGGGGATATCTGAATGCCTGCAGCTAGAGGCATCATTCAGATATCCTTTTGAAGTGCTGGCGATTCTGTGCACCATAAGAACGATCATAGCGGCGGTTCTGCCGCTTGATCGTTCTTATAGGCAGCGGGAGGGGACATCCCCCCCCTTACGCCGCCATCCGGTGCTTCTCCGGGCTCTCCCGTGCGATCGGTGACCCGGAGAGAATCTTCCGGCGCCGTTGGTGGGTCACGTGACGAGCATAGAGATGACTGGTGACCAGATGGTCACCAGTCATCTCTATGATCGTCGGAGGCCCGGGCGCGATGTGATGACGTCACGCCCGGGTCCTCAAATGTAAACAAAGCCGCCATTGCGGCTGTAAGTATGAGATCAGTGAAATTTTTTTCACTGATCTCATTGCTTTCCAGCCTGGAGGAGAGATGTGGGGTCTTATTGACCCCGCATCTCTCAATAAAGAGGACCTGTCACACACATTCCTATTACAAGGGATGTTTACATTCCTTGTAATAGGAATAAAAGTGATCAAAAAAAAGTAAAATAATTGTAAAAATAAATAAATAAGTTAAAAAAAAAAAAAAACGCCCCTGTCCCCGGTAGCTCGCGATCAGAAGCGAAAGCACACGCAAGTCGCCCACATATGTAAACGCTGATCAAACCACATATGTGAGGTATCGCCGCGTGCGTTAGAGCACATGCAACAATTCTAGCACTAGACCTCCTCTGTAATTCTAACCTGGTAACCTGTAAAAAAAATTAAAGCGACGCCTATGGAGATTTTTAAGTACTGAAGTTTGGTGCCATTCCACGAGTGTGCGCAATTTTAAAGCGTGACATGTTAGGTATCAATTTACTCGGCGTAACATCATCTTTCATATTTTCCCAAAAAAATGGGGGCTAACTTTACTGTTTTGTTATTTTTTAATTCATGAAACCATTTTTTTTTTTTTAAAGGCGTTTGAAAAATTATTGCGCAAATATCGTGCAAGAAAAAAAGTTGCAATGACCGTCATTTTATTCCCTAGGGTGTCTGCTAAAAAAACATATATAATGTTTCGGGGTTCTGAGTAATTTTCTAGCAAAAGAATGATGATTTGTACATGTAGGAGAGAAGTGCTAGAATAGGCCCGGTATGGAAGTGGTACAAAAAGCCCTGTATTGAAGTGGTTAAGGGACTATGCAAGTGTGAAAAGTCCACTTTACCCAAATGTCTGTTCCAGTCAAAGGGATCCAAGGTATTTTTTTTTTTTTTTTGCAGAATATCAGTCCGTATTCATGTCTGTTTTTTTTTGCAAATAACATTCAGCAAACACCTTTCACCACATTGTAAATTTTTCCATCAATAACAACAAAGGAAAGAGTATTTTGCAGTGTATGTATACTCCCATATATTAAGTTCACACACAAAGCAAGAAAACAATAATGAATGCCTTCAAAACAACACACAAACTATAAAACTTAATTATAAGAACACATGGCCCTCTCTACCCTTTCAATTTTGCTGGCTAAACATATATATAAATATTTTTTTTTTCTTACCTTGAAAACCTTGTATTGTGTTCTCCAATTCTAGAAAAAAAAAAAGACAAATAATGCTTTATATTTTGACTATTTTTTATCAACGCTTTGCCGATGCATGAAAGCTACTGGCATAAGCAATACACAGGAATAATAAATTAGGAGTTCATAAAAAATATTTATAGAAAATCAGTATTATATGAACTTCCATATTAAACTTATTTTTACCCATAAGAGGAAATTTTATATAAATTAATTTGGCTACATTTTTTAAATACTTTTACAGTGAGAGAGATGAAAAATCACATAGTTTTAGTAAATGCATCAGTTATTTTTATTGTCTTGCTGGTTTTCAAGTAAAATAATCCAGTTCCACATTCAGCAACAAAAACACTGTCACAGGGTCATCCATACTCTTCTGAAAAAGTGTTTCTGTTGTCATCTCTTTGCCCATTGAAAAGCTTTCCCATCAGAAAAAAACTCCCAAATGGGGACACAAACAAAAAAAAAAACAGTTCCTGTGTTTCGTGCACGTTTCCCGTACCACTTTCAAAACTTACTGCAGCGGGTATCAGTGTTAAGTTAATGAAACCCCCAAAAACAGAAGTACCAATGCGATCTGGATCCCCTGCATTTTTTAAAGTAGTGCATGCACTACTTTTGCTGGGGTCTGGTGCGATTCAGCCCATTTAAAATAAATGGGATCAAATTGCACCGTGCTAAACTGCATGTGGATCCCACAGGAACGTGGACCTCAAAGAGGATTTAACTATTGTTTATCAATCACTACTGAAGTTTAGGAATCTTGCGGTATCTGGTTGTATCTGCGTCTTCAGATCAATTCCTGCCAATAAGGCTCCTCAGATCCTTAGCCAGAGCCCATACTTTACAAAGGCCTTGACTTCTTTCCAAGTGGACATTAAACATCAAGTCCCACTCTTCCTAACATCAAGATCAGCTTCCTTTAAACAGACTGTAAAAATGTGAAGCCTCTACTATCACCTGAGGCTCTGGCATTTGAAAGTTAAAGAGGGTGCAGGTTTTCGTGTTGGGAAGACACCTGGGTGGGAATTTATTGTTTTACTCACTCACTCACTTGCTGCTAGTGTAAAGTTAAATCCTGTATTATAGAACGTGAAATATGCTACTTGTTGGAGTACTGGAGGATTCTTGCACACCCTCAGCTTTACACACGCAAAACCCCTCCCTTTTCTGCTCTCCTTCTCAGTTTCACTTTTCTCAGCTCTCTTTTTTTCAGCTGACCATACACTGCAAATTTGATCTGGCTTCATGAACTGGTTAAAATTCCCTGTTGGTGTCCTGTCTGAAATCCTTGGATTGAAAAATCGGAGGAGCTGGGTAGGAAATTGTTGGACAAACAGAGGCTGCATCCAATCAGGTGCAGCTTCTGTAGTGGCATGTTGACAGCTGGCGGCTGTCAGAATAGCAACCAACATTGGGAACATAACTCAAAGCCCACAACTAGGAGGGTAAACAATAAAAAAACTATATTCCACAACCAGACCGAAAAATTCTAGAAACCACTACTGTAAAAATATCTACTTTGCAGGGCAACCACAAAAGTTAAAGAAATGTATGTCGCTCTTATGTAGTGATGAGCCGAACACCCCCGGGTTCGGTTCGCACCAGAACCCGCGAACGGACCGAAAGTTCGTACGAACATTAGAACCCTATTAAATACAATGGATGCGAACGTTCGAATTCTAAAGTGCTAATTATAACGACTATTATGCATGTTATTGTCCTAAAAAGGGTTTGGGAACCCGGGTTCTGCACCAGGGGACATGTATCAATGCAAAAAGAAGTTTTAAAAACGGCCGTTTTTCTGGAGCAGTCATTTCAGTCAGTCAGACCACTTCAGCCCTGGAAGAATTTACCCCCTTCCTGACCAGAGCACTTTTTGCGATGCAGCACTGCGTCGCTTTAACTGACAATTGCGCGGTCGTGCGACGTTGAACCTAACCAAAATTGACGTCCTTTTTCCCCCACAAATAGAGCTTTCTTTTGGTGGTATTTGATCACCTCTGCGGTTTTTATTTTTTGTGCTATAAACAAAAGAAGAGCGACATATTTGAAAAAAATGCAATATTTTTTACTTTTTGATTTAATAAATATCACAATTTTTTTTTTTTACAACAATTTTTTTTCTAAGTTTAGACCGATACGTATTCTACATATTTTTGGTAATTTTTTTTTTGCAATAAGCGTATATTGATTGGTTTGCGCAAAAGTTATAGTGTCTACATAATAGGGGATAGATTTATGGCATTTTTTTTTTTTTTACTAGTAATAGCGGCGATCTGCGATTTTTATTGTGACCGTGACATTGCGGCAGACACATCGGACACTATTGGCGCGTTTTTGGGACCATTCACATTTATACAGCGATTAGCGCTATAAAACTGCACTAATTACTGTGTAAATGTGACTGGCAGGGAAAGGGTTAACACTAGGGGGCGATCAAGGGGTTAATATGTTCCCTATTGAGTGATTGTAACTGTAGGGGGAGGGGACTCACAAGGGGAGGAGACCGATCTGTGTTCCTCTGTACTGGGAACACACATCGGTCTCCTCACCTCTGACAGGAGGTGGATCTGTGTGTTTACACACACAGATCCACACTTCTGCCGTGATCGTGGGCAATCGCGGGTGCCCAGCGGACATCGCGACCGCCGGGCACACTCACCGGGTCACGAGCGTTGCCGCGCGCCCCATAGACGGCCGGGAAAAAAGGACGTCATATGACGTCCGCCCGGAGGGAGGGAGGGTTCCTGCCGGCGTCATATGTCTATGACCCGGTAGGAAGTGGTTAATGATGCATAAAGTGAAAAAAAAAAGTCAAATATTCGTTTAAATATCGTACCTGGGGGGTGTCTAAAGTATACCTGTGAAGTGCCACATGTTTCCCGTGTTTAGAACTGTCCCTGCACAAAATGACACTTCTAAAGGAAAAAAAAGCCATTTAAAACTGCTTGCGGCTTTAATGTAATGTCTGGTCCCGGTAATATGGATGAAAATCTTTAAGAAAAATGGCATAGCTACCCCATAACCCCCCCCCCCCTACCCCAGCCCATTACCAGCCGCTTTGGGTCTTGTATGGATATTAAGGGGAACACCGCACACAAAATAAAAAAGGCCCTATATACTCTGAACAGCCGTATACAGGCGGTGCATACAAGACAGGGACTGTAGGTTTGTTCTTATGTAGAATGTGTTTGTAATTTTGAACAGGTACATTGTTTAAGTGTAGCTCCAGCCCAAAAATCTATTTTTAAACTTTTTGGAAAACATAGGTAAGGGTTATCACCCCTGTAACATTTGTTTTGCTGTCTGTGCCCCTGTTCAGAACATTTCACCTCACTTTCCGTCCCAATGACAACTGTTTTTGAAATGTGGTGTTTTTCTTGAAACAAGGATTGGTGATAAAGCATCAGTACAGAGGAGACACCTTTCTCCCATATTAATTCTTACAGGAGAGAATTTTCCTTCCTAGGGGTAGATTTCCTCTCACTTCCTGTTGTCTTCTTGCGTTTGCAAGTAGGAGTCGTTTGTAAGTTGGATGTTTGAAAGTAGGGACCTGCCGTATATACTCTGCAGAAATAGGCCCCTTAGTTGTTAGTGTTGGCACAACACTGTAAGCACTCACAGTTACTCTTGGTTGGTGCTGGAACGCCCTGCTGTCAACTATTATATCAGGAATTGTAATTACATATAATTGTTGAACAGTGGTAGTAAAAATTGGGCCTTTGATGGTGGTGATGGTGCCACAACACTGTAAGCCCTGACAGTTACTCTTGGTGGGTGCAGCAATGGGCCCTGCTGTGAATTATTAGATCAAGAATTGTAATTGCATGCCCCTGTTGAACAGGGGCTGAAAAATTGGGCCTTTCGTGGTGGTGGTGTTGCCACAACACTGTAAGCCCTCAGAGTTTCTCTTGGTGGGTGCAGGAATGGGCCCTGCTGTGAATTATTAGATCAAGAATTGTAATTACATGCCCCTTTTGAACAGGGGCTGAAAAATTGGGCCTTTCGTGGTGGTGGTGGTGGTGGCGTTGCCACAACACTGTAAGCCCTCAGAGTTACTCTTGGTGGGTGCAGCAATGGGCCCTGCTGTGAATTATTAGATCAAGAATTGTAATTACATGCCCCTGTTGAACAGGGGCTGAAAAATTGGGCCTTAGGCACTGGTGGCACAACACTGCAACCCCTCACAGATACTGTACTTGGAGCACAGCAATGAGCCCTGTTGCAAAGTATTGCTTCAAAAATTGTAATGACACGCCCCTGTTAAACAGGGGCTGAAAAATTGGGCCTTAGGCACTGGTGGCACAACACTCCAACCCCTCACAGATACTGTACTTGGAGCACAGCAATGAGCCCTGTTGCAAAGTATTGCTTCAAAAATTGTAATTACACGCCCCTGTTAAACAGGAGCTGAAAAATTGGGCGTTAGGCACTGGTGGCGGCACCCATAAACAAAAATGATCTTCCAAGCTATCATCATCAATCGTATCATTGAGGACTCGGAGGAGGAGGATAGCCAGTCAACATAACAGCACAGGCACTCAGCATCAGCATCAGTCTTGAAGGGATGTGACATGTTAAAATCAATTAGTCTGTTATATCAGCATCAGGTGTGTGGTAGCTGGTGGTGATCCAAGACTGGTTCATCTTGATGAAAGTCAGTCGATCAACCGAGTCGGTGGACAGGCGCACCCTGTGATCCGTGACAAATCCTCCAGCAGCACTGAATGTGCGTTCCGAAAGAACGCTGGATGCAGGACAGGCCAGTAGCTCAATTGCATACTGTGCAAGCTCTGGCCAGTGATCCATCCTCAAGACCCAGTAAGCCAGAGGATTTTCGGTGGGGAAGGTGTCCAAGTCTGACCTTGCCCCTAGATATTCCTGCACCATGTTTATCAGACGCTGGCGATGGTTGCTGGAACCGATCATACTTTGGGGCTGCGGACTAAAGAATTGTCTGAACGCATCGGTCAGACGGCCACCTTCCCCACCGCTCCTTCTTTGACTGGCCGAAGCCTCAGCAACTCGTTGTCCAGGACCAGGAGTTTGTAACCTCCCAGTCTCTGGGAACGCGTTGCACAGACCTTTCTGCAAGGCCTCCCGGAGTTGTCTCATCCTCTGCTCCCTCTGCGACGGTAACATAAGGTCCGCAACCTTACCCTTGTACCGTGGATCAAGGAGAATGGCCAGCCAGTAATGGTCCCTCTCCTTGATCCGAAGAATACGAGGATCCTTCCGCAGACATTGCAGGATCAGGGAGGCCATGCAGCGTAGGTTGGCTGAGGCATTCGGTCCGGAGTCCTCTGGGTCACTAAGGACGACATGATCCGCAGCCACCTCCTCCCAGCCACGTACAAGTCCACGGGTTTCTTGGGACTGTAAATCATCCCTAAAAGACTGCTGCTGTTGATGCTGCTGAGTGCCAGGCTCCACCTCCATGCTGACACAATCCTCCTCCTCCTCGTCCTCTTCCTGTGCGATGGGTGGGACAGAAGGAACACTGTCTGGGTAAAGGGGGCCTTGAGAGGCAAGGAAGTCCTCCTCTTCCTGCCTCTGTTCTGCCTCAAGTGCCCTGTCCATTATTCCACGCAGCGTGTGCTCCAACAGGTGGACAAGAGGTACAGTGTCACTGATGCATGCACTGTCACTGCTCACCATCCTCGTGGCCTCCTCAAATGGTGCCAGGACAGTGCATGCATCCCTGATCATGCCCCACTGGCGTGGAGAAAAAAAACCAAGCTCCCCTGACCCTGTCCTGGTGCCGTAGTCGCACAGGTACTTATTTATGGCCCTCTGCTGCGTGTGCAGCCGCTGCAGCATGGCCAATGTTGAGTTCCACCTGGTGGGCATGTCACATATAAGGCGGTTCTTGGGCAGGTTCAACTCCTTTTGCAGCTCAGCCAGGCGAGCACTGGCATTATAAGATCTGCGGAAATGCACACAGACTTTCCTGGCCTGCCTCAGGACATCCTGTAAGCCCGGGTACCTGCCCAAGAACCGCTGCACCACCAGGTTAAGGACGTGAGCCACACAGGGCACATGGGTCAGTTGTCCCTGTCGGAGGGCGGAGAGGAGGTTGGTGCCATTGTCGCAAACCACCATTCCTGGCTTAAGCTGGCGTGGCGTCAACCACCTCTCGGCCTGGCCCTGCAGAGCAGACAGGACCTCTGCCCCAGTGTGGCTTCTGTCCCCCAAACACACCAGCGCAAGCACGGCATGGCATCTTTTTGCCTGCGTACTTGCGTAGCCCCTTGAACGCCTACGGAGCACCGCTGGTTCAGAGGACAAAGCACAGGAAGAGGCCATGGAGGAAGAAGAAGAGGAGGGGGTGGAGGAGAGAGGTGTGTCACAACCAGTAGTAGCATTTTGGAGGCGTGGCGGTGGAACAACCTCCAACACTACTGCACCTTGTCCTGCATCCTTCCCAGCTGCCAAAAGAGTGACCCAATGGGCCGTGAAAGAAAGGTAACGTCCCTGTCCATGCCTGCTGGACCATGAGTCAGCGGTAATATGCACCTTACCGCTGACCGCCCTGTCCAGCGAGGCCAAGACATTGCCTTCCACATGCCGGTAGAGAGCCGGAATAGCCTTCCGTGAGAAAAAGTGGCGTTTGGGAACCTGCCACTGAGGAACCGCACATTGCACAAACTCACGGAAGGGGGCCGAGTCTACCAACTGAAAAGGCAGCAGTTGAAGCGCTAGCAATTTAGCCAAGCTAGCATTCAACCGCTGGGCATGTGGATGGCTGGGAGTGAACTTCTTTCGACGGTCCAGCAGCTGGGGCAGGGAAATTTGCCTGCTAGAATCGGACGTCGGTGTACTGCTAGCAGAGTGGCCGCAAGTACTTGGCTGTGACACACCTAATTCTACACCTTCATTCCTCTCAGTGCATGTTTCAGAGAGGACTGAAGTTATAGTGGGGTTGGAGATCCCAGCTGATGCGGTGCAAGGAGAGGTCCGCTTTGTTCTTTGGTGTGGGTCTTTGAGGTAGGCTTGCCAACGAGCTGCATGGCAGGTCAACATATGTCTGGTCAGGCATGTGGTACCCAAGCGGCTGATGTTTTGGCCACGCGATATACGCTTGAGACATATGTTGCAAACAGCAGCTGTGCGATCTGATGCACTAGCCTCAAAAAAGGCCCACACCAAAGAACTTTTTGAATGACGGGCAGAGGCAGCGCCCTGCACAGGCGGAGCTCTGCGGTGTGATTCCGTCTGTGTACTGCCCTTACGCTGGCCACCAAAGGGCATCCTGCCTCGTTGGAGATGTGCCTCCTCCTCATCCTCCTCCTCCTCCTCTCTCCTATTAGGCACCCACGTGGAGTCAGTGACCTCATCATCCCCTCCCTCCTCATCACTGGAGCCAATCTGGCAGTATGCTGCAGCTGCTGGAACATGACTGCCAGATTGGTGTCCTTCTTGAGCATCCCCTCTGTCTGCTCTCACGCTACTGCCTTCCTCTAGCTGGGTTTCATCATCAGACCCTTCGAAACGCTGGGCATCCTCCTGGAGCATGTACCCAACACTGTGCTCAAACAGTTCGGGGGACTCCTCAGGAGGAGGACATGGTGGGTCTAGGGAAGGAGTGACTGATGATGAGTCTGACATTGATACCAGGGAAGAGGACGCTTTGGCAGCTGCTTTGCCAGTACCCTGAGCCTGGGTGAGAGAGGATGAGGAGGAGGAGGAGGGCTTGGTCATCCACTCTACCAAGTCTTCGGCATGATGTGGCTCAACATGTCCAGCTGCCGAAAAGAAGGACAAGCGTGTCCCATGGCCATGTGCTGATGACAATGCACCGCGTCCACGACCAGCACTGTTGCC
This sequence comes from Rana muscosa, assembly GCA_029206835.1. Taxonomy (NCBI): domain Eukaryota; kingdom Metazoa; phylum Chordata; class Amphibia; order Anura; family Ranidae; genus Rana; species Rana muscosa. Next base: position 724,104,356 of record CM055121.1, on the reverse strand, counting down.
CCCAGACACAGAGCCTGCTTGCCCTCTTTTATTGCCTCCTGACTGTCTGCCTCTCCTTGTTTGCCTTCCAGACATTCTAATGCATGGCCTGCAGGGAGATGGGAAAAAAAGCAATAAGGGCTACCTTCAGGTGTCCTTCTCTGTCCCTTTACTTAAGGATTTCTAAATATGGTTGAGGATGATTGCTTTCGCACAGAATAGCACAATGACAATTTCCCTGACTGTCCAAAAAACAAGGATTTCAAAGATGGTTGATGAGGAATGCTTTAGCACAGTATAGCACAATGAGAATTTCCCTCACTGTCCTTCCCTGTCCCTACAAACAAGGTTTAGCACAGTAAAACACACTGACACTCTCCCTACCTATCCTTCTCTTTCCCTAAACTAAAGGAATCCAGGTTAAGCAAGAAAAAAAAAATGTCACTGTCCCTGCCTATGCTTCTCTTTCCCTGCTCCGGAACACACTACACTAGGCCGCCGTGCTGGCGGCCTTTTATAGTGTGGGGCGTGTACTAAACACCCTCAGCAATAATTGGCCACAGGCATCCTGCCTGTGGCCAATCATTGCTCTCCTCGCTGCCGGCGCTGTGATTGGCCAAGCATGCGGGGTCACAGTGCATGCTTGGCCAATCACAGCGCATGGATGACACTGCGATGGCGTAGTGCATTGTGGGCCGCGAATTAGGCGCGAACGGCCCAAATCGTTCGTTGTTCGGCGAACGATCGAACAGCCGATGTTCGAGTCGAACGTATGTTCGACTCGAACACCGAGCTCATCCCTACTCTTATGTAACAAACTGCTTTAAGAGCAACCCCACTTTTGTTGAGAAAAAAAAACATTTCCCTCTGGGTGATCTATGTACATTGCAAGGATTTTGACACACTTTGTTGCACATTCCTACCTTTTGTTATTTTGAAGAAATTGCCATTTGTCTGTGTCCATGTGCAAAGCAAATCTAATTATAATTATCAATCAGCTGCTGCATCTGCAGGGTTTTAAATACATACATTATATATTTTTATTACACACAGTATCTCACAAAAGTGAGTACACCCCTCATATTTTTGTAAATATATTATATCTTTTCGTGCGACAACACTGAAGAAATGACACTTTGCTACAATGTAAAGTAGTGAGTGTACAGCTTGTATAACAGTGCAGTAAATTTGCTGTCACCTTAGAAAAACTCAACACACTGCCAATAATGTCTAAACCGCTGGCAACAAAAGTGAGTACACCCCTAAGTGAAAATGTCCAAATTGGGCCCAATTAGCCATTTTCCCTCCCCAGTGTCATGTGACTCGTTAGTGTTACAATGTCTCTGGTGTGAATGGGGAGCAGATGTGTTAAATTTGGTGTCATCACTCTCACTCTCTCATACTGGTCACTGGAAGTTCAACATGGCACCTCATGGCAAAGAACTCTGAGGATCTGAATTTTTTTTTTGTTGCTGTACATAAAGATGGCCTAGGCGATAAAAAGATTGCCAAAGCCCTGAAACTGAGCTTCAGCACGGTGGCCAAGCCCACCATACAGCGGTTTAACAGGACAGGTTCCAGTCAGAACAGGCCTCGCTATGGTTTACCAAAGAACTTGAGTGCACGTGCTCAGCATAATATCCAGAGGTTTTCATTGGGAAATAGACGTATGAGTGCTGCCAGCATTGGCACAGAGGTTGAAGAGGTGGGGGTCAGCTTGTCAGTGCTCAGACCATACACCGAATACTGCATTAAATTGGTCTGCATGGCTGTCGTCCCAGAAGGAAGCCTCTTCTAAAAATGATGCACAAGAAAGCCCGCAGTTTGCTGAGGACAAGCAAACTAAGGACATGGATTACTGGAACCATGTCCTGTGGTCTGATGAGACCAAGATAAACTTCTTTGGTTCAGATGGTGTCAAACGTGTGTGGCGGCAACCAGGTGAGGAGTACAAAAGACAAGTGTGTCTTGCCTACAGTCAAGCATGGTGGTGGGAGTGTCATGGTTCCGGGGCTGCATAAATGTTGCAGGCACTGGGGGAACTAAAGTTCATTGAGGGAACTATGAATGCCAACATGTACTGTGACATACTGAAGCAGAGCATGATCCCCTCCCTTTGGAGACTGGGCCGCAGGGCAGCATTCCAACATGATAACGACCCCAAACAGACAACCACTGCCTTGCTAAAGAAGCGGAGGGTAAAGGTGATGGACTGGCCAAGCATGTCACCAGACCTAAACCCTATTGAGTATCTGTGGGGCATCCTCAAACGGAAGATGGAGGAGCGCAAGGCCTCTAACATCCATCAGCTCCGTGATGTCGGCATGGAGGAGTGGAAGAGTACCACAGTGGTAACCTTTAAAGCTCTGGTGAACTCCATGCCCAAGAGAGTTAAGGCAGTGCTGGAAAATAATGGTGGCCACACAAAATATTGACACTTTGGGCCCAATTTGAACATTTTCACTTAGGGGTGTACTCACTTTTGTTGCCAGCGGATTAGACATTAATGGCCACGTGTTGAGTTTTTTTGAGGGGGTGACTCCGCCCCCCCTGACGCCATGAGGAAACGCCGCAGGGTTACCCATTGACATGTACAGTGAACCCCCCCCTGACGCCACGGGAAATCCCCATGGCGTCAGAGGGGGCGGGGTTACCCATGCACGTCACAGGTGGCCCCGCCCTCAGCTATTTAAGAGCTGTCACGGCGGGTGTAGTGTCATTCGATGGGAACCACTCATGGAGGCGGATTGTGTCAGCGTTTTTTTTTTTCCTCCGTATCCTCCGCTCGAGAATGGATGTACATCGCTGGAATTTTCTATTCATTTTTTTTTTTAATAAAGGACTTGACCCAAGCTGTCTGTTTTTTTTTTTACAATTTTTGACATCTTTTTTGTGAAATGGTAGGCGTACAATGGACCCAGTTACCGATTCACATAGGGGGGGCGGGATCTGGGGGTTCCCTTTGTTAAAGGGGGCTTCCAGATTCTGATAAGCCCCCCTGTCTGCATACCCCCACAACCACAGGGCAAGGGTTGTGGGGAACAGGCCCATCCTCCCAATGTTGAGGGCATGTGGCCTGGTACCGTTCAGGAGGGGGGAGGCGCTCACTCGTCCCCCCCTCTTTTCCTGCGGCCTGCCAGGTTGCGTGCCCAGATAAGGGTCTGGTATGGATTTTTGGGGGGACCCCCACGCCATTTTTTTTTTATTTTGTAACGGGGTTCCCCTTAAAATCCATACCAGACCTGAAGGGTCTGGTATGGATTTTGAGGGGGACCCCTATGTCATTTTTTTTTTACAATTGGCGCAGGGTTCCCCTTAATATCCATACCAGACCTGAAGGGCCTGGTAATGGACTGGGGGGAACCCATTCTGTTTTTTTCAATGACTTTTATCTGTATTGCCGGGACCCGATAATTCATTGTAGTTGAAAAATGCCCCACTTTACAGGTATACTATAGACACCCCCAGGTACGAAATTTAAAGGAATATTTCAATTTTATCGTTTCACTTTAAGCATTATTAAAATCACTGCTCCCAAAAAAAGTCAGTTTTTAAAACTTTTTTTGCATTGATACATGTCCTATGGGGCAGGACCCAGGTCCCCAAACACTTTTTATGACAATTAGTAGCATATTAACCTTTAAAATTAGCACTTTTGATTTTTCACGTTCGCGTCCCATAGACTTGAACGGTGTTCGCATGTTCGAACTAATTTTTTGCATGTTCTGCTGCGAACCGAACCGGGGGGGGGGGGGGTGTTCGGCTCATCCCTAACTATGGTACCTAAAAATATCCATAGGTGAGACTTTAAAAGCCTTTACAGGAGGTCTGTCACTAGAATCATTGCCCTCTGATGTTCACGGCAATACCTCACATGTGTGGTTCCAACACTGTTTACATATGCGTTTGTCTTTGTGTGCGAGCACAATAGGGGGCGGTTTAAAAAAAAAAAATTTTTTTTTTTTTTTTAAATTTAAGCAGTCTCTTTATCTTTTTATTTGCTATCATGAAGGATAGACAATATCCCTTGTGATAGCATGGGCCTTGACAGGTCCTCTTTACTGAGACATCTGGGGTCATGGCTTGTTTACATCCTGGAAAAACAGGAAGTGACAAAATGCATCTGGTTTCTTAGACCATAGAGATGATCGGGGATGTTTTAGTCCTCGCTCATCTCTATGTTAAACTGGCGGAACTGCCAACTTCAGTCTTGGGCTCTCCGGTGGGACTGGAGAGCCTTGAAAATCAGCAGAAAGGGGACATTTAAAAGCAACCATAAGGCTATTTGGCTGCCAAGATTATTTTTACATTAACCACTTCCAGCCCAGGCTTATTCTGGCACTTCGCTCCTACATGTAAAAATCATAATTTTTTTTTCTAGAAAATTACTCAGAACCCCCAAACATTATATATGTTTTTTTTTATCAGAGACCCTATGGAATAAAGTGGCGGTCATTGCAACTTTTTATGTCACACTGTCTTTGCGCAGCGATTTTTCAACGCGTTTTTGGGAAAAAAAAGTTTCATGAATAAAAAAAAAAACAGTAAAGTTAGCCCAATTTTTTTGTATAATGTGAAAGATGACATTACGCTGAGTAAATAGATACCTAAATTGTCATGCTTTAAAATTGCGCACATTCATGGAATGCCGCCAAACTTTGGTACTTAAAAATCTCTATAGGCAGCGCTTGAATTTTTTTTTTTTACAGGTTACCTGTTTAGAGTAAGGCTGCTTTCACACTGAGGCGCTTTGCAGGCACTATTGCGCTAAAAATAGCGCATGCAATGCGCCCTGAAAGAGCCGCTCCTTTCTATCCAGTGTGAAAGCCTGAGGGCTTTCACACTGGAGCCTTGCGCTGGCAGGATGGTAAAAAAAGTCCTGCCAGACGCATCTTTGAGGCGCGGTAGGAGCGGTAAAAACACCGCTCCTATAGCGCCCCTGCCCACTGAAATCAATGGGGCAGCACGCCGTACCGCCTGCAAACCACCGCTGCATCGCCGTTTTGCGGGCGGATTTAACCCTTCTTTGGCCACTAGCGGGGGTTAACATCTCCCCGCAGGCGGCCGAAAATCGCGGCAAATACGACGGTAAAACGCTGCTAAAAATAGTGGTGCTTTACCGCCAGCCTCAGTGTGAATGTACCCTTACAGAGGAGATCTTGGGATAGAATTATTGCTCTCACTCTAAGGTTCGTGGTGATACCTCACGTGTGGTTTGAACGTCGTTTACATATGCAGGCACGACGTACGCATGCGCTCTCTTCTGCGTGCGAGCACGCAGGGACAGGGTGCGCTTTAATTATTTATATATTTTATTGTTTATTTTCATTTTTTTATTTTTACACTTTCCCTGTAACTAAAATGTTTTGATCACTTTTATTCCTATTACAAGGAATGTAAACATCCCTTGTAATAGGAATAGTGCGTGACAGGTCCTCTTTATGGAGAGATGTCCTCCAGGCTGGAAAGCCTGAGATCCAAAAAAAAGGGGACGATAAAGCGGTTGAACTGCCGCTATGATTGTTCTTATGGTGCAGGGAATCACCGGCTGAACAAATTGATATCTGGATGATGCCTGCAGCTGCAGGCATTATTCAGATATCCCCACTTAAATTCCAAGATGTCATATGACGTACTTTGGGCAGGAAGTGGTCGCGGTAAAAAAAAAAATGATAGGAGGGATGATGTCTGTAGCTGCAGGCATCATCCCAGTATCATCACTCAAAGTCCAGGATGTCATATGATGTCTTATGGGTGGGAAGTAGTTAATGTTGATAAAGGGCTTGGAATTAAAAGCAGTTTCAGTGTTTGCTGATAATATCAAATTTAGCAGGGAATAAATTCAGCACAGGATTACAAGGCAAAGAAACCTTGATGAAAAATACATGAAAGGAGGGGCTCCCCTGGGAGAATCATTAATGGAAATAGATCAGGGGGTGCTTGTAGTTTACAGATTTATCAATAGCATGCAATGCCAAGCCGCGGCTAACAAAGCTAGCAAAATATTATTATACACAATTTATATAGCACCAACAGTTTACGCAGTGCTTTACAATGTAGAGGGGGACAGTACAATTACAGTACAGTTCAATACAGAAGGTACAGGAGGGCCCTGCTCATAGAGCTTACATTCTAAAGGGAGGGGGTGGTGGTACAAAAGGTAATAGCTGCAGAGAATAATTTGATGGGGTGGCTCAGGAACAGTTGTTAGGTGGGTGTGGGATAGACTTCCCTGAATAAATAAGTTTTCAGGGATCTCCTAAAGGTGGAGGGGTTAGTGGCTGATCGGACATACCGGGGCACGGAGTTCCAGAGGATGGGAGAGGCTCTGGAGAAGTCCTGAAGGCGAGCATGGGAGGAGGTAACAAGGGAGCTAGAGAGCAGGAGGTCCAGGGAGGAGCGGGACGGGGCGATATCTGCAGATGAGGTTGGTGATGTAGATGGGGGCGATATTGTGAATGGCCTTGTCTGTTGTGGTTAGCATTTTGAATTTTATACGGTGGGGTAGGGGAAGCCAGTGAAGGGATTGGCAGAGAGGAGCAGCAGTCACAAATGGGTTAATGAGGTGTATTAGTCTAGCAGCAGAATTCATAATGAAGGAGGGATAGCTTGCGTAAGGGTAGGCCATTAAGGACAGAGTTGCAGTAGTCAAGGGGGGAAATAATCAAGGAGTGAATAAGTTGCTTTTTGGTGTCGTTAGTCAGGAAAGGTCGAATTCTGGAGATGTTGCGGAGGGTAAGACGGCAGAATTTAGCCAGTGATTGGATGTGGGGGCTGAAGGAGGGGTCAGAGTCCAGGATTACACCCAGCACCCAGGCATGTGTGGAGGGACCAATGGTTGTGTTGTTGATCTTAATAGTAAAATCATGGGGGGGGGTGTCTGGAAGGAGGAAATATAACAAACTCAGTTTTAGAAAGATTGAGTTTGAGGAAGTGGTGTGACATCCATACCGATATGTCATTCAGAAAGTTTGAGATCCGTGAGGAGATCGAGGGGGTAAGTTGAGGAGTGGAAAGATAGATCTGGGTGACATCGGCATAGAGGCGGCATTGGAAGCCATCGGAGGTTATCAACTGGCCCAGAGAAGAGGTATAGAGTGAGAATAGGAGAATAGGAGGGGCCCAAGGAGGGAGCCTTGGGGTACCCCAACAGAAAGAGGCGGAGGAGATGGAGTTGTAAGTGACACTGAAAGTGCGCTGAGATAGGTAGGAGAACCAGGATAAAGCAGAATCACGGAGGCCAAGGGAGTGTAGTTTGCTGAGGAGGAGCAGGTGTCCAACTGTGTCGAAGGCAGCAGAAAGGTCTAAGAGTATGAAGTATGGAGTAATGGCCATTGGTTTTAACAGTTAGTAGGTCATTGGTGAGTTTTAGTAGGGCAGTTTCAGTAGAATGTTGTGAGCAGAAGCCGGACTGTAGGGGGTCGAGAAGGTTGTTGTCCGTGAGGTAGCGACTCATTCGGTCATGGACAAAGTGTTCGATGAGCTTGGAGACAAATGGGAGCAGGAAGATGTGTTTTAAGTTATTTGAACAGGTGGGTTCTAGGGAGATTTTTTTAAGTATGGGGGTAACCATTGTATGTTTGAGCGGGGAAGGAAAGGTGCCGGTGGAGAGGGAGAGGTTGAAGATGTGGGTTTGGGAGTTTAGGATAGAGCGGGAAGGTGGTCGCAGCAATTGTGAAGGGACAGGGTCCAGGGGACAGGTAGTGAGGTGGGCCATGGAGAGGAGTTTATCAACTTCATCGGTGGTAACTGGGCAAAAGAAGGAGAGTATTGAGTGTGGTGTTGGACCTGATGTGTTGGGTAGGGGAGGAAGTTGAAAATACTGTCATGCATTAAAAAGTGGCTACATTCTCATAAGATAAATCAATAATTCTACCACTTTACAAAACATTGGTTCAGCCATATCTTAAATATGTAGTTCAGTTTAACCACTTAACGACCGCCCACTGTAAATATACGTCGGCAGAATGGCACCGACAGGCAGAATCACGTACATATACGTGATTCCCTTTGTATAGTTGGGGGGTCCGATCGGACCCCCCTTCTTTACAGTGGGTGGTCGTTTTACCTTCGGGAGCGATCCGGCATGAGGGGACGGCCGTTCGATTCCGGCCACCCCCTCTCGATCGCTCCCGGCGAATGAGAGAGCTTCCCCTGCCTGCCAGGAAGGAGGAAGTGATGTCATCTCTCCTGCGGCGCTCACATATACCGAGCGCCGTACAGGAGAAGATGCAGGTTAGTACACAAAACAGCACACTGACACCAGGACACATAGGCACATAAATCGCCCCCCCAGGCCCCCCCAGACACCCCCCAGCCCCCAGTCACAGTGTCACTGATTGCAGTGACCATTTATTTAGTGATCACTGCAATCAGTGACATTTGTGACTGTAAAAGTGTCACTACATTAAGTTTTAGGTCCAGTGTAGCCCCCTAACCCCCCCTAATAAAGGTTTAACCCCCTGATCACCCCCCAGATAACCCTTTCACCCCCTAGCACCAGCGTCACTAAGCAATCATTTTTCTGATCGATGTCTTAGCGTCGGTGATGCTGATCGGTAGCCAGTAATTTTTTTTAGGTTTGCCGCAGGTTTTTATAGCGTCGGGTACCCCCATATATTACCTAATGAAGGTTTAACCCCCTTGATCGCCCCCCAGGTAACCCTTTCACCCCCTATCACCACTGTCACTAAGCGATAATTTTTCTGATCGATGTCTTAGCGTCGGCGATGCTGATCGGTAGCCAGTAATTTTTTTTAGGTTCGCCGCAGGTTTTTATAGCGTCGGGTACCCCCATATATTACCTAATAAAGGTTTAACCCCCTTGATCACCCCCCAGGTAACCCTTTCACCCCCTAGCACCGCCGTTGCTATGCGATCATTTTTCTGATCGATGTCTTAGCGTCGGTGATGCTGATCGGTAGCCAGTAATTTTATTTAGGTTCGCCGCAGGTTTTTATAGCGTCGGGTACCCCCATATATTACCTAATAAAGGTTTAACCCCCTTGATCGCCCCCCCAGGTAACCCTTTCACCCCCTATCACCACTGTCACTAAGCGATAATTTTTCTGATCGATGTCTTAGCGTCGGCGATGCTGATCGGTAGCCAGTAATTTTTTTTAAGTTCGCCGCAGGTTTTTATAGCGTCGGGTACCCCCATATATTACCTAAAAAAGGTTTAACCCCCTGATCGCCCCCCAGGTAACCCTTTCACCCCCTATCACCACTGTCGCTAAGCAATCGTTTTTATGATCGTTGTCTTAGTGTCGGTGATGCCGATAGGTAGCCAGTAATTTTTTTTTAGGTTCGCCGTCAGGTTTTTATATAGCGTCAGGTACCCCCATATATTACCTAATAAAGGTTTTAACCCCCTAATTGCCCCTAGTTAACCCTTTCACCAGTGATCATCATATAAGTGTTACGGGTGACGCTGGTTAGTTAGTTTGCTTTTTATAGTGTCAGGGCACCCGCCGTATATAACCCAATAAAGGTTTAACCCCCTGATCGCCCGGCGGGTGATATCAGTTAGGTTTTAGCGTCAGAGACGGTCTGCGTCACACCCCAGGCAGCGTCAGGTAAGTGCCAGTAGCGCTAACACCCACACGTGAAGCATACACCCCCCTTAGTGGTATAGTATCTGATCAGCTCAATATCTGATCTGATCAGATCTATACTAGCGTCCCCAGCAGTTTAGGGTTCCCAAAAACGCACTGTTAGTGGGATCAGCCCAGATACCTGCTAGCACCTGCGTTTTGCCCCTCCGTCCAGCCCAGGCCACCCAAGTGCAGTATCGATCGATCACTGTCACTTGCAAAACACAACACACATAACTGCAGCGTTCGCAGAGACAGACCTGATCCCTGCGACTCCAGTGCTGTAGGAGGTGATTTCACCACCACAGTTAAAAAAAAAAAAAGCATATATGCCGAAGCATTGGGGCAGCAGGAGCCGAGGAGCGATTTTGCTCCTAATGCCGCGTATATACGGTCGAAATTCCGACGGAGGCTTGCCCGTGGAAAAGTCTGACCATGTGTACGCGGCATAACTTTTGCGAGAAGATGCCCCCATGCTTCGGCATATATAAATGGTGCATGTATGCCCATCATTAGAAGTGGGTGGATGAAGGGCGGTATTCTAATGGTGGGCATACCCACCGATCAATCTCTTTTTTCGTTCAGCCAACTGGCTGCATGAAAAAAAAGATTACAATACATGTCCAACAAGGACCAGCAACGTACTGGTATGTTGCTGGACTTTGAATGTTTATACCAGAATGATGCCTGCGGGTTTAGGTATCATCTTGGTATCATTCTTTTCAGCCAGCGGCCGGCTTTCATGTAAAAGCAATCCTAGTGGCTAATTAGCCTCTGGACTGCTTTTACAAGCAGTGGGAGGGAATGTCCCCCCCCCCGGATATAAAAAGCGCCATTGGGAAATTGGGAAAGCATTTTATCACACCGATCTTGGTGTGGTCAGATGCTTTGAGGGCAGAGGAAAGATCTAGGGTCCAATAGACCCCAGTTTTTTCAAAAAAGAGTACCTGTCATTACCTATTGCTATCATAGGGGATATTTACATTCCCTGAGATAACAATAAAAGTGATAAAAATAAATAAATATGGAAGCAACAGTTTAAAAATAAAATAAAAAAGCAAAATTAATAATAAAAAAAAAAAAAAAAAAGCACCCCTGTCCTGCCCTGCTCTTGCCCAATGGCGAACGCAAGCGTCGGTCTGGTGTCATATGTAAACAGCAATTGCACCATGCATGTGAGGTATCACCGCGAAGGTCAGATCGAGGGCAGTAATTTTAGCAGTAGACCTCCTCTGTAAATCTAACGGGGTAACCTGTAAATGCTTTTAAAGGCTTTTAAAAATGTATGTAGTTTGTCGCCAATGCGCGTTTGTGCGAAATTTTAAAGCATGTCGTGTTTGGTATATATGTACTCGACCTAAGATCATCTTTTTTATTTCATCAAACATTTGGGCAATATAGTGTGTTTTAGTGCATTAAAATTAAAAAAACTGTATTTTTTCCCCAAAAAATGCGTTTGAAAAATCGCTGCGCAAATACGGTGTAGAAAAAAAAAATGCAACACCCACCATTTTATTCTGTAGGGCCTTTTCTTTAAAAATATATATAATGTTTGGGGGTTCAACATAATTTTCTTGCAAAAAAAAAAATATGTTTTCATGTAAACAAAAAGTGTCAAAAAGGGCTTTGTCTTCAAGTGGTTAGAAGAGTGGATGTAAGCTTCCTAATGTTGTGTATAAAATGCCAGAACAGTTCAAAACCCCCCCAAATGACCCCATTTTGGAAAGTAGACACCCCAAGCTATATACTGAGAGGCATGTCGAGTCCATGGAATATTTTATATGTTGACACAAGTTGCGGAAAAAATAATTTTTTTTTTTTCCACAAAGTTGTCACTAAATGATATATTGCTCAAACATGCCATGGGCATATGTGGAATTACACCCCAAAATACATTCTGTTGCTTCTCCTGAGTACGGGGATACCACATGTGTGAGACTTTTTGGGAGCCTAGCCGCGTACGGGACCCCAAAAACCAATCACCGCCTTCAGGCTTTCTAAGGGTGTCAATTTTTGATTTCACTTCTCACTGCCTATCACAGTTTCGGAGGCCATGGAATGCCCAGATGGCACAAAACCCCCCCAAATGACCCCATTTTGGAAAGTAGACACCCCAAGCTATTTGCTGAGAGGTATTGTGAGTATTTTGCAGATCTCGCTTTTTGTCACAAAGTTTTGAAAATTGAAAAAAAAAAAATGTTCTTTCTTCATTTTCAAAAACAAATGAGAGCTGTAAAATACTCACCATGCCTCTCAGCAAACAGCTTGGGGTGTCTACTTTCCAAAATGGGGTCATTTGGGGGGTTTTGTGCTATTTTGGCATTTTATGGCCTTCAAAACTGTGATAGGTAGTGAGGAGTGAAATCAAAAATTTGCGCCCTTAGAAATCCTGAAGGCGGTGCTTGGTTTCCGGGGTCCCGTACGTGGCTAGGCTCCTAAAAAGTCCCACACATGTGGTATCCCCGTACTCAGGAGAAGCAGCAGAATGTATTTTGGGGTGCAATTCCACATATAACCATGGCATGTGTGAGCAATATATCATTTAGTGACAACTTTTTGTAATTTTTTTTTTTTTGTCATTATTCAATCACTTTAGACAAAAAAAAAATATTCAATGGGCTCAAAATGCCTCTCAGCAATTTCCTTGGGGTGTCTACTTTCTAAAATGGGGTCATTTGGGGGGGTTTTGTACTGCCCTGTCATTTTACCACCTCAAGAAATGAGATAGGCAGTCATAAATTAAAAGCTGTGTAAATTCCAGAAAATGTACCCTAGTTTGTAAACGCTATAACTTTTGCGCAAACCGATAAATATACGCTTATTGACATTTTTTTTACTAAAGACATGTGGCTAAATACATTTTGGAATAAATATATGACTAAAATTGAGTTTATTCGATTTTTCTTATAACAAAAAGTAGAAAATATCATTTTTTTTCAAAATTTTCGGTCTTTTTCCGTTTATATCGCAAAAAAAAAAAATCGCAGAGGCAATCAAATACCATTAAAAGAAAGCTCTATTTGTGGGAAGAAAAGGACGCAAATTTCGTTTGGGTACAACATTGCATGTCCGCGCAATTTACAGTTAAAACAGCGCAGTGCAAAATTCTGAATTCACCTCTGGTCCTTTAGCTACCAAAGCTTAAGTGGTTAAGGCAGGCTATACACGGAGCAAATTATTGTCCTGCAACCATGAAAAAAATTAGCTCGATTCCCCCATCAACACAGTTAGTGTTCACAGGGGAATCCCGCCCGCACACCGCTTCTACCCTGGCAACAAATGATTCCAGGACCGCCTCTGGCAATCTAAGGGAAGAAACCAGATACTGACTCCATTATCACCCACTGACAGCCCTCAGAGACTAAGTGAAAAGACACTTAAAAAGTTCACCCTCCTTGCTGCGCCGACCTAGGGGGTTAACCAGGGGACTCACCACCGCTGCCCGCCTTCCTTGAGGAGAACAAGCTGTGCGCCGTTCAGAAAGCCAGTGCTAGAGGCCAAACCCACTTCAAAATGGCCGCCAGATGCCTCATATAAAAGGGCGCGGACCACAAGAAAATGGCCACCTGCAATACCGACCTGCGCCACAGTGCGGCCACGACAAAATGGCCGCCAATGGAATTTTCAATGGAGAAAAGCAGGCACACAAAAAATGGCGTCGGCGCTTTAAAAAATGGCGTCTGAGCACTGCGAAATGGATGAGAAGAAGGTTGTGCAGGGACTTTCCCCAGGAGACAGACCCCCCCTCACAGAAGCGGACCCCGGTGCCCCACAGGGACCCGGAGCCCGCCCACAGGTACACATCGGTCGCAGCGGGCCCTAGAGCATGAGGGGAAAGGGCGACAGAGAGCAGGGAAAGGAAGGACAGGAGAACCCCTTAATCTCGGGAATGCCCAGCTGTTCCATCCTGCCGAGGCAGGAGGAATCGTACTTACCCGTCCTTGTGAGGATTTGCTGGCGCGTCCCTGACAGACCCACAACCGATGGTACAGAGTAGCTGTCGGCCCGGTCCACTGGGAGTGAGACAACAGCAGCCCAGTTATATGTGGACCCCGGAGCATATGCTCACCAGCCACCCCTGGAGCCATGGCAGAACCAGCGCGTAGCTAAGGACTGGCACGCTCGATGGCCCGACTGGGAAGACTACAAGGATCTATAATATCCAGCCTGTTGCCCAGCTGGCAGCTGATAGAAGAATCGAAAAATAAAATAAATAAAAATTTAAAATTTCTTCAGGACTCTGGGCCCAAAGGGAGCCACGTCCTTCTCCTCTGCTAGACAGAAAAAAACTGAGCTGCATGCTGCAGGGTGAGGGTATATGACCTGAGAGATCACCCCCTGGGCGGGGCTGTTCAACTCGGTTAAAGTTACATGTTTTAAGATAACTAACATGTTCTGCCTAGTCCTCTCCTATTAACAGGAACATAACCCACATGTCAAGATTTAAGGAGCTGTGTCCGTCCATGGATGAAAAGAGAAATTAATGAGGGTGCTATCAGTATCGATTACATGGATTGCAGTTACTTACTCCGGAGAAGAGGCGCTTCAGAGGGAATATAATTACACAAATATATCAAATGTGCCTCTGGTAACAGTAATAAACTGTTTACCCTATGGTCCCTGAAGAGGACATGCAGGGTTAGAAGAAAGGAGGTTTAACTTTAAATTGCAAAAGTTAGAGTAGTAAAAATGTGGAACTCCCTACCCCAGGAAGTGGTACTAGTTGATGATTTTACTATATATGTTTATATACAGTGGCGGCTGGTGCTCAAAATTTTTTGGGGGGCGCAAACAAACTGAAAAAAAAAAAAAAATCAATTGCCGCCACTGTGCCCATTAAACACAGCCACTGTGCCCAAACGCCACCAGTTTGCCCCCTCAAATACAGCCAGTTTGTTTCCATATACAGCCAGTGTGCCCCCATATATACAGCCAGTGTGCCTCCATATACAGCCAGTGTGCCCCCATATATATATATAGCCAGTGTGCCCCCATATAAAGCCAGTTTGTCCCCATATATATAGCCAGTGTGCCCCCATATACAGCCAGTTCCCAACAAATGCAGCCAGTTTGTCCCCCATATACAGCCAGTTCCCCCCAAATGCAGCCAGCGTGTCCCCCATATACAGCCAGTTCCCCCCAAATGCAGCCAGTTTGTCCCTCATATACAGCCAGTTCCCCCCAAATGCAGCCAGCGTGTCCCCCATAATACAGCCAGTGTGCCCCCATATTCAACCAGTTTGTCCCCCATATACAGCCAGTTCCCCCCATATTCAGCCAGTTTGTCCCCCATATACAGCCAGTTCCCCCCAAATGCAGCCAGTTCCCCCAAATGCAGCCAGTTTGTTCCCCATATACAGCCAGTTCCCCCCAAATGCAGCCAGCGTGTCCCCCATAATATAGCCAGTGTGCCCCCATATTCAGCCAGTTTGTCCCCCATATACAGCCAGTTCCCCCCAAATGCAGCCAGTTTGTCCCCCATATACAGCCAGTTCCCCCCAAATGCAGCCAGCGTGTCCCCCATAATACAGCCAGTGTGCCCCCATATTCAGCCAGTTTGTCCCCCATATACAGCCAGTTCCCCCCATATTCAGCCAGTTTGTCCCCCATATACAGCCAGTTCCCCCCAAATGCAGCCAGCGTGTCCCCCATAATACAGCCAGTGTGCCCCCATATTCAACCAGTTTCTCCCCCATATGCAGCCAGTTTGTCCCCCAAATGCATCCTGTTCCCCCCCCCCCCCAGCCCTGCACTTACCTTCCTCGGTCCGCGCCGTCCTCGATGTGTTCTCCCGCCCTCGATGTCGTTTCAGCCAATCAGGTTACCGGTAACCAGATCCGGTAAACCTGATTGGCTGAAACCTCCACACAGTCTTCTTCCAGGAACGCACCCCTGTGCGTACCTAGGAGGAGTTTTTGGAAGCCGAATACAGCGTGAGAGCTGTATTCGGAAAGCCTATCAGAGCCGCTGGCTCTGATAGGCACTTCCAAGCCACACCCACCACCGGCCGCCACTCTAATTCATATGGCCGGCGCTCACCAGGAGGCCGGCCATATGTATAGTGGGCAGCGCGGCAGCGGTGACAATACACAGATTCATGCAATGCATGAATCTGTGTATTGTCTTTCAGTGGCGGTGCGGGAGCGAGAGGGGGCGGCGCTGCGGCGCCCTCTATGGACGCACCGCCACTGTTTATATATGATGACAGTGAGTAGATCTGAAAATTTAGGTGAATGTATGCGTTTGCGTAAATTAACTCTAAACAAGTGAACAGTGTTAATTTCGCCTTTTTTTCATTCTCGTCTTAATTTTCGTCAGCGGCATATTTCCAGTGACAAAAACTAACTGAAAATGAACCCACATTTTCGTAAATTGATAAAAACTAAGACGAAAATCAATTCCCATTTTCGTCAGCAAACAAAAATGGAACCAAAATGTGAGGGAGGGACATTTACTCATGTGAACTTCTGGTTTCTTCGGAACTCTGCCTGTAAAGTCCGTGAGTGTTTCCCCTCCCAGTAAGCAAGGTAGCGACCGTAGCGTGCTTAGCACTGTGCAGCATTATAGGCCTCCTCAGTAAACTATCCAGAGCACTGTGTACATTACAGGCCTCCTCAAACCCCAGTCCAGAGCACTGTGCAGCATTACAGGCCTCCTCAGACGTTCCAGAGCACAGTACAGCACTTACAGGTCTCAGACCACCGTCCAGAGCACTGTGCATTACATGCCTCCTCAGACCACCGTACAGAGCATTGTGCATTACAGGCTGCCTCAGACCACCGTCCCGAGCACTGTGCAGCATTACAGGCCTCCTCAGACGTTCCAGAGCACTGTGCAGCATTTACAGGTCTCACACCACCGTCCAGAGCACTGTGCATTACATGCCTCCTCAGACCACTGTACATAGCACTGTGCATTACAGGCTGCCTCAGACCACCTTCCAGAGTGTCTGTGTAGTTTGTTCAAATCTTAATACCATATTCGATTTTTTTTACTCTAAGAGTATACGAGTTTGGAAATTCTAGAGACATGCTTAAATAATGCATTACAATTTAACTAAACCCATTAGATTTTAGCCTACTAAAATTATTTTAGTTTAGATTTAGGTTCTGAAGAAGCTTGCCAAAAAGTTGGGCAGGCAAAACATGTTAACCCAGGGATGTACTACCCTTGGCCCCTGAAGCACATCACCCTACAGTGAGAGGGAGAAGGAACTAGCAGCTCTAGGAACAAAACAACAGGAACTGAACTTCCCCCTGGGAACACACCTGAACAGAGAGAGCCGCTGGGGTTTTCATAGACAAATGAGCTCCGTGCTGACAGGCAGCGCATACAGCTGGGAAGGCTGCATGAGTGCAGCTGATGCTCCTCTGCAACAGTGTGTACAACGAACTGTAAGTTGGCTATATGCCAACACACTACGTCTGAACGCTGTTAACTGTGTCCACCACAGATCCCTGGATCATCGCCACACTGCACGGCCACCAGCTTAGACGGCTGACCGAGGAGACATTCAGACACACAGGATTCTAGCTCCTCAAGAGCATCATAGCCATAGATTGAACGATTGGCCCCAGCATACTAAGGGCTACCCTGCTACTTCATCCCTAGAGCCCTTGCCACATGAACAATCCTCCCTCAAGAAGAACATGCCTTCACCTGACTCTACCAAAGGGGGAATGGTTGGAAATACATTAGACACACTACCAACGTCATATCTGTTGGAAATCAACCAACCCCCACAATCAATGTCCTTTTGAACGAGTCTGTCACTGTCCTTTAGGGATGCAATCTGGTTAATAGTCAATGGCATTTTAGTTTTAATCCCATTTTAGTCTTCTGCAATTGTTTTAGTTTTAGTCAACTAAATCTCCAGTACATTTTATTTGACTAATGCCCACACAGTGCTTACTGCTCTGGACGGATGGTGGCCTAAATCACATTCTCAGACAGAGGACAATCTCTCCTGTTCACTTGAGCTTGTGCCCATTGGCCTTGTATGCAATGTTAATTTTGGCAGCAAAGTTCCATTTAGTTTAAGTCATATGACTAAACTGGCATTTTGGTTTTAGTCCTATTTTAGTCTTCTGCAATTGTTTTAGTTCTAGACGTATTTAGTCGACTAAATCTCCAGTACATTTTAGTTGACTAATGCCCACACAGTGCTTACTGCTCTGGACGGATGGTGGCCTAAGGAGAGGTCTCAGGCCTGTAATTGTAATGTACACAGTCACACTCACAGTTGGTGCTCTCTGCTCTGGACGGTGGTCGTTGTCGGGACTCGGGAGTGGGACTCTCATCGTAAGGATTCGGGAGGCCTGTAATGCACAGTGCTGCTCTGGACGGTCGTTTGAGGACTCTGAGGCCTATAATGCTGGCTGCACAGTAACTTGCTGGGAGCGAAAGCAGGCAGAGCTCTGTGGAAGCCGGAAGTTAGTTCACAAGGGTAAACGTCCCTGGCTCACATTTTCGTTCCGTTTGTTAATGAAAACTGAATTGTTTTTTGTCATAGTTATCGTCAGTGGACGAAAATGTGGTGTACTTTTCGTTTTGTTTTTGTCACTGCAAAAATGCCGCTGACGAAAATTTGACCAAAACGTTTTTGTTGACAAAATTAACACTGCTTGTGTGTGCTTAATTTTTAAATAATAACAACGATGTTATTGCGGTGTTGTTAGGTGGAGGTTTGCTACAATCTATTTATTTTTGTTAATGATTTCTTGAGTCCAATAAATGTAATACTTTTTGTAAGCATACTGCCTGGGGTCACTTTATATCAACTTTCTGGGAATCTTTCCCATACTCTTCCGCACTAAAACAAATAGGATGACCAAGATACAACTAAAACTAAAATGGCATTTCAGTCAAAAGATGACTAAAACTAAATCAATATGTGATGCCAAAATTACAGCTGCGATTGAAAGCACCTTATGTTGGTACTAAATGTGCATGTGTAACTAACCTTTGGGAACACATTACTGTAAGTTACTTGGGAAATCTGTGCTACATCACTCATTCCACAACTGAAGGGAGGAGAAAAATATGAAGATTTGTTACACCTTCTTATGGATCCCACAGAAGCAAGTCAAGTGACCAAATGCCTAGGTGCATGAACTCTGCTGAAAGCAAGTATCAGCCAATCTGAAATGAAATTTTCCCTTTCAGCACAGCCATGGGATTACAGGAGAGTTTGCAATTAAGGTAGTTATTTGTGTTACGATTAGAGTACTTTCACACTGGCGGGGCCGGCCGTTAGCACTGCTCATTTTAGCTGTGTTTCGCGCCGCTTTTCGGGCGCTAGCGGGGCGGTTTTCATCCCCCAAAAAAGGGTAAAAAAACTTCAGTTTTGGAAGCACCAAATACAGCACTCCCAAACCGCCCCAAAGATGCTGCTTGCAGGACTTTTCATAAACGTCCTGCAAGCGCACTGCCACCGTGTGAAAAAACACTGGGGCGGTGCAATGAATGGGAGGCAGCATTTCTAGCCCTAAAGAGCCTGAAAACCGCCCCAGTGTGAAAGTAGCCTGAAAGATTTGCAAACAGTATAAGCAGTCCGTTCTGCTTTGACAGAAAAAATGAGTACTTACTGATCTAATTTTGTCTTCTGATAAAGCTAGTAAATGCTACTATAAAAATATGCATAGAATTCGGATTTGTGCAGGTAAACCCTTGTTAATGCAGAAAAACAGCCATACAAAGAACATCAGATTAACAATTCAAAATTAAAATACACAGCTCTTGTGAATATTATTCAATATGCATCAATGTGTGTACGTCAACGGGCTTACAAAACCTTTTATTAAAGATCGGCTGGGGACTTTATAAAACCAGAGCTCAATTATCTTTTTTTCCCATTAGCTGCTTTTTAACAAAATGCAAATGTAAATAGCTCACATAAACAACTGGTCAGTATTAGCATTTTCTTACAGTGGTTCTAAAGCCTAAACACTTTTACCAATATGCATTCCCTGGGGAAGGTAAAAAATGTTTAGGTAGCAGTATAGCCCCTCACTCACCCTATACATCACGCGATCTAGCGCTGTGCCCATCTGTAGCAGCTTTCCCTACTCTCACAGGCTTTGCTGTCATTGCTGAGCACAGCTGCTGCTTTCAGTCAAACTCTGCGACAAGGGCGCAGGGGTGGGACTCAGTCACGCTGTCTGTGTCTCTGGGCGCTGGCAATGCAGCTTGGGATTAAGCCTGAATGAGTGCGCCATAGCAAGCGGCTTGCTATGGGGCACTTGGAAGGGAGGAGGATCCAAGAGTACCAGCGGGGACCCAAGAAGAAAAGGTTAAGGGCCACGATGTGCAATTCCATTGCACAGAGCAGGTAAGTACAACATATTTGTTATTTAAAAAAAAAAAAAACAGTCACCTTAATAACCAGGCATAAAATGATCCCTAAACAATACACTAACCAGCATATATTTTTAAATCTAATTTATTGGTGCCATGAAGTTAATGTAAACAGTAATAAAAGTATATCATAAGCCCAAACGCCTTGTTTAAGATAAAGTAGTAGACAATTTCAAGCTCCTGTCAAGGTCGTCTTTTGCGGTTCGTGCACATTTCTTTTTTTTTGGGGGGGGGTATCTCCACACTTCCCCTCCTTAACCACTTAAGCCCCGGACCATTATGCAGCTTAAAGACCAGAGGTGTTTTCAGAATTTGGCACTGCGCTGCTTTAACTGGAAATTGTGCGGACATGCAATGTTGTACCCAAACGAAATTTGCGTGCTTTTCTTCCCACAAATAGAGCTTTCTTTTAATGGTATTTGATTGCCTCTGCGATTTTTTATTTTTTTTTGCGATAAACGGAAAAAGACTGAAAATTTTGAAAAAAAATGATATTATTTTCTACTTTCTGTTATAAGAACAATCAAATAAACTAAATTTTAGTCATACATTTAGGCCAAAATGTATTCAGCCACGTCTTTAGTAAAAAAAAATTCAATAAGCGTATATTTATTGGTTTGCGCAAAAGTTATAGCGTCTACAAACTAGGGTACATTTTCTGGAATTTACACAGCTTTTAATTTATGACTGCCTATCTCATTTCTTGAGGTGCTAAAATGGCAGGGCAGTACAAACCCCCCCCCCCCAAATGACCCCATTTTGGATAGTAGACACCACAAGGAAATTGCTGAGAGGCATGTTGAGCCCATTGAATATTTTTTTTTTTGTCCCAAGTGATTGAATAATGACTAAAAAAAAAAAAAAAAAAAAAATATTACAGAAAGTTGTCACTAAATGATATATTGCACACACATGCCATGGTTATATGTGGAATTGCACCCCAAAATAAATTTTCTGCTTCTCCTGAGTACAGGGATACCACACGTGTGGGACTTTTTAGGACCCTAGCCGCGTACGGGCCCCCGAAAACCAAGCACCGCCTTCAGGATTTCTAAGGGCGCAAATTTTTGATTTCACTCCTCACTACCTATCACAGTTTCGAAGGCCATAAAAATGCCAAAATAGCACAAACCCCCCAAATGACCCCATTTTGGAAAGTAGACACCCCAAGCTATTTGCTGAGAGGCATGTTGAGTCCATGGAATATTTTATATTTTGACACAAGTTGCGGGAATATGACAAACTTTTTTTTTTTTGCACAAAGTTGTCACTAAATGATATATTGCTCACACATGCCATGGGCATATGTGAAATTACACCCCAAAATACATTCTGCTGCTTCTCCTGAGTACGGGAATACCACATGTGTGGGACGTTTTGGGAGCCTAGCCGCGTACGGGACCCCAAAAACCAAGCACCGTCTCAAGATTTCTAAGGGCATAAATTTTTGATTTCACTCCTCACTACCTATCACTACCTATCACAGAAAAACAAAAAGAGAGACAAGCTCTCACTAAC
Source organism: Rana muscosa (assembly GCA_029206835.1). Taxonomy (NCBI): domain Eukaryota; kingdom Metazoa; phylum Chordata; class Amphibia; order Anura; family Ranidae; genus Rana; species Rana muscosa. The sequence continues at coordinate 724,082,910 of CM055121.1, read as the reverse complement.
GGGATTTTGCAGGGGGAAAAAACAGTTCTGATAGCAGGTGAGTGTACTAGAAACAACAGTTTAAGAAAAATATAAATTTATTTATAACATCATAAAAGTTACATAAATACAGATTCATAAGTTGGAAAATAAAGATCTATGTTGTGCAATTAGCCGACATGTTTCGCACTGTATGCGCTTCGTCAGGGCTTAGCACGTGTCTTTAATTTCATGAGGTCTGTGTAAGACATAAAAATATATATAATTAATATCATAAACAACAGTACATAGATTGATATGATAAAAAATACTACATATTAACAAATTTTTATGAAGGTATGACAAGCTCACCCAATCTGATTATGAAATAACTGGAATAGGATACACATCACTGAGACAGCCGTTTCAAAGTGACCGGCCCCCATCCACAACTGTTGGAACCGGCGGGCATCAGAACCAGCCGGTCGAAACGCAGGGACTAACTACTATCACTGCCATTTTATTAACAACTATACCTTTTGGACCCGCTACTATGGACTATTTTGTTATTTCATTACAGTTAGTTCCAGTATCCTTAAAATTTCATCAAAGTTACAATTCAATACTTGAATGGATATAAATTAAAATGTTATCGTTGATATTCCCATAATGCAATTTATTTATTTATTTAATTTTTCATTCTTGCCCTAAATAAACTTGATAGTTATGAGGGGGTTATAAATACACTTATGTCACCATTTATTGATCAATTAATTCATTGATTTTGGCAATGTTTTATTATATGGGTAAAATTATTAATGTAAAATATATAATTTAAATTTGATATTTGAGTATGTTATCTATCTGGTCAGCTTACAGAGTCAAAATTTCCCTGCGTTTCGACCGGCTGGTTCTGACGCCCGCCAGTTCCAACAGTTGTGGATGGGGGCCGGTCACTTTGAAACGGCTGTCTCAGTGATGTGTATCCTATTCCAGTTATTTCATAATCAGATTGGGTGAGCTTGTCATACCTTCATAAAATTTGTTAATATGTAGTATTTTTTATCATATCAATCTATGTACTGTTGTTTATGATATTAATTATATATATTTTTATGTCTTACACAGACCTCATGAAATTAAAGACACGTGCTAAGCCCTGACGAAGCGCATACAGTGCGAAACATGTCGGCTAATTGCACAACATAGATATTTATTTTCCAACTTATGAATCTGTATTTATGTAACTTTTATGATGTTATAAATAAATTTATATTTTTCTTAAACTGTTGTTTCTAGTACACTCACCTGCTATCAGAACTGTTTTTCCCCCTGCAAAATCCCGTTAGTAAGAGCTTGTCTCTCTTTTTGTTTTTCTTATATTTTCGATGTGGGATTGGGAGATCATACAGTATCTGTATCTGGACAATATCCAAACATTTCCCATATATACACTACCTATCACAGTTTTGAAGGCCATAAAATGCCAAGATGGCAAAAACCCCCCCAAATGACCCCATTTAGGAAAGTAGACACCCCAAGCTATTTGCTGAGAGGCATGTTGAGCCCATTGAATATTTTTTTTTGTCCCAAATGATTGAATGACAAAAAGAAAAAAAAAAAAGAAAAAATGTACAAAAAGTTGTCACTAAATGATATATTGCTCAAACATGCCATAGTTATATGTGGAATTGCACCCCAAAATACATTTTGCTGCTTCTCCTGAGTACGGGGATACCACATGTGCGGGACATTTTGAGAGCCTAGCCGCGTACGGGGCCCCAAAAACCAAGCACCGCCTTCAGGATTTCTAAGGGCGTAAATTTTTGATTTCACTCCTCACTACCTATCGCAGTTTTGAAGGCCATAAAATGCCAAGATAGCACATAACCCCCCAAATGACCCCATTTTGGAAAGTTGACACCCCAAGCTATTTGCTGAGAGGCATGGTGAGTATTTTACAGCTCGCATTTGTTTTTGAAAATGAAGAAAGAAAATATATATATATATATATTGTGACAGCAGGAAGGTAAAGTCACCTGGTTGCATCCAGGGGGGTAGATATATTTCGCCCAGATTCAGGCTTTATGCTGACTTATACAACTAGGGTGGAGAGTTGTATAAGCCCAGCTGAGGCTAGTAGGCTCATGGATGACTCATACCTCTAGGGAGAGTGTGGGGCGTCGTACAGACAGGGAGTTGATGAGGCCAGCTGAAGCTTGTCAGCTCATTTAGGCCTCTATAAGAACTCCCAGATTCATTAGGTGTTAGCTCATGCCTGGAACCAGACCTGTGTGGACTGTCTAGGGAGAGTGAACCCCTGTGCGGTGAGGCAAAGCCTGTGTGGCTATTTGTTTGGACTTTTACTAAACCAGGGACTTAGGGACTAGGACAGCACTAGGCTGATCCCAGTTGTTAGTTAGGAAACCTGTATGTTTAGTCAGAGGTCAACTTGACCAGGATTTATTTTGGTTATGTTTCTTTTGCTTTGCTGTGTTTTGTCACTGTAAATAGAAAATAAACCGCACCTTTTTTTGATTTTGAAAACCACAACCTCCGTTTGCTGGGCCTGTTTTGTGTGGGGAGCCCATCCCGGGGGTCACACACACCCGCTGCCGAGCTAACCCCCTCACAGTTGGTGGAGAACCAGTGGCAGTTTTTTTTAAGCCAGCATGGAGGAGATACTGAAGCAGCTGGCTCTAGCAAATGCCAATCAACAGCAGACAAATGCAGGTTTGCAAAGGAGCCTTGCAGCCCAGCAGCAGACAAACGCAACTTTGCAACAGAGTCTGGAGGCTCAGCAACGAGCCCAGCAGCAATCTGAGGCCCGCTTCATAGACCTGTTGCAGAAGCAAGAGCAGAGACTACAACAACAGATGGAAGCAGTAATGCAGCAACGTCCGCAGACCAGTGAGGAAAGCCGTCCCACTAATACCGCGTCCTTTGGGGTGAGTCGTTTATTGACAAAAATGACTGGAGAGGATGATCCAGAGGTATTTTTGACCACATTTGAAAGGACCGCTGAAAGAGAAAAGTGGCCTGAGGAGCAGTGGGCTGGACTGGTGGCTCCTCTGTTAACTGGTGAATCGCAGAAAGCTTACTATGACCTAGAGCCTAACCAAGCAAAAGACTATGTGATGCTAAAAGCTGAAATATTGGCAAGGCTGGGTGTCACCCAGGCTGTCCGGGCTCAGCGTGTGCATAACTGGACTTTCCAGCTTGGAAAACCCCCCAGGTCTCAAATGTATGATCTCATTCACCTGAGCAGAAAGTGGCTACAGCCAGAGACTTTGTCCGCACCAAAGATTGTGGAACGTGTTGTAATGGATCGGTTTTTGAGAGCTCTTCCTACTGCCATCCAAAAGTGGGTAAGCCATGGAGACCCAGAGACGGCCGATGGTCTTGTGGATCGTGTGGAGAAATACTTGGCTACAGAGAACCTGACGGCCTCTTCCAGAGACACTCGGACTTTCCACCCTAAGACCAGACCATCCCCAGGGGCGGATAAGAGGATTCCAAGGGGTGAGGGTGGAGAGAGTGAGAGGGTGGGAGCTCTACCCCAAGTTTGGCGAGAACAGCCTGGGAAATCAGCGGCTCAAGAGGCGGCAAGAAGGATCGTTTGCTACCGCTGCCGGCAAGCGGGACATATTGCAGCCAATTGCCCGGTTGTGGAGGAACCCATGCAGTGTGACTTTCTGACGGGCAGACGTCAGTCGCTGTGTGCGACAGTCGCATGCACTGCCATTCGAGGAACTGAGAAACATTTATGCAAAATGTGTGTTAATGGTAGAAATGTTGTGGTATTGCTGGATTCAGGTAGCCTTGTGACCCTGATAAAGGCTGAGTTAGTTAAAACAGAGGTCTCTGGGAATAGCAAGGTAGCTGTTATTTGTGTGCATGGGGACACCCGAGAGTATCCAGTGACTACAGTGTGTTTCGAGACCCCCAAAGGTACCCTCTCTCATCCAGTGGGCTTAGTATCTCAGTTACCGCATGACGCCATTGTGGGAAGGGATTTTCCGAAGTTCTGGGAACTGTGGGATGATCCTGAGCCCCTCACTGGTGCCCCTATGTACCAGGAATGTGATAGCCAGAACTCCCCTGAGAGTGGTGAGGACTCTCCGGAATTTCCCTTATCAGTATTGGCAGGGGAGACTCAAGAAACTGGAGAGGAGCCCACCTCCTCAGACGAAAACCTACCGTCTGTGGAGTTTTCTGATCTTGAGGTTCACAGGGAAAACTTTGCCACAGAACAGTTGAAAGACCCCGCCCTAATAAAGGCACGGGAAAATGTAGTGAAAATAGATGGTGAGTTAGTGAACCCAGATAATACCTGCACTTACCCATACTTCAGCGTAGAGAAGGACCTACTGTATCGGGTGGCAAAAAGGGCAGAAGAAACCGTTGAGCAGCTTGTGGTGCCCAAACCTTACAGGAAGTTGGTGTTGGAGTTGGCCCATGGGCACATTCTTGGAGGTCATCTGGGGACAGAGAAAACCCGAGAGAGGGTATTACAGAGATTCTATTGGCCGGGGGTGATGAAGGACGTAGAAAATTATTGTTCCTCCTGCCCTGTGTGTCAGAGGTTGGCCCCGATGCCACATTTCCGTAGCCCGCTGGTCCCTCTACCCATCATTGAGGTCCCGTTTGAGAGGATCGCCATGGATTTGGTAGGTCCTATAATCAAGTCCGCTAGGGGGCACCAGTACATATTAGTTATAATGGACTATGCCACCCGTTATCCAGAAGCGATCCCTCTCCGAAATACCTCGGCCAAAACCATAGCCAAAGAGCTATCTCTTGTTTTTAGCCGGGTGGGTATTTGTAAAGAACTGCTTACGGACCAAGGTACACCCTTTATGTCCCGGGTTATGAAAGAGCTGTGTAAATTGTTCAAAGTGACGCAATTGCGTACGTCTGTGTATCACCCCCAAACCGATGGGCTGGTTGAAAGATTCAACAAAACCCTAAAACAAATGTTGAAGAAAGTGGTGGATAGAGATGGAAAGGATTGGGACTGTTTACTTCCTTATTTGATGTTTGCTATTAGGGAGGTGCCCCAATCCTCTACGGGATTCTCCCCCTTTGAGTTACTGTATGGGAGACACCCAAGAGGGCTGTTGGATATTGCCAAGGAAACTTGGGAAAGTGAGAGTTCTCCCCACAGGAGTGTGATTGAGCATGTCGCCCTGATGCAAGATCGAATTGCACAGGTAATGCCTATCGTGAAGGAACATTTGGCCCAAGCGCAGTTGGCACAGCAGAGAGTGTACAACCGTGGAGCCAAGACCCGTACCTTTTCCCCGGGGGATAGGATATTGGTACTTGTCCCTACGGTTGAAAGTAAATTCCTTGCCAAATGGCAAGGCCCCTACGAGATAATGGAAAAAGTGAGCGAAGTGAATTACAAGGTCAGACAACCAGGAAGGCGAAAGCCCGAACAGATCTATCACGTTAATCTGTTGAAAGCCTGGAGGGATAGAGAGTCCCTAGTCGCAGACACTTGGTCACCAGCTCAAACTGGTTGCGTGATTCCTGAGGTTGGAATAGCAGCCACCTTGTCACAACCCCAACAACAGGAGGTTAAGGAGTTTGTGCTTCGCAACAAGGAGGTATTCTCTGAGCTGCCGGGACAAACATCTGGGGTAGAGCATGACATCATTACCCCGCCCGGTGAAAGGGTGAAGTTAAAACCCTATCGGATCCCAGAGGCTCGACGGGAGGCAATACGGGAGGAAGTACAGAAAATGCTGAACTTAGGGGTGATAGAGGAGTCCCAAAGTGATTGGTCTAGTCCCATCGTGTTGGTGCCTAAACCGGATGGGAGCTGGCGATTTTGTAACGATTTTCGTCAGTTGAACAAAGTTACAAAATTTGACACCTACCCCATGCCACGTATAGATGAGTTGATCGACCGGCTGGGAACAGCCCGATACATGACGACTCTTGACCTCACAAAAGGGTATTGGCAAATCCCCCTGGCCAAGTCGGCCAAAGAGAAAACCGCATTTGTAACCCCAGACGGGGCGTTCCAATATAAAAGAATGCCGTTCGGGTTACAGAATGCGCCGGCCACATTCCAGCGGAAAATGGACCAGATGCTGAGGCCCCATCGGAAGTATGCTGCGGCTTACCTGGATGACGTAATTGTCCATAGCACAGATTGGGCCTCACATCTGCCAAAAGTGCAAGCAGTCCTGGACTCTGTTCGGGAAGCGGGGTTTACGGCTAACCCCAAGAAGTGTACCATTGGGCAGGAGGAGGCCAAATATCTTGGGTACACCATTGGGAGGGGAGTAATAAAACCCCAACTCAACAAAGTCGAGGCCATCCAGAGTTGGCCACGTCCCAACAGCAAGAAGCAGGTACGAGCCTTTCTGGGAATCGCTGGGTATTATCGGCGATTCATTCCCCACTTTGCTTCTAAGGCTGTGCCCCTAACCAACCTGACGAAGGGGAAAGGGTCGGTCATGATTAAATGGACCCCCGAGGCTGAGGCAGCATTCCAATTCTTGAAACAAGCCTTATGTAGCCAGCCAGTGTTGTACTCACCCGACTTCTCTAAAGACTTTGTCGTACAAAGTGATGCGTCAGATGTGGGGTTAGGAGCAGTATTGTCCCAGGTCTGGAACGGGGAAGAGCACCTAGTCATTTACCTCAGCAGGAAGTTGAAGTCCCATGAGGTAAATTACGCCACCGTTGAAAAGGAGTGTTTAGCGGTGAAGTGGGCTCTAGATTCCCTTCGGTACTACCTGCTAGGTAGGCACTTTGACATGGTTACGGATCACGCTCCGTTAAAGTGGATGGCTCAAAACAAGGAAACAAATAGAAGAGTGAATAGGTGGTTCCTGGCCCTCCAGGAATTCAACTTCACAGTAAAGCATCGCCCTGGCGTTCAAATGGGGAATGTGGATGCTTTGTCTCGAGTACATGAATGCCTGATTGCTGGTGTTCCAACCCCGAGGTTAAAACAAGAGGGGGGGGTATGTGACAGCAGGAAGGTAAAGTCACCTGGTTGCATCCAGGGGGGTAGATATATTTCGCCCAGATTCAGGCTTTATGCTGACTTATACAACTAGGGTGGAGAGTTGTATAAGCCCAGCTGAGGCTAGTAGGCTCATGGATGACTCATACCTCTAGGGAGAGTGTGGGGCGTCGTACAGACAGGGAGTTGATGAGGCCAGCTGAAGCTTGTCAGCTCATTTAGGCCTCTATAAGAACTCCCAGATTCATTAGGTGTTAGCTCATGCCTGGAACCAGACCTGTGTGGACTGTCTAGGGAGAGTGAACCCCTGTGCGGTGAGGCAAAGCCTGTGTGGCTATTTGTTTGGACTTTTACTAAACCAGGGACTTAGGGACTAGGACAGCACTAGGCTGATCCCAGTTGTTAGTTAGGAAACCTGTATGTTTAGTCAGAGGTCAACTTGACCAGGATTTATTTTGGTTATGTTTCTTTTGCTTTGCTGTGTTTTGTCACTGTAAATAGAAAATAAACCGCACCTTTTTTTGATTTTGAAAACCACAACCTCCGTTTGCTGGGCCTGTTTTGTGTGGGGAGCCCATCCCGGGGGTCACACACACCCGCTGCCGAGCTAACCCCCTCACAATATATATATATTTTTTCTTTTTTTAATTTTCAAAACTTTGTGACAAAAACCGAGATCTGCAAATGCACAACATTAGGAAGCTTATGTCACACATCATCCACTCTTCTAACCACTTGAAGACAAAGCCCTTTCTGACACTTTTTGTTTACATGAAAAAAAAAATTTTTTTGCAAGAAAATTACGTTGAACCCCCAAACATTATACATTTTTTTAAAGCAAAGGCCCTACAGATTAAAATAGTGGGTGTTGCATTTTTTTCCCACACAGTATTTGCGCAGCGATTTTTCAAACGCATTTTTTGGGGGGGAAAACACACTTTTTTTATTTTTAATGCACTAAAACACACTATATTGCCCAAATGTTTGATGAAATAAAAAAGATGATCTTAGGCCGAGTACATGGATACCAAACACGACATGCTTTAAAATTGCGCACAAACGCGCAGTGGCGACAAACTACATACATTTTTAAAAGCCTTTACAGGTTACCACATTAGATTTACAGAGGAGGTCTACTGCTAAAATTACTGCCCTCGATCTGACCTTCGCGGTGATACCTCACATGCATGGTGCAATTGCTGTTTACATATGACGCTAGACCGACGCTTGCGTTCGCCTTTGCGCAAGAGCAGGGGGGGACAGGGGTGCTTTTTTTTTTTTTTTTTGTTTCTTCCATATTTTTATTTTTTTTTTACCATTTTTATTGTTATCTCAGGGAAAGTAAATATCCCCTATGATAGCAATAGGTAGTGACAGGTACTCTTTTTTTGAAAAAAATTGGGGGGTTAGACCCTAGATTTTTCCTCTGCCCTCAAAGCATCTGACCACACCAAGATCGGTGTGATAAAATGCTTTCCCAATTTCCCCAATGGCGCTGTTTATATCCGGGGGGGGGGGGGGACATTCCCTCCCACTGCTTGTAAAAGCAGTCTAGAGGCTAATTATCTGCTAGGATTGCTTTTACATGAAAGCCGGCCGCTGGCTGAAAAGAATGATACCAAGATGATACCTAAACCCGCAGGCATCATTCTGGTATAAACATTCAAAGTCCAGCAACATACCAGTACGTTGCTGGTCCTTGTTGGACATGTATTGTAATCTTTTTTTTCATGCAGCCTGTTGGCTGAACGAAAAAAAGAGATTGATCGGTGGGTATGCCCACCATCAGAATACCTCCCTTCATCCACCCACTTCTAATGATGGGCATACATGCACCACTTATATATGCCGAAGCATGGGGGCATCCTCCCGCAAAAAAGTTATGCCGCGTACGCACGGTCGGACATTTCCACGGGCAAGCCTCTGTCTGAATTTCAACCGTATGTACGCGGCATTAGGAGCAAAATCGCTCCTCCGCCCCTGCTGCCCCCATGCTTCGGCATATATGCTCTTTTTTTTAACTGTGGTGGTGAAATCACCTCCTACAGCGTTGGAGTCACGGCTTTATGTATCGTGGGAGCAAACGCTGTTGCTGTCAAGATAAATAGATCTGCGCTGCAACTGAATGGCGTGCCTGCTAAGCAAATGATGGTTAACATTAAAACAAAGTAACATTACAGTATAACAGTAAGACCTTACCATACCATACCTGCAAAGCAAATACCAAAAAAAAAAACTAGTAAAAAATAAAACATTTTTTTTAACGCAACCTGTGCCTAAAATATATATATGCCGAAGCATGGGGGCATCCTCCCGCAAAAAAGTTATGCCGCATACACACGGTCGGACTTTTCCTCGGGCAAGCCTCCGTCGGAATTTCGACCGTATGTACGCGGCATTAGGAGCAAAATCACTCCCCCGCCCCTATGCTTCGGCATATATGCTCTTTTTTTTAACTGTGGTGGTGAAATCACCTCCTACAGCACTGGAGTCACAGCTTTATGTATCGTGGGAGCAAACGCTGTTGCTGTCAAGATAAATAATTCTGCGCTGCAGCTGAATGGCGCACCTGAAAACAAAAAAATTACATACCTGAAAAGCAAGCAGGATAAAACATTGCAGAATAGAATACAGTAAAAAAGAGCAGAACAATAGAGAGAAAATAGAGAGAGAGAGAGAGAACAATAAAACGACAACAATTTTATTTTTTTATATTTTTTTGTGTTTTTGTTTTTACGTTTTTTTTTTTTTTACACTTTTTTTTCTAACTTTAACAACTGTAATGGTTCGGGTCTCTCAAAATGTGATGGCATCTTGGGAGACCCTGTGTAAGCGTGTCCTGTTCTGTGCAATGCTGTACCCTACGCTAAAACGTCACTTTTGAGTGGAAGCTTTCAAAACATTTACCAATGCAAAGACCAGGATTGTCAGGACAGCGTGGACAAAAATAACGGGTGTCACGCCTAAATCCGCGCTTGCTACAGACACGACATCTTTTTTGGGGGGCTCGCTGGGTAGGGGTACTCTCGAGGACATACGGATAATGCCTCTCATGCAGCCGGCTTACTGCATTTGGTTAGGGATGGTGAGGAGCAGAACCGCCTGGATACAGGAGTTCTGTGACTATCTCATCCTGGAATTTTAGGAGAGATAACGTCCCGCCTGAAGCTCTGTATAGCACATGAGCGTTCAGCAAAGCCAATTGGAATAAGGATAGAGACACTTTTTTGTACCAGCGTCTCGCCTTACGGTCAATTAGATACAGCGCCAACAACTGGTCGTTGAGGTCCACCCCTCCCATATTTTGGTTATATTCGTGGACACAGAGGGGTTTCTCCACAACACCAGTCGCCGTACGAATTTGGACTGTCGTGTCTGCATGAAGGGAGGTAAGAAGGAAAACATTCTTATTATCCCTCCATTTCACAGCGAGCAAATTATTACACTTCAAGCAGGCTCTCTCCCCCAGCCTAAGACGGGAATCTACAAGCCTCTGGGGAAAGCCCCGGCGATTAGGTCGCACGGTGCCACATGCTCCAATCTGATGATCAAACAAGTGACTAAACAGTGGCACGCTCGTGTAATAATTGTCCACATACAAGTGGTACCCCTTTCCGAATAAGGGTGACCCCAAGTTCCACACTATCTTGCCAGCGCTCCCTATATAATCTGGGCAGTTGACCGGCTCAACCTGACTATCTTTTCCCACATAAACCGTAAAGCTCCATACATAGCCTGTTGCCCTGTCACAGAACTTATAGAGCTTGACCCCATATCTGGCACGCTTGCTGGGAAGGTACTGCTTGAAAGACAAGCGGTCAGAAAATTTAATCAGGGACTCATCAACGCAGACAACTTGATCAGGAATAAACAAGGCTGCAAAAAGTTTGTTGAAGTGGTTTATGAGGGGCCGAATTTTGTAGAGCCGGTCGTATTCAGGGTCTCCACGTGGACGACAAAGTTCATTGTCGTTGAAATGCATGAACCGCAAGATCTGCTTGTATCGTTTCCTGGGCATGGAGGCAGAGAACACGGGCATGTGGTCAATTGGGTGCGTGGACCAATAAGCACGCAATGACGGGAATTTATGTGTGCCCATGTTGAGGGAAAGGCCCAGAAAGGTCTTAAATTCGGAAACAGTAATTGGTTTCCAATCTTTGGCAATGGAAGGCAACTGGGGATTAGCGGCGATGAATTGACCAGCATATAAATTACTCTGGTCCACAATAGATCTATAGAGATCTTCCGTGAAAAACAGCGAATAAAAATCAATTGGCATAAAATCAGCTGTTTCCACCTGAATACCGGGTTGGGCAGTGAATGGGGGAAGTACGGGTTCTGCAGAAGTGGTGGAGACCCAATCAGGATAGGCAAATTATGCAGGAAGGGCACTATGGGCACGACGGGCCTGCCTTTGTCTTCTTCTTGGTGGCAGTGGGACACTACTTGTGCTTGCCAGCTTGAACTGCACTTATGGGACTCGCCATGTCACCACGTGATACTGCAGTGCTGGATGTACGCCCAGGCTGTACTAGGCCGCTGCTGCTTGCCAATTCACCAGAAGGAATAGCGGCGCTAGTACTCCTCTGCTCCATGATACGAGAGCCCTGCGGTTCTTGCTCCTCAACAACCTCAGAAGATCAAGATCAGGTACGCCTGACCTTAGCAGGGACCTCATCTTCATCGTCAGAGCTATCCGACATGGAGCCGCTAACTTCACTGTCTTCTACGGGAAGATATTCTGAGCCTGAATCTGACAGATGCGTGACCTCCTCTTCACGATCTGTCATGCTCAGAATCTCGTAGGCCTCTTTACTAGTGTACCTTCGATTTGCCATTTTGGGCTCTAATTTTAGGGGTACACTAGTAAGATTCACAGGTAAAAAAGCACCTGACTGTCAGCAAATGCATCAAACGCTTAAAAAAAAACTGGCAGGGATCAGGACTGTCTCTGCGAACGCTGCAGTTATGTGTGTTGTGTTTGGTAAGTTACAGTGATCGATCGATACTGCACTTGGGTGGGCTGGGCTGGGCGGAGGGGCTAAACGCAGGTGCTAGCAGGTATCTGGGCTGATCCCGCTAACACTGCGTTTTTGGGAACCCTAAAACGCTGGGGACGCTAGTATAGATCTGATCAGATATTGATCTGTTCAGATACTATACCACTAAGGGAGGTGTATGGTTTGCGTGTGGGTGTTAGCATTACTGGCACTAACCTAACGCTGCCTGGGGCGACGCAGACCCTCTCTGGTGCTAAAACCTAATTGATATCAGCCGCCGGGCGATCAGGGGGTTAAACCTTTATTGGGTTATATACGGCGGGTGCCCTGATGCTATAAAAAGCAAACTAACCAACCAGCGTCACCCGTAAAACTTATATGGTGATCACTGGTGAAAGGGTTAACTAGGGGCAATCAGGGGGTTAAAACCTTTATTAGGTTATATATGGGGGTACCTGACGCTATATAAAAACCTGACGGGTAACCTAAATAACTAACTGGCTAACCAGTGTCACCAGTGACACTTATACGGTGATCACTGGTGAAAGGGTTAACTCTAGGGGCAATCAGGGGGTTAAAATAATATATGGGGGTACCCGACGCTATAAAAATACCTAAAAATAAATAACTGGCTACCTAGGGCACCACCGGCACTAAATACAGCGATCGGAAATACGATTGCTTAGTGACGCTGGCATTAGGGGGTGAAAGGGTTACCTGGGGGGCGATCAAGGGGTTAAACCTTAATTAGGGGGGGTTAGGGAGCTACCCTGGACCTAAAGGGGCCTAAACCTAACTGCCCTGCAACTTTTTACTGTCACAAATGACACTGATTGCAGTAATCAGTAAAAAAATGACCACTGCAAACGGTGCACTGTGACTGGGGGTGATCTGGGGGTGACTGGGGGGTGTAAGTGTGCCTACGTGTACTGGTGTCAGTGTAGTGTTGGTGCACTTACTGTGAGATGTCTTCTCTCCTCGCGCCGGATCGAAAAGACCGCCGCATGGAGAGATGACATCACTTTCTCTGCCTGTGTTTATATTACACAGGCAGAGGAAGATTCTCATTCGCCGGGAGCGATCGCGAGGGGGTGGCCGGAAACGAATGGCCGTCCCCTCATCACGGATCGCTCCCGAAACGATAACCACCGCTCACTGTATAGAAGGGGGGTCCGATGGGTCACCCCAACTATACGAAGGCAGGCACGTACAGGTACGTGATTGTTCCTGTCGGTGCCATTCTGCCGACGTATATATACAGTGAGCGGTCGTTAAGTGGTTAAGACACAGCAGAAAGTGAGAGTTAATATCTTCAAAGTAAAGAGACTTTACCATCTAGTTCTCATTGGAACAGATGTCTGCATCAGAAGATTGCCGCTTGCCTCCTCTCCCAGTAATAACTGTAAAATGTTGGATCATTACTTTATGTCTAGGTGACCAGGACAAATAGAAAGGTGAATCTGATCAATAGAGACAAAGGGGTTGTAACGGGAAGGCCCGGGGTACTCAGAATCGCTTAGAAAGTATGAGATACCCTTGCTTCAGCTCCCCCAATGCCTCTTATGTGTCAACCACCCTGTGTCTCTATTAGGGGCACAGGGTGAATGAAAACCCCAATATGGTCTATGATAGCCATATTCAATGCTGCACATACATTGTATCTAGATTGGATGTGTACTGTGAGGGGGGGGGGGGGGTTGTGTAATCATTGCTGTGAGGAGTTAAGGTGATTTGCATTCTATTGTCTATTGGGGCTTGTGGGAATTAAGCCTATAATTATAGGTTGTGGAACTAGCAGCAGACAGGTTAATCACCTGCCTGCTTGTGTTGTAAATGAGTCTAGGAGGGTCTGGAGACCCTTTTGGTGTGAAAGGGATAGTTAACTCTATGCCTGTGTGCATTGTTCTCGGCAGACGGACCGTCTACCAACCCTTTCATTATAAGATGTGTATTGAAGGTCGTTACGTTCTATTGTGTAAAGTCTTTTGAAGCCTAACAGACGTCAAAATAATGGGTATTGGGCCTTGTTATGTGTGGGTGGAGCTGGGCCATTGTTCATGTTAAACTAATGCAGTAGTAGATGTGTATAAAAGTTACAATATCTTCTTCAATAAAGAGACTCGATCCTGGAAGATACAGAGTACGTCTCGTTCTTCCAGAAGGATTAATTCCTAGGGGAAGTGGTCGGCTGGCTGTGGAGGATCGACAGGGAATTTGTGTCCAGGAGAGGGAAGATCTTTAAACGGTGTTACCCCCTTTGATATTTGGGGTGCCGTTACAGGGGTTAATTTACTAAAGGCAAATAGGCTATCAACTTTGCAAGAGAACTTTCCCTTAGCTTAAAAGGATAACTCCACTTTCCACTAGCAAATAAAGAAAAAATAATCTAGCCTATACAATTGCGACATATTGTAATTGAATGTGATTTCAAAATTAACTTTGCTTGTCAATCTACCACGCTGTAACTTTCTGTAATATGCAATATGGATACTTGGAGGTGTGCTGTACACAGAATGTGTACAGAACACCCCTCCAGAAACAATTTCCTGCTTGTGCGATTGACTCACTGATTTTCCCAGAAGTCTGCACTAAGATACAAGTCAGATTTCAGGCATCCCCTGCAACAAAATGTCATTTTTGGTGAGATACTTCCAATAGGAAATCACATCTAAAAGGGATGCAGGCCCAGCAGCTTTCCTCATTAGAGCCCGGCAGGTGCAGCAGCTGGTTGATAATAATGAAACCACTCCTATTAGATTCACTCAGCTCAGAATAACAAAAAGGTAGGAATCTGCAACAAAGTTTGTTAAAATCCTTGCAATGTACAGAGATCAGTGGAGTTACATTTTAAGCCCCGTACACAAGATCAGAAAATCGTATTTAAAATTGCTTTTGGCAAGATCAAACGATAATCTAATCATTAGTACATGGCTTCCGACATCCAATTACGGCCAATCATAAGAATTTTTCAGAAGGAACACTGAAAATTTTTATAGTTTGAGCCGAACAAACGATATTCACCCAAATATTATAGTAATCGAACAAAAAGATTAGATGAAAATGTACTGCAGATAACCGAAAAAAACGAATGACCTGGAAGCACAATAAAAATGTAAACAATGATCGTTTGAAATTAAAAATCTTTATTGTATGCGATTCAAATGTTTTTTTTTGAACCATATAAACATATTTTGATTGAACATGCACATCAAAGTGTCCTTTGCTGAGTTCTAAACTAGGAATTATCGTGCTGGTCAATGCTCTAACGGATTAATCCAAGATCCTCCCATGTCTGATGATTCATGCAGCAGTGTGTACGTGCAAGCGTGGCGTCCGTCATCTGCAACACTCGCTGCAAGCAAATTGTCGGGAAAGATAATGCAGGAAATGGCGGACATAGATGGTGGCAGTGCTGGCAAGAAATGTGCAAAGGAGGCCAATCCAAAGGCCAGACAAGAAAAGACTTAAGGAAGAAAGCCAAAGGCAAGTGCTATGTCCAGAGCAGAGATGGTTGAAAAACATGATTACGATGGCAGGCAGCACAACTATGAGAGGCCTAATACCAGAAAGGATGTAATTCTTGAAAAGATTATAAAACTTCTTCAAAAGAAGCATTGGTTTGTTCGCTCCAAGGACAAACAGAGGAAGCACTGGTCATGCTTAAAACAATGCGAACAAGACCAACTGCAGCAAATTCATCTGTCCATCACAAAAAAGAAAGCATGCAATTGTTTTTTTATATTGATGTGTTTTTTGTGATAATACATGCCTTCATAGAGATTTGCTGTGTGCCCCTTTTTTTAATGCATGTATACAGTACGTGGGGGTTATTTACTAAAGGCAAATCCACTTTGCACTACAAGTGCAAAGTACACTTGAAATTGCACTTGGAAGTGCAGTCGCTGTAGAGTGCACTTTCAAAAAAGTGGATTTGCCTTTAGTAAATAACCCCCATGTTGTATTATTGTAATGCTAGCATTTGAATGTTTCAAATTCAATATGTATTGGTTTCTTTTTATAACAGGAAGAATTTAAGCTTAAAGCAAGACAAAAATCAAAGCTTAGACGTTCATATAGCGAAAATGCAAATACTTCCTGTGAACAAGCGTCAAAGCATGGAAACGGTTCAGAAGATCATGTTCATCCCCCAACTATGCCAAGTTAAAGTTTTAATGATTGCAAAAACAGAAAAAATTGTACTTTTTGGAGGGGCTATTTCATTTAAATAAGCTGTACTAAATACACTCACCCGCCACTTTATTGGGAACACCTGTTTAATTGCTTGTTGACACAAATTGCTAATCAGCCAATCACATGGCAGCAACTCAATGCATTCAGGAATCTAGATGTGGTAAAGACAACTTGCTGAAGTTTAAACTGAGCATCAGAATGGGGAAAAAAAGGGGAATTAATTGACTTTAAACGTGGCATGGTTGTCTGGTTTTTCAAAAACTGCTGATCTACTGGGATTGTCATGCACAGTCATCTCTAGGGTTTACAGAGAATGGCCTCAAAAATAGAAAAAATCCAACGAGCGGCAGTTGTGTGGATGAAAATGCCTTGTTGATGTCAGAGGTAGAGCAGAATGGGTGGACTGGTTTGAGGTAACAGAAATGCAACAGTAACTCAAATAACCACTCGTTACAAGAGGGATGCAGAACAACATCTGTGACTGCACAACACAT
Source organism: Rana muscosa (assembly GCA_029206835.1). Lineage (NCBI taxonomy): Eukaryota > Metazoa > Chordata > Amphibia > Anura > Ranidae > Rana > Rana muscosa. Next base: position 724,066,282 of record CM055121.1, on the reverse strand, counting down.
CAAACCTTGAAGCAGATGGGCTACAGCAGCAGAAGACCACACAGAGTGCCACTCCTGTTAGGTAAAAACAGGAAACTGGGGCTACAATTGGCACAGGCTCACCAAAATTGGATAATAGAAGATTTGAAAAAGGTTGCCTGGTCTGATGAATCTCGATTTCAGCTGCGACATTCAGATAGTAGGGTCAGAATTTGGTGCAAACGACATGAAAGCATGGATCCATCCTGTCTTGCACCAACGTTCAGGCTGCTGGTGGTGGTGTGATGGTGTGGGGGATGATTTTTTGGCACACTTTGGGCCCCTTTGGTACCAATTGAGTATCGTTTAAACACCACGGCCTACCTGAGCATTGTTGCTGATCATGTCCATCTCTTTAGGACTACAGTGTACCCATCTTCTAATGGCTACTTCCAGCAGGATAATGCACCATGTCACAAAGCTTTGTCATGGTTTCTTGAACATGACAATGAGTTCACTTGTACTCTAATGGCCTCCACAGTCACCAGATCTCAATACAATCCTTTGGGATGAGGTGGAACAGGAGATTTGCATTATGGATGTGCAGCCGACAAATCTAAAGCAACTATGTGATGAAATCATGTAAATATGGATAATCTACAAGGAATGTTTCCAACACCTTGTTGAATCTATGCCACAAAGAATTAATGCAGTTCTGAAGGCAAAAGGGGGTCCAACTCGGTACTAGCAAAGTGTGCCAAATAAAATGGCCGGTTTGTGTATAGCCCCTTTTATTTTGGAATAGCTAAAAACAAAAAAAGAGAAGACTGCTTACATAAACAGATGTGGAAAATTGGGAATCAAGCCAGGGGCCCTCTATTGACCTTATGGCTGAAACAGAACACACAGAGGAGGACTTTGGTCGCATGACCTTTGAGGAATAGTCTCCACATGATGTTCCACAAAAGGGCATACAGTTGAGCTCAAAAGTTTGCATACCCTGGCAGAAATTGTGACATTTTGGCATTAATATTGGAAATATGACTAATCATGACAAAAAAATGTATGTTATTTAAGGATAGTGATCACATGAAGCCATTTATTATCACATTTTTTGGATCCTTTTTAAATCATAATGATAAACAGGAATCAACCAAATGGCCCTGATAAAAAAAAAAAAAAAGTTTACATACCCTAGAATGTTTTGCCTTGGTACAGACACAGAAGGTGGCACGCACAGGTTAAAATTAAAGTGGAAGTAAACCCATCGATTTAACAGTTTCAAAAAGCAGTTACATTCCCGGCATGCCGGGAATGCTAACTGCCACATTGGTTGCGCTCTCAACCAAACTGTCAAACCATCCAATGGCTGGTGTCATAACTGATCACATGTGCAGCATCATGGCAGTTGAAAATTAAACAGAGGCCAAGATGGCAGCTTCCTTGCCTGAAAATGATAGGAGGGTTTACTTTCACTTTAAAGGTTAGTTTCTCACATTTGTGGCTTTTTAAATCACAATTAGTGTCTAGGTATAAATAGTCAATGAGTTTGTTAGCTCTCAGTTTGATGCCCTAAGCAGGCTAGACACTGAGCCATGAAAAGAACAGTCAAAAGACCTGCGTAACAAAGTAATGGAATTTTCTAAAGATGGAAAAGGATATAAAAAGATACCCAAAGTCTTGAATATGCCAGTCAGTACTGTTTAATCCCTTATTAGGAAGTGTAAAATTCAGGGCTCTTTTGATACCAAGCCAAGGTCAGGTAGACCAAGAAAGATTACAGCCACAACTGGCAGAAGAATTGCCCAGGATACAAAGAAAACCCCACAGGTAACCTCAGGAGAAATACAGGCTGCTCTCCAAAAAGACTGTGGTTATTTTTAAGTTGCACAATTCAACGATACTTGAACAAAAAAGAGCTGCATGGTTGAGCTGCCAGAAGGAAGCCTTTACTGCGCCAATGCCACAAAAAAGCCCAATGAGGCATGTCAAGGTGTTGTTGGGCATATTGTAACCAGGCTTTTTTGTGGAACTTGTGCAGTAAAGGCTTCTTTCTGACAACTTGACCATGCAGCTCTTTTTTGATCAAGTATCATCGTATTGTGCTCCTTAAAAACAACCACACCATCTTTTTCCAGAGCAGCCTGTATTTCACCTGAGGTTACCTGTGAGTTTTTCTTTGTATCCCGAACAATTGTTGTGGCTGAAATCTTTCTTGATCTACCTGGCTTGATATCAAGGGATCCCTACATTTTCCACTTCTTATTAAATGATTGAACAGTACTGACTGGCATATTCAACAAGGCTTTGAGTATCTTTGAATATCCTTTTCCATCTTTGTAAAGTTTAATTACCTTGTTATGCAGGTCTTTTGACTGTTCTTTTCTGCTCCCCATGGCTTAGTATATAGCCTGCTTAGTGCATCCATGTGAGAGCTAAAAAACTCATTGACTATTTATACACAGACACTACTTGCGATTTAAAAAGCCACAAATGTGTGAAATTAACCTTTAATTGCCATTTTAACCTGTGAGTGCCACTTTCTGTGTCTGTACCAAGGACAAACATTCCAGGGTATGTAAACCTTTCATCGGGGCCATTTGGATGATTTCTGTTATTATGATTTTAAAAGGAGCAAAAAAACTATGTGATAATAATCTTAAATAAAAGACAGTTTTTTTGGCATGATTAGTCATATCTTCAATATAAATGCCAAAATGTCACAATTTCTGCCAGGGTATGCAAACGTTTGAGCACAATTGTATATATATATATATATATATATATATATATATATATATATATATATATATATATATATATATATATATATATATATATATATATATTTTTTTCTTTAAATAAAACTTTTGGCAGTCACTAAGGGTGGTTATGACAGGTATTGCTCCAGGTAAGCTTTGCTAATATGTTTTCTGTGTAGTGTACCTTTATTAAAGAATTGTTCAATTTCATTGTGGAATTCAACTTCGTTGGACAATCAAGATTGCACATACACGGTAAGTATAGCAGGAATATAAGTCATCTGTAAAAAAAATTCTAAGAAAAGCTACTTTTATATTTTTTTTCAGATGACATGCCCCTTTGTGACTGAAGAGGTTAGTGCTCCAAGTAAAGGTGTTGACACAATGAGCCCCCCAAAAACTGTGCATCGTGAAAATATTCAGTGTGTCCTGCTCACGCAAGTTTTTTAGTTATTCTGCTCTTAAAGCAGGCCTTCACCCTGCTTTGGCTTCTGTCTTTTTTTTTTTTTTTTCTTATCAAGCTTTCAAGTTATTGGAAAGGTAATTTTTTTTTTTGTAAATTTCTGCATTATATGCATGAAGCCACTCTGTCTGCGATTTCACACCTGCCTCTCCAAACCCACTGGTAACTGCATAGACTCCACTCTTCTTTTAAACACTGGGCTGCATTGCCTGACTGAACTCTAACTCCTGCCTTGCTAAGAATTTGAACCTGCTGTCTATAATTGTTTGTTTATTTTTTGAAAGTGACACTTACTTTGTATTATGCTGCCTTGGAGAAGATCAAACATTTAACCTTATCCTGTTGCCCCCTCTTGCTTTGCACTCTGTCCAGGCCAGTTGTAAACCCCCACCCTCCCCATGAGCCTGTTTTTATCAATTGAATAATTGTCAACCTCCCCCTACACCATCCCAGTATAAATTAACTCTTGGAACGGCTGGCGAGGGTATGGCTGGTCCACAACAAGTTGTCAGGAAGTTCCCTTTCCTCAGCCTTTTTTCCACCCTACAACATGCTCATACTAATCTTCTTTGCTATAACATCCTCTCTCCTCAAACTCTAACTTCTTTACAGCCCACAACCTGTACATATCTTCCTCACTTCTGCCCACTCAATATTACTGCACTTATCTTCTCCTGCTCATTCTGAGCCCATGCAATGTCACCAATTCTATTACAGTATAGCATCTGCCCTCATTTAGATCCCACGCCCACCTTACCACCCTGACCCTCATACTACACCTAATGTCCGACTTCTCCGACAGTAGCCGTAATGCCCACTCTCTTATCCCAATTCCCCAGATTCCACGAGTCAGCCCCCCCCCTTTTGTGTGCCCTCTGGAATGCCTGCTCAGTCTTCAACAAACTCACCTCCGTCAATTACCTTTTCCTCTCCAACTCTCGTAATCTATTTGCTATTACCAAAACCTGGCTCCAGGAATCCGACACTACCTCTCCAGCTGCCCTTTCCCACAGTGGCCTCCTCTTGACTCACTCACCCAGACCCAGTGGATGTAAAGGAGGCAGTGTCAGACTTCTCCTCTCCCCACAATGCACCTTCCAGGTTCTTCCTACACCTCCCTCTGCTCTTTCGAAGTGCACTGCATTTGTCTTTTCTCTCCAGTTTGTCTGAGGGTTGCAGTCATTTATAGGCCTCCTGGACCAGTGTCAGACTTTCTGGATGACTTCCCCACATTGGCTACCCTACCTTTCCTCCTCTGAAGTACCTGCTATCATCCTAGGTGTCTTTAACATTCCAATCAATGTCAACGCCGCAACCACTTCTCAACTACTCAACTTAAGCTCCTCTTTTAACCTAATGCAATGGACACAAACCACCACTCACTCCAACGGCAACACTCTTGACCTCGTGTTCTCCCATCTCTGCCCTCCCTGCAAACTCTCTAACACCCCCTTTCCTCTCTCCGATCACAACCTTATCCTTTTCACACTCTCCCTGTCTCCTACCTCCCATGCTGCCAACCTGAAAACCGCTACCCTCCAGGAACCTTCGCCACCTCAACCCTTCCCTTCTTCCTTCTGCTACTGATGGCCTTTACGATAAAATCCCACCCCTGTCCTGCCCAGACCTGACCACTTCCACCTACAACAACACACCGCCATCCTCCCTGGATGCACTTACGCCTCTTTCTACATGCAGAACCAGGCCTCATCTGCTACAACCCTGGCAAAAAAACAACACCAGAAGTCTCGAGACGCAAGCATGGCATAAATCCAAAATTCCTGCAAGACTTTACCCTCAACAAATCTGCCCTTCTCAAATACAACTCCCGCCTCCACACCGCTAAACAAACCTACTACAACACTCTCATCAAAAATAGGATTTTTATTACAGCTTACCTGTAAAATCCTTTTCTTGGAGTACATCATGGGACACAGAGCCTTAAGTAATTTACTTAATGGGTAATAGGCCTACCTTCAGGTGTTGACACTGGTAAACCCTAATTAAGGAAGTTTACTCCCTATATAACCCCTCCTCCTTCCAGGAGCACATCAGTTTTTGTAGCAAAGCAATATGTCTAAATCCCAAAAGAGGGGAGGGACCTATGTGTCCCATGATGTACTCCAAGAAAAGGATTTTACAGGTAAGCTGTAATAAAAATCCTATTTTCTTTATCATACATCATGGGACACAGAGCCTTAAGTAATTTACTTAATGGGAATTCCCATAGCAATGCCACTTGAGGGGTGGGAGAAACAACCCGCAGGGTACACCCAGACTTGAGGATCTACACTGCTGCTTGCAGCACACTGCGCCCGAAGGCGATATCCTCATACCTCCTTACATCCACCTGATAAAATTTTGTGAATGTATGCACTGAAGACCAAGTTGCGGCCTTACAGATCTGAGCCATGGAGGCCTGATGACGCACTGCCCAAGAAGCACTAACCGACCTGGTAGAGTGCGCCTTAACTCGAAACGGAGGAATCTTGCCTCTTAAATCATAAGTTTGAATTATCACTTGCCGAATCCACTTAGCGACAGTGGATTTCGACGCTGCCTGTCCCTTCTTAGGACCCTCCGGCAGAATAAATAAGACATCAGTCTTACGAATCTGAGCAGTTTTCTTTAAATAGATTTTCACTGCTCTCACCACATCAAGACAATGTAGTGACTTTTCTTCCCTGGAACATGGTTTTGGAAAAAACGATGGCAGGACAATATCTTGGTTCAGGTGAAAACCTGAAATTACTTTTGGCAAAAAGCCTGGACGAGGGCGTAGTACCACTCTGTCCTCATGAAAAATTAAATACGGCTCTTTACAAGAAAGAGCAGCCAACTCTGATACCCTCCTTGCTGAGGATATAGCAACCAAAAATACCAACTTCCTTGTCAGAAGGACTAGGGGAATATGTTGTATCGATTCAAATGGTTGTTTTTGTAACACAGGCAAAACTAAGTTTAAGTCCCAGAGATTCAAGGGAGGTTTGACGGGCGGATTAAGCCGCGTTACTCCTTGTATAAAGCCCCGGACTAAAGAATGAGTAGCAAGTGGTCTTTGAAATAAGACCGATAAAGCTGAGACTTGGCCTTTAATAGTACTTAAGGCCAACTTCATCTCTACCCCTAATTGAAGAAAGGCAAGAATTCTGCCTATGATATATCTCCGAGGGTGCCAACCCTTGGATTCACACCAGGAGACATAAGCCTTCCAGACTCTATAATATATAGTTCTGGAAGCTGGCTTCCTGGCATTGATCAGGGTGGAGATAACTGACCCAGAAAGCCCACGTTTCTTTAGAATGTGGGTTTCAACAGCCAAGCCGTTAAATTTAGAGACCGTAAGGCAGGATGGAATATCGGTCCCTGAGAGAGCAGATCTGACCGTAGTGGGAGGGACCATGGGCCCTCCACTGTCATCTTTACGATTTCTGCATACCATGACCTTCTGGGCCATGCTGGTGCTACCAGAATAATCGGCTTCCTTTCCAGCTTGATTCTGCAAAGAAGTCGAGGCAGCAACTGGATGGGGGGAAATGCATATATCAGTGAGAACTGATCCCATGAGGTCACCAACGCATCCGTTCCGCACGCAAATGGATCCCTTGTTCTGGCCACAAAGTTGACCAACTTCGTGTTGAATCTGGATGCTAGGAGATCTACGTCCGGAGTCCCCCATCTTTGGCAAACAGCCCGAAATATGTCGGGGTGAAGCGACCATTCCCCTGGGAATAACTGCTGGCGACTTAAGTAGTCCGCCTGCCAATTCTCTACTCCGGGAATGAATATTGCAGAAAGGCAAGGAACATTCCTTTCTGCCCAAGTTAGAATATGGTTCACCTCTCTCTGCGCTGAGAGACTCTTGGTGCCCCCTTGGTGATTGATATAGGTCACAGCTGTGGCATTGTCGGATTGAATCCTGACAGGGTAATTCTGTAGCTTGGAAGTCCAGGCCTTTAGAGCCAGACGTACTGCCCGAATCTCTAGGATATTGATGGGCAAGCCTCTTTCGGTCCTTGACCATTGTCCTTGAAATGTTGTCCTTTCTAGTACTGCTCCCCAGCCTGAGAGGCTGGCATCCGTCGTTACGACCTTCCAGATAACTGGTCTGAAGGATTTTCCCTTCAGCAGATTCTGGGTTAGTAACCACCAAGTGAGGCTTTGGGCCACTCTTGGGGACAGCCGCATTGGCGAGTCTAAGGCTTGAATTCTTTTGTTCCAAGCAGACAGGATACTGTTTTGCAACAGTCTTGAATGGAACTGGGCAAAAGGAACTGCTTCGAATGAAGCCACCATGGTTCCTAGTAACCTCATGCAGAGGCGTATGGAGGGATTGCCATTTGACCTGACCCGCCGTACCAATTCTTTTATGGAGTTGATCTTTGCTAGATGCAACAACACCTTTTCCTGGGCTGTGTCTATGATCAGACCCAAGTACTCCAGTCTTTTTAGCGGTATTAAGGAAGATTTCTCCAGATTGAGAATCCAACCCAATGCTTTCAGATAGTCGGTTGTAGTGCGTACAGCTTGCTCCAAGCGAATCACTGATTGATCTATAAGTAATAGATCGTCTAGGTACGCTATGATTGTTATGCCCTATGCCCTTAACCTGGCTAGAGGTGGGGCCAGCACCTTGGTGAACACCCGGGTTGCTGTGGCTAGCCCGAAGGGCAGGGCTACAAACTGGAAATGCTGTTGTTCTAATTCGAACCGCAGAAATTTTTGATGAGCAGGGAATATAGGGATATGCAGATATGCATCCCTGATGTCGATTGACGCAAGAAGTTCTCCTCCTAGAAGGATAGAAACTACTGATCTGATTGTCTCCATGCGAAAGGAGCAGATCTTCAGGAATTGATTTAGCTTTCTTAGATCTAGAATGGGTCTGACGTCTCCATTTGGTTTTGGTACCATGAAAAGATTTGAATAAAACCCCAGACCTTGTTCCCTTGTGGGGATCTGTATGATCACCCCTTGAGATCTTAATCGGTCTAGTGCTTGAAACAGAGATTGTTTCTTCTCTGGATCCTTGGGTACGCTTGATCTTAGGAAACGAGATGGTGGAAAGTTCCGGAATTCCAGCTTGTATCCCAGCGTTACCGTGGAGATGACCCATGTGTCCTGAATCTCCTTTTTCCAGACTTCTGAAAAGTGCAGAAGTCTTCCCACCACCTTGGTGAGGGGGGTTGCCTCTTCATGACGAGGCTTTAGGATTCTGTTTTGCAGATTTCCTACCCCACGGCTTCTTTTGAGCCTGGGTCTGACTCTGAGGTCTTCCTCTAGAGTCTGACGGCAGAGGCCGTCGCCACTGCTTAGAGGCGGAAGCCCTTGGCGCAGGGGAAAGGGCCCGTTTAAATGAAGGGCGTTTGTATTTTCTTTTGACGGGTAAAAGCGTGCTTTTCCCACTAGAAATTGTCTTGATATATTTATCCAAGTCCTCACCGAAAAGTCGCTCCCCATGGAAGGGAAACCCAGTTAGGAGGTTCTTACATGGCGTTTCAGCTGACCAATTCTTTAGCCACAGGATCCTGCGCATATGTACAAGCATAAGCGTAAGGCGGGATGCCTGGTGAATGGAATCTTTAATGGCATCTATGGCAAAACATAATGCCTTAGGTAGTTCAGCCAAATCCCAAGCTTGTTGCGTAGGAAGTTCTCTAAGGGCCAATTTAAATTGGTCCTTTAGGGATTGGCAGACGCCTATTGCGGCGACTGCTGGCTGAGTGACAGCACCTGCTATGGAAAAGGCAGCTTTTAGCAGGGATTCCAACTTATCTGTTGGATCCTTAAGCATTTGTGCATTGTCTACAGGACAAGTCAAGTTATTATTCACATTGGAAATCGCAGCGTCAACTGCTGGTACTTTCCATCTTTTGGAGAATCTTTCCTCCAGAGGATAGCGATTTGCAAAACTCTTAGGAGGGAGAAAATGTTTATCCGGATGATCCCATTCCGGAAAAATAAGCTGTTCTAGCAATGCATGTGCTGGAAACGCATGCAAAGCATGGGAAGGTTTCAAAGAACCTAAGGAAGAGGCCGGGTTTTCATGAGACTCTGTTAGAGGCAGCATGAAGGTGGAGCGAACCATTTCTGTAAGAGATTGTATCAGCAATTTCTCAGTTTGGGAAGCTGAAAAAGGTTCATCTACCGTTGTCTCCTCCAAGGAGGAATCATCGGTTTGTCTTTCTTCCTGATCGATTGAGGGTAACACCTCATCGTGAGTCCACTGTTCCCCTAGTAAAGCTAAAGTGGGGGAAGGGCTAGTACGTTTCTTATCACTCTGAATAGAGGATGCGATTAAAGCCGCTAATCTTTCTTCCATACCCTGGAGGGAGGAGGAGAGAGCATCTTCAGTCACATATCTAGGTGCTGAGATGTGAGAGGCAGTTGCACCATCAATTTGTTCCAATGGCTCACCCTGTGTTGCCATAATTGGTAATTCAGGCGAGAATGACAGCATGGAATCACAGCTAGAAGTCTCAATGCCTGGGGGTGAAATCTTTGCTTTTTTGGCCCTTGAGGTGTCTTTTTTGGTAGGCATAGTCCTAAGTACAAAAACAGAGGCGCTATACAAATTGTACTAAATCGCTGAAAATAGTCATGACTTTAAAAGCCGCTATAAAGTTTCAGCCTAGTGCTGAAAAGAGTGTCTTTCCTGAATCAGGAATGCCAGTGCAACCCATACGTGTCTCACAGCTCGTGTGTCTCTGTGTATGCTTCCTCCTCAGCAGCGGAGGAGAGACTGACATGGCTATATGTTTCCAATTTTCGCGGTACTGTGTTTAGGCTCCGCCCCCTCCGGAAAAAAATCCCGCCCCCTTTTTCCATTTAAAAAAAAAAGTTTATTTTTTATTTTTTTATGGATCCCTGACCAAACAAGAGAAGGGGAGGGGAGCAGAGACTGCAATGAGGCAGAGAAACAAAAAAACAGCCAGACAATCCTATCGTGGTACATAGCGGGACCTCTGCGTCCCCCATGGCGGGGGGAGGGGGTAAGTAAGGGGGGGTGCAGCGCTGCCGTCTCCCTAACCCACTGGTCCCATCAGAGGGGGGAAAAAACTCTTTTAAAAGGCTTTATCTTACCTTGGTAAGAATCTCCCTTCCACCTGCTGTACCAATCAAGCACGGACTGAGCTTAGTGAAGACGACAGAGTATGGTAAGTGCATAGGCTCCCTCTAGAGGAGACTTTAAGGCATGACAATCTCTTTTCCTTAATGGAAGAAATACATAGACATTGAAAATACCTACGTTTCTTCCTTACCTTATCATCGTCGCAGGATTTTCTGAATTAACAGAAAAAATCCAGCTTTCACCCATCACGGTGGGCTGTGTTTAGCCAAACCTTCAAGGACGGGGGTCCCTGAAAAGGGATTTCCACTGCCTTGGGCAATGTATAGCACCCCATCAGGAAGCAAATAGGTAATGTAACAAGACCTAAGCCCTGGTTTCCTGGGGTCCAGTCCTACAAAGAGAGGCGTTACAGGCAAAACCTCGTGCTTCGGATACGAGGTCCCAGGTACCATCCATTTAGGCCACAGTGGCACTGTGGTGGATCTGGCTTCTTTTTATGGAGGAATTTAAATCCAGCAGGGATCCCTCCTGGAGCTCCTCAGAGCACATCTTCACTCGTGACCAACACCTTTAGACACTGGCGAAAGAACTGATGTGCTCCTGGAAGGAGGAGGGGTTATATAGGGAGTAAACTTCCTTAATTAGGGTTTACCAGTGTCAACACCTGAAGGTAGGCCTATTACCCATTAAGTAAATTACTTAAGGCTCTGTGTCCCATGATGTACGATCAAGAAACCCTCTTATCCAAACCTCGACAACCCTTTTCTACCTTTATTTCCTTACTTCACCTGTTCCTCACTTCACCTGTTCCTCCGTGATTTTGCTTTTTACTGGTTCTCCTCCTAAATAAGTCAGTGCACTTTCAGTGTCACATACACAACCATCTCCTCTTCCTCTTTCTGTTGGGGTACCCCAAGGCTCTGTCCTTGGGCCCCTCCTATTCTCTCTCTATACCTCTTCCCTGGGCCAGTTGATAACCTCTCATGGCTTTCAATACCATCTCTATGCCGAAGACACCCAGATCTATCTCTCAACTCAACCCCTCAATCTCCCCACGGATCACAAACTTGCTTGATGACATATCGGTATGGATGTCACACCACTTTCTCAAAGTCAATCTTTCTAAAACTGAGCTTGTAAAATTTCCTCCTCCCCCGATCCCCTCCCCATGACTTTACTATTAGGAGCAAGGGCACAACCATTGGTCCCTTCACACATGCCAGGGCGCTGGTTGTAATCTTAGACTCGGACCTCTCCTTCAGCCCCCACATCAAATCACTGGCTAAATCTTGCCGCCTTAACCTCTGCAACATTTCCAGAATTCGCTCCTTCCTGACTAACGACACCACAAAACAACATTTACTCCTTGGTTATTTCCCGCCTCGACTACTGCAACTCTCTCCTCAATGGCCTACCCTTACACAGGCTATCCCCCCTTCAGTCTATTATGAATGCTGCTGCTAGACTCATACACCTCACTAACGGATCTGTGGCTGCTGCTCTCTGCCAATCACTTCACTGGCTTTCACTTCCTCATCGTATAAAATTCAAAATACTAAACCACAACATACAAGGCCATTCACAACATCGCTCCCAGCTACATCACTAACCTGATCTGCAGATATCGCCCAAATCGTCCTCTCCGCTTCTCCCAAGACCTCCTGCTCTCTAGCTCCCTTGTTACCTCCTCCCATGCTCGCCTTCAGGACTTCTCTAGAACCTCTATCTTCTGGAACTCCCTGTCCCGGTATGTACAGTCAGCTCCTACCCTGTCCACCTTTAGGAGATCCCTTAAAACTCATTTAATCAGGAAAGCCTATCCCACACTCACCTAAGAACTGTACTGCCATCAGACCAGCTCCTGCAGCTATTACCTTTTGTACCACCTCCCCCTCCCTTTAGAATGTAAGCTCAACGAGCAGGGCCCTCCTGTCCCTTCTGTATTGAACTGTATTCTAATTTTGCTGTCACCCCTCTACATGGTAAAGCACTGCGCAAACTGTTGGCACTATATAAATTCTGTATAATAATAATAATGAAGGTAAAATACCTTCTGTGTGCAGCAGGGCCAGGATATCCCTTCATTATTCAGCCATGTGCTCAAGAGTCTCAGCTCCACGTGTAAACTCTCCTCTTATTGGCCCGAGACAGCAGCGAAAGCCATTGTCTCTCTCTCTGCTGTAAATGAAGCCAATGAGGAGAGAGAATGGCCAGAGCCAGGCTACGTCTCGATGTTGCAATGGACACGCAGTGCCTACTTGGGTGCACCCATAAGCAAGCTGCTTGCTTGTGGTGGTAATGGGCAGGAGGGAGTGTTCCAGGAGGGCCTGCGGGGGCCTCATGAACAGGAGTTTTGGGGTTGTTCTGTGCAAAATCACTGCACAGAGCAGGTAAGTATGACACCTTTGTTATGAAAAAATTTAATATATTGTTTTTTTTTTTTTTATATGTATATTTATATGTATGCAGTGCTCCAGGCTATTAATTTTTGCATATCCCATTCAAAGCACACATTTTACATTCATCAACAGTGGCACGTATGTCAGCTGATTTGATAAAGTGCTGTGCAGACCTACAGACAATTATGGATTGCACTACCTCAATTTGTCAGATTTCGAAAAATTTCATTGATGTCTTGGCTAAAATGTAGAAACTTAAAAGAAATTATGTTCTGTTTTTTTTCATTAAGATTCTACGCATGTTTGCACTTTCCTGCAATTTTTATGACAGCTGCCACAATAATGTTAACCTGCAGATTATTCAGGTTTTTTCTCTCTTCTATTTTTTATGTTGAAGACTGGAAAAACAATCATGTTAACCTAGCACTACTGAAGACGAAAAACAAAATAATGTTGAATATAATGTTCATGGTTCTTCTCTCTAATGGATGGCAGGAACGGCATTATGTTTTACACAGGGAATGTTCAAATTTTGCGAGGAACAGAATAAAAATAATGGTTTAAAAGAATGGTTTTTGTGTTTCCCATCTTCAACATTCTGATATAGAAGACCAAAAAAAGAAAAATATTACAGAATATTTTTGTTTTTTCCTCTTCTATATTTGTAATGTAAGATGTTAAATACAATTAGGGAATTGTCTTGATATCCCCATTATGTATTGTAGTATGAGGCTGTAAAAAAAGAAATGTTTTATTGAAAAGGTATGTCCTTGATTAACCAAAAACATTTATATGATGGAGCCTATAAAAAAGAAATCAAGTGATTTAATAAGTTCTTGTGTTTACCCCTTTTGCAATCCTGGAGCCATTTTTTTGCTACTTCATTACCAAAGTTAAATGACATTGTGTCTGCTTAAAGTGCATTAAAGACACTGATATGATTTCATTTTGGTTGTGTTTTTTTTACATATGCTTATTATTTCATGTTTTAATTCATACTGTGTGCCTTGCTGTATGCTGACAGTTTGGCATCGATATGAATAAAACAAATTCCATTTAAATATTTCACACGTCCTTGCCAATATTGTCCAATACAGGTGATAGTACAGGTTTTATATTCACAATGTGTGCCTTGATGTTTTCTTACATTTTGCCATTGTTCTGCTTTTAAACACATGAAATTTATTGACATCCCATGGGCATATTGACATAGGCTATATCCTGCAGACTGCTGGCACAAATATAAGCAGCAATCTCTGACAGGCTGAATGATACACATTCCTCTTGCCAGCGCAGATAAACGACCACTATTAAAGTGGTTCTACAGGTAGAAGGTTTTTTACCTTAATGCATTCTATGCATTAAGATAAAAAACTTTGTGTGCAGCAGCTCCCCACCCCCAATACTTAACTGAGCCCCATCTCTATTCAGCGATGTGCACGAGAGCCTTGTCTCTCTCCCTCCTCATTTGCTGAGATGGCAGTAGGCGCCATTGGCTCCCACTGCAGTCAAAGTCAGTGAGCCAATGAGGAGGGAGAGGGGGGTCAGGGCTCTGTGACTGAATGGACAGATAGAACAGTGGCTTGGGAGCGAGCCTATAGGAAGCTGCTTGCTGTGGGGGCACTCGGCAAGAGGGAGGGGCCGGGAGAGCGGGAGGGGGACCCAAGAGGAGAAGTATCCAGCCTGCTCTGTGCAAAACCACTGCACAGAGCAGGCAAGTATGAGCTGCTTGTTATTTAACAAAAAATAAATATATATAGCTTTTAATTTCACTTTAATGCAGCCATCTCCTTGCTAGTTGTGTTGTCTGACTGCTGCGGGGGTAAGCAAGGGGCATCCTGTCCAATCACGTAGCTAGCCTTCCACAGTATGTAGGAAGATGGGAAAAGTACTACATGTACTTTGTTTTTTGGGGGACAAAATGCTGTAATAAAAAAAGAAATGAGACTAAATCCCTGCAATTCGTGGAAACTAATTTTTTTCCCTTTTTGTGTCCCCTCTAAGGATCCTTTTTTATTTGCTTAAAAAAATTAAAACACATTGGTTCAGAAAGCAAAAACATACCAATTAAAAGAAGATAGGAATAATCTCTGACAGTTACTTCCACTCTGAAGATGTTCTCTTGATGGTCAACAGTGACGAGATTCGATTTCATATTCTATTTGGAGTGAGAAGAAAACAAAAAAAACAATAAATTACAATATGACACAAACATCTTAAACGGCTAACCTCAAAAAATGTACAATCCCAGCTGTGGAAAAGTAACTGCTTCTTAAAAGTTTAAAAACAGCACCTTTAACTGCAAAAATTGAAACAAAACTCTTCTTACAACACTGTTAACCACATAAGCCCCAGACCATTTCGCTGGTCAAATACTAGGCCACTTTTTGCGATTTGGCACTGCGTCGCTTTAACTGACAATTGCGCGGTTATGCGACGTGGCTCCCAAACAAAATTTACGTCCTTTTTTTCTCATAAATTGAGCTTTCTTTCGGTGGTATTTTATCACCTCTGCGGTTTTTATTTTTTGCGCTGTAAACAAAAATAGAGCGAGAATTTTGAAAAAAATATATAATATTTTTAACTTTTTGCGATTATAAAAATCCCCCAAAAATATATTTTTTTCCTCAGTTTAGGCCAATACGTATTATTCTACATATTTTTGGTAAAAAAAAAAAAAAAAATCGCAATAAGCGTTTGATTGGTTTGCGCAAAAGTTATAGCGTCTACAAAATAGGGGATAGTTTTATGGCATTTTTATTATTTTTTTTTTTACTAGTAATGACGGCGATCGGCGATTTTTATCGTGACTGCGACCTTATTTCGGACACTATTGACACCATTTTGGGACCATTGTCATGGGCGCTGAAGGGGTTAAGTGTGACCTAGGGAGTGCTTCTAACTGTTAGGGGATGTGGCTTGCCGTGACACGTCACCGATTGCTGTTCCCGAAGACAGGGAACAGACGATCAGTGACATGTCACTAGGCAGAACGGGGAGATGTTGTGTTTACACCAACATCTCCCCATTCTTCAGCTCCATGACACGATCGAGGGACACTGGCGAACAGAGTCCGCGGGTCCCGTGGGCACGGAGCTCGTGGCAGGGACGCAAGCGTGCCGCCGGCAGCGCGCTCGACCGCACGGTGGAAATTTAAAGGGGACGTATATATACGCCCATTTGCCTGTCCGTGCCATTCTGCCGACGCAAATGTTCGTGCAGCGCTCGACAAGCGGTTAAAGCATTTATAAATTCATGCTTTTTTACTTCTAAAATAACAAACATTTTATATTTGCCTGCTCTGTGCAATCATATTGCACACATCGGCCCCCAAACCTCCTCTTTTGGGGTCCCACACGGGCACCCAAGGCTCCTCCTCTTGTGTGTGCCACCATAGCAAGCAAGCTGCTTGCTATGGGGCGCACATGCAGGCTCAGTCCGGAGCTGGGCTGTGCGCCTCCAAAGACCTGCATGGCTTGGCCCCACCTTTCTTGCTCCCTTCTCACAGGATTTGACTGACAGCAGCAGGAGCCAATGGATCCCCCTGCTGCCTCTGTGTCCGATAACACAATATGCCGCCATGGATTGAAATCCTGCAGCGCTCACAAGGTCCCCCTTCTCAAGAAGGCACATGTATAGGTCCGTCTGAAAATTTCTAATGAACATTTAAATGATTCAGAGAAGGATTGGGAGAAAGTGCTGTAGTCAGATGAGACTAAAATTTTGCTTTTTGGCATTAACTCGACTCGCCGTGTTTGGAGGAAGAAAAATGCTGACTATGACCCCAAGAACACCATCCCTACAATCAAGCCCAGAGGTGGAAACTTTATGCTTTGGGGCTGTTTCTCTGCTAAATGTACAGGCCTACTTTGCCGCATTGAGAGGCCAATGGACGGGGCCATGTATTGTAAAATCTTGGGCGAGAACCTTCTTCCCTCAGCCAGAACACCAAAGATGGGTCGTGGATGGGTCTTCCATCATGACAATGACCCAAAACATACTGCCAACGCAACAAAGGAGTGTTTCAAGAAGAAGCACATTAAGGTCATGGAGTGGCCTGGCCAGTTTCCAGACCTTAATCCTATAGAAAATTTATGGGAGGAAGCTGAAACTTCGAGTTGCCAAGCGACAGCCAAGAAACCTTAAAAATTTAGAGAAGATCTGTAAAGAAGAGTGGACCAAAAAACCTCCTGAGATGTGTGCAAACCTGGTAACCAATCACGTCTTACCTTTGTGCTTGCCAACAAGGGTTTCTCCACCAAGTACCAAGTCATGTTTTGCTTGAGGATCAAATACTTATTGTACTCCCTTAACTGCAACTCAATTTATAACATTTGAAACGTGTTTTTTTTTTCTAGATTTTTGGCTGATATTCTGTTTCTATCATTTAAAATACACCCATGATAAAAAAAATATAGACCCTTCATTTCTTTGTAAGGGGGCAAAATTTGCAGGGGATCAAATAATTATTTTTCCTTACTGCGACAGTCGGCTTGTTAGATTTACACACACTCCTGGTTGTGGAAGCCCTGTCACCAATGTACATAAGTGCAGGTAAAAACAAAGAAAAATCAAGTATTTTACATACTTGCTTGCAGTGTTTTTCTTTTCTATAAATTATTCACCTGCAATGTGCCTTTGAACTTGCGCCTCCCAACTTGGACATCATAGCCCTCTCCTCTTCTGAGAGTTTGCCCCATCTGTCCAAAGACAATCATTCGAGGCGCACATCCTGACAGCTTATCAGTGACAAGTTGGGCATCAATGTCTTAAAAGGGGGGCAGTAGTTTCCTAGGCAACTTCTTTTGAATAGAACCTTTGTTAAATGGCTGTCCAATAAATTCTGAACTTACCAGGTCTAAGAGATGCCCTTGTATCCTTTGATGTTACACTAGGTTCTTTGACTCTTGTTTGAGGACTGTACTGCATTCCCTTCCAATGATCTTATTAGAATGCCGACTACTAGATAAGGGGCTACTCTGCTGAATTTTTTTCCGCTCCTTAACAAACTCACTGTGGGCTGATAGAGCTAATCGTTTTTAGCCATTTTTAAACATATGAACTTTAATGCTTTTTCTTCTTTGCATCTTCGATCTTTAACATTACTCTCTTGGAATACCTGACTTTAGTTACCTTCTATTTAACAATTCCCTAACATAGAAACCCTGTACAGTATATGTTTACTTACTGTATGTATGCAGAAATGCAGTATATTACTATTTCAAAACGAATATATGTACTGCATAAATGATTGACAAGATTTCCAAATTCAAAATACAGTGTTTGACTGAAGTTGAATTTATTTTACATGCAAAATGACATACATGTTATTGCTCCCTTTATCATTTATTCATTTTCCAGCTCGGAAAGCTTACATTTGATTATAAGAATCAGCAACGCATAGGTGACTGAACAATATAAAAAAAAACATACTGCACACATATCCTTGCCAAATGTAGTCAAATCACTCAAACAAAACTACTTCACTAGCCTTTTTCTTTAATCTTACCTTTTGCTTGGTGTATATGTCTACGATAACATTAGAATCTGTCTGGAACCATTCATATCTGCATTAACAAAAAAAAATACAAAAATAAATCACATGACAAAGAAAATGCCCAGGAGAATTATTGACAAATGGTTTACTGTGCTGAAGTAGATTTACCCAGGTTAAAATTTATTTTTCCTGCTGTTAAAAAATAGGATTTTTGTACACACCAAAAAATAGGATTTTTGTACTCACCGTAAAATCCGTTTCTCTGACGTCCATGGACTGACACAGCTCTCATACTGTTTACGTGTGGGATATGTCCCTGCTTGCAGGAGAAGACCTAGGCAGAATGTTAGAAACATTCTAGAACAAAACCAGAGCTGAACAGCCCCACCCAGGGGGGCGGTCCCTCCGGACATTACCCTCCCACTTGCAGCCTCAGTTCGTAACAAAGCAGTACAAACCTTAACCACTTGACAACTGGGCACTTAAACCCCCTTCCTAACCAGACGAATTTTCAGCTTTCGGTGCTCTCACATTTTGAATGACAATTACTCAGTCATACAACACTGTACCCATATGAAATTTTTGTCCTTTTTTTCACACAAATAGAGCTTTCTTTTGGTGGTATTTAATCACTGTTGGGTTTTTTATTTTTTGCGCTATAAGAGAAAAAAGACTGAAAATTTTGTAAAAAAATGAATTTTTCTTTGTTTCCGTTATAAAATTTTGCAAATTAGTAATTTTTCTTCATAAATTTTGGCCAAAATTTATACTGCTACATATCTTTGGTAAAAATAAGTACAAATTGGTGTATATTTTTTGGTCTTTGTGAAAGTTATAGAGTCCACAAGCTATGGTGCCAATATCTGAAAATTGATCACACCTGAAGTACTGACGGCCTATCTAATTTCTTGAGACCCTAACATGCCAGAAAAGTACAAATACCCCCTTTTTGGAAAGAAGACATTCCAAGGTATTTAGAAAGAGGCATGGTGAGTTTTTTGAAGTTGTCATTTTTTCCCACAATTCTTTGCAAAAATCAAGATTTTTTACCTTTTTTTTTTTTTTCACAAAATTGTCATATTAGCAGGTTATTTCTCACACACAGCATATGCATACCACAAATTACACCCCAAAACACATTCTGCTATTCCTCCCGAGTATAGCGATACCACATGTGTGAGACTTTTACACAGCGTGGCCACATACAGAGGCCCAACATGCAGGGAGCACCTTCAGGCGTTCTGGAGCACCGAGGCCAATTCTGACATTTCTCTCCTACATGTAAAAATCATCATTTGTTTGCTAGAAAATTACATACAACCCCAAAACATTATATATGTTTTTTTAGCAAAGACCTTAAAGAATATAATGGTGGTCATTGCAACTTTTTATCTTGCACGGTATTTGCGCAGCAATTTTTCTAACGCGTTTTTTACGGAAAAAAAATGTTTTGTGCTTAAAAGAAAAAAAAACAGTAAAGTTAGCCCAATGTTTTTGCATAATGTGAAAGATGAAGTTACGCCGAGTAAATAGATACCTAACATGTCACCCTTCAAAATTGCACACGCTCGTGGAATGGCGCCAAACTTCGCTACTTAAAAATCCCCATAGGCAACGCTTTAAATATTTTTACTGGTTACATGTTTTGAGTTACAGAGGAGGTCTAGAGCCAAAATTATTGCTCTTGCTCTAACGTTCGCAACGATACCTCACATGTGTGGTTTGAACACCGTTTTCATATGTGGGCGGGGCTTACGTATGCGTTCACTTCTGCATGCGAGCTTGCGGGGGCAGGGGCGCTTTAAAAAAATATATATATATTTTATTGTTCATTTTACTTTATTTATTTTAGTTTGACATGTTTTTCCGCCCCAATTTTTTTTTTGATCACTTTTATTTCTATTACAAGGAATGTAAACATCCCTTGTAATAGGAATATGGCATGACAGGTCCTCTTTACAGTGAGATATGGGGTCAATAAGACCCCACATCCCACCACTAGGCTGGGAAGCCTGAAAAAAACAAAAAAACAAAACAATCTTGGCTTTGATCGTAGCGGTGAGTCGGTAGAAGCACCGGAGGGCAGCAGGAGGGGGGGGGGGCATCCCCTCTCACCTTCCGTAAGAGCGATCAAGCGGTGGAACAGCCGCTATGATCGTTCTTATGGTGCAGGGAATCCCCAGCTGAAAAAGCGAATATCTGAATGATGCCTGTAGCTGCTCCCATCATTCAGATATCCCCGCATAAAGTTAAGGACGTCATATGACGGCCGGCGGGCGGGAAGTGGTTATTGCAGAGTATTGACGGGTATTGATGAGTATTGCAGGGTATTGAGGAGTATTGCCGGGTATTGAGGAGTATTGCCGGGTATTGAGGAGTATTGCCGGGTATTGTGGAGTATTGCAGGGTATTGTGGAATATGGCTGGGTATTGTGGAGTATGGCTGGGTATTGTGGAGTATTGCAGGGTATTGTGGAGTATTGCAGGGTATTGTGGAGTATTGCCGGGTATTGTGGAGTATTGCCGGGTATTGTGGAGTATTGCCGGGTATTGTGGAGTATTGCCGGGTATTGTGGAGTATTGCCGGGTATTGTGGAGTATTGACGGGTATTGTGGAGTATTGACGGGTATTGTGGGGTATTGCAGGGTATTGTGGAGTATTGCAGGGTATTGAGGAGTATTGCGGAGTATGGCAGGGTATTGCGGAATATGGCAGGGTATTGCACAGTATGGCAGGGTATTGCACAGTATGGCACAGGGTATTGCAGAGTATTGCACAGGGTATTGCAGAGTATTGCACAGGGTATTGCAGAGTATTGCACAGGGTATTGCAGAGTATTGCACAGGGTATTGCACAGGGTATTGCACAGGGTATTGCACAGGGTATTGCACAGGGTATTGCACAGGGTATTGCACAGGGTATTGCACAGGGTATTGCAGAGTATTGCACAGGGTATTGCAGAGTATTGCACAGGGTATTGCAGAGTATTGCGCAGGGTATTGCAGAGTATTGCACAGAGTATTGCACAGGGTATTGCACAGGGTATTGCAGAGTATTGCACAGGGTATTGCAGAGTATTGCACAGGGTATTGCAGAGTATTGCACCAGGGTATTGCAGAGTATTGCACCAGGGTATTGCAGAGTATTGCACCAGGGTATTGCAGAGTATTGGTTTGCAGAGTATTGGCAGGGTGTATTGCAGAGTATTGCACAGGGATGGCTGAGCAGGGATGGATGGATGGCTGGATCTGTGACTGCAATTGTCACAGATCCAGCCTACAGCTGACATGGGGGAGGGAGCGGACATGATCCGCTCCCTCCCCTCTCCTCTCACACTGTACCGATCGGTACAGAGAGGGGAGGGAGGAACCGGCGTCATCACATGACGCCGGTCTGTTTACAAGTGATCGCTCCGTCATTTGACGGAGCGATCACGTGGTAAACGGCCGCCTACCGTGATGCGCCGGGTCTTCCGGACCCGGCGGTCACGGTCATATCCTGGAGCGCGCCCCAGGGGGCGCGCGGGAGCAAGATTCTGTGAGGACGTCCCTGGGACGTCCACTCAGGATAACTCGACCGCGCTGTGGACGTCTTTTGTACATGGCGCGGTCGGCAAGTGGTTAAAAAGGAAGGGTGGGTGCTGCGTCAGTCCATGGACGTCAGAGAAACGGATTTTACGGTGAGTACAAAAATCGTATTTTCTCTCATCATCCATGGATGGACACAGCTCTCATACTATTTACGTGTGGGACGTCCCAAAGCAGTATAAGAAAAGGGTGGGAGCAAATAGTAAAAGGAACAACCAAAACTTCACTCCAAACCAGCAGAGCTCCTCAACGGAGGAGTTGCAACATTAGCAGCGGCCGAAGGAAGCATCCGAAGATGCAGCTACATCAACCTTATAGAATTTTAAATGGGCATGAACGGACGACCAGGTCGCCGCCTTGCACACTTGTGCAACCGACGCTTGATGTCGGAAGGCCCAGGAAGCACCACTTGCCCTGGTGGCATGCGCCGTAACCGGAAAGGGAGGGGCCACCCCCTTAATGGCATAGGCCTGTATAACAGTCTGTCTGATCCATCTAGAAAAGGTGGCCGACGACACCGCTCCGCCCTGTTTCGGACCAGAGACAGACACAACTAGTGAGTCATATCACGTACCACATAAAATGTGTGAAGCGCAAACCTTCTGGAATGCGATGTGTGAGGACACAAGGACGGGAGGACAATGTGCACATGTAGGTGAAAAACCGAGACCACCTTTTGCAAAAGGAAGGTCGGACGCAACACCGCCTTATCCTTATGGATGACCAAATAGGGCGAATTGCAGGACAAGGCCGCCAACTCAGACACCCGTCCGACAGAAGTAATGGCCACTAAGAAGGCCACCTCCTGAGAAAAGGTCAAGAGGGGAATATCTCTGATATTTTGAAAGTGAGGTTCCCGGAGAGAACCGAGAGCACCAAATTCAAATCCCGAAGAGGGAGAGGAGGTTTCAACAGGAGGGAGCACATGGTATACCCCCTGCACAAAAGGTGCTACCAAGGAATGACCCTCTAGCGCAGTGGTTCTCAACTCCTGTCCTCAGGGCCCACCAACAGGCCAGGTTTGCAAGATAACTGAAATGCATCACAGGTGATATAATTTGCTGCTCAGGGATTGCAGTATTCTAGTCTGCATCTCACCAAGGTAATACTTAAAATCTGGCCTGTTAGTGGGTCCTGAGGACAGGAGTTGAGAACCACTGCTCTAGCGGTTGCTGAAGGAAGACGGCCAAGGCCGAAAACAGACCACTAATGGTACTCAAAGCAAGCATTTGCGTCACACCACGCTGCAAGGACCGCAGGATACTGGGGACGGAATACGTCTGTGGACGCTAGTCCAGCTCATTGCACATAGCGATGTAAGCTTCCCAGGTACGGTGATATATCTTTCAAGCGGAAGCCTTCCATGCCCTGAACATGGTTGAAAAGACCGAATCCGAGAGACCCCGGACTCTCAGCACCTGGCTTTCAATAGCTATGCCGTTAAGTCAGAGACTGTAAAACAGGATGAAAAATAGGACCTTGAAACATAAAAGGTCCTCCCTTATTGGCAACCGCCAAGGAACGTCCGCGATGAGACGTACCAGATCAGCGTACCAATGACGCTGAGACCCACCCGGCGCAAGAGGATCACCGGAATCCCTTCGGCCACAACCCTGCGCAGCAGGCGAGGAAAACAGCTGCAGCAGAGGATAACAGATATCAGGTGATAATGGCCCCAATGGGGCCCACCAACGGATCCGAGGCATCCGCCCAAGAATCCCTGGACCTGGTCACAACCTTGACACCTTACGATTGAGTCGAGAGGCCCTCAGGTCCACATCCGGCATGTCCAGGTGTAAGGACCACTCTCCTGGTCCAGCGCTTGGCGACTCCGACAGTCTGCCTGCCAATTGTCTACCCTTGAACGTAGACGGCCGATAGAGACCATGTGGGGAGGCATATTCTGATTGCCCGTATTTCCAGAACATTGATCGGTAAACAGGCTACGTCCGGAGTCCAAAGCCCTGGGGCTGACAGGACTCCCCAGACTCCACCCCCAGCCCGTCAGGCTGGCGTCCGTCAGGAACACCGTCCACTGGATAGGGAGGGACGACTTCCCGGACTTAAGAGCCGGGGACCCCAATCACCACGCCAGGGACGCCCTGAGTGGGTGACTCATCTGGATCTGAAGATCCAAGGACAACGGGGATTTGTCCCAAGTGGACAGGATCTCTTACTGTAATGCCCGCGTGTGTGATTGGGCATACGGAACAGCCTCGAACGAGGCCCTCATGAGTCCTAGGACTCTCATGCAAAAAACGGGTTGACGACCATTTTCGAGACGTCAGGACCCGCACTACAGACTGAAAAGTCAGTAACTTCTCCAGGGTTAGGAATACCTACGCCTCCATGGAGTCCAGGATCAGATACTCCAAATGCTGAGCCGGGACCAGGACCGACTTCTGAGTGTTCGGGAGCCATCCAAAGTCCCTAAGGGTCTGACTGACAATAGTCACACTTCTTCTAATTCTGAGCCATTGTCTGCTCTTAGAAGAAGATCGTCCAGATAGCCCATAATAGCAATGCCTCACTGTTTCAGCAAGGCTAGAACCGGAGCAAGCACCTTGGTAAAACCTTTGGTGCCGAGGCTAGGCCGAAGGGAAGAGCCACAATTGATAGTGGTCTTGGCCGATCGCAAGTGCAGAAACTACTGTTGATGTGCGCAGATCGGAACATGCAAGTAGGCGGCCTTGATGTCCAAGGATGCTAGAAAATCCCCTTGATGGAGTGTAGCAAACACCGCACGAATGGATTCCATGCGGAACTTATGCACCAAAGGCATTCAGGCCTTGAGGCCCAGGATTGGCCGAACCCCCGTCCACCTTTTGGGACTACAAACAGATTCGAGTAGAAACCCTAAACAACCTCTCCTATGACGGAACCGGCACAATCACTCCGGACCTGATCAATCCTGTACGGCCCTTAAGAGGGCCGGCCCGACGGGCAGGAAGGAGAGGGAGAATTGAGGGAAAGAATCTGTCTGGGGGCCAGGAACAGAATTCTATCCTGTATCCTGAGGTAACCACCTTGCACACCCACCGGTCGAAGATCCGGGAGGTCCACCGAACCGTGAACCTGCAAGGACGTCCCCCCACCCCAGAGTCGGGCAGGGGCAAGACTCCATGCGGCAGTGGGCTTGGGAGCTTGCTTGGTAGGCTTACGCACCCACGGACGCTTATGTCCCCCAGCCGCACTTTTTCCAGTCTGGGAGGGCTCACCCGTGGATTCTGACTGACGAGAAGAAACGCATTCTTCTTTGCCGGAAAGGAAGGGCTTGGCCTATGGTGGGGCTCCTTTTTCCGTAACAGACTGAGGAAGGAAGGTGCTCTTACCCCTTGTGACATCCATAATAATGGCATCCAGGGCGGCCCCAAACAGTCTATCACCCTTAAAGGGCAAGTCAGCCAGGGGCTATTTTGAAGCTAGGTCGGCCGACCAGCATTTCAGCCAGATAAGGCGACGCAGCCCCACAGCAGATAGAGGCCCCAGAAATGAAAGGGGCAGCATCCAAAGTGGCATCACACAGAGACTAAATCCTGCACCAGTTGGTGAGCCAGGGTAATGGTGTGAGGAGGGAGATTATGCTCCTGAACCATCTGGTGCAAAATCTTTGCCCATCCTGTGAGTGTCTTGAGACAAAAGTGTCGCCGCCCCTATAAGGCAGACCCCAATAAGGTAAACATAGTTCTACTCACCACTTCTGACCTCCTGTCAGTGGGATCCTTAAATGCAGGAGTCCCTTCAATTGGGAGCATGGTAGCCTTATTCAAAAACGGGCGACCGGGGGGGTCGACCACTGGGGGGAGAGCCCCTTCTTAACCAGGTCCTCCTTAAAGGGGTACCTCATGGCTAGGCGCCGCGGGACCGTCAAAGTCTTCTGCGGCTTATCCCAGACTTAGTCAATGAATGTGTAACGGCTGCCCAAGTATGAAAGGGGTTAACGCCGTTTAAGATATTCCCTCTCTGGACACACATCCACTGCCGATCCTCCACAGTCAGGCGACCGCTTCCCATAGGATTAATCCTTCCAAACATACGAGACAAACACTCTGTGTTGAAGTTCCAAAAACAGGGAATGAATTTATTACAAGCACATGGTAACACATTTCTCTTCAAAAACCCTTCAATCCCATCCTTGGGGAACAGGGCGGGTTAAACTGTCCAATGACAATGGTCATACAGGTCAGGTGTGTTCAAACTTCTCTTCCAGTAAACAGTCTTAGCAGGAGGGGT
Organism: Rana muscosa; assembly: GCA_029206835.1. Taxonomy (NCBI): domain Eukaryota; kingdom Metazoa; phylum Chordata; class Amphibia; order Anura; family Ranidae; genus Rana; species Rana muscosa. The sequence goes on along the minus strand of CM055121.1, from coordinate 724,040,310 downwards.
GATTCCCCCCCCTCCTCACAGAAAGACACTTAAACATCCCATAATAGGCAGCCAGACGGTCTACCAAGCTCCATTCCACATCACCACAGTAGCAGACTTAATTACCACAAGCCACAATAGACAATAGAATGCAATCACACCCCATCACAGCAAACATTACACAACAGCCCACACACAATATACACCCAATATATACCATGTATATACAGCATTGAATATGACTTTTCCAGATCATGGTGGGGTTCTCATTCCCCCTGTGCCCCAAGTGACCCCTGTCACAGAATGTATAAAAAAAAAAGCACATATGGAAAAAACCTTTTTTCAATATCATATCCATAGAAAAATAGGGCTTGTTATTCATATCTTATGTACTTTCAAATAATATGTATTTCCCAAAAGCATATTAACATTATATTAAAAATCAATTACTATTGACCAGCAAAGTAGCAGGCTTGCAGGTGGCTACTATTTGATTTAATTTACATGTACCTAACAAGTTGTATTTTTTTTTTCCTTGTGTATTTCACTTTGATATGTATTTGGGATGTTGGTACAAACTGATATTTGTTAAACACTGGAGTTTCAAATACTTTGCTTCTTTAAAAAAAAAAAATAGATCTAAAATTTGATTTCTCTTATCGTCCATGGACTGACACAGCTCTCATACTGTTTACTTGTGGTATATGTCCCTGCTTGCAGGAGAATACCTAGGCAGAATGTTAGATGTTAGAAACATTCTAGAACAAAACCAGAGCTGAACAGCCCCGCCCAGGGGGGGGGGGAGGTCCCTCCGGACATTACCTTCCCACTTGCAGCTAGCAGCCTCAGTTTTTTTCTGCCTAGCAGAAGGAGAAGACGTGGCTCTCTCAGGAGCCAGTCTCCTGGAAGATTTTACTTTTAATTTTTATTCCTTTGGAAATTTTTATTATTTTATTTTTGAGACCTTCAATCAACTGTCGGCTGGGCAACAGGTTGGGTACACTGGTATCCTTGTAGTCTTCCCTGTCCGACCATCGAGCGTGCTGATCCTCGCCCTGTGTGCGTGAGACTCAGTTCACGACATGCCCTATGACTCCAGGGGTGGCCGGGTTGCTCATAGCTCCCGCGGTCCTCTCAAGATTGAACAGTACCTGACTGACTGTATCTCTCGCAGTGGACCGGGCCGACAGCTACGCAGTACTGCTCTGTGATAGGTCTGTCTGAAACAAGCCAGTGGGTCCCTCTGGGATGGGTAAGTAGCCTCTCCTGCTACAGGTGAGTACATGCTGGCTGTGTTTCTTTATATGGGGGGTTTCTCCCTGTCTCCCCCCCCCGTTATGCTGCTCTCTGCACCCTGTACTGGTGCTGTGTGGGGGTGCTTGGGGGTCACTCTGGCCTGGCTGGGGGAGCTCATGTCTGTTTTAATGGCACTGGGGCAGTGTTCTGGTGTGTGAGTGTTGACATACTGTTGTGGAGTAGTGTTATACATGCTTGCTTAGCAAACCTAAGCTTCACAGGTTTAGTTCCTGAGTGGGGCTGTTTGTGTTCAAACAGCCGCCCCAGCGCTTGCCGTGCCACAGCCAGTGAGGGCAGGAGCTCCTGCCGTGGATCGATGGCACAGAATTGTATGCGGCCGCCGGCCATTTTCTTGAAGTCGCAGCATTTTTGCTTACAGTTTCGGCCTCTATCGGCCGCTGCTGCAGCGCGAATCTCCCAATCTCCACACAGTCCAGTCTCCTCACTCTCCCCAGGCTTCACCCGCGCGGCAGCACGGTTTCATACAGTGGAATGAGCGGTCCTTACAGGGGTTGGTGAGTACTCTGGGTGTCCCCTCCTCAGCTTCAGCATAGCCAGTGGGTGGACTGTGTTACTCACTATGGATAGTGTTTAACAGTCAGAGGGTGTCAGTATGGAGTCTAGTTCACCTGCTTCTCCACACTTGTCTGAGGCAACTGGCAGTGCTCCTGCACTTGCGGTCCCTAGCGACTAGTTGACGGCAGTCCTGGAATCATCCTTGTCAGGATAGAAGCGGTGTGTGAGCGCAAGGGAGCTGTAAAGCGCCCCCCTCCCCACACATCCTCCTGTAGGGGAGTTCTCTGTCTCAGATATGGGCCTAGCTATGGCTGCTCAGGACCCTAGTTCTAAGGATTGTCATGTTTTTAAACAGGATATTCCCTGTGAGGAAGACCCCAGTTCTAAAAAACTGACAGGGTGCTTGTAAGTGAACTCATTGATGCTGTGAGGAACACTCTCAAGCTGAATGTTGAGGCTGAGGAACCTCAGGTAGAAGCGGTCTCCTTTGGTTCCTTTAAAGCTGTTTATTCAAAAAAAAGGGATTTTTATAACAGCTTACCTGTTAAATCCTTTTCTTGGAGTACATCACAGGACACAGAGCGACTTAGTCATTACTAATGGGTTATATAGATACCTTCAGGTGCTGGCACTGGCAACTTCCAAAACCGGAAGTACCCTCCCCTATATAAGCCCCTCCCATCCGGGAGCACCTCAGTTTTGTAGCAAAGCAATAAGTGTCCCAAAAAGAGGGGTGGGAGCTCTGTGTCCCGTGATGTACTCCAAGAAAAGGATTTTACAGGTAAGCTGTTATAAAAATCCCTTTTTCTTTTTCGTACATCATGGGACACAGAGTGACTTAGTCATTACTAATGGGACGTCCCAAAGCAATGCCAAATGAGGGGAGGGATACACTATACATAAGCTGGGCGCCATCAGGCATGAGGCTCTTTTGCAGCCTGCAATACACTGCGCCCAAAGGCGACATCCTCCTGACTTCTAACGTCTACCTGGTAGAATCTAGTAAACGTGTGTACTAAGGACCATGTTGTGGCCTTACAGACTTGAGCCAGGGAGGCTTGGTGATGCACTGCCCATGAAGTTCCAACTGCTCTTGTGGAGTGCGCCCTAACTTTGAACGGAGGCGGTCTCCTTTTCAAGCCATAGGCTTGTATTATGACCTGTCGAATCCACTTGGCTAAAGTAGATTTTTGATGCTGCCTGACCCTTTCTGGGGCCTTCCGGCAGAACAAACAAAGTATCCGTTCTGCGAATCTGAGCAGTGGCTTTTAGATAAGCTTTAACTGCTCTTACTACATCCAAAGAATGCAATAACTTTTCCTCTACCGAGCTAGGTTTGGGGAAAAAGGAAGGAAGAACCACATCTTGGTTCAAATGGAACCTCGATACCACCTTAGGAAGAAAGGCTGGATGAGGACGTAATACTACTCTGTCCTTATGGACAACCAGATATGGCTCCTTAGAGGACAAGGCGGCTAATTCCGATACTCTTTTAGCCGAACAAATGGCTACTAAGAAAATCAATTTCCTGGTGAGAAGAACCAAGGAAATGTGCCGTAATGGTTCAAATGGTTGTTTCTGTAGAACCGACAGAACCAGGTTTAAGTCCCATGGACATATGGGAATACTAACCGGAGGGCTAATACGCATCACTCCTTGTATGAAAGCTTTGACTAATGAATGCAAAGCCAAGGGCCTTTGAAAAAATATTGACAAGGCCGTCTGACCCTTGATAGTACTCAAGGCAAGCTTCCTATGTACAGCCCACTGTAGGAAGTCCAGAATCCTACCTATTACGTACTTACGTGGATGCCATTTCTTGGCCTCACACCACGTGATGTACGCCTTCTAGATCCTATAATAGATCTGCCTGGATACCGGCTTCCTGGCATTGATCATGGTAGATACCACAGGATTAGAGAGCCCTCTCTTTTTTAGAATGTGGGCTTCAATAGCCAGGCCGTCAAACCTAGGGCTGGTAAGGAAGGGTAGTATATCGGTCCTTGCGAAAGCAGGTCCGGACGATGTGGGAGGGTCCCAGGACTTCCCACTGACATTTTTACAATCTCCGCGTACCATACCCTTCGGGGCCACGCTGGAGCCACCAGAATCACTGGTTTCTTTTATACCCTGATTCTGCGGATTAATCGCGGTGGGAATGCATATATCAGCTTGAACTGATCCCAAGGGAACACTCGGGCATCCGAACCGCAAGCTAGGGGATCCCTTGTGCGAGACACAAATCTGTCCACCTTTGCGTTGAATCTGGATGCTAGCAGATCTACATCCGGTGTTCCCCACAGCTGGCATATTGCCTGGAAAACCTTGGGGTGAAGAGACCATTCCCCCGGGCATAATTGCTGGCGACTTAAAAAGTCCGCTCTCCAATTTTCCACTCCTGGGATGAAAACCGCGGATATGGCTGGGACATATCTTTCTGCCCATTCCAGGATGCAATTCGCTTCCCTCTGGGCTGCACGACTCCTGGTGCCACCCTGGTGATTGATATATGCCACTGCTGTGGCATTGTCTGATTGAATTCTGACAGGGGACCCTTGGAGTTTGGATGTCCATGCTACTAGGGCATACCGGGCTGCTCGTATCTCTAAGAGATTGATGGGCAGGGCCTTCTCTGCTTCTGACCACTTGCCCTGGAGAGACCATTGCTCCAGTACTGCCCCCCAGCCTATGAGGCTGGCATCTGTAGTGACCACCTTCCAAGAAACCGGACTGAAGGGTTTCCCTTTTTCCAGATTCTGGGGCACCAACCACCAATGGAGGCTCTTGCGAACGGAAGGGGACAGGGACATTGGTAAGTCTAAAGCCTGAACTTTTTTTTTTTGTTCCAGGCTGACAGTATGGCCCTCTGCAAGTTCCTTGAATGGAATTGACCGTAGGGTACTGCTTCGAATGAGGCCACCATTTTTCCCAGCAGCCTCATGCACAGGCGTATGGATGGTTTTCTTTTTTGTACCCACTAAGTGGGTCAAATTTTTCAAAGACGACACCTTCTCTGGAGGTAAGAAAATCTTTCTCTGATTTGAATCCAGTCTTAGCCCCCAAGTATTCCAGACTTTTGACTGTTTTTTGGGGCTGACTTGTCTCGGTTGATAATGCAACCGTGAGGTTCCAGATACTTGATTGTCTTGTGAACGACCACTTCTAGTTTTTTCCACTGAGTGGTCTATCAGCAACAAGTCGTCTAGATATGCCATTATCGTTACACCTTGTGTTCCTAGTTTGGCCAATCGTAGGGCCAGAATTTTTGTGAACACTCGTGGTGCTGTGGCCAGACCGAAAGGTAAGGCTCTGAACTGAAAATGGTGCCCTTCTACTGCAAAGCGTAGAAATTTCTGGTGGGCCGGACAGATGGGAATATGCAAATAAGCATCCCTTATGTCGATCGAGGCTAACCATTCCTGCCCTTGTAGGGCGGTGGCCACCGATCGGATCGACTCCATCCGAAAAAGTCCTGATATGTAGGAACTTGTTTAGCCCTTTTATATTTAATATGGGCCTCACGTCCCCATTTGGTTTGGGGACTGTGACAAGGTTCGAGTAAAACCCGAACCCGCTTTCTTCCAAGGGAACCTCATGATTACCCTTGGAGCAATAGTTGTTCTAGTGCCAGAAGGAGGGATCCTCTCTTCTGGGGATCGCTTGGCACGTTTGACCTCATAAAATGGGCAGGAGGAATGTCTTTTAACTCCAGCCTGTATCCCAGACTTACTGCGGAGATCACCCATCTGTCTCTGATGGTGTCCCGCCATGGTCTCTGTGAACAACTGAAGTCTTCCCCTCACCCGATTGAGTGGGGGCAACCCTTCATGACTTGGGGGGAGGTTTTGTACCTCTCTTGACCCAGGGTTTCTTGTTACCCTGTGATTGTCCCTGATTTCTGCCCCCTGGATTTGACCGCGGAGGCCGTCGGAACTGTTTCACAGCCGATGTGCCAGGGACTGGAGAAGTAGGCCTCTTAAAAGAAGGACTTCTACCCTTGTTCTTAACCGGCAAGAGTGTACTTTTACCGGCAGAAGTTTTCTGGATATATTTGTCCAGATCTTCTCCAGATAAGCGTTCTCCATGAAATGGGAAGCTAATCAGCAATTTCTTACAGGGAGCTTCAGCAGACCAGTTTTTGAGCCATAGAAGCCTACGCATATGTCTACAGACAGCGTAAAGCGGGAGGCCTGTTGGATTGTATCCTTTATGGCGTCCACCGCAACACAAGGCTCTAGGTAGGTCAGCTAGGGCAAGAGCCTGCTGATCTGGTAAGTCCCTTAAGACTTGTTTCAACTGATCTTTCATTGCTTGGCAGACTCCAATCGCTGCAACTGCAGGTTGTGTCACCATGCTTGCTGTAGAGAAAGCAGATTTTAGTAAAGACTCCAATTTTTTATCTATTGGGTCTTTGAACATTGGAACATTATCTACTGGACATGTCAGTGATTTATTTACACAAGAGATGGCTGCGTCCACTGTAGGGACCCTCCATTTTTTTATGAACTTATCCTCCATGGGATAGATCACCGGAAATCTCTTGGGGGGAGTAAATATTTTATCAGGATGCTCCCAATCCTGGTAAATAAGCCCTTCCAATAAAGGGTGGATTGGGAAGGAACAGACAGTCTGGGGAGCTTTCAGCGACCCCAGGCGAGGAAACAGTAGTGGTTGATGGTTCCGCCAGAGGCATTTAAAATGCTGCTCGGACCATGTTAGTCAGAGACTGAACCCATAATCTTTCAGCCTGAGATGCTGAGAAAGGTTCTTCCACTGTTGATTCCTCTATAACTGAATCAACCTCACCTGATCCCCTTCAGGTAGGTTGATCTCTGGGACTGTTCCTCCACTAACAGGCACTCTGCAGGAGGAGACGGAGATCGGACGCGCTTTCCCTGTGACAGGGAAGCAGCGATCAATGCTGTTAATCTCTCTTCCAATCCTCCCAGAGTTGAGGATAAAACCTCCTCTGTTATATATACAGGAGCAGGTGGACTGGGGACAGCCGCAGTACCAGGTACTCCTGCGGGGTTCCTACGGCTACTGACCTCTGAATTTTCAGGGGAGATTGGCGCAGTACAGCATGCCCAAAATCCTCAGAGCCCGATGGAGACCCCTTTCGCTTCTTGGAAGACTTATTTCCAGAGCGTCTGGACGACATATCCTATAAGCACAAAGCTGAGGTATTCCCGTCGTCATACACCAATTTTGCTGGTAATAGTCTAACACAGTTGCTGCTATATACCAGCTGGTGTCCACTAAAGTGTCTTTCTATGGGGATGCCTGCGTCAACCGCCTCTGTGTGCCACCGTTTTGTTGCTAGCTCTGCTTGCATCCAGCTGACACTTGTACTGTGTCTTTTACACATGCTGGGACGCCTGCACATGCGCAGAAGCACCACGGCGCGCATCGAGCGTCATCCACCCGCCCCGCCCCTTTTTTTTTCATAGGAGGCGCGTGCACGCGCCCGCGCGCGCGCCCGTGCGCCTTTGGCGCCCTTTTCGAAACCAAGCAGGGACTAGGAGCCAGGGCCCTTTTTGCCGGAGGGCCTGTGCGGTGGATGAGCGCAGCAACAGGGCAGAGGAAGTGGATTCCCACAGAGAACTTACCAACTGCCTGGATCTTTTGACTTGAGAAAACCAAAGATCCACATGACAAGAAAAAATGGACCACAGCGGCCTCTAGTGGTTTAACACAGGTACCGCGGTCCTCTTTTTTTTTTTCTTGACTACTATTAAAATTTTACATTTTCCAGTAGTTACAGGCATACACAGATATTAGCGCGAATACCGTTAGGTAACAGACAGAAAGACAAATTAGGCTTGGGGGTCCCCCAATAGAACCAAGTTCCTGGGGGCCCCCACTTACCTGTTCCCCGCCGCAGGACTCTGTTTGGTCCACAGAAGCCCAAACTTCACCTATCACGGCAGGCATTGTAATTAAACCTTCAGGGACCGGGTTCCCAAGGATTCCACTCCCCTGGACCTGTATAGCACCCTGCACAGAAAACATCTTGGTCGTGGGTATGACCAGAGCTCTGGATCCCAGGGTCCAGCCCTCCTAAGAGAGGCATTACAGGCAAAACCTTGCTCTTCTGCTGCAAGGCCCGGGTACCGACCGTTTAGCTATGAAGCTTTTTTGGTGGGATCCGGAACAGCTTACTAAGGCCCGTAAAACTCTTTGGCCAACACCTTAGACACTGGCAAAAAAACTGAGGCGCTCCCGAATGGGAGGGGCTTATTTAGGGGAGGGTACTTCCGGTTTTGGAAGTTGCCAGTGCCAGCACCTGAAGGTATCTATATAACCCATTAGTAATGACTAAGTCGCTCTGTGTCCCGTGATGTACGAAAAAGAAAAAACAAACACATCAGAGGTTTGGATACCTGGTCATATTTGATGTTATTAAATCACAGTATCCTACATTTCCATAATTTTAAACTGGAATATGTTAATAGATCATTTTAGAATTGTGGCCATCGCCAAACAATTGAAGTTAAAGATTTATGTAGCTGTTGTCTAGAACAGTGTTTCTCAACCTTTTTTCAGTCAAGGCACCCTTTAGAATTGTGCACAATCTTCAGGAACACCAGTCTGAGGGCTCATTCACACCAGTGATAAATTTGGTGCAAAATTTGTATTTAGTTTTAGTCATAGCCTTTTGAATAAAATGCCATTTTAGTCATCTGAATCGTTTTCGTTTTAGTAGTATTTAGCCAACTAAAATCTGCAGTAATTTTAGTCAACTAAAATATCCTACATTTTAGTGGATTAAAATCTCCAGTACATTTTAAATGACTAAAATAATTTAGGTTGACAAAAATCTAGTGGGTTTAGTTAAATCATAATGTATTATTTAATTTCCAAACTTATATACTCCTGGAGTAAAATAAATCTAATATCATATAATTTATGGTATTAAGGTTTAAACAAACATTTATAAATAAAGAGATAATATACAAAAAAATGTTTAAACAAACTACACAGATTTATCTGTTAAATAACGTCTTTAAAAGTAAAATCAAGTTTCGTTACAAGAGTATTGCTTTTTTGACAGAAGTGTAACATTAATATAAAATTTGCCTGTGATGCCACCATGCACATTTACATGAACTTTTAGGACCCTTTCACACGGGACGGATCAGTCATGATCCGCCCCGTAAACCTCTGCTTGCTCAGCGGGGATCGCTCCGTTGATCCCCGCTGAGCCGGTGGATGACTGGGCGGTCCCTGTACACTGTGCAGGAACCGCCCTGTCAGATCTCCGCTCTCCCCTATGGGGGATCGGGTGAACACGGACCGTCTGTTCGTGTTCATCCAATCCGCTCCGCAGACGGATAGAAAAATAGAAATTTTTCTATCCTGAAAAACGGATCATAGCGGGCACGGATAAGATCGGATGTTCATCCGCTATCCCATAGGGATACATGTATGTCCGTTTTTCATCCGAAAACGGATGGGTGAAAAACAGACATAGGGTCCGCCCGTGTGAAAGGGGCCTAACAGTTGAAGTAACTGAACACAAATTCCTCTCTCTTGACGCCGGGTGAGGTTTATGTGGTGCATATGTATCAATTGGTGTATGCGAGTGGGTCTGCTTGGTTTGTGGGTGTTGGTAGGTGATCTGCTAGGATGTGTGGAGTGGCGAGTATGTATGTTGTCAGTTTGAATTTGGTTAGTGGCTCCTCCAATAGGTATATGTAGGTCTTTACCGAGGATGTTTTAGGTGTGTGTGTGGGATCATACGGTCCCCCCTTCTGGATTAGAATGGCAGGATTGGGGGGAGGGGGGAGAGTGTGGTTCTGGTTGTTTTTTTGTTGTGTGTTAGGATTGTGTGCAATTAGATTACCTTAAATCAATTTGCTTTATTATGGGGTGTCCAGGAAGCGATGTGTTATGCTTGCTATGCATAGCCCTAGCAAGATAGGGCACCCCCCCCCCCGCGTTCCTCCTCCCCCACCTTCTTTTCCTCATTCCCCCCTCCTTTCTTTTGTGCGTGTACGCATATATGTGTGTACATATATGTGGTTGCCCTCTTAGCATGCCACTACAATTATTTTGTTTGGCTATTTTAGTGACTGTGATAGGACATTATGAAGTCGACTCTCCTTGAATGGTCTTGTGTCCGGCAGTCTGCCACTTATCAATCTATTGGTTGGGGCATTGTTGACCTTCTACTGTGGTGCCCTTATTTGAGCTGAAGCAACTGATTAATCTCAATGTACTCTTATGCCGTGTACACACGATCGAAATTTACGGCGGTGAAAACACTGCCGTGAAACCCGACATGAAAAACGAGGACCCGCTTGGTCCCCTACACACGGCCAGTTTTCATGACATTTTTTCTCTTGGTCGAGAAAACCGACCGTGTGTAGGCTCCCTGGCAGTGTTTCCCTATGGGAAAACTGCCATGGAAAAAAATGGCGTGAATCACGACAAGAAAAATTAGAGCATGTTCTAATTTTTCTCGTTGTGATTCTTGCCGTTTTTCTCGTCGGGAAAAATGATGGAAAGCCCACACACGGTCGTTTTTCCCGTCAAAGAGAAAAAATTAAATTTTTCCCGACGAGAAAAAATAGGATTTTTTACTCACCGTAAAATCCTTTTCTCTGAGTCCATGGACCAACACAGCTTCTCTATTGACAAAGTGGGTATTATCCGTTAATTAGGAGTGACTAGGCAGAAAAACATGTAAAAAGTGTTGCATCACACCTTCTACAGTACCGCCCAGGGGGCGGACCCTCTGGGTATACCCTCTCAGTCTGCATCTTCGCAGATCAGTTCGTCAAAAAGCAGTACAAACTTAAAAGGAGGGGTGGGTGCTGTGTCGGTCCATGGACTCAGAGAAAAGGATTTTACGGTGAGCAAAAAATCCTATTTACTCTTTCGTCCATGGACCGACACAGCTTCTCTATTGACAAAGTGGGACGTCCCAAAGCAGTGTCAGAGAAAAAACGAGGGGTGGTAACAGCATAAAAATAAACTTCACCCCAAACACAAAACAGCACTCCTCCAACGGAGGAGTTGCAACTCTAAACAGCCGCTTGCAAAACCTTGCGGCCAAAAGAGGCATCCGAAGATGCACCTACATCAATTTTGTAGAATTTTGTGAAAGTGTGAGCGGACGACCAAGTCGCCGCTTTTCATAATTGGGAAACAGACGCTTGATGTCGGAAAGCCCAAGAGGCACCTATTGCCCTGGTCGAATGCGCCGTGACAGGAAAGGGGGGCGCCTGACCCTTTAAGGCGTAAGCCAGGATTACTATCTGTCGGATCCACCTAGAGATGGTGGCTGATGAGACTGCTTGGCCCTTCTTGGGACCAGCCACCGAAACAAACAGTGAGTCTGACTTCCGGAACAGGGAAGTAGCAGATCGGTATACTCTCAAAGCTCGGACAACGTCCAAGGAATGCAACGCCGACTCCTTAGGATCCGACGGCTGAGGACACAAGGATGGAAGTACAATGTCTTCGTTGAGATGAAAAGCCGAAACGACTTTCGGAAGAAAGGAAGGCTGCGGCCGCAGCACCACCTTATCCTTGTGGAAAATCAAATAGGGAGCCTTGCAGGACAAGGCTGCCAGCTCAGAGACTCGTCTAACTGACGTAACAGCCACCAAAAAGACCACTTTCTGAGAAAGTGTCAACAGGGGAATATCTCTAATATTCTCAAACGGTGCCTTCTGAAGCACCGAGAGGACCAGGTTCATGTCCCACGGAGGTAACGGGGGACGGACCAGAGGGGCCACCTGTCGGACCCCCTGCACAAATGTACTCACGAGAGAGTGAGTCGCCAGGGGTCGCTGAAAAAAGACAGCCAGGGCAGATATCTGTCCCTTAAATCGTACTTAGGGCAAGCCCTTGGTCCACCCCATGCTGTAAAAACAGCAGGATTCTGGAAACCAAATAGGTACGCGGATGCCATTTCATTTCCTCACACCTGGAGATGTAGGCCCTCCAAGTGCGGTGATAGACCTTCCTAGAGGACGGTTTTCGAGCACTTCTCATAGTAGAGATTACTGAGTCTGACAGGCCCCGGTCTCTCAGTACCTGGTTCTCAACAGCCATGCCGTTAAAGCCAATGACTGTAAAGCAGGATGGAATATGGGACCTTGCGATAGCAGGTCCTTCCGTAGTGGTAGGCGCCAGGGGACGTCTGCTACCAGACGTACTAGATCGTCGTACCAAGGACGCTGAGGCCAATCTGGAGCGATTAGGATCATTGGAATTCCCTCTGCCTCCTCTCTGCGGAGCAGAAGAGGAAGAAGCCTTAAGGGAGGGAAGGCATAGATTAGCCGATACTGACCCCACGATGCTACCAACGCGTCCGTTGCGTCTGCCCATGGGTCTCTTGATCGGGCCACAAATCTCAATACCTTCCGATTGAGTCGGGAAGCCAGAAGATCTACGTCTGGTGTGCCCCACCTTTGGCAGAGGAGTTGGAACACCTCCGGGTGTAAGGACCATTCTCCCTGGTCCAGCATCTGGCGGCTCAGGTAGTCCGCCTGCCAGTTTTCCACACCCGGAGTGTACACGGCCGACAGTGCCGGTACGCTCCTCTCTGCCCACTTCAGGATGCGAGCGATCTCCGATGCTGCAGCTGAGCTTCTTGTTCCTCCTAGATGATTGACATATGCCACTGCTGTGACGTTGTCTGACTGGATCCTGACTGGATGCCCTTGCAGTCTCTGAGACCATTTGAAGAGGCACAGCTTGATCGCCCGGATCTCCAGGACATTGATCGGCAGGAGGGCTTCCTCTGGGGTCCAGCGACCCTGCGCCGACTGGACACCCCAGACTCCCCCCCAACCTGTAAGGCTGGCGTCCGTCGTGATCACTATCCAGTAAACCGGAAGAAATTACTTCCCGGCCATTACAGCCGGTGCTGTCAGCCACCACACCAGGGATCTCCTGACTAGGTGGCTCACTCAGATTTGATAATCCAGAGATGAAGGGCATCTGTTCCATCTGGACAGAACTTCCTTCTGTAACACTCGAGTGTGGTATTGAACATATGGGACCGCCTCGAAGGAGGCTACCATGAGGCCCAACACTCGCATGCAAAAACGGAGTGACGACCAATTCCTGGAAGTCAGCTGCCGTACTGCAGCCCGGAGGTTCTGCAACTTCTCCACAGGGAGGAATACCTTTGCCTCTGAGGAATCCAGAATCAACCCCAGGTACACTAGGCGTTGAGTGGGCACCAATACTGACTTTTGCGTGTTTAGTATCCAACCATAGTCTCGAAGAGTCCGACAGGTAATGGACACGCTTACTTCTAATTCTGAGCTTGAAGGGGCCTTCAGCAGAAGGTCGTATAAGTAGCCTGTGATAGCGATACCCCGCTGTCTTAGAAGTGCCAGAATCGGAGCGAGCACCTTGGTGAACGTCCTGGGTGCTGAGGCAAGGCCCAACGGGAGGGCCACAAACTGGTAGTGGTCCTTCCCGATAGCAAATCGCAGAAACCTCTGGTGTCTGGAGTATATGGGGACATGCAGGTATGCGTCCTTGATGTCCAAGGAGGCCAGAAAGTCCCCCGGATGGAGAGCCGTGACTACAGATCGAACCGACTCCATCCGAAAACTTTGTACCTTCACAAAGCAATTGAGGGTTCTGAGATCCAAGCTTGGACGAACCCCCTCCTTCTTCGGCACAATGAACAGATTTGAGTAAAAACCCCGTTCCAGTTCTGGAACAACTACCCCGCGTTCCAGTAGACCCTGGACCGCCCCATACAGGGCCTCCCGACGGGTCGGTAGTAGCTGGAGATTGGAGGTGTTGAATCTGTCCGGTGGACAAGAGAGAAACTCTATCTTGTAGCCTGAGGAGATTACTTCGCAAACCCACCTGTCGGAGATTAGTGCTGTCCACTGAGTCGCGAATTTGCGAAGACGTCTCCCCACCCGAGAGCTGGGTGGGGGTGGACCTTCATGCGGACGCAAATTTGTCCGCAGGCTTATTGGGTATGCGGGACTAGGGACGCTTTTGTCCTTGGGCAGGCGCTTTATCGGCCTGGGGTCTTTTCCCTGTCGCCCTAGGGGGACGAAAAAACCACTTGTGTGCAGTAAAGGAGGGCCCTTGCCCTTGGCGTGGCCCCTTACCCTTGCTAATTTGGGGAAGCAAAGTGCTTTTACCTCCTGTGGCATCCTTGATGATGTCATCCAGAGAAGCCCCAAAAAGTCTGTCGCCCTTAAAAGGCAGATCCAACAGGGCTTTCTTGGAAGTCTGGTCCGCAGACCAGCCTTTTAGCCAGATCAGGCGGCGTATTGCTACTGCATAAACCGAAGTTTTAGACAGCAGGGGAATAGTATTCATGTCTGACTCGCAGACAAACCTAAGGCCCTGGACCAACAGGTCGGCCAATGTTATCTCATCAGGAGGAGCATCTCGCTCCTTAACCCCTGGAGTAGCAATCTTGCCCATTCAGTAAGTGTGTGAGACACTAGGGCCCCCGCCAATGCCGGGCGTACTGCCGAGCCTACCACTGAGTATAGGTAGCAAGCGAGTGCTTCAGCCTTCTTATCCACAGGGTCCTAGAAAACAGGAGCCCCTTCTACAGGAATTGTGGTGGCTCTATTAAGTCTGGACACCGGAGGGTCCACTATAGGGGGAGAGGTCCATTTCTTCAGAAAACTCTCCTCAAAAGGGGTACCGTACCGCAAACCTCTTTGGGGCTGTAAAGACCCTCAGTGGGTTCTCCCATTCCTTGTATAAGAGTTTATCAAAAGACACACAAGGGAACACCTTAGCAGTGCGGGCAGGTCTATGAAACCCAAGTGGACCGGAGTCTCTGCTGCTTCTGCAGCATTTTCCAATTTTAGCATATCCCGCACTGCAGTAATAAGGTCAGATACCAAAGCCGTCTCGCGTACTGACCTGGACTTGGAGTCATTCTCACTGTCCGGTCACGGTCTGCAGTCTCTGATGCGTCAGAATCTGGGCCCCGAGCCATAGCTGGACCTGGTTCTGCACCAGAATTATCCCCAGAAGCTTGCAGGGGATGGGGCGTTTACTACCCCCTGTATTCCCGTGTGCTGCTTCCACCCTGGCAGCAAACGCCTCTAGGATTGCAGTCATAGCGTTCATAGACACCTCAGGGGCACCAGCTGCTAAATCTGGTGTTTCAGGGCAGAAGACATCTGGCTCAGATGCCATGCTGACCACACGCTGACACTCACAGGGCTCCAGGCAAGATATCAATAGGCCACCCTCCTGTGCTGCAGAGAGGCCGGGTCACCCAGAGGACTCACCACCCTGGATAGGTACTGCTATGCTGCGCCTGTGATGCTGTCCCCTGCTGCTGTGTCGGTCTGCTTCTTTTATCAGCACTTCCTGTGTGAATTTTCGCGCCAGTGTAATGCACCCTAGAGGCCAGAGGCTCTCGAAAAATAGTTGCCAAAAACGTCTGTATGGAAGATAATGTGGGCTCTAAGAAAATGGCCGCCGACAGAAGATAGAGGTCAAGCAGCCATAGCCCACAAAAAGATGGCCGCCGAACGGCAATATCTGCATACAGGGTGGACAAACATGGCCGCCGATCAGCTGATAGGGGCCAGTGGGTGTGGCCGAACCACAGGAAGATGGCCGCCGGGCGGTCACAAGAGGCCAAACTTGGCATGGACCACCTCAAAATGGCCGCCGACAGCATGGAGGAGGAAGGACACAAACACAGGTAAGAAAAAATGACATTTCTTTTAAATGTTAGTTACAGCCAGCCCCGCTCCCGTGGGACGCCCTAGGTGACCCCCAGCACCCAGCAACCTTTAGCTAGAAGCCCAGGGAGGAGGGAAAGGCAGGGAGAGAGGGAAGAAAGGGGCCACAACCACTTACTTGATCTCTCCAGGAATGTCCAGCTAAATCACCCAGCCGAGGCAGGGGAGTTTTACTTACCTATCCTGCATGTATTCTGCTGGAAGACATTCCAAACAGATCATCGTCCGCGCACGGAAGGTGACTGTTGGCCAGGCATGCTGTGATTGGACCCAGAAGGGACGATCATATGTATGCCCTGGAGCATGACGCTCACCGGACAGGCTGCTGCGACTCGGCCGTAAGGTCAGCCGAAGCTGAGCGGTCCGATGCAAGCCTTGGAGCGTAAGCTCACCGGCCAGGCTGCTGTGACTCGGCCGTAAGGTCAGCCGAAGCTGAGCGGTCCGATGCAGGCCCTGGAGCGCAGGCTCACCAGCCACCCGTGGAGCGACGGGCATGTCGTGGAAAACCCAGCGCGTAGCTAGGGTCGGCACACGCTCGATGGCCGAAACTGGGGAGACTACAAGGATCGAGGATCCAGCCTGTCACCCAGTCGGCAGTTGATCGAAGATCGCAGGAAACAACAAATGTAGCAAAAAAAATATATATAAATATATATAAATATATATATATATATATATATATTTTTTTTCCCCGGACCAATGGGCCCGAAGGGAGCCATGTCCTACTCCTTGCTAGACAGAAAAAAACTGATCTGCGAAGATGCAGACTGAGAGGGTATACCCAGAGGGTCCGCCCCCTGGGCGGTACTGTAGAAGGTGTGATGCAACACTTTTTACAAGTTTTTCTGCCTAGTCACTCCTAATTAACGGATAATACCCACTTTGACAATAGAGAAGCTGTGTCGGTCCATGGACGAAAGAGTAATGGTCGTGTGTACGCGGCATTACAGTTGGTGAGCATTTTTTTTTTTTTGTTTTGTATTTTTTTGTTTGGGGTATATGTATACCATGTCAAAATGAATTCTGCAAAATGCATTGAAACTGATCACCAGGAATTTCCATCGATCAGCTCCTACTAAATATTTACAACCATGTCTTGCCCCACCTGTGTAGTGGGATAATTATAAAGTTTATGTGGTCGTGTGCAGACTGACTGTACAATAATCCTATTCATTTGTAATAAAGTGAAATTGATTTTAATATAATTGTTTCACGTTCTGCCTCGTTGACAAATACACATCCTTAAAAGTCCTACGTGAAAAAATGGGAGGTTCTCTCTCCTAGATGTTCTTTTTTCTTTGTTTTTGCTCCATATATACTATAGTGGCTGTGGATGTGTACTGTCATTTCCCTAGCTGGTATAATTTATTTACTTATTAACAATATTCATCTGACAGTTACTGATTTATTTTTCATTAGTGTGATATTTATCTCTATTTTTAAATGTGGCAATGCTAAGAGAGAGCGAGAGAGGAGTGGGAATTTTTATAGTTCCGCATACTAATGGCATTTGTAGCCTGTGCATTTTTCCCATGAATTTAATTCAATTAAAATGGTCGTTGAATTATTGAGTCTTCCTATCGCAATTAGGTATGCTTCTTATATTATAAACAACTGGAAAAAAAACAACACTTCTATTTGGTCTGATTCATTTTAAGGAAAGCACTTTGTGCCAACATGACCCTTGCTCTATTCCTATGGCCTCTAGAGAGGTCACCTCTGACACTGAATACCCTCTCTGCAAAGGCTTGATAAGCTGGCATAGCCAACAGGTCTAATGCAAAAGGTTTTAACTGGTGATAAAAAGTGTCACTCTTTGCCAGCCAAAAATTCCGGTGTCCTCAGTGATGGCAACTTGTTGCAAAAGCTCTTCCTTAAAGATTTTTTCATTGGCTAGGAAAAATAAATAAAACACCCAGTGGTGATTAAATATCACCAAAACAAACTCTGTCTCAAAAAAATACTAACAATTTCATTTGGTTACAGTGTTGCATGCTTAAGTAATTGTCATTCAAAGTGTGACAGGGCTGAAAGCTAAAGAATTGGCCTGGACTGGAAGAGGGTGTATATGTCCGGACTTGAGATGGTTAATAATCATGTGTTATTCAGGAGAAATACACAGGCACCGTGTCTGTTTATAGCATGCTATTTTGTTTGCTAGATTTCAGGTATACACTATCTTTTAAAAAAAATCATTCATAATTAACAAGCTCCATTCGTATACATTTACTGATAATTAGCTACCATCTTCAGCTTTGAGTGGATTTGTAATTTACTTAAGAGAACTTTAAGAGCCCTTTCACACTGGGGCCCCCACGCGTTAGCGGTAAAACGTTGCTCATTTAGCGGTGCTTTACCGCTGTTTAAGCGGCACTTTTTGGCCGCTAGGGGGGCGCTTTTAAACCCCCGCTAGCGGCCGAAGGGGTTAAAAACGCCCGTGTTGCTGCACTTCGGAAGCGCTTTTCAGGCGCTTCAGAAGCACTGCCCATTCATTGCAATAGGCAGGGGCGTTTTGGGAGCGCTGTATACAGCGCTCCCAAACCGCCCCAAAGATGCTCGCAGGATTTTTTCTAACGTCCCGCAAGCGCAACGCCCCAGTGTGAAAGCACTCAGGCTTTTTACATTCGAGTCGCATGGGAGGCAGCTTTCAGGCACTAAGGCAAATAAGTTTGACTTCTTTATGGTTGTAGGTCTTCATTGATTTAAGTACTAGTAGATGAGCAACTGCACCAGTAAATTATTTATATCACACTGCCACATAACTTTCATTAAGCCTCATTAAGTGATTATTTTAAATACACTATGGGGCTGATTTACAAAACGTTTGCACCATGAGTATCAGCGCATCTGCGTGCGCAATGGCTGTTTTGGTATTTACAAAACATTAGCGCCTGTAGCGCAGCCCTATTTGCCATTTACTATAGTGTTGTCGGCGGACGGGAGGAGGCGCTCAGTGCGCCACTATGGACCTGGCGCACAGCATGTTAAACTCTAAATATAAAAAAGCTGGAAGTGAGAATATAATGGGGGTGACATGGGGTGATGTGAGGAAGTGTAGTGACACCTGCCCAAATAACTAATATGCCCAAAATAGAATGAGAAAGTAACTTTTTCAAAACCAGCCCGCTGCGCCGGCAAGTACGATTCGCACTGCGGGAGTTTTTTTTTAGCTCAGCGCGGCAATTTTCCTTGTTTTCTTGCGCCAAGACACTGCGCCGGCAAAATCTTAGTAAATGTCAAGTCACGTAACTCAATTTGCATAAGTTGAACAGGCGCAGCTCTGAACTTCCCAGTGCGCCTGCAAAATGACATTTCTAAAGGAAAAAAAAAAGGCATTTAAAAGCACCCGCGGCTATAATAAATTGTCGGCTCCCGGCAATATAGAGAAAAGTCATTGAAAGTCTTTGATAAAAACAAAAAAAAAAGCGTGGGGGGTCCCCCCAAATTCCATTACCAGGCCCTTCAGGTCTGGAATGGATATTAAGGGGAACTCCGCCGCAAATAAAAAAAAAATGCGTGGGGTTCCCCCTAAATATCCATACCAGGCCCTTCAGATCTGGTGTGGATTTTAAGGGGAACTCCACCCCAAATTTAAAAAAAATGGCATGGAGTGCCCCCAAAAATCCACACCAGACCCTTATCCGAGCACGCACCCTGGCCGGCCGCAGGGGAAGAGGGGGGGACGAGAGAGCGGCCCCCCCTCCCTCCTGAACCGTACCAGGCCACATGCCCTCAACATAGGGAGGATGTCCAAGGGCCTCATCCCCACAACCCTTGCCCGGTGGTTGTGGGGGTCTGCGGGCAGGGGGCTTATCGGAATCTGGAAGACCCCTTTAACAAAGGGGACCCCCAGATCCCGGCCCCCCCTATGTGAATTGGTAAGGGGTACATTGTACCCCTACCATTTCACAATGAAAGTGTCAAAATGTAAAAAATGACAAGAGCCGGTTTTAGACAATTCCTTTATTAATGTATTTTATTTTCTTCCATCTTCTTCTTCTTCCATCTTCTTCTTTTCTCCATTTGGGTTTCTTCCTCCATCTTCCTCTTCCTCTTTATCTTCCTTCGGTCTTCTCGCTCCGGCTTCTTCTTTCTTCTTCGGCCGCTCCGTTTGAATTGGAGGTTCCCGCTGTGCGAAGCTTCAGTTCTCCTCTTGGTCCGCTGCCACCCGGTGGCTCCGCCCCCCTCTGACACCACAGGGAAAGTCCCAGTGAAATCCATGTGCGTCAGAGGGGGGGGGGGGGGGTCACCGGGTGGCAGGGGACCCAGAGGGGAACTGAAGCGTCGCACAGCGGAAACCTCCAATTTAAACGGAGCGGCCGAAGAAAGAAGAAGGGAAGACGGCGGAGCAAGATGCGGACGAGAAGACCGAAGGAAGAAGGAAGATGAAGATAAAGATGAAGATGAAGAACAAGATGGAGGAAGATACCCGAATGGAGAACAGAAGAAGATGGAAGAACAAGATGGAAGAAGATGGAAGAAAGGAAAAGACATTAATAAAGGAATTGTCGAAAACCGGCTATTGTCATTTTTTACATTTTGTCACTTTCTTTGTGAAATGGTAGGGGTAACATTTGTACCCCATTACCATTTCACACAGGGGGGGGCGGGATCTGGGGGTCCCCTTTGTTAAAGGGGTCTTCCAGATTCCGATACGCCCCCTGCCCGCAGACCCCCACAACCACTGGGCAAGGGTTGTGGGGATGAGGCCCTTGTCCCCATCAACATGGGAACATCCTCCCCATGTTGAGGGCATGTGGCCTGGTACGGTTCAGGAGGGAGGGGGGGGCACTCTCTCGTCCCCCCCTCTTTACCTGCGGCCTGCCAGGTTGCATGCTCGGATAAGGGTCTGGTGTGGATTTTTGGGGGTACTCCACGCCATTTTTTTTTTATTTGGGGTGAAGATCCCCTTAAAATCCATACCAGATCTGAAGGGCCTGGTATGGATATTTGGGGGAACAGCACGCATTTTTTTTTAAATTTGCGGCAGAGTTCCCCTTAATATCCATTCCAGACCTGAAGGGCCTGGTAATTGAATTTGGGGGACCCCCAGGCTTTTTTTTTGTGTTATCAAAGACTTTCAATGACTTTTATCTGTATTGACGGGAACCAGCAATTCATTACAGCGAGGACTTTTAAATGACTATTATTTTACTTTAGAAATGTCATTTTGCTCTCGAACTGTTATAAACATGGAAAACATGCACTACTTTACAGGCATACTATAGACACCCCCCAGGTATGATATTTAGGGCAAGTTCACACCGGATGCAGTGCAGTGCGTTTTTTTGATTCATGAAATAAGCAAAGAAAGTTGATCACATTAATGCCAATGGCATAGGTCACACCACTGCAGTCCGTTCCAGTGCGTTTCATAAAGGAAAAAAAAAATTGGTCATGCTGCATTTTTTAGGTACAGAACTGTACTGGACCACAGTAAAACACATCAAAAACGCAACGGAACGTACCAAAAACGCACTGGAATGCACCGGACCGCACCTAAATGCACCAAAGACGCACTGCAACACACTTGTTCTAAGTGAAATGAGGGGGAAAAAAACACTGGACTGCATCAAAAATGCACTGGAACACACTTGTCCTTCTCTTTGGTTAATAAAAAAAAGGGGTGAAAAAAAAAGCACTGGACTGCATCAAAAACCTAACAAAAATGCACTGGAACGTGTCAAAAACGCGCATGCAGAAAAGCACCTGGCACTAGGGCCAGTTCACACCATAGAAACGCAATCCGGATGTGTTCCAGGTGCTTTTCTGCATGCACGTTTTTGATGCGTTCCAGTGCATTTTTGTTACGTTTTGATGCAGTCCAGTGCTTTTTTTTCACCCCTCTTTTTTATTAACCAAAGAGAAGGACAAGTGTGTTCCAGTGCGTTTTTGGTGCATTTAGGTGTGTTCCTGTGCGTTTATGATCTTTGGTGCATAAAAACGCAATGGACTGCATGTGGTGTGAAATGGCCCTTAAGCAATTTGGCATATTTAAAGGCACTTCTCTTTGTTTTTGGTGTTGTCCAAATTGGTGACATTGATATATGTCCCTTAGGGTGGGACCTGGGCCCCCATTTTAAGGCCAATAACTAGAAGAAAAGCCAGCCAAGTGGGGACTAGCAAAATTAACAAGTCAGTCCCCATAGACTGCAATGGTATTTGTTGGTAAGGGGGGGGGGGGTGATTGTCCCATCCCTAATTTTGTAGCATGCTGGATGATGTGCTTAATTTTGGACAGGGGGGGGGGGGGGGGGGAGTTATTTTCTGATAGCTGCATTTGTGTTGTTATGCGCATGCCCAGGGACTACGTTTTTTTTTTTGGTGCTTTTTGTGTGTGAGCAGCACCTGGATATTTCAGGGCATGTTCAGAGATTGTTTTTATGGGTTAGGCCTGGTTCACACTTGTCCGACAAACGCTCCGACATTAGGAGCTCATGTCGCATGACGTGTGAAAATCAATGTTTCCCTATGAGAGCCGTCTTAACTGGTCCGACACAAGTCGGTCCGACATTAAAAATGCTCCCTGTACTACTTCTGTCCGACTTTGATCCTACTTCAGCCCATTGAATATCATTGAAGTCGGATCAAAGTAGGATCCTTGTCCTAACCATCCGACATTTGACATCCGACATGTGATTACAGCAGCAGTAAGGCCTGGTTCACACTGGGGCGACAAACGCTCCGACATTGGGAGCTCATGTCGCATGACGTGTGAAAATCAATGTTTCCCTATGGGAGCCGTCTTAACTGGTCCGACACATGTCGGTCCGACTTTGAAAATGCTCCCTGTACTACTTTGGTCCGACTTTGATCCGACTTCAGCCCATTGACTATCATTGAAGTCGGATCAAAGTCGGACCGCAGTCTTGCATGGTCCGACTTTGGCATGCGACTTGTGCTGTACTGCTCTTGAGGGGGAACTCCAGGCCAAATTTTAAATAAAAAACCGGCATGGGTTCCCCCTCCAGAGGCATACCAGGCCCTTGGGTCTGGTCTGGATTTGAACGGGCACCCCTACGCCGAAAAAACGGCGTGGGGCCCCCCAAAATCCAAACCAGACCATTATCCGAGCACACAACCTGGCAGGCCACAGGGGAAGAGGGGGGGACGAGAGAGCGGCCCCCCTCCCTCCTGAACCGTACCAGGCCGCATGCCCTCAACATGGGGGTTTGGTGCTCTGGGGCAGGGGGGCGACCTGCGGCCCCCCCACCCCAGAGCACCCTGCCCCCATGTTGATGAGGACAGGGCCTCTTCCCGACAACCCTGGCCGTTGGTTGTCTGGGTCTGCGGGCGGGGGGCTTATCGGAATCCGGGAGCCCCCTTCAATAAGGGGGCCCCCGGATCCCGGCCCCCCCACCCTATGTGAATGAGTATGGGGTACATCGTACCCCTACCCATTCACCTGGTGGAAAAAAATTGCAATAAAAAAACACTACACAGGTTTTTAAAGTAATTTATTACACAGCTCCGGGGGTCTTCTTCCGACTCCGGCGCTCTTCTTCCGACTTCCAGGGGTCTTTTCCGACTTCGGGGGTCTCCGGTGTCATCTCCGGGCTCTCCGGTTCTTTCTTCCGCCGGGCCTCCGCTAACATCTTTTTAGCTCTTTTGCTAAGAGGCCCGGTCTTCCCGTTGTCTCGTCCGGCTCTCCGTTGTCCTTCTGGCGGCCCCTCCACTAATTTCTTGGTAGCTCTTTCGCTAGTGGAGGGGCGCGGTCTTCCCGTCGCTGTCGCAGTCGGCTTCTTCTTCTCTCTTCTCCTCCTCGATGTTGACGCGTCGCCTCCTCCCGCTGTAATACTGGCTCTCCGCTCCGCTCCGCATTAATATAGGCTTCTCATGACGTCATAGTCACATGTTCCCATGACGTCACAGTCACATGCTCCGGGGCCATGTGCCCCGGAACATGTGACTGTGACGTCATGAGAAGCCTATATTAATGCGGAGCGGAGAGCCAGTATTACAGCGAGAGGAAGCGACGCGTCAACATCGAGGAGGAGAAGAGGGAAGAAGACGCCGACGGCGACAGCAACGGGAAGCCCGGCCCCTTCACTAGCGAAAGAGCTAAAGAAGTTAGTGGAGGGGCCGGCAGAAGAACAACGGAGAGCCGGACGAGACAACGGGAAGACCGGGCCTCCGTTAGCAAGAGAGCTAAAAAGAAGTTAGCGGAGGCCCGGCAGAAGAA
The DNA here is from genome assembly GCA_029206835.1 of Rana muscosa. NCBI lineage: Eukaryota > Metazoa > Chordata > Amphibia > Anura > Ranidae > Rana > Rana muscosa. Next base: position 724,016,628 of record CM055121.1, on the reverse strand, counting down.
AGAACCGGAGAGCGCGGAGACGACACCGGAGACCCCCGAAGTCGAAAAAGACCCCCGGAAGTCGGAAGAAGACCCCCGGAGCTGTGTAATAAATTACTTTAAAAACCTGTGTAGTGTTTTTTTATTGCAATTTTTTTCCACCAGGTGAATGGGTAGGGGTACGATGTACCCCATACTCATTCACATAGGGTGGGGGGGCCGGGGGCCCCCTTATTGAAGGGGGCTCCCGGATTCCGATAAGCCCCCCACCCGCAGACCCCGACAACCAACGGCCAGGGTTGTCGGGAAGAGGCCCTGTCCTCATCAACATGGGGGCAGGGTGCTCTGGGGTGGGGGGGCCGCAGGTCGCCCCCCTGCCCCAGAGCACCAAACCCCCCATGTTGAGGGCATGCGGCCTGGTACGGTTCAGGAGGGAGGGGGGGGCCGCTCTCTCGTCCCCCCCTCTTCCCCTGCGGCCGGCCAGGTTGCGTGCTCGGATAAGGGTCTGGTTTGGATTTTGGGGGGACCCCCCACGCCGTTTTTTCGGCGTAGGGGCGCCTGTTCAAATCCAGACCGGACCCAAGGGCCTGGTATGCCTCTGGGTGGGAACCCACGCCGTTTTTTTATTTAAAATTTGGCCTGGAGTTCCCTTTCAAGATTCATACCAAACACAGTGCCTGATATTGGCGGGGATCCAAGTCGGATCCCCGTTCATTGAAAGTCGGACATATGTCGGCTTCATGTCGCAGGGCAAAGTCGGATCCAAAGTAGGACAGATGTCGTGTCGCACTAGTGTGAACCCAGCCTAAAAGGAATTTATCTCACCCTGGGATTGTTTTGATTGGTCAAAGGACAAGTCAGACTAGCACAATGTCGGATCAAAGTAGTATCCTGTTCATGAATGTCGGATGGATGTCGGACCAATGTAGGATCAATGTAGGACTGATGTCGCAGAGCAAAGTAGGATGAAAGTCGGATGAATGTCGTGTCGTACCAGTGTGAACCCAGCCTTAGTAATTGAAGGACATCCTTAACAGGTGTAGCCACTTTGAAGTTCAGTCTCTACATTGGGTGAACTTACATTTTGGGTGTTTCATGGACTGTGCATGTGTTTTCAATTGCCTCGTTAGCTCAGAAACATAGGTTATATAAAGCTCACAGTTAAGATTCCCTCCCTTGCCCTGAGAAGAGGCAAGTGTGTGTGTGTCCGGCAAAATGTACATGTTGGTGTCCTTATCGAGTTTGTAACACATGCATTTTATTTGTTATGTCTTTGCAAAACAGGTGTTTGGTTTATTTTGTGGATTGTATTTTTTTGTGTGGGGAAAATGTTCCCCTGAAATAATTTTGATGTTGTTAATGTTTGTCGTTTGTTCACTTTGATTTAATTGTCTGTGCTGCACTATTTAGCCAAATCTTTATCAAGATGTTGTGAGTCTGTAACGGTCTCAAATTGACCCTGTTTTTTAATTTAAATTTTTTTCTTATTCTTTGTTTTGTTGACCAATAAAATTTGATGCAAAGTTTTGAGGTTTGTTTTGCGTTTTCTTTGCAACAAATGTGACAGCTGATTGGCATGTCAAAACAACAGGTGTGATTTGTCTACCCTGGTGCCTTCATGCTAGCATATGCATGAATTGTGTGCTGCCATGGAGAGTCACCAGGAAATGAAAAATACAGAGCGGTAAGTATTCAGCTTTCCTTTTTACTGCAGTGGTTCTCAGCCTCAGTCCTCAAGTACCCCCAACAGGACATGTTTTGTGAATTTATCTCATGGAGAATTGCTGTCCAAAATACCAAACCATTGACTGTGATTTAAAGCACATGTGCAAGATGAAGGAAAACCTGCAAACATGGCCTGTTGGAGGTACTTGAGAAGCACTGATTTAGAGCACTGCACTTAAAAATAGCTCAAGGCAATACAATTCTAATTGTGGGCATTTTGAGGGAAACAAAGCAAGTGTTAGACCCCCTGCTTGTGTTTTTTTTTTTTAAAGGTTGGGCTTTGTGTCCCCTTGTAGTAAAATTGGCTTCACTTCCTGTCACACAGCTAAACAGGAAGTGAAGGTAAAACCCTACCAATGTCTTTTCTTGGGGACACACAGATCAATCTAACTAGTGTCCCCATTAAGCAAATTGCACTCTAGGACTTTGTTGTGTACACACCAAATCATTGGGTAGTTTGGGGTTTAGTAAAGACAAATCCACTCTGCAGTACAAGTGCAGTTGCGTAAAATCTGAGGGGAAGCACTGGTGATTGTAACATCCAATCATGTAAAAGCAAAGATGGTGTTTTTTTTGTTTGCTTGCATTTCCCTTTCGGATATCCAGCAAGTGCACTTGTAGTGCAAAGTAGATTTGCCTTTATTAAATAAACCCCAAAGTCCAAAAAAACTAATAATTTGGGGTATAACCCGCAAAATGCTGGAATGCAATGTACATAATGGGGAAAGTATTTAGATTGACCTGTGTGTCCCCAAGGAAAGACATTGGTAGGGATTTCCCCTCACTTCCTGTGTGGCTATGTGACAGGAAGTGAATTATTTGGAAGGATAAAGTGGCCAAATTTGGGAGTTGTCTTCACCCTATCAGGGGTGCAGACATCCCCAAAAACTGTCTAGACTTGTAATCCCTCTGCACTCTATCCCCAAGCAAAAATAAGAAAGGATTTCATTCAGTTTAACTTTGCAAAGACACATTCCTAAATTGAATTGTGATGCATGTCAATGGCCCATTTAGACCCTCTTTAATCACTTGAGATCAGCGCTATAACTGATCACCAGCCACAGCATGGTCCTCAATTGCCGGGAGTCCGTCAATAAACAGCCTCCCCTTCGCGCGCGCTGTGGTCACTGAGTCACTGAGACTCGGGTGATGACAGATCCAAGTAAGGGGCCGATCCCTGCCCTTTACCATGTGATCAGCTGTCAGCCAATGACAGCGGATCACGTGATGTAAACAAAAGCTGGGTAATGGTTTTTGTTTTCTCCTTGTGCTGACAGCGTGAGCATAAAAAAAGGCAATCACCGGCTTATGTGCAAGGGACATGGGGCCCGAAGAGGAAGAGGCAATTCTGCGTCATCTGTGACAATCAGTAGCCCCTGCCAGTGCCACCTATCAATGCCCACCACTGCTGCCAATCAGTGCCACCTAGCAGTGCCCATTACTGCCAACTATCATTGCCACCTAGCAGTGCCACTTCTCAATGCCCACCAGTGCCAACTAGCAATGCCACCTCTCAGTGCCCACCCTTGCCAACTTATCGGTGCCCATCAGTGCAGTCTCATCAGTGTACATCAATGAAGGAGTAAAATTACCTTTTGTCTAAATTTTCGAAATATTACCCACTTTCCTACCGCCCACCGTCAAATGACGTCCTTGGCTTTGTGCGGTGACATCTGAATGATGCCTGCAACATTCTTTTCAGCCGGCGATTCTGTGCACGATAAAAATGATCATAGCGGCAGTTCCGCCGCTGGATCGTTCTTATAGGCGGCGGGAGGGGTCGCCCCCCCTCCCGCCGCCATCCGGTGCTTCTCCGGGCTCTCCCGTGCCATCTTGGGCTCGGAGAACGATTTGGCCGGCACCGGATGGGAAGCATAGCGATGAATGGGGACCAGATGGTCACCAGTCATCTCTATGACCGTCGGAGGCCAGGGCGCGACGTTATGACATCACGCCTGGTTCCCGTATGTAATCCAAGCTGTGATCTCGGCTGTCAGCATGAGATTGGTGAATTTTTTTGACCGATCTCATGCTTTCCAGCCTGGAGGAGAGATGTGGGGTCTTATTGACCCTGCATCTCTCCATAAAGAGCACCTGTCACAATAGATTCCTATTACAAGGGATGTTTACATTCCTTGTAATAGGAAAAAAAGTGATCCAAAAAACAAAAAAGGTAAAAAAAGAGTAAGAAATACAAAAAAGGAAAAAACTAAAATAAAAATAAATCAAAAAAAAAGAAAAAACACCCATGTCCCCGGTAGCTCGCGCTCATAAGCGAACACACACGCAAGTCCCGCCCACATATGTAAACGCCGTTCAAAACGACACATGTGAGGTATTGCTGCGTGCGTTAGAACGAGTGCAACAATTCTAGCACTAGACCTCCTCTGTAATGCCAAAATAGTAACGTGTAAAAAAAATTTAAGCATCGCCTAGGGAGATTTTTAAGTACTGAAGTTTGGTGTTATTCCATGAGTGTGCGCAATTTTAAAGCGTGACATGTTAGGTATCTATTTACTCAGCATAACAACATCTTTCACATTATCCCCAAAAATTGGGCTAACTTTACTGTTTTGTAATTTTTTTACATTCATGAAACCATTTATTTCCAAAAAAAAGGCGTTTGAAAATTTATTGCGCAAATACCGAGCGAGATAAAAATTTGCAATGACCGCCATCTTATTCCCTAGGGTGTCTGCTAAAAAAACATATATAATGTTTGGGGTTTTGAAGTAATTTTATAGCCATAAATGTATGATTTTTACATGAAGGAGGGAAGTGCCAGAATAGGCCCAGTGCTGAAGTGGTTAAAATATCTATTTTTTTATTTTTTAACTCGGTCTTTTGTATTTATAGAAAAAAAAAAAAACGCAGAGGTGATCAAATAGCACCAAAAGAAAGCTCTATTTGTGTGCCAAAAAATAATACATTTTCATTGGGTTACAGTGTTGTATGAGCGCGCAATTGTCATTCAAAGTGCATCAGCGCTGAAATGTGAAAATTGGTCTGGGCAGGAAGGGGGTTTAAGTGGCCAGTGCGCAAGTGGTTAATATAAGGCTACATGCACACGGACGTTTTTCCAGCCGCTTGTTTGAGCGTTTTTTGAAGCTTAAAAACGTCTCTCCATGTTAGCCTATGGCCTCATGGCCACCATGGCGTTTTTGAGCTGTAAATGGCATAGGTGTTTTTAGGCCCCATGTACACGGGACGCTGGTGCAAAGTGTTCAGAACTAAGGTTGAAAGCGGCGTTTAGAAAGGTGCGCTTTGTGGCGTTTGCATGCCGCGTTTTACCAGATTTGCGTCTATATGCGTTTAGTTAGGAAACATGATAAGGAGCCGCCCTAAGCTCCAAAAACAGTATTATTAACGATTTCAGCTATTTTTTGAGACCAGAGTGAGTATCAGCAGCTGAGAGAGCAGCAGTGTAGTTGTATTTAGCGTGTCACTTGCCACGTCACTTGCCCCAAGTTGTGGATTGTCCACTTGCCACGTCAGCTGCCCCAAGTTGTGGATTGTCCACTTGCCACGTCACCTGCCCCAAGTTGTGGATTGTCCACAATGCAATGGAAGCAATTGCATTATTTTTTTGATATACCGGTATATATATATTTTTCATGATTTTTCCTCATTTGCCCTAATTTTTGAGTTTATCAATGTAAAAAAATAGGTCACCTTTAAAAACGCTTCTAAACTAAAATGCGTCTAAACGCCGGTACCGCGTCTGAAACGTGGAAATCTTTGGCGTCTGAAGGCATTTTTAGGCTTTGTGAAAAATGAGTTTAAATGCAACTGCAGATTTTTTTTTCAAGGCCAAAAACAGTGTTTTGGATGTAATAGAATTCAATGGACCCGCATCCAAAACGTAAGTACCGCGAATTTGCGGCAATTTTTTTTTTAACCTGCTTATAGCTGGTTGTTAAAAGGAAATGTAAAAAAAATAAACATTGCCGGCTCTTAAAAAAAAAAAAAAAACACACAGCGTGGGGTTTTTGGGGGGGACCCCCACGCCGTTTTTTCGGCTATGGGGGTTTCCCTTTAAATTCATACCAGACCTAAGGGCCTGGTATGGATCTTGGGGGAACCCCCACGCCGTTTTTTCGGCTTAGGGGTTCCCCTTTAAATCCATACCAGACCTAAGGGCCTGGTATGGATCTTGGGGGAACCCCCACGCCGTTTTTCGGCTATGGGGGTTCCCCTTAAAATCCATACCAGACCTAAGGGCCTGGTATGCTCCTGGAGGGGAACCCATGCCGGTTTTTTCATTAAAATTTGGCGTGGAGTTCCCCTTCATGATTCATACCAAACACGGGACAGCGAGGCTGCCGAGAACCAGCGCGATGCCATCGTGCTGGAGGCATTCTCGGCCAGCTAGTCGCCTCTAGGACACGACTTGAGCGGCTGCTTCACGCGCTCAGGTCGTGTCCAAGTTGCCTCGCAAGGTCGCGCTGTCCCTGTGTCAGCCGGCACACGACTTCCCGGGCGACCTCTATTCAAATCAATGGGCTCCCATAGGGAACCATTCATTTTCAATAGAGCGCCGCTGACATTTGTATTTACTATAACAGTGCGCTGCTGGTTCCTGCGCCAAGTGAAGGAGTTATCCGGCGCACCAATTAAGGTTAGAACCAGCGCAGCGCACTGTTATTAGTAAATCAGCTCCTATATGTTGTTCACTAATGCTCTCTGCTGTTAGTGAGGTTGTGCAATCTGTTAGAGTACTTACATTTTAAAACTACACTAATAGCTGGTTACTATGGAGTAAAGAGAGCATACAAGCCCTGTGTTAGTGCAATTTCACCTACATTTACTAAACTATACTACAAAAGACAACGGATTTTTCTTTTTATTAAGCCAGAAAAATACTTTGATTTAGTCTAAGTATACAGAGTGCAACAATTATGTAACAACCATGGCAAGTAAAAAGGAGCATCACTAATTGAAAACAATATTTTCTATTTATTCTTTTAATTGTATATTTTTTTGAAGATTTGTTGGAGTACAAATAAAGCACATTATGCACAGTAAAGTCAGAGAAATCAAACACCAGAGAAAAAAAAAGAAAGACACATGGATCATAAAACAGGCAAAACTACTGAAAAGGCTATAATTGAGTGTCAGCAGGGTGTACACCAAGAACATAGACCTAGGAGGTACAGTATTAAGCATTGGGCTGCATTATGTAACTAGGTCTGCAAAGAGATAGGAAGGGTGGGAGGTGACAGGAGGACATGGAGCTGTATGTGGGGTACAAGAGGGATTCAGGGAAGAGAACCATATTTAGAATGATCCCACAGGTCCCAGATCTTGTCAAACCTGCCAACAGCAGCCTCTACTATGGCTGTCATGTGCTCCATTCTACGTATGTCAGCAATAGCTTGTAGAAATTGAGCTTGGGTTGAGGGGGGTGGGGGGGGAGGAGATAACCAACACAGTGGAATGACTCTCTTAGCAGCTAGTAAAATATAGGAAGCCAATCTATTCAAGGCCTTTCCCAGACCAGCGAATGGGAGACCCAGGAGGAAATGTAATGGATCCAGCAAAAGAGGGCATTCAAAAATTTGCTGGAGCAAAGACACCACCATGGACCAGAAAGGTACAATTACCTTGCACTGCCAAAAGATATGGTAGTGAGTGCCACATCTCCAACAAAGAGGGGAGAGAGGGGTCAAAACAATGCAATATCGCGGGGGTCCTGTACCAGAAAAATAACACTTTAAATGCCGTCTTTCTCTGTGGCACACATCTGGATATTTTGGAAGTTGAAGTCCATATTTTAGTGTATTACTGTATTTATTGGCGTATAGCACTCACTTTTTTACCCTGAAAATAGAGGGTAAACTGGGCCTGCGTGTTATACGCAGGGGGCTGTGGAAAGTTTTTTTCCTGAAACTTCCCTCTTAAAGTTAGGGTGTGTGTGTTATACGCTGATAAATACGGTAGTAGTTGTACAATTTGAGTCCATTTTCGCATGTAGGAGTCTACAGAAAGTGGAGGGGTCTCCTGAAGCAATTGCTAAAAAACAGATATTAGCCACGTTTGGTGGGGGCCCTGGGAACAGAGGAGTTCAAAAGTTGTTGGTCTGGGTAGAATAAGGGTTAGGGAGAGAGTTGATAAATAGTGGGTTATTTGAAGGTAGGAATAGAACATATGCTTTGGTATCTGATATTTCGATTAAAAGGTCTGCAAAAGGGCGAAATTTACGTGTGACTGGGTGTACAAAGAGGCAAAGTTGGAACAGGCCAGCCTGTGCCCAAGGGAGCATTCGGGAGTGGGATAGGCTATCTGTAGCCTATCCCATTCCCAAAATAAAAGGATTAAAGATTACATTAGAGAGAGGGAGAATTTGTTGTGACATGAGCACCATACCCTCAATGAAAACATAGGGCCCAAACAGACTATGGAGTTTGGGATCCGAAAATAATGCAGGCAACCATACAAGGGAGCAGGGATGAGCCAGGAACAAAGAGCCCATCTCAATCTCCGACCACCTATTCGGCGGCATTAAACTAGACCAGGACACCACTGCACGGAGGTGGCAGGCCAGATAATATTTGTGAATGTCCAGGGCTCCCAGACCTCCACAATTTCTGGGGAAAAATGTCTTGCCACTCTATGGGCCCATTCCCTCCAAATAAAATTAAGAAACCATAGTTTGAGCAAATTTAATTGGGCAATAGGAATAGGGATAGGCAGGGTCTCAAAAAAAATACAGTAATTTTGGCATAACTGACATGTTCAACACATTGATCCTACAAATCCAGGATATTGGGAGAGGATTCCAACACGTCAACATGGCCTTGATGTCCTTGAACAGGGAGATGTAATTGGCCGAGTTTAGGGATAAGTACAATCGTGTGATTTGTACACCCAGGTACTTGAGAGAGGAGGTGCACCAACGATAAGGGTATGAGTTTTGAAGTGATAAAAAGGTCTGCAGGCGGTATATGTAGCGGAAGGGCTTCTGTTTTAGATGCATTCATTTTGTATCCGGATAGAGAGCTAAACTGGGATAGGAGAGCATGCAGGGACGGGAGAGAAATATGTAGGCTGGTAAGAGTCAGAAGTACAAATAGAGATAGCTTACATTCCCAATGACGCATGGGGACCCCTCAGATGGCAGGATGGGATCTTATAGCCTCTGCCAGGGGCTCTAGGCATAGGATGAAAAGAAGTGGGGAAAGAGGGCAGCTCTGTCTAGTGCCATTAGACATTGGGAAGGGTCAGGACATAAAAGAAGCCATTTAGACCTGCGATGAGGGATTGGAGTAGAGAGTTTTTAAGGCCGAGATGAAGGGACTGTGAAAAACGAATTTAGTAAGGGTAGCAAACTTGTAGGGCCAACTTAACCGCTTCCGGACCAGTCGCCGCAGTTATACTGCAGCAGGCTGGCTCCCCTGCGCGAACCGTCGTAGCGGTACGTCGGCTCTTTAAGACGCCGACGGCGGCGCGCGCCCGAAGCAGATGCGAGTGCTTGGCGGTCGCGATGACCGCCAGGGCACCCGCAATTCCTTGTTACAGAACGAGAACGGGGATGTGTGTGTGTGTGTGTGTGTGTAAACACACAAATCCAGGTTCTCTCAGGGGCAAGGAGACTGATCGTGTGTTCATACGAAGTATGAACACCGATCTCTCTCTTTCTGTAGTCAGTCCCATCCCCCCTACAGTTAGAACACACATTAGGGAACACAGTTAACCCCTTGATCATCCCCTAGTGTTAACCCATTCCCAGTGTCATTTATACAGTAATCAGTGCATTTTTACAGCACTAATCTCTGTATAAATGTCACTGGTCCCAAAAATGTCCGATTTGTCTGCCGCATTATCGCAGTCCAGATAAAAATCGCTGATCGCAGCCATTACGAGTAAAAATTTAAATAATAAAAATGTCATAAATATATCCCCTATTTTATAGACGCTATAACTTTTGCGCAAACCAATCAATATACGCTTATTGCGTTTTTCTTTTATCAATAATATGTAGAAGAGTACATATTGGCCTAAACTGGGGAAAAAATTGGGATATTTATTATAGCAAAAGTAAAAGATAGTGTTTTTTTTCAAAATTGTCGCTCTTCTTTTGTTTATAGCGCAAAAAATTAAAAACCACAGGGGTGATCAAATACCACAAAAAAAAAGCTCTATTTGTGTGAAAAAAAGGACGTCAATTTTGTTTAGGTACAGCATCGCAGGACTGCGCAATTGTCATCTAAAGCGACGCAGTGTCGTATAGAAAAAAATGGCCTGGTCATTGAGCAGCCAAATCTTCTGGGGCTGAAGTGGTTAATCTATCAAATGCTTTTTGGGCGTGGAGGCTAAGGATCAGAGCAGGTCTACGTACTCTATTCAGCATATCAATGAGATCAATAGTACGCCTAGTGTTGTCCCCCGCATGTCTAGTGGGGACAAAACACACTTGATCTCTATCGATTAGCCAAAATTTTGGTGAATAGCTTATAATCCGAATTTAAAAGTGCAAATCGCCCTGTAGCTGTCTGGAAGTGACTGATCTTTATCCGGTTTAAGTATAACTGAGATATAGGAATGTAAAAACTGCTGATGAGGGGACTCGCCCTGAACAAGAGAGAGTTGTATAGGGATACTAGATGGGTCAACAGAATCGGGAGAAATGTCTTGTAGTAGGAATATGGGAGGCCACCTGGACCAGGGGATTTGTGGGTTGGTAGGCTCTTAATAGTGTTAGCCAATTCCTCCCCGGGCGTTCAATGCATGCAGATCTGACTTGGTCAGTTTAGGCAGCTTCAAGTCTGACATGAATGTCTCGAAAGCCTCCTGGTCAAATGGAGAATGAAGGGTGGGAGTAAGGCAGTTATAGAGTTTATCGTAAAACTCACCAAAAACCTGGGTCATAGTCTGTGGGCAATAAGTAGGAGTACCATCTGGTTGTTTAAGATGGTCCGAGAAGGAGAGATAAGGTCTAAGGTTGAGTTTGGAGACCAGCATTCTATGTGGCTTATTGGAAAATTCGTAAATTTTGTTTTGCCTATAGGAAGGACTTGTCTATGGCTGACATTTCCAGAGATTTTATTTGGTTGCGCAGCGAGGTTACTGCCCGCAGTCGAACCACCGCAGGAGAGCAGATCAAGGATCATTCGGCGGATAGCAGTTTGGTTAGTAAAGAAGATTTCAAGAGTGCTGCATCTTTCTTACAGAGATACACTGCCCCTGAAAGAACGCCATGCGGGCCTCCCATAAAGGTGGATGAACTGGTTACATAACCTGTATTAAGCTGAAAGTATTCAGTTAGCACAAGGGAGAGTTTATCTTTAGTTTCAGGATGTTTTAGCAGAGATTAATTGAGTTTTCAGTGACATTTCCTGGGAAATGCAGCGGAGAGGCAAAGATCCAGTGTCAAGGGAGCGTGATCCGACCAGGTAACGGGGCCCAGGTTGGATGACACTGTATGAGGCAAAAAGAGGGGCTGTCATGAAAAAATAATCCAATCTGGAGAACATCTTATGGGAGGAAGAGTAGAACGAGTACTGTTTACAAGTGGGGTGTTTGGTCCACCATGCGTCAAATACACAATGGCTTTGGGTCAATTTACGACAGGAGATGGCCAAAGATTGTGTTGCGAGGGGTAATTTAGTTTGAAACAAAGATTTCTTATCTCGAGTGGGAGAGAGGACAGCATTAAAATCTCCGCCAATCACCGTAAAAGGCTAAGAAAAACGTTGCAATTGTTCAAATGCATCATTAAGAAATTTGATCTGACCTATATTAGGAGCATATATATTCATAAGTGTTATAGGATTAGATAAGTAGATACCTTGCAATATTATGCAACGACCATGGGGATCCAAATGGGTGGACTCGATCTGGAGAGGGCAAGAGCGTCTGATCAGAACTGCAACACGAGCCGTCCCAGACGAGTCAGACACCATATAAGACACTGGGAAATATTTGGAAGCGAATCTCAGGGAACCCCCAGCATGGAAGGGAGTCTCCTGAACCAGCATCACATCTGCGCCGGAGGCCCTGAACCCCTTTAGAGCCATCCATCGTTTCTTGATGGAATTCAGACCTTTTACGTTATATGACAACTTCAGAGCCATAGTAATGCTGTGAAATTTAGCCTGTGAACATTCAATATAGTAGGCGATAGCCCAACGGTACAGATACACATATATAGCCTTATAACAGATAGTAATCTATCATGCAACATAGAAAAAAAAAACATAACATTAAATGAAGGAAAAAAAAAAAAAAGGAAAAAGAAATTCAAAAGGAAGTTCAAAAAAAGGACCAAAAGGAATATTGCTGCTTAGTAACAAGAAGGCCTGTGCGGCCTAAAAAATACAAAAAGTACAAACATCAGGTGTAGGCCTGAGAGGCATCCACGTCTCAGGAATCCTCGGCCACAGCCAGAGGACACGTGAGGGAGCAAAGCGGTCTCCAACTAGGGGAAAACATGACGCTCTGCCATGGTGCTCCACTGCTAGCATAATTAAACCTGAAACTCCTCAGAACTTTGTAGAGATCAGCAAGTGTAAAGAACAAAAACAGTTCAAAGCACCTCCATGGGTAAAAAGGGAAGGCGAAACAATCCCCTGAAGGGGTCGATGGGAGCTGGGTTCCCAACAGAAAAAAAAAAGCAGAAAGGATGACTCACAGCTGATCAAGTAGGTAGCATGGGGTCTGGAGTAGGCCCTTGATTCCCTTCTTCTCACTGGTGTCCAGATCTTCGAAGGAGTCGGCGGAGGATGTGGGGTGGCAGGTGAGAGCTGCCCATCTTCTGCAGGCAATGGTGGAAGGCCCAGGCGCTTGAGAAAGGCATTCCCTTCTTGCAGGTCACGAAGAACATGTTGGACACCATCCTTGGTGACATTGAGGCAAAAAGAGAAGCCCCTATAATAGGGGATCTCGTGTAGTTGAAGGTGAGAGGTGATGGGCCGTACTAAGCGGTATTTGGCCAGGGTGATTGGGGAGAGGTTGCTATTTTGTCTCCTTTATAATCGATAGGAAAACGATTGCGAGTAGCCAGAGTGAGCGCCTCTTTACTTTCATAATAGTGAAACCTCACCACTATATTACGCGGTGTGGCCCCTGCAGGGGGTTTGGAGGCAAGGGACCTATGGGCTCGGCCAAGGCACCAGTCTATGTGCACAATGTCAGGTGCCAGGGTTTTAAATAGGCCCAGAAGATAGGGTCTGATATTATTGGCAGCCACCTGTTCTGGGATGCCACAAATTCTGAGGTTTTGGCATTGTTCTCTGTTATCCAGGTCCTCTTGCTGGAGTTGTAGCTGGGATACAGAGTTTTTAAGGAAATCCTTCTCCTCTTCTAGAGCCTGTACATAATGCAAAGTCTCATCAAACGTAGTTTCCAATGTAGCTGTGAGCTCGCCAAGCTGGTCTATCTCACCTTTGAGTTCTCTGGAGATCTTCCGCATCTCCTGGGCTATGCCCCTGGTGAGCTGTTGTGCCAGAGCCTGGAGAGTTTGAGATCCAGCATCTCAGGTGTTAATACAGGCTGAGTAGATGGGGATCGGAGTGGGGGTAGAGCCTGTTGAGTGCTATCCCCCGCCATCAGAGTGCTGACATAATCCTCCGAGTCTCCCTGTGAAATCGAGACCGGGGATTGGGGCCTAGTCAGATAGTGATCCATAGTGGAGGAGGGCCGTGGTTTTTGTGTGGCTCGGTAGTAGGATCACTGATCCCCGATTTTTCCCATACAGTGCTAGGTGGTCTGAGGGGACGTGGTAGTTTCCCCCCCCCCCCCTGAGGCGGACGTGTGTCGTTGAAGCTGTACAGGGGCTGCGGAGCATGGAGCGAGACCGGAGCTCACAGATCACACATCCACCATCTTGAGGAGCCGCGCATGCGTCTAAACAACATTTACTGAGAGCAAAGAATAATGATCAGATCATAGACAGAAACAGCTATTATTATCCTAGAAGCCTATGATACTGATGGATTTTGTCATCTGGAACCAGATCAAGAACAATGCCTAAAGTGTATCTATGGTCAAAATATAAATCATACACAGTATTAATTTCCACATTGTATTTCAATTATTTTAGGGAATTCCTGTTAATCGGAATGATCTTGAGATCTGTAAGCTTACTTTGTTTAAATCCTCTGTACAGGACGCCGTGGCTGGGTCCTGGAAGGACGCTATATTTCCCCTCTGTTTGGGCTGTGGTTCCTTTAAGGGAACAGCAATGGTTAACACACCTGTCCAAGGAAGTGGTTTAAGAGAGACAGGAAGTTGTAGGTTAGAGAGAGGAGTGTAGTGAAGTCTGCATGGTGAATGGTGGACACTGCAAAAGCTGTGGAGGCTGTGAAAAGCTCTGGGAAGCTGTGAATGTACATGGCAGTGGCCTGCATGGAAGCCTGCTATCTGGGAAACTTACCTGCAACACCAAGGAAGGACTGTTTAACTGCGACAGCAGTTATAAACTCTACAAGTCGGTGAGACTGTCATTTCTTTTGTTTTGCTGCTGTGAAGCCATTTAAGTTTAAATAAACGTCCTTTTGTTTGAAAAGACTGTGTCCTGCGATCTAGCTGGTTCCCCGAACATTACACTGGTGCTCGAATGCGGGCAGGACAGAGTAACAGGCATAAGAAGAAAAAAACAAAACGTTTTTTTTTTGCATTGAACTTGACATTGAACCGACAGTTAAAGGGACAGTACATTGGATTTATGTCCTGGGTTAAAGCTGCACAAACGTTGAAAGCTGAAGCAATGGAGGAGCTAATTAAACAGCTGTCCCTGGCTAATATGCAAGCGCAAACTCGCCATGAGGAAGCAAATCAGCTGCAGCAAGAAAATACCCGCCTGTTGGTGACCCAGTTGGCAGCCCAGCAAGCAGCCCAGCAAGAGGTTATGCAGGCTCAGGTGGCTGTCTTAAAGGAAGCAGTGCAGCAGCTATCTCAGGTTCGGGAGCAAGCGGCTGTTGCCCCTGGCAACCAGGTGACTGTGAGGGCAAGCCATTTTTTGCAGAAATTGTCCCTGAGCGATGATGTAGAGGCATTTCTTGCTACATTTGAGAGGACGGCAGAGAGAGAAGGGTGGCCTCAGGACCAGTGGGCCAGCCTCATTGCCCCTTTTCTCACCGGAGATCCTCAAAAAGCCTACTTTGACCTGCCACCCGATGATGCTAAAGACTATCAAAAGTTAAAGGCAGAAATTCTGGCTCGTCTGGGGGTGACTACGGCCGTTCGGGCCCAACGAGTGCACCAATGGAAGTATCGTCCAGATCGGCCACCTCGGTCTCAAATGCATGACCTGGTGCAACTGGTAAAAAAATGGCTGCAGCCTGAGGTGTTGTCGGGCCCCCAAATCGTGGAACGGGTTGTGCTGGACCGATACCTGCGATCCCTGCCAGACGACCTTCAACGGTGGGTCAGCCATGGAGACCCCAAAACAGCAAACCTCCTTGTCGAGATGGTGGAACGATATACAGTGGTGGAGGACCTGCTCGGACCTACCAAGCGCATAGGCCCTAGTCTACCACGGCCTGTTTGACCAACTGCTGCCCTTCGAAAGGATGTTCCAAGGAGTCCTGGAGCAAACACCCCGGAAGGTCAAGAGTCATTCCCGGTACCTCCTCAGCGTTCTGTTCCTGTTCGGAGAGGAGGGGATGTACAATGTTGGCGATGTCATTCCTGGGGTCATACCCGGGCACACTGCCCACTGCAAGAGGAGCCCATGGAATGCGGGGTTCTTCGGAGGGGGTCTTTTTATGCCCATAAAGTATGCACCACACAGCTCGACCTGGGTGAGGAAAAATTTGAGTGTGAAGTCCAAGTGAACCACCTCCCTGCCCGGGCTTTGTTGGACTCCGGAAGCATGGTAACCCTGGTTCATCCTAGAGTAATTGGGAAGATCGGTCCGGTAAGAAAAACCTTACGGGTGGTGTGCATTCACGGGGACACTAGAGAGTACCCTCTCATCTCGGTGACCATCTCCTCAGCATGTGGCACTGGTACTCAAGAGGTGGGGGTGGTAAAGAACTTGGTACATGATGTTATAATAGGACGAGACTGTCCGTTGTTTACAAAACTGTGGGAACAAGGAGAACAGTTCAGAGATTGGGGAGAAACTAGCCTCCCTGTTCCTGCTGCTGAGAGGAATAACCCTGAACTGCCAAATGTTCTTAATGTGGATCCAAATGATGAAATTGCTAATGGTTGGGTTAATGGTGATGAAAGTAGAGCTGATACTGTTGATAATGTCAAGAGATGTGGTCCACAGATCTACCAAAACACTGAGGGGGGAGGATCTTCCCCACTTCAGGTAATGCTGGGGGAAGAGGACGAGGAAGTGGCCTCTACCCCTGCCCTGCCAGATTTGGGTGTTCCCCAGGGGGCGTTTGGTACTGCTCAGATGCAGGACCTCACTTTGGCCCGTGCACGGGAACAAGTTGTAGTAGTAAATGGGGTTCCCCAAGAGCCAGGTGCAAATGAGCGGTGGCCACACTTCGCAATGTATAATGAGTTGTTGTATCGGGTTACCAAGGTGAGGGAAAATGTGGTAGAACAATTGTTGGTTCCCCAACAATATAGACGAAAGGTTCTGGACCTGGCCCATGATGATGTGTTAGGGGGACACCTGGGAGTTGAGAAGACGGAAGCACGGATCACCGACCGGTTTTACTGGCCAGGTCTGAAAGCAGAGGTAAAGAAATACTGTGCCTCTTGTCCCACCTGTCAGTTGACCGCTCCGGTGACCCACTTCCGGAGCCCTTTGGTCCCTCTGCCCATAATTGAGGTCCCATTCGAGAGGATAGCCATGGATATAGTGGGTCCCTTGGTAAAGTCGGCTCGAGGTTACTCCTACATATTAGTGATTCTTGACTATGCCACCCGATATCCTGAGGCGCTTCCACTGCGGAATACCTCCTCTAAGGCTATTGCCCGGGAATTATTCCAGTTGTTTACACGGACTGGTTTTCCCAAGGAAATACTCACAGACCAGGGCACCCCATTTATGTCGAGAGTTATGGCCGATGTGTGCAAGCTGTTCCGGATTAAACAGCTGCGCACATCGGTCTACCATCCCCAAACGGACGGGTTAGTGGAACGCTTTAACAAGACCCTTAAGTCTATGCTAAAGAGAGTGGTACAAAGGGATGGGAAAGACTGGGACTGCCTGTTACCAGCTCTCCTGTTTGCTATCAGGGAAGTGCCCCAGGCCTCCACTGGGTTTTCGCCTTTTGAGTTGGTATATGGGCGGAGACCTCGCGGACTACTTGACTTTATTAAAGAGGAATGGGAAAGTGAACCTGTTCAGCATAAGAGTGTTCTTGAATATGTCTCCCAAATGCAGGAAAGGATCCAAACTGTGATGCCACTAGTCAAAGAGCATTTGCAAAAAGCCCAGGAGGCTCAACGACGGGTCTATAACAGGGCTGCTAAAATAAGGCACTTCCAAGTGGGGGATCGAGTAGCGGTGCTAATTCCCACTGTGGAAAGTAAATTCTTGGCCAGATGGCAAGGTCCCTTTGAAGTTGTGGAAAAAGTGGGAGAGGTAAATTATAGAGTCCACCAGCCAGGCAAGAGGAAACCGTATCAGATATATCATGTCAACTTGTTAAAGCCTTGGACAGACAGGGAACCGGTGACCTCCCTGGCTAGTGCAAGACTTGAGCCTCAGGTTGGGGTGGAGAGTGTCCAAGTAGCAAGTACCCTGTCTAAAATCCAAAGTCAGCAGGCAAAGGAGTTCTTGCAGAGAAATAAAGAAAAGTTTTCAGACTTGCCAGGGCTAACTAGTGTCATAGAACATGATATTATCACGGAACCTGGAGTCAAAGTTTTTGTCCGGCCCTACCGCATCCCAGAGGCTCAAAGGAAGGCCGTTTCAGAGGAAGTGAAGAAGATGCTGGACCTGGAGATCATTGAAGAGTCGCAGAGTGAGTGGTCGAGCCCGATTGTGTTGGTACCAAAGCCCAACGGGACTCTGCGATTCTGCAATGA
The DNA here is from genome assembly GCA_029206835.1 of Rana muscosa. Classification (NCBI taxonomy): domain Eukaryota; kingdom Metazoa; phylum Chordata; class Amphibia; order Anura; family Ranidae; genus Rana; species Rana muscosa. The sequence continues at coordinate 723,998,985 of CM055121.1, read as the reverse complement.
TTTCCGGAAACTTAATGAGGTTTCACGGTTTGATGCCTACCCCATGCCCCGGGTAGATGAGCTTATTGAGAGACTAGGTCCAGCCAGGTATATTACAACATTAGACCTTACCAAGGGGTATTGGCAAATCCCGTTGACTAAGGCTGCTAGAGAGAAAACTGCTTTTTCTACCCCAGAGGGGAGTTTTCAGTACAAAAGAATGCCTTTTGGACTACAAACTGCTCCAGCCACTTTCCAGCGAGCAATGGATAGGATTTTACGACCTCACCGGGAGTATGCCTCAGTGTACTTGGACGACATAGTCATTTTTAGCAGAGACTGGGAATCACACTTGCCCAAAGTCCAGGCAGTACTGGACTCACTTTGGAAGGAGGGGTTTACAATAAACCCTGAAAAATGTGCTTTGGGAATGGAGGAGGTGAAATACCTGGGCTATATTGTAGGTAGAGGGGTGGTGAAACCTCAGGTTAACAAGGTAGAGGCTATACAGAATTGGCCCCGCCCCTTTACAAAAAAGCAGGTACGTGCATTCCTGGGCATGGTGGGATACTACAGGAGATTCGTACCCAACTTTGCCACATTGGCGGCTCCATTGACCGATCTGACTAAGGGACGGAAATCGGTCATGGTGGAATGGAATGCAGATGCTGAAAAGGCTTTTTTGGAGCTCAAGTCAGCACTGTGCCAACACCCTGTCCTGATAGCACCCAATTTTTCAAACGAGTTTGTTGTCCAGACTGATGCTTCCGATGTAGGATTGGGAGCTGTGTTGTCACAGGTTGTTCATGGTGAGGAGCACCCAGTAGTCTTCCTCAGTAGGAAGTTGACACCAGCGGAGAAAAACTACGCTATAGTTGAACGAGAATGTCTGGCCATTAAGTGGGCTCTGGAATCCCTCAGATATTACCTCTTGGGAAGGAAGTTTAGGTTAATTTCTGACCATGCCCCTTTAACATGGATGAGGCAAGGTAAAGGGACTAATGCCAGAATTACACATTGGTTCCTGGCACTCCAGGAATTTAAATTTGTAGTGGAGCATAGGCCCGGGAGACTGCATCAAAATGCAGATGCCCTCTCCCGAGTCCATTGTTTTAGCTCCACTATTGCCTCCACCTCCTTGGCGTTGGGGCACGGGGGGGGATATGTACAGGACGCCGTGGCTGGGTCCTGGAAGGACGCTATATTTCCCCTCTGTTTGGGCTGTGGTTCCTTTAAGGGAACAGCAATGGTTAACACACCTGTCCAAGGAAGTGGTTTAAGAGAGACAGGAAGTTGTAGGTTAGAGAGAGGAGTGTAGTGAAGTCTGCATGGTGAATGGTGGACACTGCAAAAGCTGTGGAGGCTGTGAAAAGCTCTGGGAAGCTGTGAATGTACATGGCAGTGGCCTGCATGGAAGCCTGCTATCTGGGAAACTTACCTGCAACACCAAGGAAGGACTGTTTAACTGCGACAGCAGTTATAAACTCTACAAGTCGGTGAGACTGTCATTTCTTTTGTTTTGCTGCTGTGAAGCCATTTAAGTTTAAATAAACGTCCTTTTGTTTGAAAAGCCTGTGTCCTGCGATCTAGCTGGTTCCCCGAACATTACACCTCACACATTTAACTTCGTGACACATATTCACTATGCTTTGTGAGTAGGCACTGCTGTGTCACACATTTCACAGAGCATGTATTCAGAAGTTTTGGGAGGCAGGGTCTCAGTACAGGAATCAGTATTTACATGAAGCAAGGTGTCATGGGATATGTAGTCCTTATACATTGAAAGTAAACATCAAAAGGAGAAGCTGCAAACCATGCATGGAATCCATATAAAAGTGATGGTTAAGAGACAAGCAGCACTTTTTTTTTTAACACGTGACCAGTAGCAGAGGATTAGAAGCGCCTCCTGCTTATGTTTTCCTGCAGACGGGCTGGAAATGATCTGAGTCATGCGACAGCTGTATATCGATTTTTTTCAAATTAAAATAATTACAGTGCCATCATCTATATACAGAAAGGGAAGAGGCAATGTAAAATTAAACACTGTGGGTGTGTGCTTTGCCCATGCAAAAAAATAAGTGGGTATTGAAAGATTCTACCATGCATGCTCAGACATGCACATACAATTCAGGTCTTTCAAACCATTTTTATCAAAACCCAAGTGGGAAATCTTTGGAAAGCTGTATAATTTCCTTACTTTTTTTTCTGTAATTATTGTCTTTGGGTGTTTTTTTTTTTTTTTTCCTTTAAAGTTGCTTAGTTGTAAAAGTCTCCTACAAACATAAGCTACTTTTGCAACAATTTTTTGCAAAGGCCATTTTGCAATGATACAAAATATAAAATACATGCGTTAAATGTATTATCATCAAGGTAAAAGCAGAACTAAGCCCTCCTATCATTTTCAGCCAAGAAAGCTGCCATCTTATCCTCTATTTCAGGTATGTCCAAAGTCCGGCCCGCGGGCCAATCGCGGCCAGCGCTCCGGTTTCGGATGGCCCGCCTGGTCATTTTGATATGTATGTCTTTTGTGGCCCCCAACGAATCTCCGAGCACCGGGGGCCACAAAAGAAATACATGCTGGCTGCCGTGGAGGAGGCGGGACGAGCGCCGTGCATACAGGAGTACTTCCTGTTTACATGGCGTCCTGTGTAAAAGGAAGTCCCGTCTCCTGCGCTGCCATTGGACGACTGTTCTGTCCATCACAGGAGGCGGGACTTTCAATTAAAGAGGCAGCCGATAAAACAGGAAATTCTCCTGTATGTCTGTCGGAGCTCGTCCCGCCCCCTCCCCGTCTCCTCCAAGGCTGCAATGGTGAGTGCATTCATGGCAAAGGGGGTGCTGCATTCAGGGCAATGGGGGGCTGCTGCATTCAGGGCAACGGGGGGCTGCTGCATTCAGGGCAACGGGGGGCTGCTGCATTCAGGGCAACGGGGGGCTGCTGCATTCAGGGCACTTGTGAGGCTGTATTGATGGGCAGTGACCCTTATTTTGATTCACAGTACTTTATTTAAAATTTAAGATTTTTTAAAGTGAAGGTGCGTGTTATATGCCGATAAATACGGTATATCCAAATAACATGCCTGAGCTCATCTCTTCACCACACACAGCCACAAAGGCAAGGGAGTTCTTGTTGGGCAGTGTATTAGTGCTCGATCGAACACACTTAGACCGAATTTTAATGGTTCACAGACTGTCAGGCAAAATGGTCGGCCCTCACGCATGTTCACTTCATCAAATCTGGCCCGCTTTGAAAAAAGTTTGGACACCCCTGCTCTATTTGATCTTCAACTGCCATGTGCTGCACTGTAAGTGTTTAACCACTTCAGCCCCGGAAAAATGTACCCCCTTCCTGACCAGAGCATTATTTGTGATTCTGTACTACGTCGCTTTAGCTGACAATTGCATGGTCGTGCGACGTTGTACCCAAACAAAATTGATGTCCATTTTTTTCCCACAAATAGAGCTTTCTTTTGGGGGTAATTGATCACCATAATATATAAAAAACGAATTTCTTCCACAGTTTAGGGTGATATGTATTCTTCTACATATTTTTGGTAACAAAAAAAAAAAAAAAAAAAATCGCAATAAGTGTATCTTGATTGGTTTGCGCAAAAGTTATAGCGTCTACAAAATAGGGGATAGATTTAGGGCATTTTTATTATTATTTTTTTTACTAGTAACGGCGGCGATCTGCGATTTTTATTCGGCACTGCAACATTATGGCAGACACTTTTGACACTATTTTGGGACCATTGTCATCTATACAGCAATCAGAGCTACAAATAGCCACCAATTACTGTATAAAAGACACTGGCAGGGAAGGGGATAACACCAGGGGGCGATCAAGGGGTTAAGTGTGTCCTAGGGATGTGTTCTAACTGTAGGGGGGATGGTCTCACTACAACATGACAGATCACTGCTCCCTATGACAGGGAGCAGTAGATCCCTGTCATGTTGCGAGGCAAACAGGGAAATGCCTTGTTTACATCTCCCCGTTCTGCCTCTCCGTGTCACGATCGCGGGCGAACATCGAGTTTGCGGGATCCGCGGGCACGCTTCCGCGGCACGCGCCCACTAGGTGGCAAATTCAAAAGGGACGTACAGGTACGCACATTTGCCTGCACGTGCCATTCTGCCGACCTAAATCGGCGTGCGGTGGTTGGCAAGTGATTAACGAATATGTAAACCCTCACCTTGTGGGTGCGTGGCTTGACGTGGCATGGAGTAGGTCACATAGAGAAGGAGCTCCGTCTAGCTATCCTGTCCCGCACTATATCCTGCGACCCACAGACACTTTTTTCTTGCCTCACTGGCTCCGGGGGACCCGGGCACACAAGACACCATGTCTCCATCGAAATCCCAGAAAGCGGCGAAGGACAAGCTAGCGCAATACAACCGCCTGAATGAGGAGGAGGAGGAGGGGGGGGGAGAAGGTGGCGGCGCCACGTGCGGGAGCTCATCTGCTCAGAGTGCAGACACCGCCACGCTTCTTGAAGCCATCACCCTGTGCCGCACCGCACTGACTGCCCAGATCGAGGAGGTGAAGGTGGACATCTCCCTCCTCAGGCAGGATCTCCAGTCTCTCCGTGGACGTGTCACGGAGGCAGAGGAGAGAATTGGCCAGGTGGAGGATGCTTTACAGCCCCTACAGGCAGGCTCGGACAGGATGCAGCTACAGATCAACCAGCTATTAGCAAAGCAGGACGATATGGAGAACAGGCTGAGGAGGTGCAACCTCCGATTCATTGGCCTGCCTGAGGGTGCAGAAGGAAAAGACCCCACTACCTTCCTGGAGCAGCTCCTGGCTACCACCTATGGTCGTGAGGCCTTCTCCGCCATTTTGGCGGTGGAGAGGGCCCATCGCATGCCGGCTAAACCACCACCATCTGGAGCCCCTCCTCGCACCTTTATTGCTAAATTCCTTAATTACAAGGACAGGGATGCAGTTCTACACCTGGCCATGGAGAAAGGTAACATTCCAATTGGTAACGGCAGAGTGGCGGTGTTCCCAGACTTTTCAGCGGATGTCCAACACCGCAGGCAGAGTTTCATGGAGGTAAAGCGCAGGCTCCGAGCAAAACATCTGAAATATGCCATGCTTTTTCCAGCAAAGCTGCGGATAGAGGTGGACGACTGGGCCATCTCCTTTGAGGACCCCGAGGAAACTATTGCGTGGCTAGAACGCAGAGAGGCTCGGGGAGGTTCACCGCGCTGAAGGATCTGCACCTGCATGACGGGCATTTGGAGTCCTAAGAATTCATCTTTTACTTGGTCCCCGTGAGTACTTAATACTTTTGCCCCATTTCACCATGCAGCCATCCCCCTGATATCCTCTCCCCCCTCTGCTCCCGTTATACGGCTGCCTAACTGCCTGTACTGCCACTCACGGGGCCTGTACTGTAGCCCTAGGCACTTGGAGCGGGGTGAGGTAGGACCTGTGCAGAATATATATTTGGGTGAGTCTGTCAGAGAGCTTAGGGGATACTTTCTTGCAGGTGTCCAGAGCCTCACTCAACTCCTCATCCTCCAGATCTCCCACCTCTCTCTCCCAGTGGGGCTTAAGGGCATAAGCTATTTTCGTGGATGGTGGTATAAGCAGCATAGTGTAAAAGTAAGAAATACGTTTTTGAGGGTCCGTACCCTTGACTATGGCCATAATGGAGTTGGGGGAGGACTGCGGTAATGTCACTTGGAATTGTGTGGTGAGGGCGTGGCGAACTTGAATATATCTAAAATACATGCTATCGGGGAGCTCATACTCATCTTGGAGAACTATGGCCATAGACAAAGAAATCAATATAAATAACAGGATACTTTTTCATGGAACAGCAAGCACATATCGGGAATATGAAATGTTGGGTTGACATATTTTTTATTTATTCTAATAGTCTTCCCCACATAGGATACTATCAACATTCCTATCTACATACCACCTTAAATGGGATATTTCTGCATGGGTTAATGTTAGGATAAATAATCAACCAGCATCCAAAAATGCATAGGCATACAATAGGCATTTATATCCCAAACATATGACATTCTTAGCTACCTTTGACCAGCGCCTGTATAGAGCGATATACACTTCATGTAAGCACGACTCAAGAATTATTAATAGTATTTCTTTAAATATTCAAGATTATAGCTCAAGAGTTCTACCTGCATTTTTTTTCATACTTAAGGGGAGGTTTACCCCCACATATTCAAATTTGAATGTTGCTCACAAGCTGATAAAAGATAGGGCCTTATGATGTAGGCATGACCATGTAGCATTACGAGCATTATAGAACTGCTTAGGAGTGGGTCGAAAAAGAGAATTAAGCCTAGTACACACGGTCCGAATGTCGGGTGGCATCGGCTGGTTCAATAGAAAATGGCCAACTCTCGGCTCGTGTGTTCGGTGTTCGCGTGCAGCCGGTCCGACAGAAGCCTCCTCATGTCAAAGGCTCATGACCGAAAAAGGTCTGCCGACCGCCTCCTGTCAGAGCACAATAACACAGCAGGGAAGATCACTGTATTAACCACAGGTTGGTATAACAGTAACTCTGACCTGAGCCGTCAGTTTTTTTCCCTTTAACTGAACAATAAAAAATTTGTGGTGTGTGTACTAGGATTTAGACCTAGACACTGCTCATTCTTAATACCTGCACATATAGGCATCTTAGAAAATAATTTTACTCATACGCAAACATATGTAAAACATCCACTGCAGAGATATGTCCAGTTGAGGAACCTTCCTACCTATTTTTTAACTGATAAAAAAAAGCCCATACCAGTGGATATTACCTGATGGAAGACAGTCTTGCATTGTTTTTCAAGTGAACATTAAAATGATAGTTTCCAAATTCTTAGTGAAACATTATTATTATTAAACAATGCTTATAAACGCAGTCTTACCCGTGGGCCTCGATGCGTATGACCATAGTGAGCAGGGAGATACTGATCTTCTTAATCTAGCTCCTATTACTAGTCAGGATGTAGTGCATGCACCTTGCAGTCTTGGTTCTAATTAAATCACCTCTATGTGCTATATTTTTGTAGCCATATCCTCTCAACATGCATAGTGCACCCACACCAATCAATCTTAGCATTTCTGTCTGTGTCTGGCCCTACCAAAAAAGCAAATTGAACATTTCAGGTTTGGTGCCCAGCTGTGAGCCAAGGTAAATCATGCTACTGTTAAGCCATTATACACCAAACTCTGCAAACTTTGCATTCTGAGCAGGACCATATTTATCCTCATACCCCCCAAATGAATGCTCTGTAGTCCACTCTATTCCTAGGTGAGGGTAGTGGGACTTTGTATGAAGCAAAACTGCAGGATAGGTATGCAAGGACATGTTTGATGATTCCTCATCCATATAAAAAAAAAATCTATGTAACATGGTAACAAAAGGTATCGACTTGATGTCTTGCACTTCATATATATATATATATATATACACACATACATACATATATATATATATATATATATATATATATACACACACACACACACACACACACACACACATATATGTAGCGATACCTTCACTTAAGAAGGCCGCAGATTAGTTTGGGCCCTGAAGACAGCTCCGCCAACCCCCGGCAATATACTCGACCCCCTACTGGCACAGCTAGTTCTGACAGCCTAATGTCTATCTTATACTGTATGAGTAATTAAGCACCGAGACAATACTAAAATGAAATAGGTATAGAATTTACTCAAGCTTTAGTTAGGAAAGGGGTTAACAGTTATTACAGTTTACAATGTGTATATATATATATATATATATATATATATATATATATATATATATATAGCAGAGCCCTGCAACACTAACACACTATGAATATAAAGTTAACAGCAATAAGTGCGCCACACGGGCGACCGTTAGTTAGGCGCCCTGTGGCGCGGTAACCATACAAATTAGAAAACCCCACCAGGCCTGGTTCAAACAGCTAAAACTTAGTCTATAGGGGATGATGTTCTTTTCTTCACCGGCAGGTCTTTAACGGTGGTGCACATTAACAGAGTATAATTTGTAATCCAATGGGAAAGGGGAAGATGGGATAAACACTTTGCTATGCGAACTAAGTTCAGCTCTGATACGGTTCTTCAGTGAGAGTATCAGGAACAACTTGTGGGCCACGGCAGTCTATAGGCCTAGTAACAGTATATGATTTGGGCATACGCCCTCTCACCCAACCGGACTGCGGTCCCAGTCCGGGAACTTCCACCGACTGTGTCTCACACACACACACACACACACACACAGTCTCTCCAGCGATCGGGTCCCCGATCCAACCAATGCTGTAATAGAGAGAAGTCCGATGCCACCCAGGCTCGCAGAGGGGTGGAAGGCTCTTTGGTGCTGCGCAAGACCTCAGGCTTCAGGCCTTGCACTCCGACACATCCGCACAGGAGGATCAGTCTCTGAAGTCTCGTGTCCCAAAGAGGCTGAGCCCAGCCTCGCCTCCTCCTTTTATAACCCCTCCCATGAGTCTCTGCGGCGGAAACATTGCCGAACGGGGTTCTGGGTAATGTAGTCTCTCTGCGTTAAAGGGGAACACCCGGCTACACACTCCCCCCACTTAAACTCTTTGGTCCCCAAAGATAAACCTTAACGAAGACTATGTACAACTCTAGTTAATTCTGCAAACGATGTTGGCATAGGGAATTCCCACCAAAACTGAGGGGTAGAATTCCCTTGCCCACAGGTCACATTATCATGGGTGGCCTGCCTAGCTGTGCCAGAGGGTGAGCTGGGGTTGCCCTCCACTAAATGGACAGTGGAGGGATCCGGATTTTCAGCATTCCTCCTAGCGGTAACTACAGAGTCCTCTGAGCTATTCCCCATTTGTGGGTAGGTCAGCTTCCTAGGAGGCCGGATGACTCTTCGAGCCCTTTGCTCTCTTGGGATTTCTGGCTCTGGTGCCACAGGCTCCTCTTCCTCTGAGCAACTATCATGGGCATCTTCCCAGTAATCTGCTGAAGGACTAGATGGGATGAACTCTGTGGCTTCTGGGTTCAGTGTTCCATCTGGAGTGTCTTCAGTGGTTGGAAGATCTATAATGGAAGTTCCTGGAGTTGGGGAAGGCCACAACCAATCAAGTTCTCCTTCTTCATTTTCACTAAGTTGAGAGGCCTATCCATCTTCGGCTCGGGAGGTCTGCGACCGAGTGTTCGGCCTAGGAGTATCCAGGATAGAAGCCGGTTCAGGGGAGTCTCTCACGGGAGGTATTCTGACTGCCTCAGCAAGTGGGAGCAGGTGGTTTCGATGCCACGTCTTCAGGGGGCCCACCTTTCCTTCCGGCTTCAACTTGTAGACAGGCAGGCCCGGCAACTTCCTACAGATGACATAAGGTTCAGATCTCCATCTATCTGCAAGTTTGTGCTTCCCAGGGACCCCCAGATTGCGTAACAGTACTCAATCCCCGGGCTGTAGGTCTTGTACCCGGACCTTCAAGTCGAAGTTTCTTTTGTTTCGAGCTCCCCTTTGATCTGAGGCTGCTTGAGCTTGTTCATAGGCTACTTTCAGGCTGTGTCTGAGCCTGTCCACATATCCTTTGTGGGATGTGGCTGAGGAATGGTCCAGAGAGGTGCCAAAGGCCAAGTCCACAGGTAGTCTTGCTTCTCTCCCAAACATAAGTCGATATGGGGAGTAGCCTGTAGCATCACTGATGGTGCAGTTGTAAGCATGTACTAGGGCTGCCATGTGTTTGCTCCAATGTTGCTTTTTCTCACTTTCCAGAGTCCCCAACATGTTGAGCAAGGTTCGGTTAAACCTTTCCGGCTGAGCATCTCCTTGTGGGTGGTAAGGTGTAGTTCGAGTCTTCTTGATTCCCAACGAATCCAGGAGTTTCCGGATCAGTTTACTCTCAAAGTCCCTTCCTTGATCTGAATGAAGTCGCTGGGGAAGCCCATAATAGACAAAGTATTTTTCCATAAGCACCTTGGCTACGGTGGAGGCCTTCTGATCTTTGGTTGGGAAAGCTTGGGCATACCGGGTGAATTGGTCGGTTATCACCAGAACATTTCCTAGTCCACTCAGGTCGGGTTCAAGGCAGAGAAAATCAATGCATACCAGATCCATTGGGCCTTGACTTTGTAGATGGCCCATTGGGGCAGCTTGATGGGGTAAAGTCTTCATCTGGATGCATCGTGCACATGAGTGGCAGTACTCTACCTCTGCCCTCATGCAGGGCCAATAGAACCGACTTCTGACAAGTTGAAAGGTCCTTTAAGCCCCTAGGTGGCCATGATTGTCATGCAGGGCAATCAGAACAGTCTCTCGATGTTTCTCTGGGAGGAACAGTTGCCACTTATCTTCTGAGTCATCAAAGGGGCCCCTTCGGTAGACCACTCCCTGATGTACCTGCAACCTGTCCCATTCTTTCCTCAACAGGCGAGTTTCCTTTGAGGGATGACGCAGGAATATGTTTGGATCCTGATTCTCCAGGGCCTCCAGGACCAATCTCCCCATGGGGTCTTCCAATTGTTCACACCTCAACTCCTTCTTGGACAATCTCGGCAGGTTGTCTTCGTCCAATTGAGTCACTCCACAGTAGTGTTTTGGGACTCCCACCATGGTAACTCCTATTTCTTCTGCTCTGGAGCCTCCTCTGGCCTGGAATTCAGCTCCTTGACAAAGGGCCCGCACCCCGTCCGGTGCCACTTGGGTCCAATCTTCTACATCACTGGTGGGGGCATGAGATCTCCTGGACAGAGCGTCTGCATCTCTATTCCCAGCCCCTGGCCTATACTTTAGGCTGAAGTTGAATCCAGACAGTGCGGCCAGCCACCTGTGTCCAGTGGCGTCCAGCTTGGCCGTTGTGAAAAGGTAGGTAAGGGGGTTGTTGTCGGTCTTCACAGTGAACTCCGCCCCATACAGGTAGTCTTTGAGCTTGTCCACTACCGCCCACTTAAGGGCCAGGAACTCCAGCTTGTGAGTGGGGTAGTTCTTCTCAGAGGGGGTCAGGCTCCTGCTCACATAGGCAACAGGCCGTTGTTGCCCTTTGTGTTCTTGATAAAGTACTCCTCCCAGACCGTCATGACTAGCATCTACGTGTAGTTTATAGGGCTTGGTTGGGTCTGCGTAGGCCAAGACTGGAGCAGTGGTCAGGCTCTTCAATGCCTGGAAGGCCTCTTCACACTTCTGATTCCACTGATCTCTGATGGACTCTCCCGGCTTCCTGGGCCCTGAGTCATCCTCATCTCCCTCAGTCTTGAGCAGTTCATTCAATGGTCTAGCAATTCGGGCAAATCCCTCCACAAACCGCCTATAGTAGGAGCAGAAACCCAAGAAGGATCTGAGTTCTGTTACTGTGGTGGGCCGTGGCCAGGAGGTAACTGCCTCCAATTTCTCAGGGTCTGTGGCCACCCCTTCTTCGGACACTATGTGCCCCAGATAGTTCACAGAAGACTGGTAGAACCGACACTTTTCAGGCGAAAGTTTGAGTCCCTCCTCACTGAGTCTCCTCAAGACTTTTTCCAGCCTCTCCTCATGTTCCTCCAGGGTTCTTCCAAAGACTATGACATCGTCCAGGTATACAAGGACTTCAATAAGGTTCATGTCTCCTACAGTCTTCTCCATGAGACGCTGGAAAGTAGCTGGGGCTCCAGACAGACCTTGGGGCATCCGGTCGAATTCAAAGAACCCCACTGGGGTTATGAAAGCGGTCTTCTCCTTCTGGGTGCATAGGGATCTGATAGTACCCGCTCTTGAGATCCATAACGCTGAACCACTTGGCTCCAGATAAACTCTGTAGGGCATCCTCTATCCTTGGAGTGGTATACTGGTCGGGTATGGTTCTCCTGTTTAGAGTCCTGTAGTCGATACAGAGCCTCAATGACCCATTCTTCTTCCTGACCACCACCATCGGAGAGGCATAGGGGCTTCTAGACTCCCGTATCACACCAGTCCTCTTGAGTTCTGCAAGTTGTTCCCTTAGATCCTCCAGATCTGCTAGTGGGACCCGCCTGACCCTCTCTCTGAAGGGCTTATCTTCCTGGAGGCGGATCCGATGGGTGGCACTCCTTGCACACCCCACATCGAACTCATCTTTAGAAAAGATCTTCTCCCATCTGTTCAACTGGGCCTTGGCTCTCTCTTTCCAAGCCCTGCGCAGATTCGGGTTTTCCATGGATATCTTCTCCCAAGCATCTCCTCCTTCGTCCATCTCTGACAGGTTGACAGGGGCAGCAGGGCTCACCTGGCCCAGCAGCATCCTGGCTGGGATTTCCATGGGGCCATCTGTATTGTTCCTAACACTCACTGGGACTCTACAATGGGCCTTCTTTAGGGCATTCAGCGGAATCACTTCTGGTATCACTTCCAGACCATGGGACCCTTCCCTTGGATCAGACTCCAGCATGACAAAGGGTCCAGGCTGCTCCCAAGTAAGCTTCACAGTGCCTCTGAAACAGGTTACTTCGCCGGGCTGCAGCACTATCCCTCCTCTTCCAAGTCTCCACACCTTCCCTATCCCCTCTCCTGGGGTCTTCTGCTCTAAGACCAGCCTTTGGTAAGCTGTCTTCAGCATGGGGTGGATCTTGGTGACCGCTGCCCCTTTCTCTTTCACTAGAGGGGTCAGAAGTCTTCGGACCAGGTCCACGTTTGTCCCTATTATCAGGGAACTCTTGTTGGCTCCTGGTGGCCGAGGGCACACAACTGCCAGGGTGTCAAACACTTCGGCTTTTCCAGCCACAGATGGGTCAAAGGTCATCCTGACAGGCAGATAGCCATCGTAGGGGAAGTTCTGGGTTCCAATCCCACATATCTCTAGTCCCTCTATCTTGCGGATGGGTAGGTGACTCAAGTGCTTATCGTAAAAGTCTCTGTATAGCAGGGTCACTTGCGCCCCAGTATCCAAGATTGCTCTGGTGTAAACTCCCTCCACTTGAATGGATACTATAGGAGATGGGCCTACCAGGTTCTCCGGATATGGCCCGGCAGGGGTCGCCTTTTTCAGACTTTTTCCCTTTGAACCTTCTCTTGTCCAATCCCTTTTGGACTTCAGTCTTTCTTGAGTCTGGTATGCATTGACTTCCCTCCTCCTACTGGGTGTAGGGACCCGCTGAGGGATACTATTATTTTCCTTAGGTGTGCACCCCCTCTGGGGAGTGCTGTGCCTCTTCTGAGGGGTCTTGCCCCCTTTCTCTGGGGTGTATCTCTGTTGAGGAATGTTGTGTTTCCCCCGAGGCGTTTTATCTCCTGTTATTTTCTGCTTTGCTTTCAGTTTGGAGCTCACTGAAGGTGATGGGCACCCGGTTGACTCCTTCACCGGGGCCCTCTGGAGTTTCCCGCCGGCTTGCGGTTGTCTATTTTCTTCTTCTTGGGACTGGAGCATGTAGCCGCAATATGTCCAATTCCTCCACAGTTAAAGCAGACTATATCTCCCTATTCTTGTAAAGATGCGGGTGCTGAGGCAATTGGGAATAATTCCTTCCTTGGTACTTCTCTCTTGGGACCCTCTCTCTCTTTTTCCATCAGAGAGGTCAACATCTCTCACACCTTTGACATTTGAGCTTTTAGGGTGTCTATCTCCGAATCTCTTTCAGGGGTCATCACTGTATTGACTAGCACTTGTGCGGGTACAACATTTGTCTTAACCATCTGCTGGTCCTGTTTCAGCGCCTCCTCATCTCTGATGATTTTTATCAAGTCAGCATAAGTCAGCAACGTTCCTCCTCCTGAGGTTTTTAGGTGCAGCCAGACTGGATCCGAGCGTAACGCTCCCTTTAAGACTTGCTTCATTCTTGCCGCATCTGTATCTTGGGGCTTCATCCCCTTCTTCAACACAATCTTGCACAACAACCTGTTCAGTCTTCTAATATACTCAGAAAGTTTCTCCTCCGGTTGTTGGAAAGTATGTTCAAATTGGTAGACCATCTCGGTCACCTTTTCCACTTGACCAAACTCTTCTTGCAGCATGGCTAGACAGTCTTGAGCCGTGCAATCTGCATTCCCAAAACGAAAACTTTTCACTGCTTCTGCTGCTGCGCCTTTAAGGCTTTCCATCACTCGTTGCCTCTTCTGTGCTTCAGGCACCTCCCATGCCTCTACTGCCTGCAATGCCTGCTCCACCCAGGTGTCAAAATCTTCTTCCCCTGCGGGGACAGGGAGCTTCCCTGAGAATGTCTTTAGTCTCCGGTAGCTAGTCTCTACATGCACCGTGTTCGCCTTCTGACACTTGGTTAGCAGATCCCCTATCGCACCTATCAGTTCTGGTGATATAGCAGTGGCAGGTGCAGGCGCCACCGGGGGCGTCGCCCTGTCCCTTTTTTCCGGTGGGGTACGGGCCGCAGCCTGCGGTGATCCCGTTGGTGATGGTTCCTTTCTTTCAGTTACTGCGTGCGCCAACCTATAGGTTCTGTTGTCTGGCGTCCGCACACACTTGCGCTTACAGGCCTCTGGCATCCCGTTCCAGTACTCCACTAATGCATACTGATATGAGATGTCTGGGTCTGACTTTATCTCCGTCACCCACGGTGTGTGATCTGGGGACACTGACTTCATCAACTCCTCTACCGTTTCAGTCGACCATTCCTCCCCAGGGAGGCTGATGACTATCGACTGGTTTGGCTCTGCGTTAGAGGCTTTGCACCACTCTTCTACCGCTCGTGGATCCATGGGGTCCATGCCGGCACCTCTGGCGTTCACTTGCTGCATCATATATATATATATATATATATATACCGTATTTATCGGCGTATAACACGCACTTTTTTCCCCTTAAAATCAGGGGAAAATCGTGGGTGCGTGTTATACGCCGATACTCCGAATTCCCCTGCTGAAAACGAGCGAGAGGAGCGAGCGGAGCCGAAGCCGAAGAACAATCGGCTTTACTCGGCTCCTCTCGCAGTCCCGCCCATCTCTGACTGCGCCGCTGACGGAGAAAGCCGAGTGTACTTCGCCTAGTCTCGGCTCCTCTCGCAGTCCTGCCTGTGACTGAGCAGAGCCGAGTCTAGGCGAAGTACACTCGGCTTTCTCCGTCAGCGGCGCAGTCAGTGGAGATGGGCGGAACTGCGAGAGGAGCCGAGTCCAGCCGAAGTACACTCGGCCCCGCTCGCTCCTCTCCACAGAAATCGGCGCCAAATTTTAAAAACCGCCGGGACTGACACGATCGCAAAGGCACTGGGCACGGCTGCAGATGGACAGATGAACACTGGGCACGGCTGCAGATGGACAGATGGACACTGGGCACGGCTGCAGATGGACAGATGGACACTGGGCAAGGCTGCAGATGTACAGATGGACACTGGGCACGGCTGCAGATGGACAGATGGACACTGGGCAAGGCTGCAGATGGACACTGGGCAAGGCTGCATGCTGCATTTAAATGTAAGTTTTTTTTCCTTGAATTTCCCTCCTAAAAGTTTTTTTCCTTAAAATTCCCTCCTAAACTTGGGGTGCGTGTTATACACCGATAAATACGGTATATATATATATATATATATATATATATATATATATATATATATAGCAGAGCCCTGCAACACTAACACACTATGAATATAAAGTTAACAGCAATAAGTGCACCACACGGGCGACCGTTAGTTAAGCGCCCTGTGGCGTGGTAACCATACAAATTAGAAAACCCCACCAGGCCTGGTTCAAACAGCTAAAACTTAGTCTATAGGGGATGATGTTCTTTTCTTCACCGGCAGGTCTTTAACGGTGGTGCACATTAACAGAGTATAATTTGTAATCCAATGGGAAAGGTGAAGATGGGATAAACACTTTGCTATGCGAACTGAGTTCAGCTCTGATACGGTTCTTCAGTGACAGTATCAGGAACAACTTGTGGGCCACGGCAGTCTATAGGCCTATTAACAGTAACAGTATATGATTTGGGCATACGCCCTCTCACCCAACCGGACTGCGGTCCCAGTCCGGGAACTTCCACTGACTGTCTCACACACACACACACACACAGTCTCTCCAGCGATCGGGTCCCCGATCCAACCAATGCTGTAATAGAGCGAAGTCCGATGCCACCCAGGCTCGCAGAGGCGTGGAAGGCTCTTTGGTGCTGCGCAAGACCTCAGGCTTCAGGCCTTGCACTCCGACACATCCGCACAGGAGGATCAGTCTCTGAAGTCTCGTGTCCCAAAGAGGCCGAGCCCAGCCTCGCCTCCTCCTTTTATAACCCCTCCCATGAGTCTCTGCGGCGGAAACATTGCCGAACGGGGTTCTGGGTAATGTAGTCTCTCTGCGTTAAAGGGGAACACCCCGCTACACATATATATATATATATATATATATATAAAATCAACATGATTCACAATAATAGTGATAGACATATTGATATGAAGTACATTATTTGGAGATAAACATAAAAGGTACTTAAAATTAGTTGGAGCATAAAAAAATTAAATAAAGAAAAAAAAAACATTTTTTAATAAAATGCGTAATCATG
Source organism: Rana muscosa (assembly GCA_029206835.1). NCBI lineage: Eukaryota > Metazoa > Chordata > Amphibia > Anura > Ranidae > Rana > Rana muscosa. Next base: position 723,982,602 of record CM055121.1, on the reverse strand, counting down.
GAGAATCTCAAACACATGCTTGCAAAATGTAGCATATACCGGCCCTACGCGTTTCGTGGGGTTCATCCACTCATCAGGAGCAATCCGAAGTTTAAAAAGTATCTATAAAAAGAAAAATGAATGCAAAAGGGATCAAAAACTTGTCTGCCTTTGTGCAGATATATATAATTACACATTTCCATTTTTTCACAGAAATCCTCTGGATTACACATGTGCTCTTTTGGGGATTACAGTGCCATAGATCTGTCACTTCCTGCTGACTGAGCCATTGTATGGGCGTGGAGATTATTGCCTCAGCTCCCACGGAGGCTTGTTCCCACAGCGCCCCTAGCTGTCATCATTACTTTTTAAAGATTCAGCTTAATTGTAGGTAAGAGTGTTTGGGGAACCTATGGTTCCCCCCCCCCTTCCATCTGCCCCCCCTTCCCTCTGTGCTGCCGTTTTTTATCCCTTTTGCATTCATTTATCTTTTTATTGATACTTTTTAAACTTTGGATTGCTCCTGATGAGTGGATGAACTTCACGAAACGCATAGAGCCGTTATATGCTACATTTTGCAAGCATGTGTTTGAGATTCCCCAGGAATATGCATTTTATTCAAAATGTTTTATGCTCCAATTAATTTTAAGATCATTTATGTTCATCTCCAAATAATGTACTTCATATCAATATGTCTATCACTATTATTGTGGAATATGTTGAGGTAGGTATATATATCACACACACACACACACACACACACATATATATATATATATACACACACACACACATACATATACACACATACATACATACACACACACACACACATATATATACAGTGGGGATCGAAAGTTTGGGCACCCCAGGTAAAAATGTGTATTAATGTGCATAACGAAGCCAAGGAAAGATGGAAAAATCTCCAAATGGTATCAAATTACAGATTAGACATTCTTATAATATGTCAAAAAAGTTAGATTTTATTTCCATCATTTACACTTTCAAAATTACAGAAAACAAAAAAATGGCGTCTGCAAAAGTTTGGGCACCCTGCAGAGTTAATATCTTGTACTGCCCCCTTTGGCAAGTATCACAGCTTGTAAACGCTTTTTGTAGCCAGCCAAGAGTCTTTCAATTCTTGTTTGAGGTATCTTTGCCCATTCTTCCTTACAAAAGTCTTCCAGTTCTTTGAGATTTCTGGGCTGTCTGTCACGCACTGCTCTTTTAAGGTCTATCCATAGGTTTTCAATAATGTTGAGGTCAGGAGATTGTGAGGGCCATGGCAAAACCTTCAGTTTACGCCTCTTGATGTAATCCCCTGTGGATTTTGAGGTGTGTTTAGGATCATTATCCATTTGTAGAAGCCATCCTCTCCAACTTCAGCTTTTTCACAGATGGCATTAAGTTACCATCCAAAATTTGCTGAAATTTTATTGAATCCATTTTTCCTTTTACTCGTGAAATGTTTCCTGTGCCACTGGCTGCAATACAACCCCAAAGCATGATTGATCCACCCCCATGCTTAACAGTTGGACAGAGGTTCTTTTCATTCAATTCTGTGCCCTTTCTTCTCCAAACGTACCTTTGCTCATTCCGGCCAAAAAGTTCTATTTTAACCTCATCGGTCCACAGAACTTGTTTCCAAAATGCCTCAGGCTTGTCTATATGTTCATTTGCAAAGTTCAAACGCTGATTTTTGTGGTGAGGACATAGAAGAGGTTTTCTTCTAATGACTCTTCCATGAAGACCATATTTGTACAAGTATCTCTTTATAGTGGAATAGTGTACCACAACTCCAGTGTCTGCCAGATCTTTCTGGAGGGATCGTGCAGTCAAACATGGGTTTTGAATTGCTTTTCTCACAATCCTGCGAGTTGTTCTGTCTGATATTTTTCTTGGTCTTCCAGATCTTGCTTTAACTTCCACTGTCCTGATGACTGCCATTTCTTAATTACATTCCGAACAGAGGATATTGACATCTGAAAACGCTTTGCTATCTTCTTATAGCCTTCTCCAGCTTTGTGTGCGTCAACTATTTTCAGTTTCAGTTTTCTAGACAACTGCTTAGAAGAACCCATGGTACTGATTTTTGGGGCAAGGTCAGA